>JAHIAL010000026.1:2576260-3787849 GCA_021605145.1 Aegilops bicornis | reverse complement strand
ACCGGGACTTTCCTCTGCTCGAGATCTTGGAACCGGGGGATATCTCTATAGAAATGATCTTTAAGACAACCTATCCGTTTCGGTTTTGAAGAAGACAGGAATGAGTCAGTGGCGAGCCATACGAGAGTGAGTCGAATTCTGTTTACGTTCTCGGTCTGCTGAATCAAGAAGATCAAGTCCTCCCGGGCAAGGCGAACCTAGTGGTTTCTAGTAATTCATCGTCGCTTGGCAAATAGATATCCTTAACCTTTAACCCACTGACATGCGGCATTATTTTGCGGTCATCAACAACACTAATATTAGTCTTGGACGTATCATCCTCCTCCCCTTGAAACAAAAACGTCCTCGATTTTGGGTCATCTTTTTCAGCAATATTTTCATCTACAGATCGAACTGTGATGACAGGAATTTCAGTAGTTTTGACCATGTTCTTATTTGCATCTTCCTCTTTTTGTATCCTTTTTGATGGTCTTTCCTCCAAGCAATAAATTGCTCATCACCCATCGCACGAGGCTGCACTTCTTACCCTTCTTGATGGTATATCCGTGTGTTTTGCAATCATATGCAACATCGTGCTCTTTGTACCATGGCTCACCCAATAACAAGTGACATGAAATCATCGCTGGAATCACGCCGCACAAAACCTCACAAAAATAATTACCCAACAAAAAGGTACCATAGTTTGGTGCTCGATGTTGAGCTCTTCATGACCCCAATGAAACAGGTATGGTTGCGGACGTGTTGTCATTGGTAGATTCAACTTTTCCACCATCTCAATGCTTGCAGCGTTGATCAAATTCATGTGATCGATCGTCATAGCACATGATCTCTCTCTCACCACCACACGGGTGTGAAAAAGCCCACCAACGGCCTTCCTCTTCCAACTGAAATCCATAGCTTAACTTATCGAATAACGATGCGCCGCCATCTTTTCCATAATGTCGTGAACAACCTGATGCTCAATACCACCGATATAGACCGAACCTCGATGGCGTAGATCTGATCCGTTGTTGCGGCCCGACCTTTCACGACACTCCACCTTCAGCAGTAGTAGCCTCTCGCCGCATTACACGCAATGTACGCAAAGTAGAGGGATTGAACCTTACGGTCCAGCACGAGAAAACCAATCTCGACGACGGTACTCACGCACAAAACAATTTCCACGAAGAGAAATCGCAACACAGAGGTTTTCTAAAGCTTCCTCCAAAACTTAGGGATTTTTAGACAGCTTCCCCCAAAACTCGATACGGGTATTTACCCTAACAACACATCGTGTCTATTCATAAAAATATAACCTCCTTTTTACATGGACGCACTTGGCTTTATATATAGCCCGCAAAACATCTACTTTAACATGATCTCAAAGAAAAATAAGCAACCGACTAACAAGTTACGTACGTAACCAGGACAAACTAGCACACCTAATAAAACTCTTCTCTAATTAAACTACCTTTTAAATCTCGATGGATCCTAAACTTACAACTAATTAATACTGAAGGTGGACCCCAGCCCGTGTCCTTTAATGACAAGAAATCACGTACGAGCCTCCAACTCTTGACACGTTGATAAACGCCCTTCTTACGTGGAGGTGGCAAAACAGAAATAAATCCACATCATTTATCTTGTTGACCGAACTAAATAAATCACATCTCGCATGCTCCTTTGCATTAACGTAGGTTTCCATCTCTTTATAAATGGACGCTAAATTTTCCTTGCGAAAACGAGGCTGATCCATCTTGCATGCATATCTCTGAGTTAGTACATTACCTTGCATGCAAGTATTCCCCTTTGAATCATGCACGCCCGTGTACATCCCTTCCTTCTCATTGGCACAAAGCAAAGCAACGCCTTGTTTTATCAGAATCGAAAGTAATTCATCGTCGCTTGGCAAATAGATATCCTTAACCTTTAACCCACCGACATGCGGCATTATTTTGCGGTCATCAACAACACTAATATTAGTCTTGGACGATCATCCTCCTCCCTTGAAACAAAAGCGCCCTCGATTTTGGGTCATCTTTTTCAACAATATTTTCATCTATGCATCGAACTGTGATGACAGGAATTTCAGTAGTTTTGACCATGTTCTTATTTGCATCTTCCTCATTTTGTATCCTTTTACGATGGTCTTTCCTCCAAGCAATAAATCGCTCATCACCCATCGGCACGAGGCTGCACTTCTTACCCTTCTTGATGGTATATCTGTGTGTTTTGCAATCATATGCAACATCGTGCTCTTTGTACCATGGCTCACCCAATAACAAGTGACATGAAATCATCGCTGCTGGAATCACGCCGCACAAAACCTCACAAAAATAATTACCCAACAAAAAGGTACCTTAGTTTGGTGCTCGACGGTGAGCTCTTCATGACCCCAATGAAACAGGTATGGTTATGGACGTGTTGTCATTGGTAGATTCAACTTTTCCACCATCTCAATGCTTGCAGCGTTGATCAAATTCATGTGATCGATCGTCATAGCACATGATCTCTCTCTCACCACCACACGGGTGTGAAAAGCCCGATCCAACGGCCTTCCTCTTCCAACTGAAATCCATAGCTTAACTTCATCGAATAACGATGCGCCGCCATCTTTTCCATAATGTCGTGAACAACCCGATGCTCGAATACCACCGATATAGACCGAACCTCGATGGCGAGATCTGATCCGTTGTTGCGGCCGACCTTTCACGACACTCCACCTTCAGCAGTAGTAGCCTCTCGCCCGCACACGCAATGTACGCGAAGTAGAGGGATTGAACCTTACGGTCCAGCACGAGAAAACCAATCTCGATGACGGTACTCACGCACAAAACAATTTCCACGAAGAGAAATCGCAACACAGAGGTTTTCTAAAGCTTCCTCCAAAACTTAGGGATTTTTAGACAGCTTCCCCCAAAACTCGATACGGGTATTTACCCTAACAACACATCGTGTCTATTCATAAAAATATAACCTCCTTTTTACATGGACGCACTTGGCTTTATATATAGCCTGCAAAACATCTATGGAACATGATCTCAAAGAAAAATAAGCAACCGACTAACAAGTTACGACGTAACCAGGACAAACTAGCACACGTAATAAAACTCTTCTCTAATTAAACTACCTTTTAAATCTCGATGGATCCTAAACTTACAACTAATTAATATTGAAGGTGGACCCCAGCCCGTGTCCTTTAATGACAAGAAATCACGACGAGCCTCCAACTCTTGACACGTTGATAAACGCCCTTCTTACGTGGAGGTGGCAAAACAGAAATAAATCCTCGTCATTTATCTTGTTGACCGAACTAAATAAATCACATCTCGCATGCTCCTTTGCATTAACGTAGGTTTCCATCTCTTTATAAATGGACGCTAAATTTTCCTTGCCAAACGAGGCTGATCCATCTTGCATGCATATCTACGAGTTAGTACATTACCTTGCATGCAAGTATTCCCTTTGAATCATGCACGCCCGTGTACATCCCTTCCTTCTCATTGGCACAAAGCAAAGCAACGCCTTGTTTTATCAGAATCGAAAGTAATTCATCGCCGCTTGGCAAATAGATATCCTTAACCTTTAACCCAATCGACATGCGGCATTATTTTGCGGTCATCAACAACACTAATATTAGTCTTGGACGTATCATCCTCCTCCCTTGAAACAAAAACGTCCTCGATTTTGGGTCATCTTTTCAGCAATATTTTCATCTACAGACTGAACTGTGATGACAGGAATTTCAGTAGTTTTGACCATGTTCTTATTTGCATCTTCCTCTTTTTGTATCCTTTTCTGATGGTCTTTCCTCCAAGCAATAAATCGCTCATCACCCATCGGCACGAGGCTGCACTTCTTACCCTTCTTGATGGTATATCCGTGTGTTTTGCAATCATACGCAACATCGTGCTCTTTGTACCATGGCTCACCCAATAACAAGTGACATGAAATCATCGCTGCTGGAATCACGTCGCACAAAACCTCACAAAAATAATTACCCAACAAAAAAGGTACCTTAGTTTGGTGCTCGACAGTGAGCTCTTCATGACCCCAATGAAACAGGTATGGTTGCGGACGTGTTGTCATTGGTAGATTCAACTTTTCCACCATCTCAATGCTTGCAGCGTTGATCAAATTCATGTGATCGATCGTCATAGCACATGATCTCTCTCTCACCACCACACGGGTGTGAAAAAGCCCAGTCCAACGGCCTTCCTCTTCCAACTGAAATCCATAGCTTAACTTAATAAATAACGATGCGCTCGCCATCTTTTCCATAATGTCGTGAACAACCTGATGCTCTGAATACCACCTGATATAGACCGAACCTCGATGGCGAGATCTGATCCGTTGTTGCGGCCCGACCTTTCACGACACTCCACCTTCAGCAGTAGTAGCCTCTCGCCCGCACACGCAATGTACGCGAAGTAGAGGGATTGAACCTTACGGTCCAGCACGAGAAAACCAATCTCGACGACGGTACTCACGCACAAAACAATTTCCACGAAGAGAAATCGCAACACATAGTTTTTCTAAAGCTTCCTCCAAAACTTAGGGATTTTTAGACAGCTTCCCCCAAAACTCGATACGGGTATTTACCCTAACAACACATCGTGTCTATTCATAAAAATATAACCTCCTTTTTACATGGACGCACTTGGCTTTATATATAGCCTGCAAAACATCTACGGAACATGATCTCAAAGAAAAATAAGCAACCGACTAACAAGTTACGACGTAACCAGGACAAACTAGCACACGTAATAAAACTCTTCTCTAATTAAACTACCTTTTAAATCTCGATGGATCCTAAACTTACAACTAATTAATATTGAAGGTGGACCCCAGCCCGTGTCCTTTAATGACAAGAAATCACGACGAGCCTCCAACTCTTGACACGTTGATAAACGTCCTTCTTACGTGGAGGTGGCAAAAACAGAAATAAATCCCTGTCATTTATCTTGTTGACCGAACTAAATAAATCACATCTCGCATGCTCCTTTGCATTAACGTAGGTTTCCATCTCTTTATAAATGGACGCTAAATTTTCCTTGCCAAAACGAGCCTGATCCATCTTGCATGCATATCTACGAGTTAGTACATTACCTTGCATGCAAGTATTCCCTTTGAATCATGCACGCCCGTGTACATCCCTTCCTTCTCATTGGCACAAAGCAAAGCAACGTCTTGTTTTATCAGAATCGAAAGTAATTCATCGCCAGCTTGGCAAATAGATATCCTTAACCTTTAACCCAATCGACATGCGGCATTATTTTGCGGTCATCAACAACACTAATATTAGTCTTGGACGTATCATCCTCCTCCCTTGAAACAAAAACGCCCTCGATTTTGGGTCATCTTTTCAACAATATTTTCATCTACAGATCGAACTGTGATGACAGGAATTTCAGTAGTTTTGACCATGTTCTTATTTGCATCTTCCTCTTTTGTATCCTTTCTGATGGTCTTTCCTCCAAGCAATAAATCGCTCATCACCCATCGGCACGAGGCTGCACTTCTTACCCTTCTTGATGGTATATCTGTGTGTTTTGCAATCATATGCAACATCGTGCTCTTTGTACCATGGCTCACCCAATAACAAGTGACATGAAATCATCGCTTTGGAATCACGTCGCAGAAAACCTCACAAAAATAATTACCCAACAAAAAAAGGTACCTTAGTTTGGTGCTCGACAGTGAGCTCTTCATGACCCCAACGAAACAGGTATGGTTGCGGACGTGTTGTCATTGGTAGATTCAACTTTTCCACCATCTCAATGCTTGCAGCGTTGATCAAATTCATGTGATCGATCGTCATAGCACATGATCTCTCTCTCACCACCACACGGGTGAGAAAAAGCCCGATCCAACGGCCTTCCTCTTCCAACTGAAATCCATAGCTTAACTTATCGAATAACGATGCGCCGCCATCTTTTCCATAATGTCGTGAACAACCTGATGCTCGAATACCCCCTGATATAGACCGAACCTCGATGGCGAGATCTGATCCGTTGTTGCGGCCCGACCTTTCACGACACTCCACCTTCAGCAGTAGTAGCCTCTCGCCCGCACACGCAATGTACGCGAAGTAGAGGGATTGAACCTTACGGTCCAGCACGAGAAAACCAATCTCGACAACGGTACTCACGCACAAAACAATTTCCACGAAGAGAAATCGCAACACGTAGGTTTTCTAAAGCTTCCTCCAAAACTTAGGGATTTTAGACAGCTTCCCCAAAACTCGATACGGGTATTTACCCTAACAACACATCGTGTCTATTCATAAAAATATAACCTCCTTTTTACATGGACGCACTTGGCTTTATATATAGCCTGCAAAACATCTATGGAACATGATCTCAAAGAAAAATAAGCAACCGACTAACAAGTTACGACGTAACCAGGACAAACTAGCACACGTAATAAAACTCTTCTCTAATTAAACTACCTTTTAAATCTCGATGGATCCTAAACTTACAACTAATTAATATTGAAGGTGGACCCCAGCCCGTGTCCTTTAATGACAAGAAATCACGACGAGCCTCCAACTCTTGACACGTTGATAAACGCCCTTCTTACGTGGAGGTGGCAAAACAGAAATAAATCCCTCGTCATTTATCTTGTTGACCGAACTAAATAAATCACATCTCGCATGCTCCTTTGCATTAACGTAGGTTTCCATCTCTTTATAAATGGACGCTAAATTTTCCTTGCCAAACGAGGCCTGATCCATCTTGCATGCATATCTACGAGTTAGTACATTACCTTGCATGCAAGTATTCCCTTTGAATCATGCACGCCCGGTACATCCCTTCCTTCTCATTGGCACAAAGCAAAGCAACATCTTGTTTTATCAGAATCGAAAGTAATTCATCGCCGCTTGGCAAATAGATATCCTTAACCTTTAACCCAATCGACATGCGGCATTATTTTGCGGTCATCAACAACACTAATATTAGTCTTGGACGTATCATCCTCCTCCCTTGAAACAAAAACGTCCTCGATTTTGGGTCATCTTTTTCAGCAATATTTTCATCTACAGACTGAACTGTGATGACAGGAATTTCAGTAGTTTTGACCATGTTCTTATTTGCATCTTCCTCTTTTGTATCCTTTTTCGATGGTCTTTCCTCCAAGCAATAAATCGCTCATCACCCATCGGCACGAGGCTGCACTTCTTACCCTTCTTGATGGTATATCTCTGTGTTTTGCAATCATATGCAACATCGTGCTCTTTGTACCATGGCTCACCCAATAACAAGTGACATGAAATCATCGCTGCTGGAATCACGTCGCACAAAACCTCACAAAAATAATTACCCAACAAAAAGGTACCTTAGTTTGGTGCTCGACGTTGAGCTCTTCATGACCCCAACGAAACAGGTATGGTTGCAGACGTGTTGTCATTGGTAGATTCAACTTTTCCACCATCTCAATGCTTGCAGCGTTGATCAAATTCATGTGATCGATCGTCATAGCACATGATCTCTCTCTCACCACCACACGGGTGTGAAAAAGCCCGATCCAACGGCCTTCCTCTTCCAACTGAAATCCATAGCTTAACTTCTTGAATAACGATCGCGCCGCCATCTTTTCCATAATGTCGTGAACAACCCGATGCTCTGAATACCACCGATATAGACCGAACCTCGATGGCGAGATCTGATCCGTTGTTGCGGCCCGACCTTTCACGACACTCCACCTTCAGCAGTAGTAGCCTCTCGCCCGCATTACGCAATGTACGCTGAAGTAGAGGGATTGAACCCACGGTCCAGCACAAGAAAACCAATCTCGACGACGGTACTCACGCACAAAACAATTTCCACGAAGAGAAATCGCAACACAGAGGTTTTCTAAAGCTTCCTCCAAAACTTAGGGATTTTTAGACAGCTTTCCCCAAAACTCGATACGGGTATTTACCCTAACAACACATCGTGTCTATTCATAAAAATATAACCTCCTTTTTACATGGACGCACTTGGCTTTATATATAGCCCGCAAAACATCTACGGAACATGATCTCAAAGAAAAATAAGCAATCGACTAACAAGTTACGACGTAACCAGGACAAACTAGCACACGTAATAAAACTCTTCTCTAATTAAACTACCTTTTAAATCTCGATGGATCCTAAACTTACAACTAATTAATATTGAAGGTGGACCCCAGCCCGTGTCCTTTAATGACAAGAAATCACAGACGAGCCTCCAACTCTTGACACGTTGATAAACGTCCTTCTTACGTGGAGGTGGCAAAAACAGAAATAAATCCTCATCATTTATCTTGTTGACCGAACTAAATAAATCACATCTCGCATGATCCTTTGCATTAACGTAGGTTTCCATCTCTTTATAAATGGACGCTAAATTTTCCTTGCCAAAACGAGCCTGATCCATCTTGCATGCATATCTCTCGAGTTAGTACATTACCTTGCATGCAAGTATTCCCTTTGAATCATGCACGCCCGTGTACATCCCTTCCTTCTCATTGGCACAAAGCAAAGCAACGTCTTGTTTTATCAGAATCGAAAGTAATTCATCGTCGGTTGGCAAATAGATATCCTTAACCTTTAACCCAATCGACATGCGGCATTATTTTGCGGTCATCAACAACACTAATATTAGTCTTGGACGTATCATCCTCCTCCCTTGAAACAAAAGCGTCCTCGATTTTGGGTCATCTTTTCAACAATATTTTCATCTCTGCATCGAACTGTGATGACAGGAATTTCAGTAGTTTTGACCATGTTCTTATTTGCATCTTCCTCTTTTTGTATCCTTTTCTCGATGGTCTTTCCTCCAAGCAATAAATCGCTCATCACCCATCGGCACGAGGCTGCACTTCTTACCCTTCTTGATGGTATATCCGTGTGTTTTGCAATCATATGCAACATCGCGGCTCTTTGTACCATGGCTCACCCAATAACAAGTGACATGAAATCATCGCTGCTGGAATCACGCCGCACAAAACCTCACAAAAATAATTACCCAACAAAAAGGTACCTTAGTTTGGTGCTCGACAGTGAGCTCTTCATGACCCCAACGAAACAGGTATGGTTGCGGACGTGTTGTCATTGGTAGATTCAACTTTTCCACCATCTCAATGCTTGCAGCGTTGATCAAATTCATGTGATCGATCGTCATAGCACATGATCTCTCTCTCACCACCACACGGGTGTGAAAAAGCCCAGTCCAACGGCCTTCCTCTTCCAACTGAAATCCATAGCTTAACTTACTGAATAACGATGCGCCGCCATCTTTTCCATAATGTCGTGAACAACCCGATGCTCGAATACCACCTGATATAGACCGAACCTCGATGGCGAGATCTGATCCGTTGTTGCGCCCGACCTTTCACGACACACTCCACCTTCAGCAGTAGTAGCCTCTCGCCCGCTTTGCATAATGTACGCTAAGTAGAGGGATTGAACTCACGGTCCAGCACGAGAAAACCAATCTCGACGACGGTACTCACGCACAAAACAATTTCCATGAAGAGAAATCGCAACACGTAGGTTTTCTAAAGCTTCCTCCAAAACTTAGGGATTTTTAGACAGCTTCCCCAAAACTCGATACGGTATTTACCCTAACAACACATCGTGTCTATTCATAAAAATATAACCTCCTTTTTACATGGACGCACTTGGCTTTATATATAGCCTGCAAAACATCTACGGAACATGATCTCAAAGAAAAATAAGCAACCGACTAACAAGTTACGTACGTAACCAGGACAAACAAGCACACGTAATAAAACTCTTCTCTAATTAAACTACCTTTTAAATCTCGATGGATCCTAAACTTACAACTAATTAATATTGAAGGTGGACCCCAGCCCGTGTCCTTTAATGACAAGAAATCACGACGAGCCTCCAACTCTTGACACGTTGATAAACGTCCTTCTTACGTGGAGGTGGCAAAACAGAAATAAATCCACATCATTTATCTTGTTGACCGAACTAAATAAATCACATCTCGCATGCTCCTTTGCATTAACGTAGGTTTCCATCTCTTTATAAATGGACGCTAAATTTTCCTTGCCAAACGAGCCTGATCCATCTTGCATGCATATCTACGAAGTTAGTACATTACCTTGCATGCAAGTATTCCCTTTGAATCATGCACGCCCGTGTACATCCCTTCCTTCTCATTGGCACAAAGCAAAGCAACATCTTGTTTTATCAGAATCGAAAGTAATTCATCGTCGCTTGGCAAATAGATATCCTTAACCTTTAACCCAATCGACATGCGGCATTATTTTGCGGTCATCAACAACACTAATATTAGTCTTGGACGATCATCCTCCTCCCTTGAAACAAAAACGTCCTCGATTTTGGGTCATCTTTTTCAGCAATATTTTCATCTACAGATCGAACTGTGATGACAGGAATTTCAGTAGTTTTGACCATGTTCTTATTTGCATCTTCCTCTTTTTGTATCCTTTTATGATGGTCTTTCCTCCAAGCAATAAATCGCTCGTCACCCATCGGCACGAGGCTGCACTTCTTACCCTTCTTGATGGTATATCCGTGTTTTGCAATCATATGCAACATCGTGCTCTTTTGTACCATGGCTCACCCAATAACAAGTGACATGAAATCATCGCTGCTGGAATCACGTCGCACAAAACCTCACAAAAATAATTACCCAACAAAAAAGGTACCTTAGTTTGGTGCTCGACAGTGAGCTCTTCATGACCCCAACGAAACAGGTATGGTTGCGGACGTGTTGTCATTGGTAGATTCAACTTTTCCACCATCTCAATGCTTGCAGCGTTGATCAAATTCATGTGATCGATCGTCATAGCACATGATCTCTCTCTCACCACCACACGGGTGTGAAAAAGCCCGTCCAACGACCTTCCTCTTCCAACTGAAATCCATAGCTTAACTTCTTGAATAACGATGCGCCGCCATCTTTTCCATAATGTCGTGAACAACCCGATGCTCTGAATACCACCGATATAGACCGAACCTCGATGGCGAGATCTGATCCGTTGTTGCGGCCCGACCTTTCACGACACTCCACCTTCAGCAGTAGTAGCCTCTCGCCCGCACGCAATGTAATGCGTGAAGTAGAGGGATTGAACTCACGGTCCAGCACAAGAAAACCAATCTCGTGACGGTACTCACGCACAAAACAATTTCCACGAAGAGAAATCGCAACACAGAGGTTTTCTAAAGCTTCCTCCAAAACTTAGGGATTTTTAGACAGCTTTCCCCAAAACTCGATACGGGTATTTACCCTAACAACACATCGTGTCTATTCATAAAAATATAACCTCCTTTTTACATGGACGCACTTGGCTTTATATATAGCCTGCAAAACATCTACGGAACATGATCTCAAAGAAAAATAAGCAACCGACTAACAAGTTACGTACGTAACCAGGACAAACAAGCACACTTAATAAAACTCTTCTCTAATTAAACTACCTTTTAAATCTTGATGGATCCTAAACTTACAACTAATTAATATTGAAGGTGGACCCCAGCCCGTGTCCTTTAATGACAAGAAATCACGTACGAGCCTCCAACTCTTGACACGTTGATAAACGTCCTTCTTACGTGGAGGTGGCAAAAACAGAAATAAATCCTGTCATTTATCTTGTTGACCGAACTAAATAAATCACATCTCGCATGCTCCTTTGCATTAACGTAGGTTTCCATCTCTTTATAAATGGACGCTAAATTTTCCTTGCCAAACGAGCCTGATCCATCTTGCATGCATATCTACGAGTTAGTACATTACCTTGCATGCAAGTATTCCCTTTGAATCATGCACGCCCGTGTACATCCTTCCTTCTCATTGGCACAAAGCAAAGCAACGTCTTGTTTTATCAGAATCGAAAGTAATTCATCGTCGGTTGGCAAATAGATATCCTTAACCTTTAACCCAATCGACATGCGGCATTATTTTGCGGTCATCAACAACACTAATATTAGTCTTGGACGATCATCCTCCTCCTTGAAACAAAAGCGTCCTCGATTTTGGGTCATCTTTTTCAACAATATTTTCATCTACGATCGAATCGTGATGACAGGAATTTCAGTAGTTTTGACCATGTTCTTATTTGCATCTTCCTCTTTTTGTATCCTTTTCTGATGGTCTTTCCTCCAAGCAATAAATCGCTCATCACCCATCGGCACGAGGCTGCACTTCTTACCCTTCTTGATGGTATATCTGTGTTTTGCAATCATATGCAACATCGTGCTCTTTGTACCATGGCTCACCCAATAACAAGTGACATGAAATCATCGCTGCTGGAATCACGCCGCACAAAACCTCACAAAAATAATTACCCAACAAAAAGGTACCTTAGTTTGGTGCTCGACAGTGAGCTCTTCATGACCCCAACGAAACAGGTATGGTTGCGGACGTGTTGTCATTGGTAGATTCAACTTTTCCACCATCTCAATGCTTGCAGCGTTGATCAAATTCATGTGATCGATCGTCATAGCACATGATCTCTCTCTCACCACCACGGGTGTGAAAAAGCCCGATCCAACGACCTTCCTCTTCCAACTGAAATCCATAGCTTAACTTCTTGAATAACGATGCGCCGCCATCTTTTCCATAATGTCGTGAACAACCCGATGCTCTGAATACCACCGATATAGACCGAACCTCGATGGCGAGATCTGATCCGTTGTTGCGGCCCGACCTTTCACGACACTCCACCTTCAGCAGTAGTAGCCTCTCGCCCGCACACGCAATGTACGCGAAGTAGAGGGATTGAACCTTACGGTCCAGCACGAGAAAACCAATCTCGACGACGGTACTCACGCACAAAACAATTTCCACGAAGAGAAATCGCAACACAGAGGTTTTCTAAAGCTTCCTCCAAAACTTAGGGATTTTTAGACAGCTTCCCTCAAAACTCGATACGGGTATTTACCCTAACAACACATCGTGTCTATTCATAAAAATATAACCTCCTTTTTACATGGACGCACTTGGCTTTATATATAGCCTGCAAAACATCTACGGAACATGATCTCAAAGAAAAATAAGCAACCGACTAACAAGTTACGTACATAACCAGGATAAACTAGCACACGTAATAAAACTCTTCTCTAATTAAACTACCTTTTAAATCTCGATGGATCCTAAACTTACAACTAATTAATATTGAAGGTGGACCCCAGCCCGTGTCCTTTAATGACAAGAAATCACGTACGAGCCTCCAACTCTTGACACGTTGATAAACGTCCTTCTTACGTGGAGGTGGCAAAACAGAAATAAATCCCTGTCATTTATCTTGTTGACCGAACTAAATAAATCACATCTCGCATGCTCCTTTGCATTAACGTAGGTTTCCATCTCTTTATAAATGGACGCTTAAATTTTCCTTGCCAAACGAGCCTGATCCATCTTGCATGCATATCTACGAGTTAGTACATTACCTTGCATGCAAGTATTCCCTTTGAATCATGCACGCCCGTGTACATCCCTTCCTTCTCATTGGCACAAAGCAAAGCAACGTCTTGTTTTATCAGAATCGAAAGTAATTCATCGTAAACTTGGCAAATAGATATCCTTAACCTTTAACCCAATCGACATGCGGCATTATTTTAGGGTCATCAACAACACTAATATTAGTCTTGGACGTATCATCCTCCTCCCTTGAAACAAAAACGTCCTCGATTTTGGGTCATCTTTTTCAGCAATATTTTCATCTGAGACTGAACTGTGATGACAGGAATTTCAGTAGTTTTGACCATGTTCTTATTTGCATCTTCCTCTTTTGTATCCTTCTGATGGTCTTTCCTCCAAGCAATAAATCGCTCATCACCCATCGGCACGAGGCTGCACTTCTTACCCTTCTTGATGGTATATCTGTGTGTTTTGCAATCATATGCAACATCGTGCTCTTTGTACCATGGCTCACCCAATAACAAGTGACATGAAATCATCCTGCTGGAATCACGTCGCAGAAAACCTCACAAAAATAATTACCCAACAAAAAAAGGTACCTTAGTTTGGTGCTCGACAGTGAGCTCTTCATGACCCCAACGAAACAGGTATGGTTGCGGACGTGTTGTCATTGGTAGATTCAACTTTTCCACCATCTCAATGCTTGCAGCGTTGATCAAATTCATGTGATCGATCGTCATAGCACATGATCTCTCTCTCACCACCACACGGGTGTGAAAAAGCCCGGTCCAACGGCCTTCCTCTTCCAACTGAAATCCATAGCTTAACTTCTTGAATAACGATGCGCCGCCATCTTTTCCATAATGTCGTGAACAACCTGATGCTCTGAATACCACCTGATATAGACCGAACCTTGATGGCGAGATCTGATCCATTGTTATGCCCCGACCTTTCACGACACTCCACCTTCAAAGCAGTAGTAGCCTCTCGCCCGCATTACACGCAATGTAATGCCAAGTAGAGGGATTGAACCTTACGGTCCAGCACGAGAAAACCAATCTCGACGGTACTCACGCACAAAACAATTTCCACAAAGAGAAATCGCAATACGTAGGTTTTCTAAAGCTTCCTCCAAAACTTAGGGATTTTAGACAGCTTCCCCAAAACTCGACACGGTATTTACCCTAACAACACATCGTGTCTATTCATAAAAATATAACCTCCTTTTACATGGACGCACTTGGCTTTATATATAGCCTGCAAAACATCTACGAACATGATCTCAAAGAAAAATAAGCAACCGACTAACAAGTTACGTACGTAATCAGGACAAACTAGCACACGTAATAAAACTCTTCTCTAATTAAACTACCTTTTAAATCTCGATGGATCCTAAACTTACAACTAATTAATATTGAAGGTGGAGCCCAGCCCGTGTCCTTTAATGACAAGAAATCACGTACGAGCCTCCAACTCTTGACACGTTGATAAACGTCCTTCCTACGTGGAGGTGGCAAAAACAGAAATAAATCCCTGTCATTTATCTTGTTGACCGAACTAAATAAATCACATCTCGCATGCTCCTTTGCATTAACGTAGGTTTCCATCTCTTTATAAATGGACGTTAAATTTTCCTTGCCAAAGCAGGCCTGATCCATCTTGCATGCATATCTACGAGTTAGTACATTACCTTGCATGCAAGTATTCCCCTTTGAATCATGCACGCCCGGTACATCCCTTCCTTCTCATTGGCACAAAGCAAAGCAACGTCTTGTTTTATCAGAATCGAAAGTAATTCATCGTCATTGGCAAATAGATATCCTTAACCTTTAACCCAATCGACATGCGGCATTATTTTGCGGTCATCAACAACACTAATATTAGTCTTGGACGATCATCCTCCTCCCTTGAAACAAAAACGTCCTCGATTTTGGGTCATCTTTTTCAACAATATTTTCATCTACAGACCGAACTGTGATGACAGGAATTTCAGTAGTTTTGACCATGTTCTTATTTGCATCTTCCTCTTTTTGTATCCTTTTACGATGGTCTTTCCTCCAAGCAATAAATCGCCCATCACCCATCGGCACGAGGCTGCACTTCTTACCCTTCTTGATGGTATATCGTGTGTTTTGCAATCATATGCAACATCGTGCTCTTTGTACCATGGCTCACCCAATAACAAGTGACATGAAATCATCGCTTTGGAATCACGCCGCGAAAACCTCCGAAAAATAATTACCCAACAAAAAAGGTACCTTAGTTTGGTGCTCGACAGTGAGCTCTTCATGACCCCAACGAAACAGGTATGGTTGCGGACGTGTTGTCATTGGTAGATTCAACTTTTCCACCATCTCAATGCTTGCAGCGTTGATCAAATTCATGTGATCGATCGTCATAGCACATGATCTCTCTCTCACCACCACACGGGTGTGAAAAAGCCCAGTCCAACGGCCTTCCTCTTCCAACTGAAATCCATAGCTTAACTTACTAAATAACGATGCGCCGCCATCTTTTCCATAATGTCGTGAACAACCCGATGCTCAATACCACCGATATAGACCGAACCTCGATGGCGAGATCTGATCCATTCTGTTGCGCCCGACCTTTCACGACACTCCACCTTCAGCGATAGTAGCCTCTCGCTCAAGACAAGCAATGTACGCTGGCAGTAGAGGGATTGAACTCACGGTCCAGCACGAAAACCAATCTCGACGACGGTACTCACGCACAAAACAATTTCCACGAAGAGAAATCGCAATACGTAGGTTTTCTAAAGCTTCCTCCAAAACTTAGGTATTTTTAGACAGCTTCCCCCAAACTCGATACGGGTATTTACCCTAACAACACATCGTGTCTATTCATAAAAATATAACCTCCTTTTTACATGGACGCACTTGGCTTTATATATAGCCTGCAAAACATCTACGGAACATGATCTCAAAGAAAAATAAGCAACCGACTAACAAGTAACCAGGACAAACTAGCACACGTAATAAAACTCTTCTCTAATTAAACTACTTTTTAAATCTCGATGGATCCTAAACTTACAACTAATTAATATTGAAGGTGGACCCCAGCCCGTGTCCTTTAATGACAAGAAATCACGACGAGCCTCCAACTCTTGACACGTTGATAAACGTCCTTCTTACGTGGAGGTGGCAAAACAGAAATAAATCCTGTCATTTATCTTGTTGACCGAACTAAATAAATCACATCTCGCATGCTCCTTTGCATTAACGTAGGTTTCCATCTCTTTATAAATGGACGCTAAATTTTCCTTGCCAAAACAGGCCTGATCCATCTTGCATGCATATCTACGAGTTAGTACATTACCTTGCATGCAAGTATTCCCCTTTGAATCATGCACGTCCAGGTACATCCCTTCCTTCTCATTGGCACAAAGCAAAGCAACGTCTTGTTTTATCAGAATCGAAAGTAATTCATCGTCGCTTGGCACATAGATATCCTTAACCTTTAACCCACTGACATGCGGCATTATTTTGCGGTCATCAACAACACTAATATTAGTCTTGGACGTATCAGGGTCTTGAGGGGGTCTTCCTGTGAGGGGTCTTGAATCCGCTTAGGGGATCTTCTCCGAAGAGGTTGTGGACTCCAATGGAGAAGTAACCAAGTGGATGAGCAAAGTTCTATCACCTAAATGAGCTAATGAAGGAAATATGCCCTAGAGGCAATAATAAAGTTGTTATTTATATTTCATTATATCATGATAAATATCTATTATTCATGCTAGAATTGTATTACCGGAAACTTGATACATGTGTGAATATATAGACAAAAGAAAGTGTCCCTAGTATGCCTTTACTAGACTAGCTCGTTAATCAAAGATGGTTAAGTTTCCTGACCATAGACATGTGTTGTCATTTGATGAACGAGTTCACATCATTAGGAGAATGATGTGATGGACAAGACCCATTCGTTAGCTTAGCATAATGATCTTTAAGTTTATTGCTATTGCTTTCTTCATGACTTATACATATTCCTCTGACTATGAGATTATGCAACCCCCGAATACCGGAGGAATACCTTGTGTGCTTTCAAACGTCACAACATAAAAGGGTGATTATAAAGATGCTCTACAGGTATCTCCAAAGGTGTTTTGGTGGGTTGGAATAGATCGAGATTAGGATTTGTCACTCCGAGTATCGGAGAGGTATCTCTGGGCCTTCTTGGTAATGAACATCACTATAAGACTTGCAAGCAATGTGACTAATGAGTTAGTTACGGGATGATTCATTACGGAACGAGTAAAGAGACTTGCGGTAACGAGATTGACTACGGCCGGTCCTTGTTGAAGGTTAAAACAACACACTTGACGAAAAATCGTTGTGGTTTTGATGCGTACGTAAGAACGGTTCTTGCTAGAAGCCCGTAGCAGCCACGTAAAACTTGCAACAACAAAGTAGAGGACGTATAACTTATTTTTGCACGGCATGTTGTGATGCGATATGGTCTAGACGTGATGAGATATAAATTGTTGTATGAGATGATCATGTTTTGTAAAAGTTATCGGCAACTGGCAGGAGCCTTATGGTTGTCGCTTTATTGTATGAAATGCAATCGCCATGTAATTGCTTTACTTTATCACTATGCGGTAGCGATAGTCGTAGAAGTAATAGCTGGCAAGACGACAACAACGCTGCGATGGAGATCAAGATGTCAAGCCGGTGACGATGGAGATCATGACGGTGCTTTGGAAATGGAGATCAAAGTCACAAGATGATGATGGCCATATCATGTCACATATTTTGATTGCATGTGATGTTTATCTTTTATGCATCTTATTTTGCTTAGTATGGCGGTAGCATTATAAGATGATCCCTCACTAAATTTCAAGGTATAAGTGTTCTCGTTGAGTATGCACTGTTGCTACAGTTCATCGTGCCGAGACACCACGTGATGATCGGGTGTGATAAGCTCTACATTCACATACAACGGGTGCAATACAGTTTTGCACGTGCAGAATACTCGGGTTAAACTTGACGAGCCTAGCATATGCAGATATGGCCTCGGAACACTGGAGACCGAAAGGTCGAGCGTGAATCATATAGTAGATATGATCAACATAGAGATGTTCACCATTTAAGACTACTCCATCTCACGTGATGATCGGACATGGTTTAGTTGATTTGGATCACGTGATCACTTAGATGACTCGAGGTATCACTAGTAGAAAAAGGACCTTATATGAGACACATTAGTCCCGGTTCGATTTTGGCCCGGTACTAATGGTACCATTAATGCCGGTTCGACGGCTATGCATTAGTGCCGGTTCGTGTTGAACCTTTAGTACCCGGTTCGGTACTACGAACCGGTATTAAAGGTGGTGGCGAGCTAGCGTCGGCCGGGGCCCCACGAGCCCCTTTAGTCGGTTTGTGGCACAAACCGGTACTAAAGGCCAACCTTTAATGCCGGTTCGGTGCCGCGAACCGCACTAAAGGGTCTAACCTATAGTCGGTTGGAGACACAAACCGGGACTATATGGCAATTATCAAACCTTGAAAATCATAACTAAATCATCCTAATTCAGAAAAATACATATAATATATCAAAATTTGCAGAACAAAAAGATTGATCCGCTGAAACAACAAGTTTTCTGTTTCGACAATTTTTTAAAATCTCAAAATTCCAAAGGGAAAATAGAGTTTTTGGACGTTTTAGACGTTTTGTGCCTTTAGTGCTAGGGTTTAGATTTCAGAGTTTAGGGTTCGGTTTTATGGTTTAAACCCTTAGTTTTTACTGTTTAGCATAGAGTTTCCAACGTTTTAAGTCCCGGGTTTCCAACAAGTGCAGACTTGGAAACGAGGGAGAATAGAACCCAAAAGTTAAGCGTGCTCAGGCTAGAGTAGTGAGAGGATGGGTGACCGTCCGGGAAGTTAGATGATTTGGAATGATGAGGAATGATTAGAGATTAGATATTAAATTGAGCAGTGGTGAGGGGTGATTAGAGATTAGAGGTTAAAATAATTCAAAAAATTGAAAATCGAAAAAAAATCAAATATTTTTTACAAAATTTTCAAAAAAAATTAAAAAAAAATCTTTAGTGGAGGGCCTTTAGTGGCGGTTCGTGCCGAACCGGTACTAAAGGGGGGGGGCCTTTAGTCTCCACTCTTTAGTGCCGGTTGCAGAATCGGTATTAAAGGCCCTTATGAACCGGTATTAAAGCTCCGTTTTCTACTAGTGTATGTCTATTTAAGTGGGAGTTTTTAAGTAATATGATTAATTGAACTTTAATTTATCATGAACTTAGTCCTGATAGTATTTGCATATCTATGTTGTAGATCAATAGCTCGCGTATAGCTCCCCTATTTTATTTTTGATACGTTCCTAAAGAAAACTAAGTTGAAACATGATAGTAGCAATGATGCGGACTGGGTCCGTGATATGAGGATTATCCTCATTGTTGCACAGAAGAATTATGTCCTTGATGCACCGCTAGGTGACAGACCTATTGCAGGAGCTGATGCAGACCTTACGAACATTTGACAAGCTCGGTATGATGACTACTTGATAGTTTAGTGCGCCATACTTTACGGCTTATGTCGTGGAATTGTCACGGCAGATGTCCTCGTGAAAGGACTTAGTTGTGGAGCCATCGCAACTAGGAAGCTTAAAGGGGTTAATCGGGACAAAGGACACGAGAGGTTTATACTAGTTGACCCCTTACGGTGAAGAGTAAGGCCTACGTCTAGTTGGGTTGGTATTGCTTGAAGTTTCGATGACCAGGGGCGAAATACGCTATGCGGCTCTCGAGGAGTTGTTTCTTGCCCTAAGCCACCAAATGGTCGTCCCCTTATATACGGGTTGGACGCCTGCGGCCTCTGAAGTCCCGGCCATAGGCTTATAGACAGTGTCCGGCTCGGTGACTAGTTAATTCTACCTTATAATACAAGTCATGCCATCATGGCGGTTTATCACTATGGGCCTTAAGCCGCCTATGGGCCTTAGACCCTTTATTGAACCGCCATCTTCATGCTTGGTCTTGGGGTTTATCTCGACGAAGTCTCTCTTTGCGTAACCGGCCCCTCTGGCGGCTTACACAAATAGTCATATCCCCTACATTAGGCCCCAGATTGATTTGAACGGTTCATGTCAATCTTAAAATACCTTTTGAAAACCAGTCCTTACATCTTGATCCTGCGAAAAGGTCATAACCCGTCGTGACGTCATCTTCTGGATCGTGTTAACCCGCCATGACGTCATCTTCAATTAAATTCATATTTTACTCCGTCGTATCCTCCAACGGATCTTTGCCTTTACTGACCCTTCCGAAAACCGAGGCGTCAGGGCCGCTGGATAATGATGCTTGGTCCCCTCGTTTCTCGCGCCGTCTCAGTCGACCTTCCCTTATAAATAGGCACGACCTAGGTCTTCCATTCTCCCCTCTTTCAGTCGTCTTCTTCCTCTTGCTGCCTCTCTGTCTCTCGAGCTCCTCCGCCGCCGCCGTCGAACTCCTCGTCTTCACGGACTCAGGCCGCTACATCAACCTGACTCTGGCCAGAAAACGACGGCGAATCTCCGCAGCTCGTCCACATCTGTGAGTTCTTTTTCTTCCCTTTCTTAGATCTGCATTGGAACTTTTCGAGTTCGTCGGTGTTCATCGCCGCCCGTTACAAACCCTTGATAGATCTCACCCCCGACGCCCTTCTCTGATCGTCAGACGATATAGAACTGCTGCGGTAGCTATTTCACCCCCATTTTATATACAAACGGATCCCTTTTCCTTTGTTCCAAAGCTTCTTTCGAGTGTATGAACTTCTCTGCACTTGGTTTAGATCTAGAAAATTTTCTTTCTAGAGCAACCGTTTGATCCAAAATAATTTCGGTAAATTGTGAAACCTGTTTGTTCCACACTTAGCCAAAAACTGCATCTGCTGAATCTGTTTAGCCATGGCAGCCCATATGGCTGGTTTAAGACAACACCGGCTGTCGGCCCTACGCTTATTCTGGCGACTTAAGAAAATTTAAGTGCCCTTTGATGCTGTAATAGTTTAAATATTAATTGCATAGTTACCCATATGTCATTAGGCCCCTTCTTAAGCCGCCATTTGAATAAACTTTAAAATGCTTTCCTCAAGTTAAATTTGAACCGGAACTTCTTATTTGTCATAGGCTTCAATTTATACAATGGCACCCAAGGCCCCCAAAGCTCCTATGACACTGGCTGGGTCAAATCCACTGTCATGAAAGCACCTTGTCGACTTTGTGAAATCAGGCCACACAGCCCAAGAAAGAAGTCATGTCTTATCGTGCTCCCTAACCCGTCGGAGAGAGGCCTCAACCCAAAGAGGGAGAGGTGATCATTTTCTTGATCCACATGAACCGGGGCTTCGCTCCACCGGTACAAAATTCTTGAGGGATGTTTACATTTCTTGAGCCTCAGGACCTCAAGACATCGCCCCAATTCCGTGTCAAATATTTGCAACTTTCAAGTCTTGAGGTGTACCTTGGGAAGAACCCGGCTACTTTTATTCAGAGAATTGTTTTTACTTAAACCGGCGGAATGATAATAACGGGCCCTAGTCTCGGAACTTGGTGGCATCTCAATTCAACGACGGAGACCGCCTTTTTCCTTATCTTTGATCGCTGAAGTCATCCAAAGGATTGGAATCGGGGCGTGGTTCTCCGCCAAGATACTTCTCCGGTGACGAAATCCTCTGCCGCTTCCGCGCTTTTGCGCTTGAATCCAACCACCCACTGTGAGATAAACTGACTGTTGTTGAACATCTGCCACTTGCTCCTACCATTAACAAAATCAAAGCTCTTTTGGGAAATGGCTTGGATGGCGTTGACCTGGTTCGAGTCTGGGTCGCTTGGCGAGTGATTCCGTTAAGCCGCCGCTTGACTTAATGTGCACTTACTCTGGCGAAGGATGACCCATGCGTCATAGTCCCGATGACTTACCAGATCTTTGTGGTAGAGGCTACGACTCGATCGTTCTTGAAAAGAAAAGCCGCGGTGACGATGCGCCTTTGGCTTACTTCCTTTTACGCAAGAAGAACTGCCCCTATGATGAAGTCATCAACCGCAATAATTACTCCTTACCGTGTTATACCTTACTTTTACTCATAACCCCTTATCATTTTTCACAGGCCGGTGATAACTTCTAGAAGGTCAAGTATGACCATGAGGCAGCAAAACAAGCCAGAGCGGCAAAAAGAGCCGAAAGGAAAACCGCCAAGACCGGAACTTCAAGGAAAAGGAAACCAAGTGCTTCTGATTTAATTAAATTGGATGATACTTCTGACGATGAAGAAGAGGTAACTTTTAACTCCCTTGATTCTTTATCATCACCTTAATGACCCTTGATCTTTTGAGGAGGATACGGGAATAATAAGCCGTCGAGGAAGAGATAACTATAATCTCCTCCAGACTCGAGCCCTGCCAGCGTCGGAAAATTCAAAGAGTAACCCGGAAAGTAAGATTTTTACATCCTTTGGCTTACCAAGATCCTCAATTTCTTTTGAAGCAACATCAATTTGGAAGCCGGAGGCAGACCCGGATCAGCAAGGACATAGAGCTCTCCTCCGGCTGACCTGACGTAACTAGGAAGCGTCGGGCTGAGGTTATCTCCGACTTACGTTCTGTTTACCCTTTGGCGGGTGTAATTCGTCAACCTCTCAATTTATGTGACTCCAATTACCAAGATACCTCTCCTTCCTCCGGCGAGTCTATGCAATCTAACATGCCGGCTTTCAAGACTGCCCCTTGGTAAGATAATTTTGTTCTCCTTATGCTTCACTTTACTCATATTTTTGTACTCACCCTTCTGCTTTGTCCACAGCGTGCAGTTGAAGCCCAGTAAGAGGGCGAAAAAGAATAAACCATCCCAAGACCTCGGTAGTAATCGAGGCGGAACTCGAACAGCCGCTTCGACACTTCCACTCATCAACCGCCGCCTGAACCGGCTTATAAAATTCCAGCGCCATCCTTTGACCCGCCTGCTGAAAAAACTCTTGGTGGCTCTGATAAACCGGAAACTCCTAACCCGGCCAAGACAATTGATCCGGAAGTTGAAATTCTGAAGGCTCAATTTGTTGAGCCGGGGCAACCCACTATCCCGCCAAGTGTTACGCCAAGGAGGAGCTTCGAACGGCAGCGAAGGCCAAGCTGGATATTGTCGATTATACTCACTTAAGTATTGGAGATATAGTCTACGGCTATATCAACCAAGTACATAGCACTTGCGTGACACGGAGATCAACATGGTGAAGCAAATCTTAGAAATCTGAGGTATAACTTATGCTATTTTCCTTAATCATACTTATCAGACGTACCCCCAAGTCTATTGCTTATGAATGAATATGCTGTAGACTTAGAAACCTGCTTAGCACTGTATTACCCGGTTGTAACATAATACCTTGAATTTGCAATACACATTAGCCCCCAAGTGTCAAGTATCTTTGCTTGCAAAGTGCTTGGGACTTTAATTTCCATGAATCGGCATTGTACGTTAACTTTTTTCAGCATACATTAGCCCCCAAGTGTCAAGTACCTTTGCTTGCAAGGTGCTTGGGACTTAATGATACCTTACCATGATTCTGACTATAACCCGGCATCAATGCAGGCCACCACAAGTCAATTTGAATCGGAGATTGCTGACCTGAAGACCCGCCTGGCGACTCAAGAGCTTGAACTTCAAAAGGCCAACTCTAAATTTGAATTCAACATCTCTGAACAAGAGAAACTGAAGAAGAATTTTGATGCGGAGAAGAAAATGCGGGCTGATGAGAAGGCCTCATCGATGACCCGCCCGAGACAGCAGAAGCGTCTACTTGCGGAAGCAACAATGAGCTGTCCCGGCTTTAAAGCGCCAGATATCCCAAATGGTCTCAGCAATCTTCGGTAAGTTACTATATATAACCCGGCGGATCACAATCTTTCCTTTAATGACTATTTTAAGTATCATCTCCGGCTCACCTTATGCTTATAAACGCAGGCCCCAGGAGCACAAACCTTAAACAGAACATGTTGATCAAGCTGAAGGCGATTTACACTCTGGTGGAGTAGCTGTACGCCGGGTCACAACGTGCTTTGGCTGTTGTGGCTTTATCAAATGATGTTCCCCCATCTCCGCAAGATGTGCTAAGCGGCTTGCCGTGCTACCCAAATGGATCCAAGAGCTAAGGCGGGCATCCGCCGTAACCGACCCATGCCGCCTTTGAGCCACAGCGTTGCTTCCAGAGTTAGACCTTGCGACGTTGCTCTTGGATATCCCGGCTTGAAGGAACACGGCTCTGTATTCGATGAAACAGACTTTACCGCCTGTGTGAGAGCCGTACGTCCTGTGGCTACCATCATTGGGAATGATATTGATCTTTCCAAGTACCAGCCGGGCTATGATAGCGAGAACCGGAGAATTCCAACACCTCACTATGATGACGTCAGCCTGATCCCTCCAACTCGTAAGCACACCTTTGCCCCTGAAGTTGACCCAGCCGGTTTATAGATGATGAAGCTGAGTTTGACGCCTTAAGCGGCATTGATCGACCTCGTCTAACCTTCCAGTGATGACAGGGCAGCAGCATTTGGAGAGGCGGAAAAGGATAACCGGAACCTTCAATCCCACCAAAAGAGTGAACCGCTGAGCATTATGACTTTGCAAAAACAATGTTTCATTATTCAGACTCGGGGAGTCTTGTAATAGGGTAGAAAAAACCTCTCAACTTTGTCATGCCTTCGCGCATGTTTGTGGCGCTTAATACTTTCGTAAGCCGCCATCGCTATATACTTCTAACTTATGCTGATCCTTCCTTGATGTTGAAAACTTTCTTGCTTCATCCTGCGTATAGAACAAAACAGAATTCCCTTGGCGACTCATCGCATCCGGGATCACATAAACTATTGATAACCCTGTCAGGACCCCGATTCCAAGTCACATCGATCTAGCCGGTAACACCTCATATCACTTTGCGGCCTCACGCACGGTATTCCCACGGGTGTCGCCTTTCCATGGCCCGGGACCGTTTGCGCCTTTTGGCTCACGTATATGATAGTGTCGCTAGCATCCATATGACAGAGAACCCGGGCCGACATGGCTAGCCGTGAACCCAAAGCGGCACTAACCCATGGGGACGAGTGCATACATGAATCACATCGAAGCATGTCGGTCAAGAGCGTGTGAATCGGGCTGTAGCAGGGCT
Source organism: Aegilops bicornis (assembly GCA_021605145.1). NCBI lineage: Eukaryota > Viridiplantae > Streptophyta > Magnoliopsida > Poales > Poaceae > Aegilops > Aegilops bicornis. The sequence continues at coordinate 3,762,324 of JAHIAL010000026.1, read as the reverse complement.
AACAGGACTCCGGGAACCCAGCTGTAGCAAAGTTAGGGCAGACTCAGGATGTCACCAGCGTGACATTTCCTCAAGGGCAGACATATAGGCAAGTGAAACACATGCCGGCCGATCAAGTGTCACGAAAGGTAGTCTTGGGCTAGCAGGACTCCGGTGAACTGGGCTGTAGCGGACTACTATGGCTCAAGGAAGCACTAGACTACATTTCCCCATAAGAGAGGCTGCCAAGGATAAACAACTAGATTGTCGGATCCCACACATACCAAGCATTACAAACATACACACAATATGCTCGATATGTGTAAATACAACATGGCATCACAACATAACTCTACGACTCAAGTATTTATTCATTAGGCTCCATGGGCGAGATATTACAAACATGGGTCTCATGGACCCAACACTCGTGAGCATACAAGTCAAAGCACATGCGGAAGCTTAACATGTCCGAGTACGAGACATCTACAAATGAAAAAGGCTTAGAAGCCCGACTATCTACCAGATCCTACCGAGGCACAAGATCGTAGCTGAGGTAACAAGCTAAACGTCGAAGTCCACGCGGAACTACTAGCGAGACTGAAGTCTCTCTGCAAAAAACATAAAATAGGCAAACGTGAGTACAAATGTACTCAGCAAGACTTACATCAGATCTAACTACATATGCATCATTATCAACAAAAGGGGGTGGTGGAGTTTAACTGCAGCAAGCCAGCTTTGACTCGGTGGCTATCCTGAACTACATTTGCAAGTAACTCTTTTGAGGTGGCGCTTTGCACGAGTCCACATATTCACCATATCAATACACCACTATGGACCCGCTCCCGTCTCCCTACGAGATCGCCATCCATAGCACTCACGCTTATCTTGCGCATTTTAGGGTATCCACTTTCACTTGTCTATGAACTATACAGGCAACCCAGAAGTCCTTTTCCGCGGACACGGCTATTCGAATAGATCATATTAACCCTGCAGGGGTGTACTTCTTCACACACGCTCTCGCCACTTACCACCATGTACACCTCGTGTATCTCGGCAACCTTCAAGAGGAAGCTTTGGCGAGGAGTCGGCCACGACACGACTAACCACACAAGTCTCTAGTCCAGTTTATCGCCTATTCGGGTTCCATCCGCAAGGAGATCCGGCCGGGTGTCGCTCACGGCCCCAAACGATGTGAGCGGGGTTCCCGAGACACCAAGCAGGCGCCGGTGACACCGTGCCATGGTGTATCTACCGCAACATAGCCCACCCTTTAGGTCAGCATGACGGCCCCCAACACATATCCTACAAACACGAAACTAGTTGCAACTCCTGGACAGAGATCGAGTTGATTAATAAGTCGAGAGGCACTTAAGCATTCCAATGCGTGGTAGTAGCTGTTCATGGATCACAAACCACGTAACTTCAGTTCACGAGGGCGGTACATAATGAGACAACCCACCATGTACTCCCTACATGGCCTCTCACCGCTACCTTTACCAAATCGTGTTCACACACTTAGCTCTCACACAAGAGGACATGTTCACACCTCGGATTCATCCTCGATGAATCATACGACTCAACTCTAAGCGGTAGCAGGCATGACAACAAGCATGAGCGAGTAGGCACAATAGAGGCTCAAACAACTCCTACTCATGCTAGTGGGTTTCATCTATTTCTTGTGGAATGACCAGGTCATCACGAGAGGATAAAGGGGTTCACTACCGCAACAAGTAACAGATGAATCGTTGTTGTCCTAATGCAGTAAAAGAGAGCAGGAGCGAGAGAGTGGGATTGTATCGGAATGAACAAGGGGGTTTTGCTTGCCTGGCACTTCTGAAGATAGTATAGTTCTTCATCGGTGTCATCGAACTTATCGTCGGAACCACGTCTATCGAGAGGGGACAAATACCGGCAAACAAAGAGGAACACAATCAATGCAATGCAACAATTATGATGCATGATAATGTCATGGCAATATGCTGTTGATTGAGCTAATGCAACTAGCAACCATATTAAATGAAGTTGGTTTTGAACCAAGGGTTCAAATTCAAACTCCATATGTGCTTATTTAAATGTCAATTATGCAAATTGTCTGTACAGCAACCCTAGGTTGTTCAAACATGCATGCAAATGCCATAAACAGATTCCTTGAATTTTTTTGATAATTTTTCATATATAATTTATTTCATTTGGAGTTACGGTTGATTTTATATGAATTTTAGAAGTTTATACTATTTTTTGGAATTTCCTGAATAAGAATAAATACAGAAAAGGCATTAATACATCAGCATTGCGTTACTATGACGTCGGCGGTCAATCATGCGGCGGTCCAGTCAAACCACGACACATGGGTCGCGTGTCAGTGTAATTAGCCTAACTAGTTTTTAGTTAGCACTAAAACCAATTTAATTGAGAGGACGGGCCCCACTGTCATGGAGTCAGAGTCAACTCGCTGGGCCCACACGGAGTCAACGAGGTCAAGCGGGGTCAACTTCGCCGGCGTTTAGCCGCCTGCGACAGGCCGCAGCCATGGGCACCTCGGATTTCACCTCTGAGGCACCGTTCGAGCGCGCCGTTGGGCTCTGGTGGTGGCGCATGGCCGCGTCCGTTAATGGCCGTGTTGGGCTGGGGTGGCTGGAGTCAGCAGCGGCGGCTTCGGTTGCGGCCGCCGGAGTTCGAGCACAAGCGAGGGCGCGTTGTGGTGGCCGTGGTGATGTGCGTTTAGCACCCACGGCGTCGTGGTGCGGTGAGTTCGATGGGCGCATGCGGGACCATCGGAGCAGCACCGGCGGCGAGTGCGAAGCGGCAGCGTTGATCACAAAGGCGAGATGGCGGCTACGGCATATAACGAAGCAAAGGAGAGGTGGGTTAGGGGAGGAGCTCCACGGCGGATGCGGGAGAGGCTCAGCTGCTCGGGAGGTGCTGTGGAAGACGGATTTGGCGCCCGGCGATCTCGTTGCCCGAGGTAGAAGACGACCACCAGTGACGACGTTCGGGGAAGTCCGGTGCCGCGTGGCTCGGCGGAGAGGTCCAGGGCGACGAGGCGGAGCTCTTGAGCCAGTCAGGGAGGCGAGGGGGAGGCGGTGGCCGTGGTGGTGCTTGGCGGCGCGCTGCGGTGCGCTCGGGCGCGAGAGGGGGAGAGAGCAGAGGAGGGGAAAGAGCACGGGGAGAGAGCAGAGAGTGAGGGAGAGGAGCGAGGGGTCACGGGGCGTCCCCGTGGCGTCGCTTAGAAGGGCCGGAGAGGAAGGAGGAGGTGGCGGAGGCGGCAGCGTCTTGCTGACAGCGAGCTGCTCCTACTGGCAGGAGGAGGACGACAGAGGAGCTACGGTGGTGGGCTAGGCCGGCTACTTGGGCCACCAGGTAAGCCCAGGTGAGGTTCCTCTCTCTCTCACCTTTCTATTGTTTTCTGTTTCTATTTTCTGCAATTGTTTGGCTTTATTAAAAATGCTAAAGCACTTTGTAAAATGCTGCAATAATTTGTGGACACTCTATGGATTATTCTAGTGGCCCACATATAATTTCAGCATTATTTGAGCATTTAAATTATTTATAGTGTTTAAATGCCCAAATTCAAATACTTTAAGATTTAACTCAAGAATCCAGGAATGATCTATAAATATGTTCACCACTTACAAGAGAGGTTTTCACCTTTATCGAAGTCATGAACATTCCCAAAGGGCGATACGGGTCATTGTGAAAATATTTTACTTGGACCTAGTTTGATTTGATCTGCTGCTAGGGTTTGGATCAATCCCCATTTCAAAGTTCATGAAATTTAAACATGATGCCTAGATGCAATGCCACAAGTTACAAGCAAACTCTAGGGCTGTGACAAACCCGGAGTACGACTCAAACATCATATAAAGGCTGGCTTATGATTATAATCCTGAGAGTGAATTTAACTCCTAAAAATTGGCACATATGATGTTCACCTGGCCCTTAATAACTTTTACGCTTTACAAAGCACAATGAATAATAAACTGAATTTAAAAAGGCCTCTGATTCGAATACGATCAGAGAACCGTTCCAAAGAGGTTAAGCTAAGATTAGGATCACGATCATATAGCCCCAGTTGGCTTTGGCGATGCCGATCAAGTGGGTATCGTGACTATGTTCTCTTGGTTCGAATCGACCTATGTTTGAGCAGGAAGCCCCCAAGTGACCATGAGAGTTGTTTAATGACGCTGATTCAATACGATCCACGCCAGACCCAAAGGGTTAAGCTATGATTCAAATATGATCAAGAAGCCCCCAAGTGGGTTTGGCAAGATGCCGATCAATTGGGTATCGACAGCCTATCTTCTCTTTGGTTGAATCGACCTATGTTTTGAACAAGAAGCCCCCAAGTGACCATGGCTAGATTCAGATATGATCATAAGTCGGGCCAAAGAGAAAGCCGGATTCGTGTATGATCCGGCTCCACATGTGGTCGTTTCCACCACCTGGTAAAGGAGACATGTAAACCTTTTAAGGGTGAAAAGAAAATAGGTCCTGCTTTATTGCTTTATATGTACATTGTCAAAAAAGGAAAAATATATATATCTAACCTGAGAGCCGGTGGCTCAAGTATAGTAAGGCCGAAGATGGGCGATATTCCACGGGCGGCAGGTCTCCTCCTCCGACTTACGTGAGTCTTTATGCTCTCGAACATCATAAGGTAGTATGACCCGTTGTTCAGATTCTTGCTGACCACAAAAGGCCCTACCCAAGGAGGGGATAGCTTGTGCATATCAGATTGATCCTGGATGAGCCGGAGCACTAAGTCGCCTTCCTGAAAGGTTCTGCTTCTAACCCGGCAACTGTGATAGCGGCGCAGGTCTTGCTGGTAAATCGCCGAGCGGGCTATTGCCAAGTCTCGCTCCTCATCCAACAAGTCAAGTGCATCCTGGCGAGCTTTTTCGTTATCGGCCTCAACATAAAAACCGCCACGCTGCGAGTGAGTCGTGTCGGATGTCACTTCAGGACTGCCTGCACATTTACACCATAAAGAAAGGTGTGTATCCTGTAGACTGTTAGGCGTGGTGTTGATGCTCCATAGTACAGAGGGTAGCTCCTCCACCCAACAACCCGGAGTTAAGCTGTAAGGGACCCAAGAGCCGGGTTTGATACCCTTCAAGATCTCTTGATTCACTCTCTACCTTGACCATTAGATTGAGGTGAGCAACAGCGAAACATCAAGCGGATATGTTCTCGTTGTGAGAACTCTTCCATGGCACCCTTGGAGAGATTAGTACCATTATCGATTATAAATCTTTGTGTGGAAAACTGAAATGAAAGATCACCTTTTTCATGAACCGAACGCCCGTGGTTACATCACACTTCTTGACCGGCTCGCCTCTACCCACTTTGTGAATTTATCCACCGCCACCAAGAGGTGTGTCTTTTTATCTTTAGACCTCTTGAAAGGTCCAACCATGTCAAGCCCCCAGACTGCAAACGGCCAAGTAACTGGAATCATCCTCAGCTCTTGAGCCGCACATGAGCTCTGCTGTGAGAATTTTGATAACCGTCACATTTCTTCGACAGGATCCTCTCAGACGGCATGCGCCGTCAGCCAATAAAAACCATGACGGAAAGCCTTGGCCACCAGAGATTTTGAGCTGGCATGATGACCACAATCTCCCTCATCGATCTCACGAAGTATCTCTTCACCCTCCGTAGGCGACACACAACGCTGAAACGCCCCAGTAACGCTGCGGTGTTGTAGCTCGCCATGAACAATTGTCATAGATTTGGACCGCCTTATGATTTGTCTTGCCAAGGTATCATCCTCAGGCAACTCTCCCCGGGTCATATAGGCCAAATACGGGACTATCCAATCCGGGATAGCGTGAGAGCTGCCACCACCGTGCCTCCTGTCCGCATCGCTAGTTCTTCCTCTGGGCACTTTGACAGAAGGGTTACGCAGAACATCAAGAAAGGTGTTAGGCGGCACCGGCTTACGCTGAGATCTAGCCGGCTTAAAGCATCAGCCGCCTCATTCTTCCTCCGATCAATGTGCTCCACTTGATAACCTTTGAAGTGCCCAGCCACTGCATCAACTTCACGATGATAAGCCGCCATAAGGGGATCCTTGGAGTCCTGTGTGCTGACACTGTTGAGCTACGAGATCTGAGTCGCCAAGCACCTTACCCGCTCAAATTCATCTCTTTGGCCATCCGGAGACCATGGAGTAAGGCCTCGTACTCAGCTGCATTGTTAGTACAAGTAAAAATTAGCCGGAGCAGATAACAAAATTTGTCACCTCGAGGGGAAGTCAAGACAACTCCAGCCCCCGAGCCTTCCAACTGCCTGGACCCATCAAAGTGAATAGTCCAATATGTGTTATAAAGCTTCTCCTCGTGGTGCTCGCAACTCTGTCCAATCATTGATAAAATCCACCAGTGGCTTGAGACTTGATAGCAGTCCGAGGCATGTATTTCAAACCGTGGGGTCCAAGCTCAATGGCCCACTTGGCGGCTAAATCCTGTAGCCTCTCTATTCTGTATGATATCCCTAAGGGGTAGAGCTTACCAGTGATAGGATGACCTTGAAATCTTGCTTCAGACTTGCCATAAACACTCCGTAAACAAGTTATCGCCAATGTGGATACCTTTGCTTGGACTCAATGAGCACCTCACTGATATAGTAAACCGGCCATTGAACCGGATGCTCCTTGCCAGCCTCCTTGCGCTCTACCACGATGGCCACACTAACGGCTCGGGCGTTAGCAGCCACATATAACAGCAATGGCTCTCTATCAATGGGAGCAGCAAGGACTGGCGGCTCAGACAACTGCCTCTTTAAATCCTCAAAGGCAGCATCAATGACATCACCTGCACAAAAGCATCCGCTTTTCTTCATCATCCGATATAGCGGTAGGGCCTTCTCGCCTAACCGCTTATGAACCGGCTTAAAGCGGCAACACGACTCCGCCAGCCGTTGAACATCATTGATGCATGCCGGTTTGGCTGTGGAGGTGATTGCCTTGATCTTCTCGGGTTAGCTTCAATGCCTCGCTCGAGACCGGAAAGCCAAAAGCTTGCCCGCAGTACACCAAACACACACTTGTCCGGTTAAGCATCATCTTATAAACACGGAGATTATCAAAGGTCTCCTTTAGATCAGATATCAAGGTTTCCTTCTCTCTGATTTCACCACAATGTCATCCACATAAGCGTGAACATTGGCGCCCGATTTGACTGTGGAGACAGCTTTGTACACATCTCGATAAGTCGCCAGGCACTCTTGAGCCCAAATGGCATAGATACGTAGTGTAAGGCTCCAAACGGAGTGATGAAAGCCGTCTTCTCCTGGTCTCAATCGACATTTTGATCTCGATGATAGCGGAGTAAGCATCCAAAAAGCTCAATCGCTCGCAACCCGCCGTAGCATCGATGATTTGATCAATACGGGGGAGGGCAAAAGGATCAGCCGGACATGCCTTATTTAAGTCCGTGTAATCCACACACATCCGCCAAGTAAGTACTAGCACCGGGTTAGCCAACCACTCCGGGTGAAAAACTTCCATGATGAACCCAGCCGCCAAGAGCCGGGCGACCTCTTCCCCAATAGCTTTCCGTCTTTCCTCATTGAACCGCCGAAGAAATTGCCTGACCGGCTTATACTTTGGATCAATATTAAGAGTGTGCTCACCGAGCTCTCTCGGGACACCCGGCATGTCAGAAGGTTTCCATGCAAAGATGTCTCGGTTCTCACGGATGAACTCGATGAGCGCGCCTTCCTATTTAGTATCCAAGTTGGCACTGATGTTGAACTGCTTGGAAGAGTCGCCTCGAGTGAAGTCAACAAGCTTTGTTTCAGCGGCCGATTTAAACTTCAACGCCGGGTCATGCTCTGTAGTTGGCTTGTTTAAAGAGGTCATATCCGCAAAGTCAACATTACTTTGGTAAAACTTAATTCTTCTCACGCACAAACCGACTCGGCATAAGCCGCGCCGCTTTCTTCACACTCCAAGGCTACCTTTCGACTCTATGCACAGTGATGGTGCCCTTGTGACCCGGCATCTTGAGCTGCAGATAAACATAACATGGTCGTGCCATGAACTTGGCATAAGCCGTCACCAAACAGAGCATGATACGGGCTCTTGATTTTGACAACCTCAAACGTCAATTTCTCAGCCCTGGAATCATATTCATCTCCAAAGGCCACCTCCAATTCAATCTTACCAACCAGGTATGCCGACTTACCAGGCACCACGCCATGGAAAACGGTGTTGGACGTCCTTAAATCCTTGTCAGTCAAACCCATGCGTCGAAAGGTCTCGTAATAGAGGATGTTGATATTGCTTCCTCCGTCCATGAGTACCTTGGTAAACTTATATCCACCGACCTGAGGCGCCACCACCAAGGCTAACTGACCCGGATTATCAACCCGGGGCGGGTGATCTTCCCTGCTCCATACAATAGGTTGCTCTGACCACCTCAAGTAACGGGGAACTGCCGGCTCAACAGAATTCACGGCCCTTTTAAGAACCTTCTGGTCACGCTTGCACAAACTAGTAGTGACCACACGATACTGCCCACTATTCAGCTGCTTCGGTTGGCTTTGATAACCCGACCGCCGGCTTGTCATCCCCTGACCAGGTGCTTTGTTGGTTATAGCGACCTTGACTTCCCCGAAGGCTGGAACTTGAACTGCCGCCCGGGCCATGAAAGCCGCCGGCCCCTGAACCGCCACCTGATCCATGATTGCCATCAAACATGTTGGAATTCTTGAAAGCCTTCATGATCGCGCAATCCTTCCATAAATGGGTGGCGGGTCGTTCTCGGTGCCGTGGTCTCGGCAAGGCTCATTGAGAAGCTGCTCAAGAGATAGGCACGATCCGCCGATCGAGGGGGCGGTTTTCCTTACGCCTCTCTGATTGTTACCCTGTGCATTGGCATTGGCTACAAACTCCGGGTTACCTTCCGCCTTACGCTTGTTGCCTCCTTGATTTGCCGGGTTATACTGTTGACCTTTTCCATTGCCGTTCTTCTTTCCCTTCCCTATCTTCTCCTCATCAGACGCGGCATCCTTGGTACTATCAGAATTGGCGTATTTGACTAAAGCCGCCATCAGTGTACCCATATCATTGCAATCACGCTTAAGGCGCCCTAGTTTCTGCCTCAGTGGCTCAAAACGGCAATTCTTCTCCAACATGAGAACTGCAGAGCCGACATCCATCTTATCAGACGAATGTATTATTTCCTTGACCTGGCACACTCAATGAGTTGTGGATTCACCCTCCTCCTGCTTACAATTGGTCAAATCCACAATTGACATAGATTGCTTGCAAGTGTCTTTGAAGTTCTGGATAAACCGGTCCATGAGCTCTGCCCATGTGCTGATGGAATTGGGCGGCAAACCCTTTAACCAAGACCGGGTCGTTCCATCTAACATCATGGTGAAGTACTTAGCCATTGCTGCGTCGCTGACCTCCAATAGCTCCATGGCCATCTCGTAACTTTCGATCCAAGCTCCGGGCTGTAAGTCGGCCGTATAATTCGGCACCTTTCGAGGTCCCTTGAAGTCCTTGGGTAGACGTACATCCCGTAGAGCTGGCACCAAACAAGGAACACCGCCGGTTCTAGTAGACACTCCTGCTCCAACGGAAGTCGCCGGATACTACTGGGAGATCTTGATGAACCGGCTTGCTGAGCCGCTTAGCTGAGTCCGCCATTGGCCCTCCCCGACGTATTCGGTCTTGCACCGGTTATAGCCACCGGATGGTTACTGACGCGGGCATTGCTTGATAAAGCCTCGATTCCATGTGCTCATTTGTAACTCGGACTCCGGTTTTGACGAGGCGGTGCCAGCCAAGGCGGAGGAGTTGAATGAATCATGTCCGGCCAGAAGAATAGGTCTCTTGCTGCGCCAGGCTGCGTCTGAACAAGTTCTCTCGATCCTCCGGTTTCCACCGCTGTCGGATCATCACCGCCCATTGGGAGAGCCGCCAAACGCACCGGCGCGCGATTAAGTTCTCCATGGGGTTGGAAAAGTGACCGGTGGTACTGGTACATAGCGGGCGGGCCATACTCCCCATGCGGAGGTGCCATCTCTTGAAGCCGAGCCGCCCGCCTCCGGATGGTGTGAACTGATTTGCTCTGCGTGCGGGTTGCTATGGCCCGGCACCGGTGTAGCGTAAGAGGTTCCGAGGGTCATAAACCAAGGCAAACGGGATTGAGTTTTGGTGCCTCCTTCTCATTACCTCATTAGATGCGTTCAGGCTCATATTAAGTTGGAAAGCCTCGATTGGAGCCGCTGCCGTGCATCTAAAGCCGCCGATTACAGAGCTAACACGGTGTCCTCGGCTTCCTGTGGCCTCCTTGGCTTGAGCTATCGCTTCACGCACATGCCACCTACCGCGTTATGCTCATCTTGATTTGCGTGAATAACCGTGGCGGTTAACGGGCCGTAAGCTTATCCATGAGATCCATCAAGAGTCCGAGCCGGCGGGCGACACGGGGCCTCCTGCCCGCTGCCCCAGCTCCCTAACCCGGATGTTATTGTGCAGAGAAAGCGTAGAGTTTTTGGCGAGTTGAGTCTCAGATATAAAGACTCCTGCCCAGCTTAGCGGTTCATAGGGGTCCGAAATACTGGAGCCATCGGAACAGCCCCCGAGCACGCCATCTTTTACTTGATATAACGAATCTGTTGAACCGGCGGACGAATCATCATCCGAGGGGACGGCCATCTCACCGCCATATTCAGGTCCTTCAGAAAGTTCCTCTCCGTGGACGCAGCCCACGAAGGCATGCTTCATGACGGGTTGAGCTCGGGCGGGTCTCAAGGCCGAGCCGTCTCGGTGAGGTCGGTGTAGTTGTCCGGCTCGAGGCCTGCTCACCAATCCGCCGATGAAGACATGGATTCCGCCAAAGGGGACCCGCATCCAGTACTCAATTGAGTCGGGCGCTGGCCCCAGCCTTCATTGTCGATGTAGATCTTGCCGCGATGACTCTTGGTCATCCGGCCCACTGCGTATCCCTTGAGCCCTTCAAAGCTGCCCTTCAAGAACTCAAATCCACCGTGCGCTGGCCCCTCGGTGGGCGCCAACTGTCGTGGAATTGTCATATCAGATGTCCTCGTGAAAGGACTTAGTCGTGGAGCCATTGCAACTAGAAAGCTTAAAGGGGTTAATCGGGACAAAGGACACGAGAGGTTTATACTAGTTCGGCCCCTTACGGTGAAGGAAAGGCCTACGTCTAGTTGGGTTGGTATTGCTTGAAGTTTCGATGACCAGGGAGCGAGATACGCTATGCCCAGCTCTCGAGGAGTTGTTTCTTGCCCTAAGCCGCCAGCGGGTCGTCCCCTTATATACACGGGTTGACGCCCAAGGTTTGCTGTGAGTCCCTACCGCTTATAGATGTTGTCCGGCTGGGTGACTGAGTTAATTCTACCTTATAATGCAAGTCATGCCATCATGGTGGTTTATCACTATGGGCCTTAAGTCACTGTGGCCTTAGACCCTTTATTGAACCACCATCTTCATGCTTGGTCTTGGGCTTTATCTGACGAGTCTCTCTTTGCGTAACTCGGCCCCTCCTGGGCGGCTTACACAAATAGTCATATCCCCAACAGCTTAGAACCAGGACTTCAAAATGTTTTGAACACCACGGAGCATATGAGATGTTCCAAGAGCTGAAATTGGTATTTCAGACTCGTACCCGTGTTGAGAGGTATGAGACCTCTGACAAGTACTTTGCCTACAAGATGGAGGAGAATAGCTTAGCTAGTGAGCATGTGCTCAGAATGTCTGAGTACTACAATCACTTGAATCAGGTGGGAGTTAATCTTCCAGATAAGATAGTGATTGACAGAGTTCTCTAGTCACTATCACCAAGTTACTAGAACTTCGTGATGAACTATAATATGCAAGGGATAACAGAAACGATTCCCAAGCTCTTCGGATGCTGAAATTGGTGAAGGTAGAAATCAAGAAAAAGCATCAAGTGTTGATGGTTGACAAGACCACTAGTTTCAAGTAAAGGGCAAGGGAAAGAAAGGGAACTTCAAGAAGAATGGCAAGCAAGTTGGCACTCCCGTGAAGAAGCCCAAAGCTAGACCTAAGCCTGAAACTGAGTGCTTCTACTGCAAAGTAATGGTCATTGGAAGCAGAACTACCCCAAATACTTGGCAGATAAGAAGGATGGCAAAGTGAACAAAATTATATTTGATATACATGTTATTGATGTGTACTTTACTAGTGTTCATAGTAACCCCAGGGTATTTGATACCGGTTCAGTTGCTAAGATTAGTAACTCGAAACAGGAGTTGCAAAAGGAACAGAGACTAGTTAAGGGCGAGCTGACGATGTGTGTTCGAAGTGATTCCAAGGTTGATAAAATCATCATCGCACACTCCCTCTATCTCCGGGATTAGTGTTGTACCTAAATAAATGTTATTTGGTGTTTGCATTGAGTATGAATATGATTGGATCATGTTTATTGTGATACGGTTATTCATTTAAGTCAAAGAACATTTTTTGTTCTGTTTACATGAATAAAACCTTCTATGGTCATACACACAATGTAAATGGTTTATTGAATCTCGATCGTAGTGATACACATATTCATAATATTGATGCCAAAAAGATGCAAAGTTGATCATGATAGTGCAACATATTTGTGGCACTACCGTTTAGGTCATATTGGTGTAAAGCGCATGAAGAAACTCCATGCGGATGGACTTTTGGAATCACTTGATTATGAATCATTTCATGCTTGCGAACCATGCCTCATGGGCAAGATGACCTAAAATCCGTTCTCCGGGACAATGGAGCGAGCTACTAACTTATTGGAAATAATACATACCGATGTATGCGGTCCAATGAGTGTTGAGTCTCGCAGCGGGTATCATTATTTTCTGACCTTCACAGATGATTTGAGCAGATATGGGTATGTCTACTTAATGAAACACAAGTCTGAAACATTTGAAAAGTTCAAAAAAAATCAGAGTGAAGTGGAGAATCATCGTAACAAGAAAATAAAGTTTCTACGATCTGATCGCGGAGGCGAATATTTGAGTTACGAGTTTAGCCTTCATTTAAAACAATGTGGAATAGTTTCACAACTCACGCCACCTGGAACACCACAGCGTAATAGTGTGTCCGAACATCGTAATCGTACTTTATTAGATATGGTGCGATCTATGATGTCTCTTGCCGATTTACCACTATCATTTTGGGGTTATGCATTTGAGACAGCTACATTCACTTTAAATTGGGCACCATCTAAATCCGTTGACACGACACTGTATGAATTATGGTTTGGCAAGAAACCTAAGCTATCGTTTCGCAAACTTTCGGGTTGCGATGCTTATGTGAAAAAGCTTCAGCTTGATAAGCTCGAACCCAAATCGGAGAAGTGCATCTTCATAGGATACCCAAAAGAGATCATGGGTACACCTTCTATCACAGATCCGAAGGCAAGATCTTTGTTGCTAGAATGGATCCTTTCTAGAGAAGGAGTTTCTCTCGAAAGAAGTGAGTGGGAGGAAAGTAGAACTTGATAAGGTAATTGTACCTTCTCCCGATTGGAAAGTAGTTCATCACAAAGAATCAGTTCTAGTGGTTCTGAACCAATTAGTGAGGAAGCTAATGATGATGATCATGAAACTTCGCCAGATCAAATTCTTTGCGCTGAACCTCAGAGGGTCAACTAGAGCATGTTCCACACCAGAGTGGTACGGTAATCCTGTTCTGGAAGTCGTGTTACTAGACCATGATGAACCTACGAACTATGAGGAAGCGATGATGAGCCCAGATTCTGATAAATGGCTTCAGGCCATGAAATCTGAGATAGGATCCATGTATGAGAACAAATTATGGACTTTGATTGACTTGCTCGGTGATCGGCGAGCCATTGAGAATAAATGGATCTTCAAGAGGAAGACGGACGCTGATAGTAGTGTTACTATCTACAAAGCTTGAATTGTCGCAGAAGGTTTTTCGACAATTTCAAGGTGTTGACTACGATGAGATTTTCTCACTCATATCGATGCTTAAAGTCTGTTCGAATCATGTTAGCAATTGCCACATTTAATGAAATCTGGAAAATGGATGTCAAAACTGCATTGCTTAATGGATTTATTAAAAGAGAGTTGTATATGATGCAACCAGAAGGTTTTCTCAATCCTAAAGGTGCTAACAAAACGTGCAAGCTCCAGCGATCCATCCATGGATTGGTGCAAGCATCTCGGAGTTGGAATATACGCTTTGATGAGTTGATCAAAGCATGTAGTTTTATACAGACTTGCGGTGAAGCCTGTATTTGCAAGAAAGAGAATGGGAGCACTACAGCCTTTCTGATAAGTATATGTGAATGACATATTGTTGATCGGAAATGATGTAAAATTTTCTGGAAAACATAAAGGAGTGTTTGAAAGGATTTTTTCAAAGAAAGACCTCGGTGAAGCTGGTTACGTATTGGGCATCAATATCTATAGAGATAGATCAAGACGCTTGATAAGACTTTCAACAAAATACATACCTTTACAATATTTTGAAGGAGTTCGAAATGGATCAGTCAAAGAAGGAGTTCTTGCCTGCATTGTAAGGTGTAAAGTTGAGTAAGACTCAAAACTTGACCACGGTAGAAAATAAAAAGAGAATGAAAGTCATTCCCTATGCCTCAACCATAGGTTCTATAAAGTATGCTATCCTGTGTACCAGACCTATTGTGTACCTTGCCATGAGTTTGGCAAGGGGGTACGATAGTGATCCAGGAGTGGATCACTGGACAGCGGTCAAAGTTATCCTTAGTTACCTAAGAGGACTAAGGAAATATTTCTCAGCTATGGAGGTGATAAAAATTTTGTCGTAAAGAGTTACGTCGATGCAAGCTTTTACACCGATCCATATGACTCTGAGTCTCTTTCTGGATACATATTGAAAGTGGGAGCAATTAGCTAGAGTAGCTCCATGCAGAGCATTATAGACATAGAAAATTTGCAAAATACATACAGCTCTGAATGTGGCAGACCCGTTGACTAAACTTCTCTCACAAACAAAACATGATCACACCTTAGTACTCTTTGGGTGTTAATCACATGGCGATGTGAACTAGATTATTGACTCTAGTAAACCCTTTGGTTGTTGTTCACATGGCGATGTGAACTATAGGTGTTAATCACATGGTGTTGTGAACTATTGGTGTTAAATCACATGGCAATGTGAACTAGATTATTGACTAGTGCAAGTGGGAGGCTGAAGGAAATATGCCCTAGAGGCAATATTAAAGTTGTTACTTATATTTCCTTATATCATGATAAATATCTATTATTCATGCTAGAATCGTATTAACCAAAAACTTGATACATGTGTGTGTCGGATTAAATGACCACCGGTAGCCTCATCTGCTCCCCGTGGCAGTTCAAGACATCGGGGCTGGCTGTGCCCCTCAAGCCTCGAAGACAAAGAGCCACATTCTCTGGGCCGGCTGGTCCAAGCGGCCGGCTGCTAGAGGGCGGCAGTTTGCAGAAGACAGCCCCGAGGTGGGCCGACTCCTACCAGGCGGCCTCCAGAGAGGCCGGCCCCCAAGAGGCGGCCCCCTTCGCCCCCTTGAAGTTTGCACCACGTTATGACGACGAGACGGGGAGTGGCTACAGTGTAGCCTGCCACCCTTGAATCCAGTGGCGTAGCTGCACACAAGCAGTGCAGACTGGCGGACATCCCCCGCCCGGCGCGGCACTATTGCCACGCAGCCCATGACATCACCCATAACGGGGGAAGCCATGCCCCCACTATGGGCTGTCGGTACGGCCTGCAGGCGGCGGGCCCTACCTGTCCATGAGAAGCCAGAAGGCGGGGAGCCCCGACCAGTTGGCGTAGGGGAGGCCGACTCCTAGTAGGTGGCCCTCCCCCTCCCTCAAAGTCTGTGCACCATTAATCAGAAGAGACGGGGAGTGGCTACAGTGAATGCCTGCCAGGCGGCGGTACTGTAGCCACGCCTCCCTCGACAAAGCACACATCATCAGTGGCATTGCCACAATACTATGCAGCTGGCAGGACCCCCAAGCGGCGGACGCAGCCTGTCGGCCAAGTACGAGACAGCCGGTGGGACTGTCGGTGTCAAAACCAGCGGATCTCGGGTAGGGGGTCCCGAACTGTGCGTCTAGGCAGATGGTAACAGGAGACAAGGGACACAATGTTTTTACCCAGGTTCGGGCCCTCTCGATGGAGGGTAATACACTTACCCCGCTTGATTAATATTGATGATATGGGTAATACAAGAGTAGATCTACCATTTAGATCAAGGAGGCTAAACCCTAGAAGCTAGCCTATGGTATGATTGTTGTTCGCCCCTACGGACTAAAACCCTCCGGTTTATATAGACACCGGATAGGTTAGGGTTACAGTAGTCGGTTACAATGGTAGGAGATCTACATATCTCAGACGCCAAGCTTGCCTTCCACGCCAAGGAAAGTCCCATCCGACACGGAACGTAAGTCTTCAATCTTGTATCTTCATAGTCTTGGAGTCCGCCATGACGATAATCCGGCTATCCGGACACCCCTTAGTCCGGGACTGCCTCGGAGTCTCTAACGGGCTTCAATGACGACGAGTCCGCGCATATATTGCCTTCGCATTGCAAGGCGGGTTCCTTTCTCCTAATACTTCATAGAAGGTTTTGAACACAAGGATAGTGTCCGCTCTGCAAAACAAGTTCCACATAACACCGTAGAGAGAATAATTTTACACAGATTCATTGACGTATTCAGCGGCGTGACATCACACCACGGCCGTGCCTTTATATGAATCGCTTTTTACTGTTTCACCTCGGCGTGTTTAGCGAGGCGGTTTCTTGGCACGCCTTATCAAAGCATAGATCGCCCCCTTATTCCGTGATTCTCATCAATACGGACAAGGGTAACCCATCCGCGCGCCATTGATTACGGCGCTTGGGAAATAAGCGAGTTTTACCAGTTGGTGGGGGCGAGCAGCTTCATTCATCCATATAAGGGATAAGGATCCACCTTTTCACCTACGCCTTCTTCCTCCTTTGCTTATCCATTTCCGCACTCAAGCTCCAACGCCGAAGTCCAAGCACATCTCTCCTCAACCTTCTCCAGCCATGTCCGGAGCGGGAGGCAAGTGGATGGTCTCCTCCGTCACGGAGGGGCACATCACAAGATTGCGGGAGGCCGGATTCTTGTCCGGCGACATCGCGTGGTCGGCTCCCCACCGAGGGGCAGCTCATCCCCACCCAGTGCCCCATGAGAGGGTGGTGTTCCTCACCCACTTCCTCCGCTGGACTAGGTTTTCCACTTCACCCATTTGTCCGAGGGCTCATGTTCTACTACGGCCCGGACTTCCACGATCTGGCCCCAAACTTCATCCTCAATATCTCGACGCTCATCGTAAATGGTGCGCAGGCCTTCCTCTGATACAGCCCCACTTCGCTTATGGTTGAAGACCTTTAGCGTTAAGTCGAAGATAGTGGGTGGCCGACAAGCCGGAGTCACCGGAGGTGCTATGGCGGCGTGATGCCCAACGCCACATGGCTTGAGGGCTCCTTCGTGGAGACCATAAAGGGGTGGCAATCGGGTGGTTTTACATCACCGAGCCGCTGACTCCAAATGGGCGGCGCCCCAATTCAGATCTGGCTCCCCACGCGGCTCACATCATGGAAAGAGACGGCCCGACGGGGTGATTCGTTAGAGCTGGCCGGACTCCAAACCTGTGTCCGGAACCTGGTGGACAAGAACCTAAAGCTTGTCAACGTAGTCCAGGTTATGCTCATCCGCCGGATTCTCCCATGCCAGCAACGGGCCTTCAATTTGTGGGAGTTCGATCCGGCACAGCACCGGTCCTTGAGCCGGCTCTTCGACACTACGTACGAAGATGCCTGGAAGGTGCTGACCAAGGGCGCCGAAGCTCCCGCATCCGCCATCAAGATCGCGGATTCCGCTTCAGGCGTCAAGCCAGCCGAGGTAAATTATTTTGCCCTTTAGGGGACTCTTTTTCATAGTTTGACTCTATGCGGGATCTAAACTTCCTAATCTTTTGACAGACTGGTCAAGACGTCCCGGATAGATTAACTGTCCGGCTCCTTTGCTGAAGACCCGGAGGACGCCTCGATTAACAGGGCTGTTGGCTGGGCGCCCCATGTGGTGCCGGAGAAGAAGGCTAAGAAGGAGGCCACGGAACTCAAGGAGCTCTGACGCGGTGCTTTGTCGATTCTGAAGGCGAATCTTCTCCCGAGGACGAGGAGGAAGAAGAAGAAGCTCTTCCAGCCGGGGAGGAGAAGAACGGAAGGCCGCCCAACGGGGAGGCCGGGAGGAGTCCAAGAAGGGAAGAAGCCTTCCCCGGACGTCTCCACCAACGCCGACGACGGCGAGGAGGATTGGCCAACAAGGCCAAGCCTACGGCGAGATCAGATGTGTCCGGATAGGATACCCACGGCTTTTTCATAATTGCATAGTGTTCTCCTAATGCCGAACAATCATGCAGCCCGCCCAAGGGCGAAGCTTCGCCGATTCATCGAGCGGGTCCCCTGGCTCGCCGGAAATGGAAAGTGCCGCTTCGACCGCCTCCTCGCCTCACGCTTCACGGACGACGCCAGGTGGGGCCCCAAGGGGGCTTGGTCAAGAGGAGGTAGCGCAGGAGGTGCCACAAGGCGACCTCCCGGACTCCAGCGCTGGGGGCAAGACCTCAGGGCTCTAAGTCACCCTTGTCCGGACTCCATACCGAACCTTCAGCAGTTCCAAGTCCGGCAAGTGGCCCCTTCGTAAGAAGGAAGACGCCGTGTCCTCCGCCCAACCGGAGGCACCGAGATAGCATCGGAGGCGCCAACGGCGCCTCCATCGAGGAGGAGGAGCACCGCCTGCGTTATGAGTGCTGGTGATCCTGACAGCCTGGGCCTCGCCAAGAGCGACTGACCGGGCTCGTAACAGCCTTCTAACATGCTTTGAGGTAAGTTTAAAACATATAAAAATATTACGCATAGACAAGAGTCTCTCGATGCTTAGTTCGGTGTTCGGAAAGAAAAGTTTGACTAAGGATCTAAAAAGATATACGCAGGAGTCTAACATAAGGATGTCAATATGGGAATGCAGGCTGCTGCTGACCGACTCGCCAGACCGACCTTGCAAGGTCAATACATTGAAGCAGTAACCTCGAAAGCAGTCCGAGAACAGCTCGGACAAGCCAAGAAGCAGCTCGAGGACACGGAAGGTAAGTAATACCTTATTAAAGAAATACCTTATAGAAAAGGTTTTGGTTGCGAAAAATAACAGGAATAACATGGGTACTGCAGGGGCCACGAACGAGGTGGAGACCCTGAAGGAAGCGGTGTCCGTATTGAAAACAAAGCTGCACTGTAACGCATAGAAGCGAGAGAAGGGAGGCGCAGGCTGGCCAAGGTACGGCAAGAGCTCCAGATTCTCGTGAAAAAACACGAGGGTTTGGAGCGTGACTCGAAGACCCGAGAGTCCGAGCTTGCCTCGGCCCTTGAGAGTGCCAAAGCTGCTAAGGCCGAGGCCCAAAAAGCCATTCAAGAAATTGAAGCGCTAAATAAGATAGCGGCGGGTAAGGCATTCTTTATGCAAATCAAAAATGTAAAAGTCAATTACCTATTACTTACACGGATTCGGAGCTCTCCAGGAGCATTCGCAGATTTGCCTCAGAGTGCATCCGATGCTTTGCCGCATTCTACCGCACCCTGTGAGGGAGTTCCACGGAGAAGGTGTTCTCGTCTCAATATGTTTGAGGCCGGACATCCGGTGCCCCTAAGCGACCATTTGGCAGCTGGTCGAGCTCCACAAGGTCGCCGAACAGGCCATGAAGGAGCCTTATAAGCGGTATGGCTATTGGAGGCCATGCCCGGAGCTACTTCGGCTTGGTGCAGCTGGTGGTGGATGCCCGTCCGCAGCTTGAAGTCATCAAAGCGGCTCCGTGCGCATTGAAGGGTCCGTCGGGCCCTTGCCCGTGCTAAAGTGCCTTTGGGGCAAGCTTTGGATGCGGAGAAGCTAGTGACGGACGGGCCACCGAAGGGCCATGAGCATCGCATCGCCCAAATGTACTATGAGGGCCTCCTCAAGGGCGCCCATGAATAAGCGGATGAGTGCTCCAAGGATGTAATTTTGAATAGGCTCGCATTTGTTATCCTGCATCGCTGAAAAACTTGTTCATATGCTTAAGCAACGCTTATTAATTTAAAATATTACCTTATGTGCGGCCGCTTATCAAATTTGAGAGATGGCAAGTCGTTATTTCAGCCCCATGCCACGAGTGCTGGGTGTCCGGGATAAACTTGAGCACTCTTGTTCCCATTCTTGGGTCCATCTAGGAGGCGCCAACACAACGTAACAAGGCAACCGGACTTATAATGCTTGAACACTCTCACTTAGCCATAGAATTCCATAATTTTAAATTTCGGTGAAGCCCCTAATATTCGAAGACCGAGCCGAGTTCGGGCGCTATCCACGCCTTGGCCGGACAATTCTGGTTCCTCGCTCTAAGCGGCATAAGTCTTTAGGGACCCGAAAAACCTCTCGAACAGCGATCGGCTCTCGCCTTATCATGACGGTTGGTTTTAGCTTTCTCCATCGAGGTGCTCGACCCAGAATAATGGGGCACAATCGCGATGGTTCTCCAGTGCTACCTTAGCCGATATAGCGGAACGTAAGGTACCAAAACACGGAGCCGGGCAAACCCAACTATTGACCCAAGACATGATTCGAGCTGATTCATATAATGCTATAAGTTCGGGTGCCGCACTTGTGAAAGTGTTCGGACTTATCACACCATAATTTTGGGATACTTAAGCCTCGGTGTATTGGCTGCACTCAAAGTGTACGGTTGCAACATGTCATGAAATGAACATATGTATATATATAAAGGAAGTAGAGCAATAATAAGCAAAAGCTATGTATTGTTTATTCAAAAAGGTATTGCAATGAAAGGAGAACGATACAAATAGTGCGATAAGCAAGGGATGGGACTTATCTAACATGCCCCTCTCCGTGGGGTAAGTCATGGGATGGTATGTAAAACAGGTATAATGCTCGTAATAGAGACCACCTGAACACTCGACGTGGCTTTCCGCTTCCCTGGCTGTTGCATCGTGAGTTCGGCGATTCAAGTGCCGGACAGGACTTCTCAAAGACGGAGTCCTGAAAGTAAAAAAAAGGAAAAAAAAAAGAAATGACACAAACGGGAGCCCCTGGTGCGGTCGAGCCGCATTCTTGGCGTGCCATTGTCTTGCCCCTCCCCATATGCCCATGGTATCTCCAGAGCGTAATCATGTACGCGTAATACTAGCTTCGCAATTTCGCGAGGGCCGGGGTTGGGGCCGGATTGCTACTCGTGCTTGAATCATGCCAGGTGGTCTTGTTGCAGGTTACTCCGGGCGCGCTTGACAGTGTCCGGACGCTTAGTGGCCGGACTCAAGAATTGATGTGAGAGGCTGCTTTGTACCTCCACCGCGAGGGCTGCCGTGTGCTCCTCCGCTCGAGAGAGCGCTCGGTGTTTCCATTGACCGTGATTACTCCTCGAGGGCCCGGCATCTTGAGCTTGAGGTATGCGTAGTGCGGCACCGCATTGAACGTTACAAATGCGGGTTCGTCCGAGCAGTGCATGATAGCCGCCGCGGAATGGGACCGATGTCAAGATTAACTCTTCGCCGGAAGTTATCCGGGATCCGAAGACCACTTCGAGTGTAACCGAGCCCGCATAACCGGCCTCTACATTCGGTATGACGCCTTTAAAGGTCAGTTTTTGTAGGTTTAATCCTTGAGGGGTCAATGCCCATTTTGTGCAATCAGATCCCGATAAAGCAGGTTCGAAATTTGCCGCCGTCCATCGGGACTACGGTGAGGTGAAATCCGTCGATAATTGGGTCAAGAACCAATGCGGCGAAGTCACCGTGACGGATGCTAGTGGGGTGGTCCTTCGATCGAAGGTGATCGGGCAGGAAGACCATGGGTTGAACTCGGGCGACTGGCTCCATCGCATATCGCCCCTTTAGTGCATGCTTCCGCCCCTTTTGGGTATGTGGGTTATGATATCATGTTCACCGTCCGCACTTGTGTAGGAAAACCCTTCTGTCCTTTATTGTTCGGCGGTCGGGCTCTTCCTCATCATCGCTATGCAGCCCCTTGTCATTGAGTTCGGCACTTAACTTGCCTGCTTGCTTGAACACCCAATAGTCCCTGTTGGTGTGATTGGCTGGTTTTTCGGGGGTGCCATGTATCTGGCACAAGCGATCGAGTATTCGGTCCAAGTTGGACGGGCCCTGGGTATTTCTTTTGAATGGCTTCTTCCGCTGACCGGGTTTAGAGCCTCTGAATCCGGCATTGACGGTCATATCTTCAAGATATCGCCAAGCACGCGGGCGCTTTGTTCTTGTTGCGGCGACGCGATTCGCCATTGCTGTCCTTGGTATCCGGACTATCGTGATGTTTGGCAAAGTTGTTGCTTCGAGCTAGCTAGACTGTCCTCTCCCGCACAAAAAGCGAGTCATGCGGGTTGTGAGGTCTGCCATAGATTTCGCTTTTCCTGTCCTAGGTGCCGCAAGCCACTCGTCATGGATGTTATGTTTGAAGGCTGCAAGGGCCTCTCGTGATCCGGACAATCAACGATTTGGTTTTTCTTTGTTAGGAACCGAGTCCGTAATTGTTCCGCCGATTCTTCCGGCTGCCGAATTATGTGGCTAAGGTCATCGGCGTCGGTGGTCGCACATATGTGCCCCGGAAGTTATCAAGGAATGTGGCTTCCGTGTCCTCCCAACAACCAATTGATTCTGGCGGCAAACTATTGAGCCAATGTCGAGCTGGTCCTTTAAGCTTGAGTGGGAGGTATTTGATGGCATGTAGATCATCACCATGGGCCATGTGGATATGGAGGAGATAATCCTCGATCCGCATCGCAGGATCCGTGGTACCATCGTATGATTCGATGTTTACGGGCTTGAAGCCCTCGGGATTTGATGATCCATTACTTCATCCGTGAAGCATAGTGGGTGTCTTGGCGCCTCAGATTGGGCTATATCACGACGTAGCTCATATGAGCTTTGGTTCATCGTGGTTCGGCCCGCCGGTTTTGCTGTATCCGCGCGCGACGGTAATCATCCCGAGTTGCTTTGGGCGCCCACGCCATCCGTAGATCGATCTTGTATGTTTTGCCTTATCCTCCAATATATCTCGCAAGTCCGCGCGCTTTTCCCATGCCTTGGTACTTTTTGAGCGCGCCGGGTGTGGCTTGAGCGGAGGGCCGAGAGGTTTTCTTCCGTCAGCGGCCACGGGTGGCCGATCCGCCATGTCGTCTTGTTGGCGACTTGGGTGCTTCCTCCTCTAGTCGAGGCAACGGCCTGCGCTTGGGGTAGCTTTTGAGGGCTGCTCGAGTTCATACTCTTCGGTGCAAGGACTTGATCCATCCGTCACCAGCGTGTCTTGATCAGCTCTAAGTTGTTGCTGCTTTTTCTTGAGGCTGCTTGCCGTGGCTATAAGCCCGCGCTTGAAACGCTCCTGCTCGGCGGGATCCTCGTGCACGACAAATTAAATAAATTGCCGAGGCTTGCCTCATCTTCGGAGGGAGGCGCATAATTATTGTCCTCGACCTCTCTTTTCTCGCCAGACCATCATGCGGACTTGCTTCTCCCTCCTCCTCTGGCTGAGTCCCGCCGAGGGGGGTTCTCTTCGCACTGTCCGGGTGTTATTATCTCCCGTGCGGAATCACCGCTTTTATTGTGGCGGATTTAGAGCGGCGCCACGACGTCGGGCGCTTCGCTGTTTCTTGAGGGGTCATCCTCCGTTGTTCCATCGCTGCTCCCATCTTTTGGGCTGTCCACCATGTATATGTCATATGAAAGGTGGCCTTCAAAGGTCTCGTAGGGCGCTGGGTCTTGGTCGCCTCCGGCGTGCCGTCCGCCCATACCGTCGATGTCTTCGAGTCATAGTCTAGCATGTCGGTTAAATCATCAACAATGGCTACAACGTGGGGTGGTGGGTGGGCGTTGAATTTCTTCGCCGTCTGCGATCCCAACCTTCCCCGACCGTACTCCGGCCAGGGCTCTCCGGATAAAGAGAGAGACTTTAGTGAATTCAGGATGTCGCCAAAGGGCGAGTGCTGAAAGAAGTCCGCGGCAGTGAACTCCATTACCGGCGCCCAATTGGATTTGATTGGCAGCGGCGCGGAGGGTTCGGAGTCCGGAGAGGAGTCCGGCACCCTGGAGTCGAGGTCTTCGCAGCGACAGGATGGAGTTCGGCTCGATCGCCAGAGAGATTGTAGCCCCGAGGCGGTGTCCAACCACTCTTCCTCGATCGAGGAATCCGCCCGGATTAAGGGTCGGAGCGATATCGGTGCGAGCCTCCGTGGCACCGCTCGCTGCAGAGCTAGATCATGCCCATCGAGACAAAGGCGGCGTGCTTTGCTGTGGCTCGAACTGGTCCGAAGATCAAGTCTCCACGGATATCGGCCGTATAGTTCAAACTTCCAAACCTGACACGATGGCGGGGGCGTAGCTTCGATCTGCTTCCGGATGGCTGCGAATTGGCCTGGCAGCAAAGCCGTCGAACATGAAGATCTGTCCGGGAGAAAAGTCTCACCGGACCGCGTCGTTGTTGATGATCGGAAGGAGCCATCGGGCCTATCGGTGACGGCACGCAGGAACTCTCAATGAAAGCACCAATGTCGGTGTCAAACCGCGGATCTCGGGTAGGGGGTCCCGAATCGTGCGTCTAGGCGGATGGTAACAGGAGACAAGGGACACAATGTTTTTACCTGTGTTCGGGCCCTCTCGATGGAGGTAATACCCTACTCCCCGCTTGATTAATATTGATGATATGGGTAATACAAGAGTAGATCTACCACGAGATCAAGGAGGCTAAACCCTAGAAGCTAGCCTATGGTATGATTGTTGTTCGCCCCACGGACTAAAACCCTCCGGTTTATATAGACACCGGATAGGTTAGGGTTACACAGAGTGGTTACAATGGTAGGAGATCTACATATCTCAGATCGCCAAGCTTGCCTTCCACGCCAAGGAAAGTCCCATCCGGACACGAAACAAAGTCTTCAATCTTGTATCTTCATAGTCTTGGAGTCCGGCCGTGACGATAGTCCGGCTATCCGGACACCCCCTAGTCCGGGACTCCCTCAGGGACCCACCAGACGGAGGGCCCCAGCGGCCGGCGGAGAAGCCGGCGACCACAAACACTGATAGACGGGTCCTACACCCGGCCAGATTACCTTTGTACCCCTGGGGGGGTAGGCCTATATAAACCCCCCAGGGCACCCATGCAAAGGGTTCAGACCTCAGTCCACACACACCCACATATAGAGAGAGGAAGCTAGGGCTAGCCTTGTTCTTCTTCCCCCTCTAGATAAGCAGCTCAAGGTGCAAGCTTGTAGCCACCAATGTTGCTTGAGTGATCATAAGGAGACCCCGCAGAGCAGGAGTAGGGGTGTTATCTCCCAGGAGAGCCCCGAACCTGGGTAAGATTCGCCGGCGGGCATGTTTGCGCCTTATCCCGTTTACATGCACCGGCGACGTATTATTAGCCCCCTCCATGATAAGCCATCCTTTGGACTATGTCGCATGATGACCCACAAGTATAGGGGATCTATAATAGTCCTTTCGATAAGTAAGAGTGTCGAACCCAACGAGGAGCAGAAGGAAATGATAATAGGTTTTCATCAAGGTATTCTCTGCGAAATCAAATAAGTGTTAACAGATAGTTTTGTGATAACATAAATTGTAACGAGCAACAAGTAACAAGAGTAAATAAAGTGCAGCAAGGTGGCCCAATCCTTTTTGTAGCAAAGGACAAGCCTGGACAAACTCTTATAATAGGAAAAGCGCTCCCGAGGACACATGGGAATATCGTCAAGCTAGTTTTCATCACGCTCATATGATTCGCGTTACGCATTTTGATAATTTGATATGTGGGTGGACGGTGCTTGGGTGCTGTTCTTACTTGAACAAGCATCCCACTTATGATTAACCTCTATTGCAAGCATCCGCAACTACAACAAAAGTATTAAGGTAAACCTAACCATAGCATGAAACATATGGATCCAAATCAGCCCTTACTTAAGCAACGCATAAACTAGGGTTTAAGCTTCGTCACTCTAGCAACCCATCATCTACTTATTACTTCCCAATGCCTTCCTCTAGGCCCAAATAATGGTGAAGTGTTATGTAGTCGACGTTCACATAACACCACTAGAGGCTAGATAACATACATCTCATCAAAATATCGAACGAATACCAAATTCACATGACTACTAATAGCAAGACTTCTCCTTGTCCTTAGGAACAAACGTAACTACTCACAAAGCATATTCATGTTCATAATTAGAGGTAATAATATGCATAAAGGATCTGAACATATGATCTTCCACCAAATAAACCAACTAGCATCAACTACAGGGAGTAATCAACACTACTAGCAACCTACTAGCACCAATCCCGGACTTGGAGACAAGAATTGGATACAAGAGATGAACTAGGGTTTGGAGATGAGATGGTGCTGGTGAAGATGTTGATGGAGATTGCCCTCTCCCGATGAGAGGAACGTTGGTGATGACGATGGTGATGATTTCCTCCCGAGGGAAGTGTCCCCAAGAGAATAGCTCACGGAGCCCTAGATTGGTTCCGCTTGTTCCGCCTCGTGGCGTGAGTCTGGCCCGAAGGTTGCTTAATGTTTTTTTTCTTGACTAAAGACTTCATATAGGAGAAGATGGGCGTCGGAGAGCCACCGGGGGACCACGAGGTAGGAGGCGCTACCAAAGGGGGGGCGCCCACCCTCGTGAGCGGTGGTGTCGCCCTGGCCTTCATCTTTGGCGCATTTATTTTTCTTTATTTATTTTAAGATATTCCGTGGAGTTTCAGGACTTTTGGAGTTGCGAGAATAGGTCTCCAATATTTGCTCCTTTTCCATTTGAATTCCAGTACCGGCATTCTCCTCTTCATGTAAAACCTTGTAAAACAAGAGAGAATAGCCATAAGTATTGTGACATAACGTGAAATAACAGCCCATAATGCGATAAATATCGATATAAAAGCATGATGCAAAATGGACGTATCATCGCAAGAAACCCCCGACATTTGGCGCCCACCGTGGGGCTAGGTGCACCGTCGTCCGGAGATCTGTTCTGGACGGGAACCTTGTTCCTCCCTAGCGAGCGCAGCCAGTCTGGCACACCTGATGGCGTTTGCGCCGACGCGCTGCATGGCGTTGAGCTCGCATGTGCGGCGAGCTGCCTCGCTGACCTCATCGGCGAGATCCGCCTCCCCGATGATCCCGCACCCGACGCGGGAGTAGCCAGCTCCGAGAGCTGCCTTGTCGACCTCCTTGGCAAGCTCGACATCGCCAACGAGCCGGCCTCCGACCTGGAGTCGATCGGCTCCACCGTCCCAAGGCTTATCGACTCCGACAAAGCATCCCTTGACGCATTCCCCACCAATGTGGTGATCATCGACGACCCGCTTCCTTGCGCCGACAGCGGCGGCATCACCGTCACGGAGGTGCTCATCATCAGCCACGACGGAGCCTCTGGTGGGGCCCAAGACCCGCTGCAGGCGGCGCTGCGGGATTTGTCTGCGCCCATCACAGAAGACGCCAACGCTGAGACGCTAGAAGCTTGCCGCGTCTCGCTCATCGAAAGCGCCAAGAAGTTGGCCACCATGAGACGCCTCTCAGAGGCCTACCAGCGCGAGATCAACCACGCTGTTGGTGGCATCGTCATTGGAGGGCCCAAATTAATCGGCACGGTCCCAAGAAGACGCGGTGTTGTGATATCGTCTCCAACGTATCTATAATTTTTGATTGCTCCATGCTACTTTTATCTACTGCTTTTGGTCTATATTGGGCTTTATTTTCCACTTTTATATTATTTTTGGGACTAACTTATTAACCGGAGGCCCAGCCGAATTTCTATTTTTTGCCTATTTGATGTTTCAAGAAACGGAATATCAAACGGAGTCCAAACGGAATGAAACCTTCGGGAACGTGATTTTCTCACCGAACGTGATCCAGAGACTTGGACCCTACTCCAAGAAGTAACAAAGGCGATTCACGAGGGTGGGGGGCGCCCCCCTAGGCGCGCTTCTCGCCTCGTGGACCCCTGTTGCTCCACCGACGCATTCCTTCCTCCTATATATACCTACGCATTCTCAAACGATCGTAACAGAGCCAAAACCTAATTCCACCGCTGCAACTTCCTCAGATCCACGAGATCCCATCTTGGGACTGTTCCGAGTTCACGGAGGGGGCATCCACCACGGAGGGCTTCTACATCATCACCATAGCCCCTCCGATGAAGTGTGAGTAGTTTACTTCAGACCTTGGGTCCATAGTTAGTAGCTAGATGGCTTCTTCTCTCTTTGGATCTCAATACAATGTTCTCCCCTCTCTCGTGGAGATCTATACGATGTAATCTTCTTTTAGCGGTGTGATAGTTGAGACCGATGAATTGTGGGTTTATGATCAACATTAACTACGAACAATATTTGAATCTTCTCTGAAATCTTAAATCTGTGATTGGTTATCATTGCAAGTCTCTTCGAATTATCCGCTTGGTTTGGCCAACTAGATTGGTAGTTCTTGCAATGGGAGAAGTGCTTAGCTTTGGGTTCAATCTTGCGGTGACCTTTCCCAAAGGATGTATAGGGCAGCAAGGCACGTATTGTATTGTTGCCATCGAGGATAACAAGATGGGGTTTTTATCATATTTCATGAATTTATCCCTCTACATCATGTCATCTTGCTTAAGGCGTTACTTTGTTTTTAACTTAATACTCTAGATGCATGCTGGATAGCGGTCGATGAGTGGAGTAATAGTAGTAGATGCAGCCAGGAGTCGGTCTACTTGTCTCGGACGTGATGCCTATATACATGATCATACCTAGATATTCTCATAACTATGCTCAATTCTCGCCAATTGCTCAACAAGAATTTGTTCACCCACCGTAGAATACTTATGCTCTTGAGAGAAGCCACTAGTGAAACCTATGGCCCTCGGGTCTATTCTCATCATATCAATCTCCATCGCTTTAATACTTGCTTTGTTTTTTACTTTGCCTTTTACTTTTCACTTTGCATCTCTATATCAAAAATACCAAAAATATTATTTATCATCTCTATCGGACCTCACTCTCTCGTAAGTGACCGTGAAGGGATTGACAACCCCTAATCGCGTTGGTTGCGAGGAGCTATTGTTTTGTGCAGTACGAGGGACTTGTGCATAGCCTCCTACCGGATTGATACCTTGGTTCTCAAAAACTGAGCCAGAAATACTTACGCTACTTTGCTGCATCATCCTCTCCTCTTCGGGGAAATCCAACGCAGTGCTCAAGAGGTAGCAAGAAGAATTTCTGGCGCCGTTGCCGGGGAGGTTTACGCAAGAGCAAGTCAAGACTTGGACTCCTAACAACAAGCCACTTCTGGCACCGCTAAAGTCTACATACCAAGTACGCATCACAATCCCTATCTCCCGCATTACATTATTTTCCATTTGCCTCTCGCTTTTCCTCTCCCCCACTTCACCCTTGCCGCTTTATTCGCCTCTCTTTCCCAATCTCCTCCTCTTTTTTCCCTGCTTGCCTTTTCTCGCTTGCCTTTTTGTTTGCTCGTGTGTTAGTTTGCTTGCTTGTCGTCATGACTAGTCTCATATCTTCTGCGTTATCTCCCGAGAATGAAGTTCTAAATTTTAAGCAAAGGGAGGAGAAAATCTAAAAGTCGCTTGGTATAGAATTTGCAATGCTCAAAATAGATCTACCAGGAAGCAATCTACTTCAGTTCTTCTTCGTAATTTTTACGTAGGTGCTAATCCTTGGTATAGATATATCCTTGATACCATTACCGGAGGGAATTTCCTGGGTAGCCATACTTCTGATTCTTATAATGCTTTAATAGATTTATTTGGCTCACCACCTCTTTTGGTTAATGGAACTATGTTAACTTTGGAGCATGTTATGCAAAGACTTGAAATTATTGAGAATAAAGTTGCTACCATTGAATCAATTGAAAATCTTGATAAAAAGATTCACAATCAAATTACCCAATATGGATCTAAGGTAGGAATGACTTTGAAAAATATTAAAGAAAAGGAACCCATAGTTAATGAGAAAATAAATCTAGATTCCACTAGAATCGATAAACTTGAGGGTATCATTACCAACTTGGGAACCACTTTTTCTTCCATAAAAAACACTCCAAGTTCGTCTACTGAAAATACTAAGTTTATTTATGTTCCTAATAATAAGGGTGAATCATCTAGTAAGGAAACTGCAGATCTTAAATCTATAAGTGTTCATCCCCATCTTTTTGCCATCATTAAGGAACCATTTGCTATGAATGAATTTTTTCGATCTTTTGTCTAAAAATTTGACAATTACTAGAAAGAAAGAAAATTCTAAAGAAGGTAGATGCCTCATTGAAGAATTGCCTACCAAAGACGGCAATACTTAAATCTATCCTTGCTTTTATGCCTAGCTAGGGGCGTTAAACGATAGCGCTTGTTGGGAGGCAACCCAATTTTATTTTTTAGTTTTTTGCTTTTGCTTCTGTTTAGGAATAAATAATCCATCTAGCCTCTGTTTAGATGTGGTTTTATGTTTTAATTAGTGTTTGTGCCAAGTTAGACCTATAGGATCTTCTTGGATGATAGTTATTTGATCTTGCTGTAATTTCCAGAATCTTTCTGTTCACGAAAACAATTGATAAAAATCACCAGAACGTGATAAAATACTGATTCCAATTGCTGCTGATCATTAAACAAATTTTATAGATCGTCCTATTTTGGTAGAATTTTTGGAGTTCCAGAAGTTTGCGTTAGTTACAGATTACTACAGACTGTTCTGTTTTTGACAGATTCTGTTTTTCGTGTGTTGTTTGCTTATTTGATGAATCTATGGCTAGTAAAATAGTTTATAATCCATAGAGAAGTTGGAATACAATAGGTTTAACACCAATATAAATAAAGAATGATTTCATTACAGTACCTTAAAGTAGTCTTTTGTTTTCTTTCTCTAACGGAGCTCACGAGATTTCTATTGAGTTTTGTGTTGTGAAGTTTTCAAGTTTTGGGTAAATTCTTTTGATGGATTATGGAACAAGGAGTGGCAAGAGCCTAAGCTTGGGGATTCCTGGCACCCCAAGATAAAACCAAGGACACCAAAAGTCAAAGCTTGGGGATGCCCTGAAGGCATCCCCTCTTTCGCCTACTTCCATCGGTAATTTACTTGGAGCTATATTTTTATTCACCACATGATATGTGTTTTGCTTGGAGCGTCTTGTATTATTTATGTCTTTGCTTGTTAGTTTACCACAATCATCCTTGCTGTACACACCTTTTGAGAGAGCCATACATAAATTGGAATTTGATAGAATACTCTATGTGCTTCACTTATATCTTTTGAGCTTGATAGTTTTGCTCATAGTGCTTCACTTATATCTTTTGAGCGTGATAATTTTTGCTCTAGTGCTTCACTTAGATCTTTTAGAGCATGGTGGTGGATTTGTTTTAAAAAAACTATTGATCTCTCATGCTTCACTTAGATTATTTTGAGAGTCGTTAATAGCATGGTAATTTGCTTAATATTAATATACTTGGTATTCAAGATATGTGAAACTTTCTTTTGAGTGCGTTGAATATATACTAAGAAAAGTTTGATGCTTGATAATTGTTTTGAGATATGAAGATGGTGATATTAGAGTCATGCTAGTTGAGTAGTTCTGAATTTAAAGAATACTTGTGTTGAAGTTTGTGATTCCCGTAGAATGCACGTATGGTGAACCGTTATGTGATGAACTCGGAGCATGATTTATTTATTGATTGTCTTCCTTATGAGTGGCGGTCGGGGAGATCTATTCGATGTAATCTTCTTTTTGCGGTGTGTTTGTTGAGACCGATGAATTGTGGGTTTATGATCAACATTATCTATGAACAATATTTGAATCTTCTCTGAATTCTTTTATGTATGATTGGTTATATTTGCAAGTCTCTTATAATTATCCGTTTAGTTTGGCCAACTAGATTGGTAGTTCTTGCAATGGGAGAAGTGCTTAGCTTTGGGTTCAATCTTGCGGTGTCCTTTCCAAGGATGAAGTATGGACAAAGAAGGCACGTATTGTATTGTTGCCATCGAGGATAACAAGATGGGTTTTTTATCATATTGCATGAATTTATCCTCTACATCATGTCATCTTGCTTAAGGCGTTACTTTGTTTTTAACTTAATACTCTAGATGCATCTTTGGATAGCGGTCGATGAGTGGAGTAATAGTAGTAGATGCGTGCAGTGAGTCGGTCTACTTGTCTCGGACGTGATGCCTATATACATGATCATACCTAGATATTCTCATAACTATGCTCAATTCTCACCAATTGCTCAACAATAATTTGTCCACCCACCGTAGAATACTTATGCTCTTGAGAGAAGCCACTAGTGAAACCTATGGCCCCTGGGTCTATTCTCATCATATCAATCTCCATCACTTTAATACTTGCTTTGTTTTTACTTTGCCTTTTACTTTTCACTTTGCATCTCTATCAAAAATACCAAAAATATTATTTATCATCTCTATCAGATCTCTCTCTCGTAAGTGACCGCGAAGGGATTGACAACCCCTAATCGCGTTGGTTGCGAAGAGCTATTGTTTTGTGCGGTGCACGAGGGACTTGTGCATAGCCTCCTACTGGATTGATACCTTGGTTCTCAAAAACTGAGGGAAATACTTACGCTACTTTGCTGCATCATCCTCTCCTCTTCGGGGAAATCCAATGCAGTGCTCAAGAGGTAGCATGTTGCCGTCGCCAGCATGTTAGGGGCAGACCGCCATGTCTGTGCCACGCCCATGGAGAACATACGAGCAGCCCAGGCGGCAGCAGACGAGCTGGACCACCTCGAGGGCGACGAGCGTCCGGCCGCATGATTGAGCTGCTCAAGGCAGCTCATTGACGCTGCCATTGCAGCAGAAGATCCCGGCAATGGTTGAGAACCCGCCCATCGCCGAGAGCAAGGCGCGACCTCCCGGACGCCGACAGGTGGCGTCCACGACAAACGATATATCTTTGATTCTCAATACAAAGTTCTCCTCGATGTTCTTGGAGATCTATTTGATGCAATATACTCTTTTGCGGTGTGTTTGTC
Organism: Aegilops bicornis; assembly: GCA_021605145.1. Lineage (NCBI taxonomy): Eukaryota > Viridiplantae > Streptophyta > Magnoliopsida > Poales > Poaceae > Aegilops > Aegilops bicornis. The sequence continues at coordinate 3,729,269 of JAHIAL010000026.1, read as the reverse complement.
GAGATCCGGTGGATTGTCGATTTATGAACAAGTTTTTCTATGAATATTATTTGGTTCTTCTCTGAGTTCTTATATGCATGATTTGATATCTTTGCAAGTCTCTTCGAATTATCGGTTTAGTTTGGCCTACTAGATTGATCTTTCTTGCAATGGGAGAAGTGCTTAGCTTTGGGTTCAATCTTGCGGTGTCCTTTCCCAGTGATGATGGGGTAGCAAGGCACGTATTGTATTGTTGCCATCAAGGATAAAAAATATGGGGTTTATATCATATTGCTTGAGTTTATCCCTCTACATCATGTCATCTTGCCTAATGTGTTTACTCTATCCTTATGAACTTAATACTCTAGATGCATGCTTTGGATAGTGGTTGATGTGGAGTAATAGCATGAGATGCGTAATCGTTTCGATCTACTTGACACGGACGTGATGCCTATATTCATGATCATTGCCTAGATATTCTCATAACTATGCGCTTTTCTATCAATTGCTTGGCAGTAATTTGTTCACCCACCGTAATACATGCTATCTTGAGAGAAGCCACTAGTGAAACCTATGCCCCCGGTCTCTCTTTCTTATTATAACGCATCTCTTTTATCTACATCACATCTCGCTTACTATTATTTTGCAATCTTTACTTTCCAATCTATACAACAAAAATACCAAAAATATTTACTTTACTATCTTTACTAGATCTCACTTTTGCTAGTGACCGTGAAGGGATTGACAACCCCTTTATCATGTTGGTTGCAAGGTTCTTGACTGTTTGTGCAGGTACTAGGTGACTTGTGTGTTATCTACTACTGGATTGATACCTTGGTTCTCAAAACTGAGGGAAATACTTACGCTACTTTGCTGCATCACCCTATCCTCTTCAAGGGAAAACCAACGCATGCTCAAGAGGTAGCATGTATTATTTCCAATAAGTCAATGGCTCGCTCCATTGTTCCGGAGAACGGAGTTTTAGTCATCTTCCCCATGAGGCATGGTTCACAAGTATCAAATGATTCATAATCATGTGATTCCAAAAATCCATCCATATGGAGTTTCTTCATGCGCTTTACACCAATATGACCTAAGCGGTAGTGCCACAAATATGTTGCACTATCATTATCAACTTTGCATCTTTTGGCATCAATATTATGAATATGTGTATCGCTACGATCGAGATTCATAAACCATTCACATTGGGTGTATGACCATTGAAGGTTTTATTCATGTAATTAAGCAGAGTAACAATTATTCCCTGACTTAAATGAATAACCATATTGCAATAAACATGATCTCATCATATTCATGCTCAACACAAACACCAAATAACATTTATTTAGGTTCAATACTAATCCCGAAGGTAGAGGGAGTGTGCGATGGTGATCGTATCAACCTTGGAAGTACTTCCAACACACATCGTCACCTCATCCTTAACTAGTCTCTGTTTATTTTACAACTCCTGTTTCGAGTTACTACTCTTAGCAACTGAACCAATATGAAATACCGAGGGGTTGCTATAAACACTAGTAGAGTACACATCAATAACATGTATATCAAATATATCTTTGTTCACTTTGCCATCCTTCTTATCCGCCAAGTATGTAGGGCAGTTCCACTTCCGATGACCATTTCCTTTGCAAAGAGAAGCACTCGGCCTGTGCTTGGGTCTAGCTTTGGGCTTCTTCATGGGAGTGACAACTTTCTTGCCATTCTTTTGAAGTTTCCCTTTCTTTCCCTTGCCCTTTTCTTGAAACTAGTGGTCTTGTTAACCATCAACACTTGATGCTATTTCTTGATTTCTACCTTCACTGATTTCAAAGATCGCTAAGAGTTTGTGAATCGTTTTCGTCACCCCTTGCATATTATAGTTCATCACGAAGTTCTAGTAACTTGGTGATAGTGCCTAGAGAACTCTGTCAATCACTATCTTATCTGGAAGATTAACTCCCACTTGATTCAAGTAATTGTAGTACTCAGATATTCTGAGCACATACTCACTAGCTGAGCTATTCTCCTCCATCTTGTAGGCAAAGTACTTGTTAGAGGTCTCATACCTCTTAACACGGGCATGAGTTTGAAATATCATTTTCAGCTTCTTGGGACATCTGATATGCTCCATGGCGTTCAAAACATTTTTTAAGTCCCGGTTCTAAGCCGTAAACCATGGCGCACTAAACTATCAAGTAGTCATCATACCGAGCTTGCAAAACGTTCATAACGTCTGCATCTGCTCCTGCAACAGGTTCGTCACTGTGACGCCCGGATATTTAAGCTACAATAAAACTCTGCTAATCATGCCACGTCACCTTTGTTACTGTTGCTAATCTCTCGTTAGTTCAAAACCGGTTCAAATTCAAATTTGAAATTAAGGCAAACAACAAAAGTTTTCAAACATTTAAACAAAAATGTTCGGAGTATGCTAATAAATGCCTAGGTAATTGTGGTGAAGGAACCGTGCTTTTATAAAAGGCCTAAATACTTAAAAGGAATTAAAACCGAAAAGAAATAAGATAAAAAGAGAAAACAAACAAAAAAGAAGAAAAGGAGAAAGAACCCCGGCCCATCAGACAACGGCCGCCCATGCACCCATTCGCCCAACCGCCACCCCACTCCCCTTATCCACTCCCTCACCCCCGCAACCCTAGCCGGCCACCCACTGCACCCCCACTCGCTCTTTCCTCCTCCTCCCGATCCAGATTGGATCGGGAACGGACCCTACCGCATGACGACTATGCCCGCGCCGCCACATCGACGCCTGGAGCCCTCTCCGCCCGGCCTGCCTCCCTCCTCGTCGACGCCTTGCCCGCCGTCCCAGTGCGTGGACGAGCCCGCCGTCGCTGCTCGCCACCCCCCCACGCCAGCTCGGCCGCCCGGGCTGCTCCTCTCCGTCGACCTCGTCCCCTGCTGACCTCCCCGAACTCCGTCGAGCACATTGCTCCGTCCCTACTCCGCTCCGTGAGCTCCGCCTCGCCCTCCTCCTCTCGTCCTGCGTGCCCGCTCGGGACAAGTGCTCGAGGTCACGGCGCCCGCCCAAGGCTCACCACGTCGCCTCCGTGCTCATGCACCAGACGCTGGCCTCCCGCATGCCCGTCCGCCCCTGCCACCCCGCCTCCCGAGTCACACGCGCTTGCGCCAAGGCCCTCGACGCGCCACCACACCACAAGCTCCGCCCATGGATCATGGATGCTTCGCCCGAACCTCCTTGCTCTTGCACTTACCACGACCCACCCCCCCCTACGAGCCTTGGCGCCCGCCCTTCATTGTTGTAGATGCTACTACTGCTGCAGTGCCGTAGCCTCGCTTGCCCAGCCTCTGCTCTGCCGGCCCAGCGTCCCTTGGCACAGCCCGGTGCTTCGTGTGCCCGCCCCCTCGTCTTGCTCCGGCCTTCCATGGCGCCTCCCACAGTAGCAGGCGGTATGCCAAAGCCTGTGCCCGTTAACCCGCACCAGCGCCCGCTCCGGTGGCCTCTGTGCCCTTTGGGCAAAACCCTTCGAACGATTTTTGGAATAAAAAATAAAAAATAAATAATAAAAATAAATAGTTAATAATAAATTAATTAATTAAGTAATTAACTAAATAATTAACTTAATTAATCATGTTTAGTTAAACTAATTAAACTTAATTAACCTAAATATCTAGTTAACCTAATTAGCTGTTAGTTAATTAATCAGTCAATGACCAGCGGGATCCACACGTCGATTGACGATCAACACCTTCATGTTGATCGCTAACGTCATGGTGACGCCAGCAAACACTAATTCGGATAATGTTAGAATTAAATAGTTAAATAAATCCTAAAAATGATTTAAATCTTTTAAAATTAATATAAAATAAACCGTAGCTCAGATGAAAATACTTTCTACATGAAAGTTGCTCAGAACGACGAGACGAATCCGGATACGCAGCCCGTTCGTCCGCCACACATCCCTAACATATCGAACACGCAACTTTCCCCCTCCGGATCACCTGTCCGAAAACACGGAACACCGGGGATACTTTCACGGATGTTTCCCCCCTTCACCGGTATCACCTCATACCGCGTTAGAACATGTCTAGCTCTACTTGTTGTCCTGTTATGCACTTGCTTGCTATGTATTTACTGTTTCTCCCCCCCTCTTCTCTCCGGTAGACCCGTGGCGATCTTGCCGATGCCTCTGTGGTCGACCACGCCACCGACAACCCCTCCTTCTTGTCTCGAGCAACCAGGCAAGCCCCCTTTGATCACCGTGATATCGCCTATTCTTCTCTCTTGCTTGCATTAGAGTAGTGTAGCATGTTACTGCTTTTCCGTTAATCCTATTCTACGCTGCATAGCCTTTGTCATTGTTACTCTGATTGTTACCCTTACACGCTATCCCATCGCTTAGTATAGGATGCTAGTTTTCCATCGGTGGCCCTACATTCTTGTCCGTCTGGCATGTTACACTATCGGGTGTGATCAATTGGGAGGTGATCACGGGTATATACTATATACTTTATACATGGTACATGTGGTGACTAAAGTCCGAATTGACATTGTGGAGCACCCGAGTGATTCACGGATTGGGAAATTTGAAAGGACCTTTGTCCCAACGGCCCTCTGTGTGGATCTTTGTGGCGGAGCGTCAAGGCAGGTTGAGACTACTGGTGAGAGGTGGGCTGGCCATGTTCGGCGTCGCGGATACTTAACACGCTTAACGAGATCTTGGTATTTGATTCGAGTTGGGTCGTTGACCTTATACGCACTAACCGCCACGTGGGACAAGATATGGGCAACCTGACCGGCGTGGTAGTATCGGCCAAACGCCGTGACGTCGGCGACCGGCGGGCGGCAGCAGCCGGATTGGACCGAAACGCCCGGCTAGGCTAGATGCCTGCTCGACGCGTCACATAGCGTGCAGGTGTGCTAAGGGCGATGGGCCCAGACCCCTGTGCGCTTAGGTTTAGACCGGCGTGCTAACCTCTCTGTTGTGCCTAGGTGGGGCTGCGACGTGTTGATCTTCCGCGACCGGGCATGACCCAGGAAAGTGTGTCCGGCCAAATGGGATCGAGCGTGCCAGGTAATGTGGTGCACCCCTGCAGGGAAGTTAATCTATTCGAATAGCCGTGATCTTGATAGCAGGACGACTTGGAGTTGTACCTTGACCTTATGACAACTAGAACCGGATACTTAATAAAACACACCCTTACAAGTGCTAGATACAACACGGTTAACGCTCTCTAACAGGTCGACGAAGAGGGGATCGACGGGTAGGATTATGATATGCGATGATAATTGGAGGACTTCAGTCTACTCTCTTCTACATGCTTTGCAAGCGGAGGCTGCGGGAAGCGTAGTCTTCGGCGAGATTAGCTATCCCCTCTTATTACGGCATTACTGCGATTCGGTCCACCGATATGGCCCTTTACACATATATCCATGCATATGTAGTGTAGCTCCTTGCTTGCGAGTACTTTGGATGAGTACTCACGGTTGCCTTGTTCCCCCTTTCTTTACCCGGTTGACGCGACCAGACGATGGAGCCCAGGAGCCGACGCATACCGTCGGCGGCGACTACTACTGCTGGAGGTGCCTACTACTACGTGCAGCTCAGCGGCGGCGACCGGGAGTAGCTAGGAGGATCCCAGAGCAGGAGGCATGCGCCTCTTTCGATCTGTATCCCAATTTGTGCTAGCCTTCTTAAGGCAAACTTGTTTTAACTTATGTCCGTACTCAGATATTGTTGCTTTTCATTTGGCTCGTCTATGATCGAGCACTTGTATTCGAGCCCTCGAGGCCTGGCTTGTATTATGATGCTTGTATGACTTATTTATGTTTTAGAGTTGTGTTGTGATATCTTCCCGTGAGTCCCTGATCTTGATCGTACACATTTGCGTGCATAATTAGTGTACGATTGAATCGGGGGCGTCACAGTCACCTAGTGGTGCATCAAGGACATAATTCTTCTGTGCATCAATGAGGATAATCCTCAGATCACGGACCCAGTCCGCATCATTGCTACTATCATCTTTCAACTTAGTTTTCTCTAGGAATATATCAAAAATAAAACAAGGGAGCTATACACGACCTATTGATCTACAACATAGATATGAAAATACTATCAAGACTAAGTTCATGATAAATTAAGTCCAATTAATCATATTACTTAAGAACTCCCACTTAGGTAGACATCCCTCGAGTCATCTAAATGATCACGTGATCCATATCAACTAAACCATGTCTGATCATCACGGGAGATGGAGTAGTCTTCAATGGTGAACATCTCTATGTTGATCATATCTACTATATGATTCACGTTCAACCTTTCGGTCTCCAGTGTTCCGAGGCCATGTGTGTACATGCTAGGCTCATCAAGTTTAACCCGAGTATTCCGCATGTGCAAAACTGTCTTGCACCCATTGTATGTGAACGTATAGCCTATCACACCCGATCATCACGTGGTGTCTCAGCACGAAGAATTTTTGCAACGGCGCATACTCAGGGAGAACACTTATTCCTTGAAATTTAGTTAAGGGATCATCTTATAATGCTACCACCGTACTAAGAAAAATAAGATGCATATAAACATCACATGCAATCAAAATATGTGACATGATATGGCCATCATCATCTTGTGCCTTTGATCTTCATCTCCAAAGCACCGTCATGATCTCCATCGTCACCGGCTTGACACCTTGATCTCCATCGTAGCATCGTGATCGTCTCACCAACTATTGCTTCTGCAACTATCGCTAACGCATAGTGATAAAGTAAAGCAATTACATGGCATTTGCATTTCATACAATAAAGAGAGACAACCATAAGGCTCCTGCCGGTTCCCAGTGACTTTTACAAAACATGATCATCTCATACAATAACGTATATCACATCATGTCTTGACCATATCACATCACAACATGCCCTGCAAAAACAAGTTAGATGTCCTCTACTTTGTTGTTTCAAGTTTTACGATAAACTGCTTTCACGGGCTTCTAGTAAGAACCGTTCTTACCTACGCATCAAAACCACAACGATGTTTCGTCAAGTTTTCTATTTTAACCTTCAACAAGGACCAGCCGTAGTCAAATTTGATTCAACTAAAGTTGGAGAAACAGACATCCGCCAACCACCTTTATGCAAAACTAGTTGCATGTCTGTCGGTGGAACCGGTCTCATGAACGTGGTCATGTAAGGTTGGTCCGGGCCGCTTCATCCAACAATACCGCCGAATCAAAATAAGACGTTGGTGGTAAGCAGTATGACTATCATCGCCCACAACTCTTTGTGTTCTACTCGTGCATATCATCTACGCCATAGACCTGGCTCGGATGCCACTGTTGGGGAACGTAGCATGCAATTTCAAAAAAATTCCTACGCTCACGCAAGATCTATCTAGGAGATGCATAGCAATAAGAGGGGGAGAGTGTGTCTACGTACCCTCGTAGACCGAAAGCGGAAGCGTTTATCACGCGGTTGATGTAGTCGTACTCTTCGTGATCCGATCACGATCTAACCGATCTAGTGCTTCGAGCAGGATGTACCTCCGAGTTTAGCACACGTGCGGCTCGTTGGCGTCTCCTCCTTCTTGATCCGACAAGCGGGGAGGAGAAGTAGATGTGATCACAACCAACATGGCGACATGGTGGTGATGGTGAGTGGTGGAACACCGACAGCCGCTAAGCATCGTCATGGGGCCAGGCGGTGGAGCCTCTTGAGTAACGGAGAGAGGGGCGCCAAGGGCTTGGTGTGTCCTCTTGGGGTGCCCCCTCCCCTCTATATATAGGTTGAGGAGCGTGGTAAACAGCCCCTCCAAGCCCTAGGGCGCAGCTAAGGGGGAGAGGACTTGGACTCCAAGTCCAATCCTATTCCTACTAGGACTCCTTCCTTTTTTGCCTTCCCTAGCCACATGGTCTTTTGAGGACTTGGTGCGCCTAGCCCAATAAGGCCAGGGCGCCTCCCCGCAGCCCATGCTAGTCCTTGGGTCGTGGTGGAACCACTTGTGGACTTCCGGACCCCTCCGGAATCCTCTGGAACCTTCTAGAAGCTTCCCGATACAATACCGAAAAAATTGCATCTTTTTCCGGAACCCAAAATATGACTTCCCATATATAAATCTTTACCTATCGACTATTCCGAGACTCCTCGTGACGTCCTGGATCTCATCCGGGACTCCGAACAACATTTGGTTACCACTCATCAAATATCTCAATACTACTCTAGCGTTAACGAACGTTAAGCGTGCGACCCTGTGGGTTCGGGAATTATGTAGTCATGACCGAGAAACCTCTCCGGTCAATAACCAATAGCAGAACCTGGATGCCCATATTGATTCCTACATATTCCATGAAGATCTTTTATTGGTCGAACCTTTATGGCAACACACGTAATTCCCTTTGTCTGTCGGTATGTTACTTGCCCGAGATTCGATCGTCGGTATCTCTATACCTAGTTCAATTTTGTTACCGGCAAGTCTCTTTACTCGTTCCGTAATACATCAACTTGCAACTAACTCCTTAGTCACTTTGCTTGCAAGCTTCTTGTGATGTGTATTACCGAGAGGGCCCAGAAATACCTCTCTGATACTCGGAGTGACAAATCTTAATCTCGATCTATGCCAATCCAACAAACACCTTAGGAGATACCTGTAGAGCATCTTTATAATCACCCAGTTACGTTGTGACGTTTGATAGCACATAAGGCATTCCTCCGGTATCTAGGAGCTGCATAATCTCATAGTTGAAGGAATATGTATTTGACATGAAGAAAGCAATAGCAATAGAACTGAACGATCAATATGCTATGCTAACGGATGGGTCTTATCCATCACATCATTCTCCTAATGATGTGATCCCGTTCATCAAATGACAACACATGTCTATGGTTAGGAAACTTAACCATCTTTGATTAACGAGCTAGTCTAGTAGAGACTTACTAGCAACACAGTGCTTTGTCTATGTATCCACACATGTATCAAGATTCCGGTTAATACAATTCTAGCATGAATAATAAACATTTATCATGATATAAGGAAATAACAACTTTATTATTGCCTCTAGGGCATATTTCCTTCACGATCATGGCGGTTGTGATGCCGGTTCAGCTCTGGTCAGGATGTGTGAAGCGGCACACGGTGTGCCAGCTTTATATTTGGTGCTGGGGTGAGCCGGGATGCTGTCTCCGAGCAGGCGTACCATTTCTCCATATATAGAAGTCATACCAAATTGTTGGCGATGACAACATTTTTGTGGGCACTGTTCTCCTTATTGGACATGCCATTGAGGATGTCTCTCTCGGTCCTGAGATCTAGTGTCCAGGTGAAAATTGGATCCGCCTTTTCAAAACCGACGACGGCGGTGTCCTTGTGTCATTACTTCGATGGGAGCATCGTTCCAAAAACTTAACCTTTTGGTTGGAGTACCTAGCTTGTGGTGATGTGACTAGTCTGGAGTCAAACCGATGAGGCGGTGTCCTTGCGTCATTACTTCGATGGGAGCATCGTTCCAGAGACTTGACCTTTTGGCTGGAGCACCTAGCTTGTGGTGATGTGACTAGTCTGGAGTTGTGAGTGATAGTATGAGCGCCTGTCTGTTGGGGTCGCCCGGTGGTGGTCGGTAGTTGGAGCACTCTTGACATGTGAGTAGTGTCTATCGAAACACGTTGGTCGTCCTCTTAGAACCAGAGCGAAACATGTTCACTCCTCTTCGGATATGTCATCTCTTTCCGACGTCGACAAGATCGTCGAACATGCTTTTAGGACAAGACCTATGTGGCTGAAAGATGCACTTGATGGAGTTGTGGCAATGTTGTTGGGTCGTGAGAGTAATGTAAGTTGACGCCGCTTTCATCAGTGATGTGTTTTATTTTTCTGTTTATTATGTTATATTTCTTGTGTTTTTGACGTTTTCTTATGTTTTGTGGTACTTTTGAACTAGTTTAGCTTAACGTGGTGTGTCCTTTGTACATGTTTTCGCTTAATTTTTTTCAAATAAACCAAAGAGTTTTAGCTGTCATGCTTTTCTTATGCAATGAATTTATTTTTTAGAAAAACTTTCGATCCATCCATCTAACGTCATGGTAGTAAAAAAAACACAAGAAGCAATAAAAATTACATCAATGCCTTTCTGACATATTTTTTAAGAAAAGCTTTCTGGTCACTCAAACCCTGAGTTTTATGATTATTTTTCTACTTCTGTGTAAATTCTACGAGTTCAAGTAAATAAATTATTATAGCTTCCATCTACTTTTTGTATGTTGAAACTTAACTTCAAAAAAGTTCTGAGTTGGAAGTTGAAAAAAAGAGTATTCCTGCGACTCCGAGCAAAGAAAGAAAGACAGGGGACGACCGAGCCCAACCCACGATCCCTTCACCGGCGGTCGGCGGCCGGCGGCCTATCTCCTCCTCCGCCGACCAGATACAAGCTGCACCGTGAGTCCCCCATCCTCCACCTCCTCTCCCCGGCCCTCATTCTTCTCCAACTCTTCTACGCATTTTTTTCTCTTCAGATCTGAGCTTATTTCCTCCTCCAAGCTAGACCTTTCCCGCCATGTAGCAGATGCTTCCTCCAAGGCTCCTTTTCTCGCGCCGCGGCTCTGCCTATAGGTCTGATTTGGGGATGAATGTCCTGCTTGATTTTCATGCGTACTGTTATTATACTAGGGTTCTATCACTATCAGTCTGGAATGTACTGAGGGTCGAGGTGGGTTTACGAGAAGCGCAAATTTCGAGCTGAAAAAACATACGGATTTGCTAAAACTCATTCAGCTGAGAAACAAATTGGTCTCATTCACTTTTCTGACCGTCCGATCGACCCGCGCCACGATTCGTGTTTCGTCCTGGGGGGGCGAGTTGTTTTGTTTGGCGGGCCGGGAGCGACACAGGGGGGAGCGAGTTGTTTTGTTGCGGGCTGGGCCTCCGCATTTTTTTGTTTGTTTTGGGCCGTGCTTTAGAATGCGAACGGTCTAACCCTATGCTACTAAAGGTCCAGCCGTGCTGCTGTTGTCACTCTCCTCGTCTCTCTTCCCCTTCCCATCGGCTGTTTCTCCCCGAGCACTGTGCTCTCACATCTGATTTCAATCTAAGCGTGGAACGACTTGGTGGGCTTCTGGCGAGAGAGATGGCAGGGGAGGCGGGCGGAGTGAGTGTTCGACTCCTTTTCTTGTCCTTTTTTTAGATTCGTTTTTTGCATTCTTTTTTTTTTTTGAGGACCAAGAGTAGATACTCTATGGTGTGGTTACATATTCAGAAACCATCAGCTGGTGTAGGCTGCTCGGGACGTTCATAGTCTGCATGAAGTCTCCTGATGTTCTAGCCAGAGCTGCCAGTTCGTGAGCCAAGACATTTTGCTTCCTTCCGGTGTGGACGATGCGATGCTCAGAGAACCCATCAAGTAATTTGTTAATGTCCACAACCAAAGGGAACCAAGGCGATCGATTTTGAACCCTGTTGTTCAGGTGGCTCACTACCTCAGCACAATCCAATTCCATGATCAGTGCCCCCCTGTAGACCCTGCTTAATTCTTTAAGCCCCATCAGTGCCGCAACTGCCTCAGCCTCGTCTGCACAAGAGCATCTGCCAATATGTTTTCCGGCAGAGAAACAAACCAAGCCACGACTGTCTCTCGCGACCACACCTGCCCAGCTCTCTCCAGAATTCGGGAGGAAAGACGCATCAGTGTTCATTTTAACTGTCCCGACAGCCGGCGCACTCCAGTGTTCAGTACCCAAATTCGTATCCATAATTTGCACATCAGATGGGACATGTGAGCTACCCTTGTTTGATCCCACAGTTGGCCCATTCATAGCATCAGTTAACTCCTCCTCATATCTCAACAGGAAGCGCACTGAATCTGAGACGGTCTCTTTCCCGTCTCCGTGAATCGCATTGTTTCTCAGGTACCATGCTCGCCATAGTAGCAGCATAATTTTCTTTCTGACATTCTCATGTTGCGAGCACAGGAGCAGCTGTAGCCAGTCCTCTCCGGTGTATCTGAAGGATTCTTCTTTTGGCAATCCCCAAGCAGCTCTCAAAGCCTGCCTGAGAGCCCTACTCCTGGTGCAAGTAACCACTGCATGATGTTCATCTTCCTTCCCATTACCGCAGATCTCACACACATTCTCACGAGTGATTGTGCGTCTAAACACATTGTGTTTTGTTGCGAGGGAGTTTGTGGCAACACGCCATCTGAAATTTTTTATTTTCTCTGGAATATCCGATTTCCAAATTAAATCCCATATACTCCGGTCGCCCACCTCTCTGGAGGAACTCGATGCAGTTCTTTGGAGTTCCTCTTCAGCGTATCAGCAAGTTTATAAGCACTCTTTACAGTGAAACATCCTGACTTCTCATGATGCCATGCCACACAATCCTCCACATCAGCCGTGGGGATTCTTATCTTGCAAATTTCTTGAGCATCAAGTCATGGAATATCTGATATATTAGTGCTGTGTTCCACTCCTTTGTTCCTGCCAACATGAGCTGGTTCACCCATCTAAGCCTTGAGTTTTTGATAAAACTCGCGGCTTTGAGTCCATCCTTTCTTGGGATCCATGGGTCTCTTTGGATCTGAATATTCTTCCCATTCCCTACTCTCCACACCAGACCCTTTTTAAGGAGTTCCAAACCGAATTCGATCCCTCTCCATGAGGGTGATGCATCCGACAAAAAAACAGTGTCCAGAAGGTTACCGTGAGGGTAGTATTTAGATTTGAGTACTCTGGCACAAAGGCTATCTGGGTATTGTATCAGGCGCCAAGCTTGCCTTGCCAACAAAGCTTGTTAAATAAATGCATATCCCAAAGCCGATACCCCATCTCTTTTTGGTTTTTCATGTTTTCCCGACATCCAGTGCACTTTCCGGCAGTCATCCTTGTCGCCCCACCAAGTCTCTGATAACCTTCTCATACTTGTCACAGAAACTCTGATTTAATTTGAAAACACCCATTACATAGGTTGGTAGGGCTTGGACTACTGATTTAACATGCACCTCTTTAGTTGCCTGTGACATGAATCTCTCATTCCAATCATTACACCTTTTTCCGAATCTGTCCATAATGGGCTGGAAGTTCTCATTTTTCATCCTCCCTTCTGGTGTAGGTAATCCGAGGTACTTACTCTCAAAAGCCGACGCCTCCACTCCCAAAACTTGTTTGATCTCCTCTCTGATTTGTGCAGGACAACACTCGTGAGGCTTTGAAAAAGAGGAGACTATCATCTGTGAATAGCAGGTTTGCGATGCCCGGGCTCTCACGGGCTACCTTTATTGGAGTGATGCCTCCCCTTGCAATCTCCTTGTTAAGTGCACATGTGAGCCCATCTCACACACGTCATCACCACTTGTACCTCTGTTTTTTGCATTCTAGGGTTTGTTCCTCTGTTTTTTGTTTGTCTTGAGGTAGTTCATCATTAACCTGGGGGGGGGGGGGGGGTTTTATACGAGCGACCTACGTTAGGATGAATGTTTTTGAGTGTGGAATGCACATGGTTTTTTAGAGCGAAATTAAATGTTTTTTGATTGTGCCCCTAGGTACAGATCCTGCCCTGTATGTAGTTGTGCATCTACATATAGCTGCTGAATAGTAATCAGATTAGATTCAGAGCCTGCTGTTGTTTTGAATAGTATCTATATGTTCATCTTTTTTAGATCCCTGTTTGTGGAACTGTATGTAGCAGATAGCACCCAGATTGCAATCTAGAGTTTTTGTTTGTTTGTTTTGTTTGTAAATCTGAATGTATCAGCTAGCATTCAGTTTTGTAATTTAGAGTTTGTACTTACATGTACTTCTAGCTCATATATATAGGCAGGAGACAGAGGTGCCTTTTCCACTTTTTTTACTCTGATGTGTCATATATGTACTTCTAGGGCCCAGTTTGTCATCTTCACTTCCAGACTGTGTTAGTCATTCATTTATTAGAATCTCGAATATAATGCTTCCATTTGAGAACATGGAAGTTACTTTTTGCAGTGGGGAAACTGAGAAAATATATGGGTGTGCTTGTGGAGTTCATTAAGCAGCACTTCTGTTGTTTGTTTTTTTGTCCTAGTATACGGGTGTTTATCTGTTCGAGTAACTACGGCGCGCTATCTTTTCCCCCTGAATATGAATTCACACATCGCTGTGATACTTTATTCTTCTTTGGCCTTTTTGCCTGAAAGTTAGAACCATGAAGCTGCGGCTGTTCTTTTTCCATCTTTGTTTAAACTTGATAAGTACTCTAGAATCTTATCCATTTTTGATTTGTTTTGCATGCTCCATATTTAGATGCCTGTTCTCGCAATTCTGTACCTGGAAATCGCCTGGAATTTTGTGCGGCATTGCCTTGAGTCTGTAAAATATCCACAGTTCAGTAGGCTGAACTTTTATGTTTATTGTTCATGTCTGACAACGCCGTTTACCGGTATCTGATTTGTGCTGGACCAGGCCCTTTTTTTTTGTTTAGTCCCCTCATGCACGAATTTCTAAAAGGAAATGTGACAACAATAACTGTTAAGAAATGACAGTGTATTTAGAGTCGGAAGATCACAGTAATTCTGCTCCTCCAGGAGAGTAATCTTTGTAATTAACAATGTATAGGAATATCCCAGTTAACAAATTTCTTCCCATCGGGTAGCTTGCCTCACCTCACCTCCACCCGCATAGTTGTTGCCGACGGAAGCCTTTTGGATGTTGGATTCTAACAGTCCTTGTGTCCCCAAGAGAATGTAGCCTTTTTTTGTCCTTTTGGTTGTTTGTAGTTGCAGGCACTGTTGTTATCCCGGTGCTACTATTTGTTTGTGCATATAGTTGTTCTACTGAGCTATCATGCCTTCGAAAACACTAGCGATGGCCTTTTTTATTTTTCAATATTAGGGGAATTTGGGCTTGGGTTTATTGGGTACACAGCGTCAGATCAAGTCACTCATTATTTAGGTTTGTTTCTCCATTATCCATGAAATTATTTTGAGCACCCGATTGCTAAGCCACTTTCAAGTTATTTTTGTAGTGGAGTGGCCCATATTTTAGCTTGTGGTCTGCTCACTTCCCTTTAATTTTTCCCCTAAAATAAGAAAAAGCTTGCGGTTTGCTCTCAGCTAAACATAACTTCGTATTACTTTGTTTTAACTCGTATTGTTGGACTTGCTTGTTTCTTTGAAAGCTTAGTTCGGTGATGCAGCAATTCGCGCCTTAATGTACTTTGTTATTTGTTTCCTAGTTCAGCCGCAGAGTATCAATCAAGTGGTGCAGCAATTTGTATGTATTTTACCCTGATTGTACAAGTCCACGGTCAGAATGCTTGTGTATTTTGCCATGGATGTCGCGCTCTTTGTATTCAGACATGTCTTTTTTTAATGTTATGTACAGTTCCCTAATTATATATATATTTTTTTACATTCTTTGTAGACTGTCCCATGCAATGCAAGAGTCTACGTCAATGGCGTTAGCGGGGACTACATGCGTTTTGAAGCCCATGGACGCAAGTACTCTGTCGACATTGTGAAGGGGGCACACAGGACCAGGATCAAGGAGAGTGGCTGGAAGAAATTCACTTCTGACTTTTCACTTCGGAAGGGTGCTGTGGTCATTTTTGACTTGGACATGCGTCCCCGCCAGGCATATGTTGTTGTTCACAATGTTGACTTGGACACAGTTGAAGGAAGCATTTCAGACGGGGATGCTGATGAAGAGATGATAGATGGAGAACATCTCGGATGTGGATGAAGACGGTGGCAGCATAAAGATCGAGTATACAAGGGGTCTAACTCTGAATGATGCACAACAGGACATTCTCAATGCACTGGTGCTCAGCTTCAAGACCAAGTTTTTAGGAGTGTCTTTTGTACACTGTCTTACTACAACCGACACTCAAGTTGGACAAATGGTATGTTTTGTTGTTTCTTTTTCATTAAAATTTGCTTTTGTGTTTACTTTATTTCATTATATGCATCATTTTTTTGTTAAATGCATGCAATTTTTCTTGCGCTGCTTCAAGCTTTTTTATTTTCATGTTTTTTTGTTTTCTGTTCTTTGTTGTGGATACAGAAAGTGCCAGAGAGGGTTGCTACAAGCTTGAACATCCCTAAAGAAGAGTTGGCTGGGGTTCGTCTAAGCAGTGGGGAGGCAAAGACTCGTATTGAATACAGCACGTCTATTGATGGACGTATAGCTTTCAACAAAAAGCAATGGAGGCCTTTCCTCTCAAAGAATACCCTGGAGATCAATGACTGCATCTTCATGTTCTTCAAGGCCAGCAGCAAGTCTTACATGAATGTTACCGTTGTCGTCAGCAAGCTTTAAGTTTCACTTTCTTTTCGAGGAGCTATGTTCCCAGTTATGTAGTATGCTGATGCAAAACATCGCTGTAAATCTTTTGTTTATGCGCTTGACAAGAACAAAGTAACGCCCCCTTCCTCCTCGTTTGCGATGTTCATTATCTATATGTGTTTCAAAACTATGTGGAATATGCGTTTCTCGTAATGATAAGTGCTATTATATATTTTTCATCAGTATGTTTTTTAGGAGTAAATGCATTTACGTTTTTTAATGTTTTTCTATTATGATTTGTAACAATAAACACCCTTGCCCATTTGCACTATACATGCAATTTGTTTGCCCAGTTCCTTTTTAGTAACAAAAATATTGTTTTTTCATAGATGCCTTTTTTTTGCAAGTAGTCATCTTGGAAATCGTAGGTCTAGGAGAGTGCGGTCAAGGTCATAGTTGAAAGTCTACCATCTACTCACAATTTAGGGAGAGGGGGGGCGACTGTGTGTTTTGTATGAGCTTGTTCTTGAGGGTTGTTCTTGAACATCCCGAGTTTGCAACTTAGCCATCCCGAGTTTATCTATGTGTGTTTCAAACCAGTTGTATGCGATCCATCAACTCACAACAAGGGGGAGTGTGTGTGTTTGTTGAGGGTACCCATTTTTTGCTTGTCGATAACCAAGGTGCAACTAGGTGTGTGTGTGTGTGTGTGTGTGTGTGTGTGTGTGTGTGTGTGTGTGTGTGTGTGTGTGTGTGTGTGTGTGTGTGTGTTGAGGGTCCCCAATTGCATGTCGATAACCGACTTGCAACTAGAGGGGTGTGTGTGTGTGTGTGTGTGTCTTTTTGTCAAGGGCCCCCAGTTGCATGTCAAGCATCGACTCGCAACTAGGGTGTGTGTGTGTGTGTGTGTTTATTCGTGGCCCCCAGTTGCAAGTTGCCCATCGACTCGCAACTAGGGTGTGTGTGTGTGTGTGTGTGTGTGTTTTATTCATGGCCCCCAGTTGCAAGTTGACATCGACTCGCAACTAGAATGTGTGTGTGTGTGTGTTTTGTCGTGGGTCCCTAGTTGCATGTCAATAACCGACTCGCAACTAGAAATGTGTGCGTGTGTGTGTCTTTCTGTCAAGGGGTCCCCAGCTGCATCTCAACCACCGACTTGTAACTAGGGGGTGTATGTGTTTGTTGAGGACCTCTAGTTGCAAGTTGCCCATCGACTCGCAACTAGGGGATGTGTGTGTGTGTGTGTGTGTGTGTTTTATTCGTGGCCCCCAGTTGCAAGTTGACCATCGACTCGCAACTAGGCTGATGTGTGTGCGTGTGTGTATTTGGTCATGGGTCCCTAGTTGCATGTCAATAATCGACTCGCAACTAGAAGTGCGTGCATGTGTGTGTCTTTTTGTCAAGGGGCCCCCAATTGCATCTCAACCACCGACTTGTAACTAGGGGGTGTGTGCGTGTGTCGAGGACCCCTAGTTGCAAGTTGCCCATCGACTGCAACTAGGGGATATGTGTGTGTGTGTGTGTGTGTGTTTATTCATGCCCCCCAGTTGCAAGTTGACCATCGACTCGCAACTAGGGAGATGTGTGTGTGTGTGTTTTGTCGTGGGTCCGTAGTTGCATGTCAATAATCGACTCGCAACTAGAAGTGTGTGCGTGTGTGTGTCTTTTTCTCAAGGGGGGCCCAGTTGCATCTCAACCACTGACTTGTAACTAGGGGGTGTGTGTGTGTTTGTTGAGGACCCCTAGTTGCAAGTTGCCCATCGACTCGCAACTAGGGATCTGTGTGTCTGTTTTATTCATGGCCCCCAGTTGCAAGTTGACCATCGACTCGCAACTAGGGATGTGTGTGTGTTTTATTCGTGGCCCCCAGTTGTAAGTTGATCATCGACTCGCAACTAGGGGGAGATGTGTGCGTGTGTGTGTGTGTGTCGAGGGTCCCCAATTACATGTCGATAACCGACTTGCAACTAGAGGTGTGTGTGTGTGTGTGTGTGTGTGTGTGTGTGTGTCTTTTTGTCAAGGGTCCCTAGTTGCATGTCAAGCATCGACAAGTAACTAGGGTCCCCGATTGCATGTCGATAATCGACTTCAAGCCCAGGGGTGTGTGTGTGTGTTTTATCAAAGTATCCCCGGTTGAATGTCAACCAACCACTGCAAAAACTAGGGGTGTTTGTGTTTGTTGAGAACCCCGAGTTGCAAGTTGACCATCGGCTCACAACTAGGGGGGTGTGTGTTGGTTGAGAACCCCCAGTTGCACGTTGACCAGCGACTCGCAACTAGGGAGCTGTGTGTGTGTGTGTGTGTGTGTGTGTGTGTGTGTGTGTTGAGGGTCCCCAAGTGCATGTCGATAACCGACTTGCACTAGAGGTGTGTGTGTGTGTGTGTGTCTTTTTCTCAAGGTGTCCCCAGTTGCATGTCAAGCATCGACTCGCAACTAGGGTGTGTCTGTTTGTTGAGGACCCCCAGTTGCCAGTTGCCCATCGACTCGCAACTAGGGGGGTGTGTGTGTGTGTCTTTTTGTTGAAGGTACCTAGTTGCAAGTTGCCCATCGACTTGCAACTAGGGGGTGTGTGTTTGTTGAGGACCCCAGTTGCAAGTTGACCATCGACTTGCAACTAGGGTGTTTGTGTGTTTATTTGTGGTCCCCAGTTTACAAGTTGACCATCGATTCACAACTAGGGGTGTGTGCGTTTGTTGAGGACCCCCAGTTGCAAGTTGACCATCGACTTGAAACTAGGGGGTTGTGTGTGTGTTTATTCGTGGCCCCTAGTTTTCAAGTTGACCATCGACTCACAATTAGGGTGTGTGTGTGTGTTTGTCAAGGAGTCCTCAGTTGCAAGTTGCCCGTCGACTCGCAACTAGGGTGTGTGTATCTTTTTGTTGAGGGTCCCCAGTTGCAAGTTGCCCATCGACTCGCAACTAGCGGGTGTGTGTTTGTTGAGGATCCCCAATTGCAAGTTGACCATCGACTTGCAACTAGGGGTGTGTGTGTTTATTCGTGGCCCCCAATTTACAAGTTGACCATCGATTCGCAATCAGGGGTGTGTATGTTTGTTGAGGACCCCCAGTTGCAAGTTGACCATCAACTTGCAACTAGGGGTGTGTGTGTGTTTATTCGTGGCCCCCAGTTTTCTAATTGACTATCGACTCACAACTAGGATGTGTGTGTGTGTGTGTGTTTTTATCAAGGGGTCCCTAGTTGCAAGCCGCTCATCGACTCACAACTAAGGATGTGTGCGTGTGTCTTTTTGTCAAGGGGTCCCCAGTTGCATCTCAACCATTGACTCACAACTAAGGGGTCCCAAGTTGCAAGTAGCGGAGTGCGTGTTCGTCGAGTGTCCCCAGTTGCAAGCGGACCATCGACTCGCAACTAGGAGCGGGACGGGTGGTGTATTTGTGTGTTTGTCAAGGTCCCTAGTTTTTGCGAGTCTACCATTTGTTTTGTACAAGCCCCAGTTGCTAGCTGAGCATCGACTTGCAACTAGGGGGGAGGGGAAAATTTATTTTCTGTACGAACCCTTATTGTTTTGCAAGTCAACCACCGAATCGCGATTAAGAGGTGCCGGTGTCTGTGTGTGTTTGTTAAGGACCGATTCAACCAGTTCCAAGTCGATGCTCGACTCGCATTTTTTTACAAATATTTCCATTTTTTTGATAGATTTTTTCCCTTTTTTGATGGAACAAAACAAAGGATTTTCTACTTTTGTTTTTAATATAACTGCATTAAAATATTTTTTGTATCAAATATTCTTACATGGTATGATCTCATGTATGTTTTTTACACAAACAACCTTTTGTGTAGGAGCCTAAAGGCCATTTTTTGAACTCAATTGTATTATTATTTTTTCGGAGGGTTTTTCTGCAAGATGTCCAAAGTTTGCAATGGATAACACCAGGTTATGCGGCTCTGCTTCTATCTCTTTTTTGGCTGGCACTGTTTGAATCGGTGGGAGAGAGAGCTAGGCAGAGACGGGGGCGAGTACATCGAAGACGATGGCCTACGATGTCGCCACCGACGAGCCACCCGCCATCCCCACCGTACTGGAGCTTCGCACGCTCGACAAGGCCCCCGACGTCTGCCCCGTCTAGGAGCCCCGCGCGCCCGACAAGTCCCCTGCCGTCTGCACCGTCCGGGAGCTCCGCGCAGGCAACGCACCGTCCGCCATGGGCAGGGCCCCCGATCTCTGCGCCGGCGACACAGAGCACGCGGCACACGATCGAGTAAGACCAAGTCCACATCATGCTATCTCGATTCTGTTTTTTTTTTTTTTTTTGGTTTGTATGCGGAGTTCCACTTTGGTTCCGCTCTGTTCAACTCAGCGCCGCGAATTGAGCTGTAGAATGCATCGGCTCGCTGGTGAATTTTGTGTAGGTCGCATTGGAGTAGGGGGTTGGGCAGCAGGGGGGTGAGGATTTTTGATTCATTGAGCCTGGAATTTCTATTTGATAGAAGTCTGTATCTGCTAGAGAAATTGTACAGCAAGTCTGAATTTGTTAGATTCAGACTTTCAGAGTACCATAGCATTTTTGAACTTTTTTAGAGTGTGGTTATGTGACAAGGGGGTGATTTTAGGTGTTTCTCCCTAGGAGGGGCTTTTTAAGGTGATCAAAGTGTTTGAACAGACTAGCCGTTCGGCCATTTCAATGCCATTGCAGCACAAACACCAGCACGAAAGCTACCTGTATGTGCAGCTGTCCCAGTTGTCCTTGTTTTGATTGGCTTATTTTATGAAACATCATTCTCTGTGTAGATGAACGGCTTGCACCCTAGTTGAGATGGCCGAACGGCTAGTCTGGAAGACCATGCATGCTTCTTTTTTTTCAAAAGGGCCCAACAATGACAACAAAACAAACAACGACAAAAAAAAACAATTGACAAGCAAAAAAGTGACAAGCAAAGAGGCCTGTTATTGTGTTTTTTTTTACCAAGGAGAAGGACGGTGCGGGCCTGCCAGGGAAACTGGGACAAGAAAAGGAAATGTCATGCATATGTCATCTGAATGAGACTATTTTATGTCTCATTCGAATGAGTTCCAGGCGCTCCCAAAAACATATGCTACCTACGTAGATTGGATGGAAGCGGTGAACCAGAAATTTCGAGCCAGAAAAACACATATTACATATCTTATGAAATTCTCCTAACAAACGGAGTTGCTTTATTCCCTCGATGGGTTTAGGTGAATTTAACTCAGCTGCATTTCATTCTTTTGCAAAAGCTAGCTAAAAAATGCCACAGGAGATACATGACATCTAAAGGAATATGAGTGGTTTTTTAAAGTGATAGGGGGTATAATAAGTTGATTTATTACTAGTGACGATACATTTGTGCAGCCAAATTCTTTTGTCTTTTTGAAGTCTCTTTGTTTCGGTGTTATTTTCTCTCATAAGTGTCAATTTTTCCTTTCATTGACAGTAAGCTAGAATACAGACATGGACCTTCACAAGAAGGTCACTGCTGCTAAATTAACTGATGATCTAGTGGTTGATATCCTCTCCCGGATGACGTACAAGTCTTTTTGCCGCAGCAAGTGTGCCTATAAGGCATGGTCTGCCTTTTCCTCTGATCCAGACTACAGCAAGAAGCTGCCCAAAAAAGTTAACACTGGACTTCTGTACCAAGGTCACAATAAGTCTGCTATCCCGCTTGTTAGCCTGTGCCCAGATGATGGGGAAATAGATGGTATTCTTGCTGATGTGCCACGCTATGAACATTTGGAATTCCTCGACTGCTGCAACGGTTTAGTCCTTTGTAAGTATAGGAGCAGCTATACTTCTACAAACGTTTGCCGCTTCGTTGTGTGCAACCCAGCAACACGAGAGTGGAGGATACTTCCTGATACACATCCTGGGACAGATGACCCTCGTTATGTAACTATTTTGGCGTTTGATCCATCATGGTCACCGCAGTTCTACATCTTCAATTTTCATCTGAAACATGTACATGGTTTGATACTTGGTACCAGCAAACTTGAGATATTCCGGTCTGAAAGTTCGACATGGCTTGAGGATGATACCTTGGACCGAGATATAAATATTTCGGGGCGAACGCACTTATTTGTTAATGGAATGTTGTATGTGTCTGTTGGGTATGAAGTTTTGGTGTTCGAAGGCCTGGAGGCAATGAGTGATGGCATACTGCCCTATCATCAGACCATAAGTTTGCCGCCTGAAGCTTCATACCTGAGCAGTTTTACCAATGGTTGCTTTGGCAAATCTTCAGGGATCTTACACTATGCATTGCCACATGAGAATGGTCGCGCAATTGTTGTTTGGACATTGGATGATTTTGGTCATCATTCATGGACTTGGACTAAGATGTGTCATCTTAGCATGACTGATGCGTTTGGAATGGATGAGTTTGTTCACTACGACGATGGTGGCGATGGCGGTGAAGATAAATCGTTTTGGAACTGCGATTATCGGATTGTCGACCTCGACTTGGAGAGAGGGCTTGTTTTCCTCCATGACCAGAAGGCAAATAAGCTTCTTTCATACAATATCAGCAGGGGGAAACTCAACGAGATACAAGATGCCTTCGGGTGGGATCGATACTATGTCTATGTACCATGCTACTCAGAGCTTCCAGCGCAAGAACCTTCGGTTCAGTGAATGTCAAATTCTGTTCAATGCGCATCTGTGGATGTTCTGCTGTGATATGCTGAACCACCTTGTATATCACGCTAGCTAGTTGGTGTCATCCGTGTGACCAGTCCAGGAACCCTGCCATTTTTACTTTATCGATGCAGAGTTACGTTCATGTACTAACCTAAAACTCTTCACCATGTTCCTAGTTAAATACCTTGTTTAAGTTTGCTATATATCTTAGATGTAAGATTTGATGTGTTCCTTGGGCTCTGTTTGTGGTTGTGGCGGTTATACATCAGCACTTGCTTATTTCTGTTTGTGGATAGACATAACTGATTTTGTTGTATGAATTGAATTAGCATTACAACCCTACATTACACCTGGACCTATAGAAACTTGGAGAAGAATACCTCCAGGCGACCAAAACCAGCAAATATATTGCTTTACGGAAAGGTGTGGTTGGTCCCGGGAGTAGTACGCCCCTTTATCGCACCCGTCGACCTCATGCAGAGATTCGTGCCGTAGTCAGTGAAGCCACATACGATTTACAGCAGCAGCGCGTTTATCCAGTGCTTTTGACCAAACTAATTGCGGTGGACCTATGCACATAGGTCTAGATATAGGCAGGAGCCAGCAGGTCACTGTTCAATACCAGTGTTCAGTGCGGGGTGGCACGTGATGCGTGTACTACTAATGTTTAAGACACTTCTCGGCCACGCTTTTTTGGAGGCATTTTTTTTAAGGCATTGAACTTTGCTTGGGAAGAACTCTAGCGTAGATTTTTATCCGAGACAACGCCTCTCCGCGAAATTTCGTATCGACATTAAGGGATGTGGATTAATCAAACTTCGGACAAAACCCAAGATTGATGGAGTGAGGCGTTATAGAGAAGAGCTTCAGGCGGGCTTTTTCTCAATAAACAATTTAAATTGAAATACATCAATTTTTTTTAAAAAAAATATCAATTTTGTTCTTTAAATACATATAGATGTTATTTAAGTATATGTAAAATACATTAAAAAGGATCAAACGGAGAACAAATTGGACTTCCATCCGCTAAGATCACCGCTCATGGTTTTCATCCGCGCGGATGAAAACGGATGTGGGCTGACAAAATGCGTCGTGCAAACCAATTTATCAGACAAACCAATTATATGGTTTTTAGTTTTTGATACGGTATGAAATTTCATTATCGTCTAGAATTTTTTTTTTTGGCTAAATACTGAAAAGCCGAACGGTGCATCAAAGTCTAGTCTCCCGAGCTATACTATACATGTGCGTGGGCATATTTAGTTGTATGTATCGTTCCAAATGCACGACCACCTGCAAATGCGGTCATCCAATAGTTAGTATACAAACGATGGTATCAATTTTAATACCACCTTGCTTCTTAAACTAGTGAAGAGTAGATGTGCCCACGCACATCTACCATGCCGTATAGTATGGTTGTTCGCTCAATAATATAAATATATAAATATATTCATAATTCGATTAATTTGGTATATTGTTTGGTTTTTGGTATTTATTTGGATCTGGTACATTCAGTCGACAGAATCTTACTTGGACCTAGTACATTCATCACACACAACTATACTTGCCTTACACATTCAGCAGAACAACCCAACTTGAATCTGGTACTTCCACCCAACATAACCATACCTGGACCTGATACATTCAATCGACACAATCATACTTGGATCTAATACACTCATCAGACACAATCATACTTGGACCTCACACTCACACATTCAGCAGGACAACCCTACTTGGACCTAGTACATCCACCCAACACAACCATATTTGGATCTGATACATTTACCCGTCACAACAATACTCGGACCTGCAGATACATTAACCGACACAACACAATCATATTTTGAACCTGTTACATTAGCCAGAACAACCATACAATACCCAAAAAAAAGACCCTAACAATCAGAATAGATACAATGTCGGTCGACTCTAAGCTATAAGGTAATATATGAGTAATTGGACATAGTACATTCAACTGACGCAATCATACTTGAACCTGGTACATTTCTTGAACACAATTATACTTGAACCTGGTACATACACCCAACGCAATCATACTTGGACCTGGTACATTCACCATATAGCGCGGTCGTGTAGGTCGGTTCAACAATAACGATTTTCACCCATGTAACGTGAGGGATTTTTCCTAGTGATACTGTTGTATTTCGATGTTTTCTTAGAAATGGATATTTATGTTTTTGTGAGAGGAAGGATGTGAGGTGACCGAGAGGGTTTTTATAGGGAGGGGAGAGCGAGAGGTTGAAAGAGAAAATAACTATTTTACATGAGAGAGCAGTGATAGTATTGGGGAGTGAGGTGTGAGGATAGATGTGAGGTGGAGTGAGGTGTTATAGAGACGGGCTCCAAGCGGGCCATTTCTCAACAAATAAATAAATTGAAATACATTTTCAAAAAATATCAATATTGTTGTATAAATACATATACAATCTCTTTAAGTACATGTAAAGTTGCACCAACTAATGCTATAATTTGTAGGCTACAAAAACGATTAAAAAAATTTGTTTGTTGTATTTAGATCAGATATTTGTTGTTGCATAAATCACATTCTTGAAATGTTATACATCTATACTATAAAATATATGTTTGTGTGTATATATATCCGTGGACGGAAACGGACGCGGGTGGACAAAATGCATCATGCAAACCAATTTGTCGGCAAACCAATTTTATGATTTTGGGTTTTTTGATACGGTATGAAATTTCATTATTGTTTTGAATTTCATTTTTTGGGCAAATACAGAAAAACCGAACAATGTGTGAGCATATTATGTTCTATATGTCTCTTTACAAATACACGAGCACCTTGATTCATTTATGAGGTGCGGTCCTGAATAGTTAGTATATACAAACAATGGTATCAATTTTAGTACCACCTCGCTTACTGATCTGGTGAAGAGTAGATGTAAGATCTATATAAATTTGTTGCCCACGCACATCTATCATAGACTCCCTCCGTCCGAAAATACTTGTCATCAAAATAGATAAAAAGAAATGTATCTAGAACTAAAATACGTCTAGATACATCCCCTTTTATCCATTTTGATGACAAGTATTTCGAAACTAAAATATGGTTGTTCGCTCAACAAATATAAATATATTGTTTTAGTTTGGTTAATTTGGTACATTGTTCGGTTTTTTCGGTATTTACTTGAACCTAGTACATCCAGCCGACCCGACTATATTTGGATCTGGTACGTTCACTAGACACTACCATATTTGGACTTGATACTCAGCAGGCACAACCTTAGTCAGACCTGGTACATTCACCCGACACAACCATACTTTAACCTTATACATTCATCTGACAGAAGCATACTTAGACCTGGTACATTGACCTGACACAACCATATTTGGACCTAATACATTTAGCCGGAACAAGCACACAACACCCGAAATAAGATTCCTACCAAGCAAAATAGAAAAAATGTAGGTCGGCTGTAAGCTATAAGCTAATACATGAATACTTAGATCTAGTACACTCAGCTAACGCTTAGTTTATTTTAGATTTACTTAATTTTCGTTCACTTCAGTTGAAATTTGTTAATTTTCATTTGTTTTGGTGGTAATATAAAAAAAACAATTTCAGTCTGAAAGATCGTTTGAAATGATACAGCAATTTGGTGTATGTGGTTAGATGGCCTCCGCTCTTATCACTATCTACAGACACGTCCAGATACATGGGCGGTACGTTGCTTAGTTTAGTCTAGATTTCGTTCGCTTGAGTTCATTTTTTGTTAACAAAAATCTTTTTGATTATACTATATTGAAATTCAACAAATGTCGTCCGGTTTAGCATAAATTTCCATTTTCTGAAAGAACCATTTAAAAAAAAAGGAACATTTGATGTCTTTGGTTGGATGGCCTTGCCCCTGTCGCCGTTCAAGTACAGGTTTCGATCGTGTCTATATTTGGGACGTCGGTTTTGATGATCCAGGTTGAAGTTACCCAAATTAAGTTTGATCCATGTTGTCATATCTGTTTTTTTGTTGTTGTTGTTGTGAAAAGTCATATCTGGTTTTTTCTGTTGTGAAAAGTCATATCTGGTTTCAATACATAGGAGCGGTAGATGGCTGCTTCGATTGGGTTTGGAGGCCACGGTACTTCTGTAATGTGGATGACGTCAATGGTGCATGAGATTCCTGTTCTAGGAGCAATTTTACCTTGCACCTGTTCTAGGTCCATTGAGATTCCTGTGTTGGAGCAATTTTTACCTAGAACCTGTTCTAGGTACATCAAGATTCCTGTTCTAGGAACAGAACCTACTTTGGAATTGTTCTAGGTAAATCGAGATTCCTGTTTTTGGAACAAAATCTACCTTTGTCATGTTCCGGGTACTTGACGACCTACATTTACCTGGAACATGAGTGTCGGATGTGTACCCTGACCATAGTTCGGCACTGCAGAAAACCTCCTTCTGCTCCTGCACGTGCAGTGCATTGCACGCCGTAGGGTCACGTGGTCCTTCGGTCTTCGGGCAAGGTAGATGCCTTCACAGTACGTGTTCTACGCACAAGACCATCGTCGCACTCGGCGACAAAGTGAGAGACCCAGGGACACGAGTTAAAATATGATGTCGACAACTGGAACAAGGTTGTTGTTGTTCCAGGTACATTCTCCGGTTGGCAAATACTCCAACATTCAACTTTTTTTTCGCAACTCCAACATTCTGCGGTATCCTATATGGAAATAGAAGTACTGTTGACGTGTACCCAGTAGATAACAATTTCACATCTACACAAATAAAAAATCTCTATCCCGGCCATGATGAAAGACTTAAGCAACAGCACATCGATGGGCAACATTTGATGAGTATGTGCCCGTTATTCATTATCCCTTAAATTAATACCCCACAAAACTATACGGTATGACGATGGACTGGTTCGGTTATACTTGGTGCAAACCAATAGTACCATGTCAAGCACATTTGAACTTTACCATTAAAAAACACATTTGAAACTTGTACGACCACCTTTTAGCATAACAATTAGGAGTAACTCACTCTGGCTCATGTCAAAACGAAAAAAACTCATATGGCTTATCTCCTCGTCTGGAACACACATAGCAGACAGACCCACGTGACCGCTAAACGCTGGTGGTAGACCCTACGAGACGTCCCCTCGAGTGGGCTGTATGCTGCACCATAGGCGTAGTCGTATAACTCCTATATGTATATGGCGAATAAGAATCTCGCTGCTTTCCATGCGGCTGCAGCGTTCACAAGGACGGAAGGTAAAATTGTGGGTTACGATGCACTAACAATGGCTCATTGGATAGCCGGGCGGCGGATTCCTTTCACCACATATACTGTATGTCACGTGGCCGCGTGGACAGGCAATGAGCCGGTTCAACATTTCTCTTTGTTCATGGCCGCCGTTCTTGTATCTCTTTTATTGTATTCATCCGGTCTTTAGGGGCGTGTTTGGTTGTCTGCATAAAGTCCAACTAGGCCCACATGGGAAGCAAGAGCCCTGCTTGATTGAGTGGTTCGTTTATCATAGGCGCGTCGCATGCTTAAAAGCGACTGAGGGTGGCTCATTGAACGCTTATTTGGAATCGTGATTTCTCATAGTCGAACCAAATCGAGCACAAGCGAGTGGGCCCTTGCACGAGGGATGCGAGGTGATTAGGTGGGGTCTTCTTCAACCTCCAATAAGCTTCTATCTAATCTCCTCCCTTTGATCTATACAACGGTGCTTCGATTCGAGGTAAGCTCTACACGAAAAAGATACACCTCGATACTACGGTTCCATTCAGCCGATCGGTCGTAGTTTCGTCGGCCGTAAGTTTTTAATTTCGTCTTCCCGTTTGGAGCTATTCTGGACGAATTTTGTCAGATTCGTCGAGCATGATCGATCATTTCAAAAATTTTTTGACCAGCAGCCTAATCTCGCAGTTCCTCACAACATTCGTGTTGTAAGTTTTTGGGTTAGACAATCATAGCTTTCATCTCTCTTTGAACAACAGTCTACTACACTGATGCCGCCATGTCGAGCTCCTCTGTCCTATGCTCAAAGCCCTACTATTCGTCCCTCTCGACGCCGAGGCCCTTCCCCTTGATCTCCTTGCCCGCATCCTACTATACTAGAGTCGTTTTTGGCGTCGGTCATCTCGGCCTACTCTCATCGTCCTCTCTTGCCTTTGGTCTTTGCAATGGCGCCTGCTGCGATTCGCCAGCGCCAGCCCGTAAGCAAGGTCGATCATGTTGGCCTCCTCTCTCTCGTCCCACTACACTGGAGTCTTTTCCATCGTTAATCATCTCGGCCTCCTCTCTTGTCCTACCGCACGGACGATACCATGGCGCGAGCACTGCATTCTCCTCACCTGTCCATTGTCTTTGCGCGAGCACCGCAACTAGTTCGCCGACGGCGTCGCTTTCATGCGTACGCCGACGGGTCGCCTGTACGACTCCATGTTACGTCATTGGACGACACGATTACCCGCCACCTGTAGCGATCGCCATGGTCCGGCGCACACTGCATTTCTTCTCCCCCTTCCTCTGCTAGCTCCTAACCTGTGTGCTAAGTGCAAGTACTAGCTCTTAATCATACCCCATGCAGGCAACCAAACAGCGTTTTAATTGTATGCGCCGAGACAATGTAGACAACCAAACAACATGCCAAAGTTGATCCCTTAATGCAGGAAGTCCATATGCAGGCAGCCAAACAACTCGCAGATGTCGCATATGAGGCTGTTTTTTCAGAGCCAGGGCTGAGTGGAGAAGTGTATGCAACAAAGGTACTGTAGCACACGAAAACCAAACACGCCCTAGAGCAACTGCAACCGGGCAACCTAAACGAACGCGCGGTTTATTTGTTTTTGTCTGTTTAGGTCGGTCAGGCGAACGAGCGCCGAGCGAACAACGGGAAACCGACCTAATTTTGCGCGTGTACAAAAGAAAAGAAAATGATACACACGTGGCACATATAACCAAAATACGAACTTAATTTATTATAACTGGCTGGTCAACCGCCGCCCAAAGTCCACTTAAAACTTAATTAAATATTCATAAAAACTAACAAAAAGTTGGCGCCCGCATGCAGCCCTAGACGTCCGCCTTGCCCTTGCCCTTGCCCTTGCCGTCTGTTGATGCTCGAAAATGACATGATCGCAAAAAGTGACTTGAAGTTGTAGCAAGAAGTCAAAATTTGGTTGTAAGTCACCATTAGATGGCTCTCTTCGAGAAGATCAAGATGAATACAGAGATAGTCCAAAATGGAGCTCGAATGCCAGAAGTATGACAATTTCAGAGATGCTCGTGTGGACATCAGATTATGAAATGGCATGAAACGTAATTAAGGTCACCTCGGATGGAAAAAGTTCCAACATGAAAGTTCTTCGTCTCGTCGAATCAGATGATTTTGATATATAAACCATGCAGTCACTGGTCGCAGAGAGGGCCCATGGCCTCCGCCAGCTCCGTCTGGTAGGCGGCCTCGTCCGCTTCTGCCACGTCGGCCTTCCGTCGTTCCTCCTCGATGGAGTTGGCGAAAGCCTCAGCCAGCGTCTCCTGGTAGGCAGCCTCAGCCTCCTCCACCTCTTGCTTGACGACAGGGGGAGGCGGGGGAGGGGTGACGTGGTGGTGTTGCACGCAGAGCCGCCTTTGCTCCTCATGTTTGAGGGCAAACCAGACCTCCCAATGGGAAGAGTCTGCGACGTACTCAGGCATGCGCCACTGCACCGACGTGAGCTGCGCTCGGCGCCTGCGCACCTCCTCGTCTTGCGCCGCTGTGTCCGCGGAACCGCCCGCACCGGATCCGCTGTGGAATGAGGTGCCAATGGTGCGGCAGCGTCACGTCGGGGTATGGCAGCGGTTGCCTGGACTCCCAATGCTACTGCGCTTGGTGCACTGGGATGTGCACACTTGCCGAACGAGTAAGTGGCGAGCACCTAGCGGAGGGAGGAGGAGAGGCGTCGGTGAACTTCCCTTGCCCTTGCCGAACAATGACGAAGAACCCGTACCCGGGGTTGGGTTGTCCCCGATGAGGAAGCACGAGGTCTTGGTGGGGATAGATGTGAATGAAGTGGATGAGCCCCCCCCACAGCATGCTGGATTAAAAGGGCGGCTTCCACCGATGACGCGTGGGCCCGGTGTAGCTGGTTGTCATAAATATGACCACGGGCGGCCGCTAAGTGGGATCACGACAGACACCGAAGGGACGCATGGCGCGTCCGCGCCGACACATTTCAGGCACAATTTTGGGCTGAAATTGCACACACAGTAAACATATAATTGCACATTTCAGGCACAATTTCTATGTCTGCTTATTCACACACCGTAAACATATAATTGCACACACAAGAAACACATAAGATGTTCTGCAAAAAAAAAAGAACACACAAACTCATCCAATGTTACATGAGACATACGACCAAATACTAATTTATAAAAGGATATCGCAGTACCAAAACATCTGGTTAGGCAGCCCGATGTCATATTTTTTTTACATGCGCCATCACTACACAAAAGGAATAATCCTAACACAAGGTCTTATCTTGCTCAATATCAAAACAAACATCACAGCATTTTGCAAGACGACCTACTGGTACTTGGAGCCTTTCTTTTCCCAGTTTTGGATTTCATGACATTAGGACATCCCGCGCCTTCCATAGCGTCTCCACTGGAATGCTCCATGGTGTCGCCTGGATGAATGTTCTCATTACCGTACAAAGTGGCAACAGACTTGTTTTTTTGCTTAAACACCTTCACGTACTCAAGTCGCGATTTCATACTTAATGTCTTTGGCCTACCCTTAGGCTTCACACGTTTAGGCGTATGCATGTTCGGGATCGGCTCATCGCTTAGTACCATGATATTCAGGCCATCATCTTGATTCCTTTTAGGCATTGACGAATGACCATCACATTTGCGCAACGCGATTGCCTCTGATGTTAATTCACGGAACACCTTCAGAGCCTTTTCAAGCATGCTATCACACTGCGAAATCTCCTTGACTGCTTCAAGTGCTGCTATATACAGAATGTTCTGACGTGATGCTGATTCATCAGCCGCAGTCGACGATTGGCTCAGTATATGAACATCCTCGAAACCTTCCTTCGCTTTTCTTGTCCAACGCTTCACAATATTATTGACTGGTATCTTCCATATGTCCTTATGAATGCGTATCTGCAAAAAAAGATTCTGGATTAGGCACGAAAAAAATGTATAATATCTTGTCACACTTTAACATGTGACTTAAACCTGCACTGTCCCAAATGTATTAAAAAGTATTTATTTTAACCTTTATTGAGTGCCTGCACAGCATGCCGATATGCTCAAAGTACCCACAGTTGCATGATATAAAATCGCCACCATCCTTGATAACTACAGTGTGCGTTCTAGATTCATATTCTAGCATATAATCAGTTCGAGCAAGCTGTACTTCAAATTCGGTGTCACTGATTCGATTGGAAATCATCAACGACATGGACTTGTAAAACTCATCTTCAAACTTTTTGTAAACTGCATTGGTGTAAATTTCGGCGGCATCAACTTCAATAGGATGACCGCCATTGTACTTTCTTCGCTTCTATCATCATGCAAAGACAAAGGGTAAGCTGGACATGCATATACACAGCACATGAACATCAATAATGCAAAATGTGTCTTACAAACCGTTCTGGTAATATGTTGCTCTTTCCCTTCATCAGTTTTTCTTGACTTGAGGAGATTGTTGTATTGCTTTACAAATAGATGCATGGGTGAAGACCGGGGTATGTATTGCTTCAGGAGGTGATTTGCGCTTTCACTTCTCTGTGTACTGGTCATTCCAGCACAGAAAACACTCGAAAAGTAAGGTTTGGCCCACTTCTCGCGGTTTGAATAAAGGGCACTCAGGTACTTGTTTTGAGATAGATTATACTTATCCAAAAGCTTCGACCAACTTTGTTCGAACTCAGATACATCTATTATCTCATCTATAATCTTGTGAAATTCATTTTTGAAACCGCTCTTCTTACTGTAAGTGAAACCAAGATGTTCCTTTGCACATTTGAGCACATGCCACTTGCAGCATCTATGCCTGGTGTGTGGAAGGGTAGATTTGATAGCTCCCTCCATGGATTTACATTGGTCTACATATGAAACATATGGATTAATAAATATATGGTAACGAAATAGACATAAAGATAAACAACATTTATTGAATAGTAGAATATGAGAGCGGCAACAGGCATCAAGGAGCCAACCTGTTAGCATTGTGACAGGATGTTTTCCATTCATTACATCCATAAAATTTTCAAATACCCACTGAAACCCAACTATTGTTTCCTCACGCATGAGAACACCTCCAAAGATTGTTGACTGGTAATGGTTATTGACTCCCACAAAGATGCCAAATGGCATATTGTACAGGTTGGTCCTGTATGTTGTGTCAAATGTCACTACGTCACCGAGATATACATAATCTTGCTTGTTCTTCCCAGTGCACCACAGTATGAACTTTGGTGACCCTTCACTATCAGAAGCCACACGTACTGTCAGGTAAGGGTCTGATGCTTTCATATCCTCTAGCAATCTGATTGTTTTTTTCATGTCCTCGGATATGGAGTCTTGTGCAAGACGTGAGCACAGATACCTCAAGTTTTCCTTGCGAAACGGAGCCCCATTGCGTTCTCCATGTGTCGCATTGAGAATATTGTACACCTTGCTGAGACTGATGTTATTTTCCCTGAGATTGTTCACAAAGTCTTTGAGAAATGGATCTAGCTCACTATGCGAGTGCCATTGCCTTGTTTCCTCTCGGCTCTCAGAGAGAGGGTGATTATGCTCATTGCTGAATATGCTAACATACCACCCGTCATCTTCAGTACGAAGCAGGCGCATCCTTGCTTTACATTCTGTACGACATGTTGCAGAGTTTTCTTTTTCAGGTTTACCCTGCATATGGGTTGAACCACATTTTATTAGCCACGAAAATTCAGAATTAAACGTTTCATCATATGATGTGGGAGGTTATGGCCAGTCAGTATGAAACAAATCTGCAGGAAGTGCACATGTCCCCACCTGACATTGACACACTACTTCATGCATCAGTTGATAGTCAGCTTCTCCCCATCTTGACTTCCCATGACGAATACCGAATCCATTCTCCCAGGAGTACAAATTATACTGCTCGTATGCTTCCTGTGCCGAATCAAAGGACATACCAACTACAGGAGCGAAGGTGTCAGATCCTTGATTGCCTTTTGCATTTAGAAGACAAGTTTCAATCGAACTATGTTTACTTGGTGTGGGTCTTTTAGCAGACCCTGATGTTTTTCTGTTCCTGGTGAGTTGAGATAATGATATGATGTCAGCGAACTCCAATGTTGAATAAGAGTGGCAAAATCGTGAGCTATACTATTTCACTTCTGGTATAAAATAACAGGAAACACATGATTTCTTCCATGGTGTACAGTCGCGACGGAATGACTGCAATTATAAGGATCTATGATGTCGTCGGTCTCACCTGCGTTTCCATCCTCCTGCTTTTGGGGCATGGCAAGTTTCTGGATGCCCTTCCGATGCATCTCCAGCCTGTTCAACAGTGCGCCCGAGTTCATCCACAACGAGCGCTCCTCCATCGACGACTTCAGATCTGATGTGTGCGGGCAGGAAATTGGGCAAATGTGGTGAACAATCGAATCTATGAAGGAGATCTCAATAAGGTGGGTAGGTACGAACGGATACGTACCTGGAGCTGACCTTGTGCTCGAGATCCCGTACCAACGCCGCCACCATATTGAGCCGGTTCGAATCCGCAGCTCCAACATCTAGATCCATGGCGTCGCCTATGTTGTGTGGTGGGTCGAAAAGAGACAGAGGAGCTGCTCCAAATCGATCTCGCTGTCATCCATTTCCATCTAACAGCTGGGTTTGTAGGGAGAAGAGATGTGTGTAATCTGCGGAAGGATGAAGACGACCGGGAGGCTTCTGGATTCGGTTTTGATTTTAGAATCACGGGCCAGCACAACTGAATATACAGTGTTCGGATGGTGACATGTCTGCAGAATCTTTGTCTCCTATGAATAGTGACTGAATAGGCCCAGGTCCATATTTTCAAATCATTTCAGCCTTCCGCCTTACTGTTCACATAGACCTTCTAATCCAAACACTTCTGCAGTACAGGGCACATATCCCATCGCAGCACATTGAGACGGACGGACTAGATAGCGGGGTGCACAGCACCCGGGACCAAAAAATCCACTCTCATTGCTTTAGAGACATGTAGTGAGACATGATCTTAATCCTATAGACCATGAGAATTGCAAAACGATTTGGGGGTATCTTCCCATGTCGCCCAAATGGTACCAGGGATATTTACCTACCGTTAGAGGGGATCCCATGAGCACAGGAATATCTCCCTGGGGTTTATGCTACTCTGGGTTTTCCCTCCCCGGCAACCAAATGAGTCCTAAGTGGCAACAATTTTTTCTTTTTTAGTTGGCAGAGTTTCTTGATCGGGTACTCTTGCATATGTATATACATATACTTTCAGGATTTACTTGCAAAGAGATAAATTTGCATGACTTTTGTGCTAATATTTCTTAGTTTTTCCCTCAAGAACTGTTACCGGGCGCTACTCCTTGGTGTTGTGTCATTCTCCTTTTATGTAAAATCCTCTGATTTACTTGCTGAAATTTGAACGCGTGTACAGTTGGTACCAGTGATATGGAGAAAAGTCCATTACTCCTCGGAAGCGGATTAGGAGCACTCGGGTGCTCCACCCTCCTATATTGAAAAATAAGTTAGTAATTCAAAAAGAAGTCAATAATCTCGGAAAAGTTTTTGAATCAAATATGACTAGGTATTGTACTCGTATAAAAAGTTTGGCCAAGGAATGATTCCTGTTGACTTCAGAAAAGAAAAACTAATTTATGACGATAATATAGCATGCTTTTTTGGGAAATCTTTGATCCCGGATACAATAAGTCATTCCCTGTTTAATCTTTTTATATGAGTGCAATACTTGGTCATGTTTGATTCCATAAAAAGTTTCAGGATTTTTTGACTTTTTTGAATTACTAAATTATTTTTGAATATAGGGGGTGCGTAGCACCCGAGAGCTCCTATGCATTTTTTATTACTCCTGAAACATATGATAAAGAAAGATGAACTGTTTAATAAGGGCGTCTCCAATGCAGACCCACAAACCTCCCGCAACCGTCTGGACCGCGTTGTCAGGACAGCGGAAGGCATCCAATGCGACATGTATCGGTTCGCGGAGCGTTCCGGATGCGATTTCTCCCGCAAACCTGAGACAAACGCGGGGGGAGGTTTGCGGGAGTTCGGACACGCAAAATGTCACTCTCCGTCCCTGTGGCCCACCAAATGGAAGGCCGAGCCCGTGCTTTTGTAGCATCCCGCACTGTTTCCGCACCAAAATCCCCCATTCTCTTCGTCCACTCCCCGTCGCTCTCCACCCAATTCTCACTCTTTTCTCCCACCCTCTCCTTCCCTCTGTCGTCGATGCATGGAACCCTCGGAGAACCTGTCGGAGATGGAGGTGGCGGAGGTGCCGAAGGATCTGAGCATCACGCTCGCCCGGAAGATTAGCTCGGAGACGCGGGAAAATCGTCGCGTCAAAGCGAAGGCCGAAAAGGAGGAGATGATGGAGAAGCATCTGGCCGCCGGTGGGCATGGTGGTGGCAATGGGTGTGGTGGGCGTGGCGGACGGGGTGATCGGCGAGGCCGTGGCCGCCGCCGCCAGATGGGCGCGCCCACAATACAGACGGCACCGTGGCCAGAGCCTTACAAGCCTCTATACTACTACACTACTAGGGAAAACCTTATACACAGAAGCTTACCAGTAGCGTTGGTAAAAAATGTGCTGCTGCTACCTACCAGTAGCGCGGTGTATACAAGCCCGCTACTACTATATAAGTAGCAGTAGCGTGGCCCAGATAAAAAGCGCTACTACTATAACGGCCACACCGTTGCCGGCAGGCTAGATATAGTAGTAGCGCTGGTCTACAGGCAAAGCTACTACTATTGGTCTTAATTAGCAGTAGCGCTCTTCCTGGCACCGCGCTACTGCTATGGGTACCTTATCCCCAAATTTTCCTCCCCCGCGCTCGACCATCTTCTTCCTCCCCTCCCTCCTCCGCCACCGCCACATTGCCGTCGCCACCGTCCTCCCTCCTCCTTCTCATTATGCCATCCTCCCTCCTCTCCCTCCTCCTCCCACCGCGCCCTCCTCCCTCCTCGTCCGGCCAAGCCCTCCGTCGGCAGCCCTCCTCCCACCGCCCCTCCCCCTCCTTCTTTCTCCTCCCTCCTCCCTTCCTCCTCCTCCCTCCTTCCACGCCCTCCTCCTCCTCCTCTCTCCCTCCTCCTCCTCCTCCTCCCTCCTCCCACCTCCTCCCTCCATCTCTCCCTAAACCCTAAACTGGTTTTTACTATTCTTGTATAATGTAGTTTTTTACTGTTTTTAGTAAGTGTTTAATATAATTAGTAAGAAAATTAATTATTTTTATTTATAGTAAGTTCTTAATTGAACTAGTTGAATTAATAGAACTATTTTATTTTTAGTAAGAAAATTTAGGTATGTGAGATTTGATGATCTAATTAAAATTTTACTATAGAACTAGTTTATTTTTAGTAAGAAAATTAATATAACTAGTTTATTTTTAGTAAGTGCTTAGTTGAACTACTTGAATTAAAAGAACTAGCTAGTTGAATTTATATCATTATCACTTTGTCATCAAAGAATGCTATATGAGATTTGATGATCTAATTAAAATTTTACTCGGTGGAATATGCAGGCTTTGTAGAGTCGTGTCTCCTTGAAGTGATCATCATCCGAGCTACCTCTACTTCCTCTACACCCGAATCGGTGAGCTAAAAGTCCACCTCCTCCTTCTCCACTCCTCAGTGTTGAATAGAGTAGAACTAGGGTATTTGTTATGCTTCTTAACCAAATGAAATGTTCGGGTTATAAGATATATTGAAATGTTTTTGTCAATATTGAACCATTGAAATGCAATGAACACCAGTTTATGCTCATGTGCGAAGTGTTGATTCATTTCCGAGTGGCCTATGTTTTACTGGAGTGTTGATTCATTTTCGCTCCGGCAAATTTCAGGCGCTCGGTATGTCCTTTTTTAGCAAAGGTCATGCCGGATTTTTCCGTGAATTTAAGCATGACTTGTGCTAGAATATGTAGGAAATATTGAGTGCCCCGGATTTTCTAGAAAGATAATTAAACAACATTTCGAGTTGACTTTAAGTCTGTCGGGACTCCACCATATATGAGAGAAGAAGAATGCCGACTGTTGTCGTGGGGGTCTTTTTCCTTCTTCTCCTTGTGCTAGACCTTTGTTATGCACTAGGGGAAGGAGGAATAACGACCATCATCGACGGTTGAAAAATTAGTGAGGAGTGTGTCCACCATATATGAGAGAGGACGAAGAATCCCGGACCGTTGTCGTAATGCGTTCTCCTCCTTCTCCTCGTGCTAGACCTTTGTTATGCACTAGGGAAGAGGAGTAACGCACCATCACCGATGGTCGTAAATGTCAGAGAGGAATTAGTGAGGGAGAGTCTCCATCATATATGAGAGGACGAAGAATCCCGACTGTTATCGCGGGGTGATAACCCAGAAGTATAGGGGATCACAACAGTTTTCAAGGGTAGAGTATTCAACCCAAATTTATTGATTCGGCACAAGGGGAGCCAAAGAATATTCTCAAGTATTAGTAGTTGAGTTGTCAATTCAACCACACCTGGAAAACATAATATCTGCAGCAAAGTATTTAGTAGCAAAGTGTCGCGACCGGTTTTCCGGGTATTAAATTCCAGAAAATGGCCGTTGTGCTCACCAGCCCTGTGGATTCTTTGTTAGTGATGAGGCACCAACTTGATACTGTAAATTCCAAGCAAAATACAAAAATATGTAGTACAAGACCATTACGGCACCGTGGAGTACAAAGAAATGGCTTCTAGTGGTTGATGCGAAGCGGTTTGTGGATCATCGGTGTCCATGGAATTCCATTTCCCACAGTGAACAAATGACCAGTGCTAACTCCTATCTTCGCGAGGCTGCTATCACCATTGCTTAGGTTCCGGGCTGTCATCGCAACGCCCTCTCTCCATGCAAGAAATCTGCCAAGACAATAGCTGAGGACAAGCCCGGTGAGTACTTTGAATGTACTCGCAAACATTATGAACACGGATATAATATAAATGATAATCATGCGCTGAAATATTCTATGATCACATCGTCAGTCATAAAATAAAATCTCTGATGCATGCAAGGAGGTTATCCATATGAAACATGAATATGCAATAATGGGGTAGAAATAACATGCACCGATCGGGTGTCTGAAGCGACGCCTCGAAGGGGCCATGATATGAAGCCTGCCTCAGTCGGGCGTCTGTGCGACGCCACATAAAGGGCTTATATGGTAAATAAATAACAAGCATGCCACGACAGGCGTGATACGTTGACGCCACATAAAGGGCTTATAAAATAAATAACAAGCATGCAGTAGAAAGGGCCTGTATGCGACGCCTCATAAAGGGCTTATAAAATAAATAACAAGCATACGATCGAGGCGTGCATGCGGCGCCACATAAAGGGCTTATAAAATAATTAACAAGCATGTTACCGCGATCGATACGTGCTCAGGCGCCTCATAAAGGGCTTATAAAATAAATAACAAGCATGCCACGATCGGTAAATCGTGCGACGCCACATAAAGGGCTTATATGGAAAACGATTATGGTGAATATCCAGAGGTAGAACCGTCCCTGTGGATACTCAATAAATCAAGTAACGGCAATAGTTAGTCCATGATAAAAATAATCATAATCATCATAATCAACACAAGTCACAGATCATGATCCATGTTACGGTTAGTAGTTTCTCCTCCCAAGACCGACACTAAGACCGACACTTGACCCGACCTGCATCGTAGCTCTTAACCATGGACACGACTATTCTAATAGGTTTAATACCTCTGCAGAGGGTGTACTCTTTACCCACGAGTAACAGTTTGTAGTCCATCGACTAATTCGCTTCACGGTCTTTTAGTCAAAAACACGCCTGACTTGTACACACCAGCTTAACTTTACTCGTGTGCGGAATCACCCACTTACACGTGTTAAGCAAAACTCTAAGTGGGAGGCTACAACCTCGCGTAGCATGGGATCAAATTTCTATCGCGCTCTAAGGGTGCCCTCTCGGTCCCAACCGGAAACACCCATGCTCCCGGACCAGGTGGCGTGCCTAACCGATGCAGCCGGTATCTTCCACCATGGCCTCTCTGTACGGTGTGTGCCAAGACAAGGGTTGACAACTTACTGAACCATACCCTACCTATGGCAGGGACAAGTGGCAGCACGAAACAAGTATGGGGGTTACTGGAACAAGACTCGATCTACTGATTCAGGGAGGCTTAAGTATTCCCCTGCATGATATGTATAAAAACATATTTCAACCAACAGAATCACCGCTCATTATACCTTACCATGCCATACCGGACATAACCGTCCCCAACGGAGACCGGCGACAAGCTCACGCCTACCCAAGGTAGAGATGCTTTTCCGGATTCCTTTCCGGCATGCATGCAAGGCACATGAGGATGATTACCATCATAAGTATATTTATTTCCAACAGCAAGGAAAACACTAATGTGCATCCATGCAAATGATCATGTCACATGAAATAACAAGTTTCCGAAAATAAGGTGGTGTTATAAACGTGTCAACTAACACACCAAAATTATTATGCCGAGGTTCGTAATGCTTGCCTTCAAGTTGTGTAGAGGCCGGGTGCATCCTAAAAACTTTTGAAAGTTTTCTTCTCTCTCCAAGATCCTACTTTAAATAAATTTGAATTAACTCACATTTTCAAAACAGCACAAAAAAGTTGTCTGAAAAATTTCAAATAAATCTTAAAATAAACTAGACTAAATTTGAGAGAGGTAGAAAAAAGAATCAACTCATTTGGAGTTTTATTTTAAAAGATATAGCGAGTTTAGTCAAATTCCTGGTTTTTAAATAAAACAGAAAAAGAAAAGAAAACGTTTCGAACCGGTACACGTCGAAGACGTAATTTGAGATTTACGTCTTCACTTAACCCACGTGGATAGGGGCGGGTCACCGATGAGGTCCAGGGGCCCACCGGGTCGATTTGACCAGTCCATCTCTCCTCCTCTTCCT
This sequence comes from Aegilops bicornis, assembly GCA_021605145.1. Classification (NCBI taxonomy): domain Eukaryota; kingdom Viridiplantae; phylum Streptophyta; class Magnoliopsida; order Poales; family Poaceae; genus Aegilops; species Aegilops bicornis. Next base: position 3,688,305 of record JAHIAL010000026.1, on the reverse strand, counting down.
CTGCCCGAACGGAGGCAGGCGACGGCGATCAACGCCGCGCGAATGGCTGCTCCATGGCTCGGAGGTCGGGATGTATCCGCAAGATCGGGGCGGTCCTCCGTGGTCGTTGGTCGGCGAGGGTGGAGGAGTCACAAGCGGTGAGTTTCACGGCGGAGGAGGCTTGAGCAAAGTGGTTTTGGGGCAATGCAGTGGTTCCGATCAAAAATCAAGTGGGGAAGGGTTCACGGGAGGAAGAGAGAGCTTACGGTGGAGAGAGGGAGAGGGAGAGGTCCTGTGGCGCCTGGAATGGCTTGGCTGTGGCGGGCGGCAGAATTGCGGAGAGGAAGAAGACGATTCCCTGGTCTTCCCATCTGCTATGGGTGGGTCGGTGAGGAGTGAGAGAGGCTGCGTGAGGCCCGGACGAGCTCGGGTGCTTCTTATATAGCGTGGCCATGGCGGTTCCGGCCGAGGATAAGGTCGCCCGGTGAACCGACGCTCAGAGCTTTAGGCGGCGTGGAGGCGACGAGCTAGCCGACGAGCGAGGGATAAGCTTGCTGGCTCCTGGGGCGTGTGGCGAGCCGGGTGGCTCGGGCGGCGTAACCGGGCAGAGGCGCATCATGGACGCCGGGCGTGCCGCCAAGAGTGCCTGACGGGGCAGAGAGTGCCAGGTGGTTTGGGGGTTTCTGGTGAGTGGATGAGGCCAAGGTGGGCTCCGTAGGCGAGAAGGGGTCGGTGGCGTGAAGCGGCGCGACGCGGCAGCTCGGGCGCACGTGTGTGCCAAACACACACTCTGGGCGCGCCCAGAGCACTCCCGGGACGTGTTTGACGAAATGCCAGTGCATGCTAGAGGTCGCGGTTGAGGCTGGCAAGAATCAGGGCTAGGTTAGGGTTAGTTAGAAGGTAAATGGACATGGTTGTTAGGTCAGGTGGCCAAGTTCACAATGCAAACAAACACTCATGCCAATTCTGTCCATGCACCTGTGTGTTTGACAAAATGCCACAGGCACCTAGGCTTTTCTTGGAGTGGCCAAATCTTCGAGATTGAAGTCTCTTTGGATGTATGAGAGGGTGGTAAAGTTAGTTTGTCAAAAGAAGAAACTTGTTAGTGCAAGTTTTGCAAAACCTCGCTTTTGATGTAAAGAAGAGGGCATGATTGCAAGCACTTAGAATCATCCAATGGGTCCACTCTCACGGACTTAAGGGTTTGGCAAAGTGCACTACAAGGCGGAGAAAGCTCAAGGGTAAAGGAGCAAGTTAGAAGATGGTTGCAGACAAATCACCAAGTTGCACCAGAATTAAGATGAGGATGATTCACTCAAATCTTTCAAAGAACCTCCTTTGCGTTTTTGCATAAAGTTGAATCATAAGCTACTACCACAGCATCCCATAATTTTGGTGGAGGCTAGAAAGAAATATTTAAATGGGTTGTAGTGTAAAACTGCTCACTGGACCAGATTTGAAAAGTTGGCATAGAGCTCAAAATATTTCATGAATAAAAGATATTTTTGCATAAAAGTGATTTAGAAACATCACATGACATCTCCAAATTTTGGTTGGAATTTTAAGTAAATTTATAAAAGGGTTGCAGTGCAAATGGGGTCCTAAACTTATGAAAAACCATTTTAGAGAGATAAAGCTCAGGGGTAAATAATCATATAAATAGTCCTATTAATAAAAGAATTTTTTATTTGAGAGGGTAAATGAGTCCAATAATAATTGGAAGGTTTTTACTAGGGGTGAAAACTCCACAACTTAGGGGAAAAGAGAGGCTCTGAGATCAAGAATAAATCCAGAGAAATAAAAATTTAATTTCCTGGCAAAATTTTAATTAATAATACAAGGTCAAAATTTTTGGGTGTCACAACACTACCCCCCTTAGAAGAAAAATCTAAGTCCTCGAGATTTGTTAAGAGTTGTTTGGAAAGAACCATCCTGTTAGTAGAAACTAAAAAATTTATTTATAGCACAAATTATTGTGTCGTCATGATTTGGCAACTACGTCCGGGTAAAAAAATGCAATCGTACACCAACATACTCATGCATGGCCACTATTAAAAGCAGTAGCACAATCAAACAACATTTAATAATGGCGATGCAGGATCACACAGTTACAAGACGAGGATATATTAAGACGCAGATTACTCGAGCGACTTTAGTCTACCTCGTTAATATCTAATCGGGCTTGCCTCGTGGACGCCGAGAGTTTCTCCATCGGCTTCGCCGCCGGGATTAATGGAAGGGGTTGAGGAACTGCAGGGTCGGGGTGGCGATGATGACCATCTCGGGGATTGTTGGCGCAATCCCGCTGGAGTGCGTTTCCAAAAGGCGACGAAGCACTTCTGGGGTCATCAAAGCACCTTGGTTGATGGCCGGGGCTGACCTCACGGTCTCGATTGGTTGTCCGAACAGCACGACTGGGTTGTCGGCGTCGGGCTCATCTTCTCTTCTAGTTGGGGCTCGGCGGATCAGTTCGCCACGGGCTGCGATCGCATCAATGGTGATTTGATCGAACATATCCTCTAGTGCACTTACATAGCGCACGGATGCAATAAAGCGAGATCCGCCTCGTGATCTCCGTTGGCAACTTGGGGTGGTCTACCATATCCGCTACTACGGCTGGGGTAGTAGTAGAACGAGCGACGATTAACTATGGGCGACAAATGCCGGAGTTGAACTATAGCTTCTCGATCGGCTAGTTGGATGGCTTGTGGCTCAAGGGAAGTTGTCCTTCCGGTGAACCCGTAGGGCGTTGCTGACAGACCCCTACCATAGATGTGCACCGTGGCCCGGGGTGGCCTCTCACCGCTCATGGACCCTTGGTACACCACATATTCTGGGGGCTCTTCTAATGCAAAGGCACGGCGGGTTAGGTTCGCGAGCACGGTCACAAAACCTCCAAGGTTGGTTGCTGTGGTCTCATTGCGCACGACGGGGCCAGGCATTATAACTTGGTTTGGGAAAAGAGCTTGTTCGGTCTTTGGGTTGAGACTAAGCGTGCCCTTTTTTATAGAAAAAGGGTGAGTCTTCCTTCGCGACGCCATGCGAATAAGACAGATTATGTGTCGGTCATCGGCACGTGATCGACGAGCTAGGTCGATAGGTTCGGCACCGATCGCCAAAAGGTGTCGAGGTCACCGTGGTGGCTATCTTGCAAGGGAAGCTTGGTGGGGGTTGGTTAAGGTATGGTGGGTTGGTTAACCTAGGTTTCTCGACCTAGCTAAGATAGGATTAGCCAATGGTCAGCCTGGCTCTGATACCAAGTTTGTCGCGACCGGTTTTCTGGGTATTAAATTCCAGAAAATGGCTATTGTGCTCACCAGCCCAGGATTCTTGTTAAGCGATAAGGCACCAACTTGATACAGAAATTCAAGCAAAATACAAAAATATGTAGTACAAGACCATTACGGCCTGTGAGTACAGCAAATGGCTTCTAGTGGTTGATGGCGAAGCGGTTTGTGGATCATCGGTGTCCATGGAACTCCATTTCCACGAGAACGGTGACCAGGCTAACTCCTATCTTCGCGAGGCTGCTATCACCATTGCTTAGGTTCCGGTGCATCATCATCGCGCTCCTCTCCATGCAAGAAATCTGGCCAAGACAATAGCCAGGGACAAGCCGGTGTGTACTTTGAATGTACTCGCAAACATTATGAACACGGATATAATATAAATGATAATCATGCATGAAATATTCTATGATCACATCGTCACCATAAAATAAAATCTCTGATGCATGCAAGGAGGTTATCCATATGAAACATGAATATGCAATAATGGGGTAGAAATAACATGCACCCGATCGAATTATGCAGGCGACGCCTCGAAGGGGCCATGATATGAAGCCTACCTTAGTCGGGCGTCTGTGCGACGCCACATAAAGGGCTTATATGGTAAATAAATAACAAGCATGCCACGCGATCGAGGCGTGCGTGACGCCACATAAAGGGCTTGCAAAATAAATAACAAACATGCCACGATACCAAGGCGTCGTGCGGCGCCACATAAAGGGCTTATAAAATAAATAACAAGCATGCCACGACCGGCGGTACGTGCGACGCCTCATAAAGGGCTTATAAAATAAATAACAAACATGCCACAGTCGGGCGTCTGTGCGATGCCACATAAAGGGCTTATAAAATAATTAACAAGCATGTTACGATCGAGGCGTGCATGCGGCGCCTCATAAAGGGCTTATAAAATAAATAACAAGCATGCCACAGTCGGGTGTCTGTGCGACGCCACATAAAGGGCTTATATGGAAAACGATTATGGTGAATATCCAGGAGGTAGAACCGTCCCAGGGATACTCAATAAATCAAGCAATGGCAATAGTTAGTCCATGATAAAAATAATCATAATCATCATAATCAACACAAGTCACAGATCATGATCCATGTTCTGGTTTAGTAGTTTCTCCTCCGAAGACCGACACTAAGACCGACACTTGACCGACCTGCATCAGTAGCCCTTAACCATGGACACGGCTATTCTAATAGGTTTAATACCTCTGCGGAGGGTGTACTCTTTACCCACGAGTAACGGATTTCTGTAGTCCATCGGGACTAATTCCGCTTCACGGTCTTTTAGTCGAAAACATCACCGACTTGCACACACCTTAACTTAACTTTACTGCAGTGTCTGGAATCACCCACGACACGTGTTAAGCAAAACTCTAAGTGGGAGGCTACAACCTCGCTGTAGCATGGGATCAAATTTCTATCAGCGGCGCTCTAAGGGTGCCCCCTCTTGGTCCCAACGGAAACACCCATGCTCCGGACCAGGTGGGCGTGCCTACCGGATGCGGCCGACACATCTTTCACCATGGCCTCTACAGACGGTGTGTGCGAAGACAAGGGTTGACAACTTATCGAACCATACCCTACCTCTGACAGGGACAAGTGGCGGCCTGAAACAAGTATGGGGAGTTCTTTGGAACAAGACTCGATCTACGGCCGATTCAGGAGGCTTAAGTATTCCCTGCATGATATGTATAACAAACATATTTCAACCAACAGAATCACCGATCATTATACCTTACCATGCCATACCGGACATAACCGTCCCAACGGAGACCGGCGAAAAGCTCACGCCTACCCAAGGCAGATGCTTTTCCGGATTCCTTTCCGGCGTGCATGCAAGGCACATGAGGATGATTACCATCATAAGTATATTTATTTCCAACAGCAAGGAAAACACTAATATGCATCCATGCAAATGATCATGTCACATGAAATAACAAGTTTCCGAAAATAAGGTGGTGTTATAAGCGTGTCAACTAACACACCAAAATTATTATGCCGAGGTTGAATGCTTGCCTTCAAGTTGTGTAGAGGCAGGGTGCATCCTAAAACTTTTGAAAGTTTTCTTCTCTCTCCAAGATCCTACTTTAAATAAATTTGAATTAACTCACATTTTCAAAAAGCACAAAAAAGTTGTCTGAAAAATTTCAAATAAATCTTAAAATAAACTAGACTAAATTTGAGAGAGGTAGAAAAAAGAATCAACTCATTTGGAGTTTTATTTTAAAAGATATAGCGAGTTTAGTCAAATTCCTGGTTTTTAAATAAAACAGAAAAAGAAAAGAAAACGTTTCGAACCGGTACACATCGAAGACGTACTTTGAGATTTACGTCTTCACTTAACCCACGTGGACAGGGGCGGGTCACCGATGTGAGGTCACGGGGCCCACCGGTCAGGTTTGACCAGTTCATCTCTCCTCCTCTTCCCTCTGCCGACGGAGGCGAGGCGGCCAGCGATCAACGCCGTGGCGAATGGCTGCTCCCACGGGCTCGTGAGGGTTGGGATGTATCCAAGACCGGGGCGGTCCTCCCGGTGGTCCTTGGGTCGCAGGGTGGAGGAGTCGCCTGCGGTGAGTTTGTGTATGGAGTTCGGAGCAAAGTGGTTTTGGGGCTGCGGTGGTTCCCGATCAAAATCGAGCAGGGGAAGGGTTCACGGGAGGAAGAGAGCTTCGGTGGAGAGAGTGGAGAGGGGAGGTCTGGTGGCGCCTTGAATGGCGGGTCATGGCTGTGGCGGCAGGAGTTGCCGGAGAGGAAGAAGGCGACTCCTGGTCTTCCCTCTTGCTATGGGTGGGTCGGTGAGGGAGTGAGAGAGGCTGCGTGAGGCTGGGCGAGCTCGGGTGCTTCTTATATAAGCGTGGCCATGGCGGTTCATGGCCGAGATAAGGTCGCCGTGAACCGACATTACGTAGGTTCTTGAAGCGGCGGCGTGGAAGGCGACGAGAGCTAGCCGACGGCGAGGGATAAGCTGCGCTGGCTCTGGGGTAGGTGGCGAGCCGGAGGTGGCTTTCGGCGGCGCCGGCCAGAAGGCGAGCGCCGCAGACGCCGGCGTGCCGCCAAGAGTGCCCTGGCGGCGGCGTTGTAGAGTGCCAGGGCAGTTTGGGGGTTTCTAGTGAGTGGATGAGGCCAAGGTGGGCTCCGCAGGCGAGCAGGGGTCGGTGGCGTGAAGCGGCGCTGACAGCGGTTTCGAGGCGCGTGCGTGCCAAGCACGCTCTGGCGCGCCGAGAGCACGCCCGGGACATGTTCGACGAAATGCCGATGCATGCTAGAGGTCATGGTGAGGTGGCAAGAAAGGGCTAGGTTAGGGTTAGTCGGAAGGTAAATGGACATGGTGGTTAGGTCAGGTGGCCAAGTTCACAATGCAAACAAACACTCATGCCAATTCATCCATGCACCTGTGTGTTTGACAAAATGCCACAGCACCTAGGCTTTTCTTGGAGTGGCCAAATCTTCTAGATTGAAGTCTCTTTGGATGTATGAGAGGGTGGTAAAGTTAGTTTGTCAAAGAAGAAACTTGTTAGTGCAAGTTTTGCAAAACCTCGATTTTTGACGAAGAAGAGGGCATGATTGCAAGCACTTAGAATCATCCAATGGGTCCACTCTCCTGGACTTAAGGGTTTGGCAAAGTGCACTACAAGAAGGAGAAAGCTCAAGGGTAAAGGAGCAAGTTAGAAGATGGTTGCAAAGACAAATCACCAAGTTGCACGAGAATGAAGATGAGGATGATTCACTCAAATCTTTCAAAGAACCTCACTGGGTTTTTGCATAAAGTTGAACCATAAGCTACTACCAGCATCCCATAATTTTGGTGGAGGCTAGAAAGAAATATTTAAATGGGTTGTAGTGTAAAATTGCTCACTGGACCAGATTTGAAAAGTTGGCGTAGAGCTCAAAATATTTCATGAATAAAAGATATTTTGGCATAAAAGTGATTTAGAAACATCACATGACATCTCCAAATTTTGGTTGGAATTTTAAGTAAATTTATAAAAGGGTTGCTTGATGCAAATGGGGTCCTAAACTTATGAAAAACCATTTTAGAGAGATAAAGCTCGGGGTAAATAATCATATAAATAGTCCTATTAATAAAAGAATTGTTTTATTTGAGAGGGTAAATGAGTCCAATAATAATTGGAAGGTTTTACTAGGGGTGAAAACTCCATAACTTAGGGGAAAAGAGAGGCTCTGAGATCAAGAATAAATCCAGAGAAATAAAAATTTAATTTCCTGGCAAAATTTTAATTAATAATACAAGGTCAAAATTTTGGGGTGTCACACAAAGTAATATGGAAGTAATGGTAACGGTGGCAAAAGTAACAATAGTTGTTTTTGTAGTAATTGTAACAGCGGCAACGGAAAAGTAACTAAGCAAAGATCAATATGTGAAAAGCTCATAGGCATTGGATCAGTGATGGATAATTATGTCGGATGCGATTCCTCATGCAACAGTTATAACATAGGGTGACACGTAACTAGCTCCAGTTCATCAATATAATGTAGGCATGTATTACGAATATAGTCATACGTGCTTATGGAAAAGAACTTGCATGACATCTTTTGTCCTACCCTCCCGTGGCAGCGGGTCCTATTGGAAACTAAGGGATATTAAGGCCTCCTTTTAATAGAGTACCGCATCAAAGCATTAACACTTAGTGAATACATGAACTCCGCAAACCCACGGTCATCACCGGGAGTGGTCCCGATTATTGTCACTTGGGGTTACGGATCATAACACATAGTAGGTGACTATTGACTTGCAAGATAGGATCAAGCACTCACATATATTCATGAAAACATAATAGGTTCAGATCTGAAATCATGGCACTCGGGCCCTAGTGACAGGCATTAAGCATAGCAAAGTCATAGCAACATCGATCTTAGAACATAATGGATACTAGGGATCAAACCCTAACAAAACTAACTCGATTACATGGTAAATCTCATCCAACCCATCACCGTCCAGCAAGCCTACGATGGAATTACTCACGCACGGTGGTGAGCATCATGAAATTAGTGATGGAGGAAGGTTGATGATGACGATGGCGACGAATTCCCCTTTCCAGAGCCCCGAACGGACTCCAGATCAGTCCTCCCGAGAGAGATTAGGGCTTTGCCGCGGCTCCGTATCGTAAAACGCGATGAATCCTTCTCTCTGATTTTTCTCTCCCCGAACGTGAATATATAGAGTTGGAGTTGAGGTCGGTGGAGCCTCAGGGGGCCCATGAGGCAGGGGGGCGCGCCCTCCACCCTTGTGGATAGGGTGTGGGCCCTTGGTGTTGATTCTTTCGCCGGTATTTTTTATTGATTCCAAAAAATTCTCCGTGAAGTTTCAGGTCATTCCGAGAACTTTTATTTCTGCACAAAAATAACACCATGGCAATTCTGCTGAAAACAGCGCCAGTCCGGGTTAGTTCCATTCAAATCATGCAAGTTAGAGTCCAAAACAAGGGCAAAAGTGTTTGGAAAAGTAGATACGTTGGAGACGTATCAGCTCCCCTAAGCTTAAACCTTTGCTTGTCCTCAAGCAATTCAGTTGACAAACTGAAAGTGATAAAGAAAAACTTTTACAAACTCTGTTTGCTCTTGTTGTTATAAATATGTAAAGCCAGCATTCAAATTTTCAGCAAAGATTATGAACTAACCATATTCACAATAACCTCATGTTTACTCATATCAATGGCATAATCAACTAGCGAGCAATAATAATAAATCTCGGATGACAACACTTTCTCAAAACAATCATAATATGATATAACAAGATGGTATCTCGCTAGCCCTTTACGAGACCGCCAAAACATAAATGCAGAGCACCCACGAAGATCAAGGACCGACTAAACATTGTAATTCATGGTAAAAGAGATCCGATCATAGTCATACTCAATGTAAACTAATAGTAATGCATGCAAATGATAGCGGTGCTCTCCAATTTGGTGCTTTTTAATAAGAGGGTGATGACTCAACATAAAAGTAAATAGATAGGCCCTTAGCAGAGGAGGAAGGCGGGGATTTGTAGAGGTGCCAGAGCTCGAGTTTTGAAACAGAGATAAATAATATTTTGAGTGGTATACTTTCATTATCAATATAACAACCAAGAGATCTCGATATCTTCCATGCTACACACATTATAGGCGGTTCCCAAGTAGAATGGTAAAGTTTATACTCCCCCACCACCAACAAGCATCAATCCATGGCTGGCCCGAAACAATGGGTGCCTCCAACTAACAACAGTCCTGGGGGAGTTCTATTTGCAATTATTTTGATTTAAGCATGAGACTGGGCATCCCGGTACCAGCCATTTTCTCGTGAATGAGGAGCGGAGTCCACTCCTCGTGATAATAACCCACCTAGCATGGAAGATATAGACAACCCTAGTTGATACATGAGCTATTCGAGCAAACAAAACAGAATTTCATTTGAATGTCTAGAGTTTGGAACATACAAATTTACTTGGAATGGCAGGTAGATACCGCTTATAGGAAGGTATGATGGACTTGTATGAAATAACTTTGGGGTTTATGGAAGTGGATGCACAAGCAGTATTCCCGCTTAGTACAAGTGAAGGCTAGAAAGATACTGGGAAGCGACCAACTAGAGAGCGACAACAGTCATGAACATGCATTAAAATTAATCAACACTGAGTGCAAGCATGAGCAGGATATAATTCACCATGAACATAAATATCGTGGAGGCTATGTTGATTTTGTTTCAACTACATGCGTGAACATGTGCCAGGTCAAGCCACTCAAATCGTTTAAAGGAGGATACCACCCTATCATACCACATCATAACCATTTTAATAGCATGTTTGCACGCAAGGTAAACCATTATAAACTCCTAGCTAATTAAGCATGGCATGAGCAACTATAATCTCTAATTGTCATTACAAATATGTTTCATTCATAATAAGCTGAATCAGGAATGATGAACTAATCATATTTACAAAAACAAGATAGGTCGAGTTCATACCAGCTTCTCTCATCTCAATCAGTCCATTATATATCGTCATTATTGCCTTCCACTCACACGACCGAATGGTGTGGATAATAATAATAGTGCGCGTGCATTGGACTAAGCTGGAATCTGCAAGCATTTAATACAAGGAGAAGACAAGGTAATATGGGCTCTTGGTTAAATCAACAATAATGCATATGAGAGCAACTCAACATTTTCATCATGGTCTTCTCCTCTCGAACCCCAAAGAAAAGAAAAGAACTAAAACTATTTACACGGGAAAGCTCCCAACAAGCACAAGAAGAACGGGACATCTTTTTGGGTTTTCTTTTTAATTACTACTATTACAGGCATGGAAAGCAAACTAGCTAAAACCTACAACTAAATTTTTTTGGGTTTTTCTTAAGGTTTTTTAAACACACAAGAAGAAGACTAGAAAAGAAAATAAACTAGCATGGATAGTACAATGAAAAAGTATGAGCACCAACAACTAGAATGAGTGTGTGAACATGAATGTAATGTCGGTGAGAAATACGTACTCCCCCAAGCTTAGGCTTTTGGCCTAAGTTGGTCTATGGCCACGGCTGGCCTGGCGGATATCCAAAGTTGTAGCTGGGGTCGTACTGAGATGCAGTAGCTACCGCCTCAAGAGCTGCAGCTTGGAGGCGAGCTGCCTCTGTCCTCCGCTCGTACTCGTTCGCCTCCTCCCTGGTTATAACATATCTCCTTTTTATCTGAAAGTCAAAAAAAGTAGGAGCAGGAGAGCAATATGGACAGTGCGACGTCTGTCAAAGATTAGTCGGTATTGGAGGAACTGTTCGTTCCTCTCAACAAACTGATGGCGAACCATAGCATTATAATCTAGATAAGCAGGAGGCAACCTAATATCATTTTCATGTGTAGGTACCTCAAGATAATTAGCTACACGAGTTGCATAAATTCCACCAAACAAATCTCCACTTAAACCATTAAGATGCAACCTTCGTGCAACAATAGCCCCCAAGTTATATTGTTTATCTCCTAATACTGCACTTTTGAGGACACAAAGCTCTGGAACACACATGTGATAGGCCTCATCTTTACCGTTAATGCATCTACCTATGAAGAGAGTGAAATAGTGCATGGCAGGGAAATGAATGCTCCCTAGCTTGTGTGATTTCTCTAGATTCCCCCACAGTGATACTAGCAAGAAAATCTTTATATTTAGATTTGCGAGGTTCACTAACATTACCCCACTGCGGGAGTTTACAAGCAATATTAAAATCTTCTAGGTCCATGGTATATGATTTATCATATAGATCAAATAAAACAGTGTGAGAATTGCGCGAGGATGTAAATTTAAACCTTCTCACAAAGGAATTAGTTAGGTAGTGGTATTGCGGGCACTTATCTGACACGAAGCCCTCAAGATCAGCATTACACACATATGCGTCAAATTCTTCCTTGATGCCTGCCCGGACCATAAATTCCTCTGATGGCCATTCGCAAGGCCGCACTTGAGCTTCCCTAGATGGTTCATCATCCGGCTCACGTATCGCAAGCCTTGGTCCTTGCTTCCTTGAGGAACCACCTTGGTATAATTTCCTAAACATATTTCTTCCTTTGAAAAATTTCTGAAATTTTTAGTGACTCAAAATAAAAGTGAACCAAACTCAACAAGATTGATAGCAACTACTCCCACAAGTGCCTAGAGGCTATATCATGCATTAAAACTACTTTTGACCATATATATTTGACATGCAAGATCAAGAATAGGGTCACCTAAGCAGCAAAAATTTGCAATAAATAAAGCACTAGAACAAAAACTAATTGGACCATTGGAGGAGTCACATACCGAAGAACAATCTCCCCAAACAGTTTTGTGAAGGGAGCTTTGAGCAAGGAGATCGAAAATGGCAGCAAGATGAGCTAGAACACGGGTTTGAGCTATGGAGGATTTTTCCTGGAGGAAGACGAAGTGAGTGGGTGCTGGAATAAGTGGAGGGGAGCCACGTGGGCCCATGAGGCAGGGGCCACGCTCCAAGGGGGTGGGTGCGCCCTGTACCCTCGTGGCCAGGTGGTGGCTCCCACTGGTGTGTTCTCAGTGCCAGATATTCTTAAATATTCTACAAAAATTCACATTTCATTTTCAGGACATTTGGAGAACTCTTATTTTCGGGGTATTTTTTATTGCAAGGATAATTCAGAAAACAGACAGAAAATACTATATTTGCTTTAATTAATCTAAATAACAGAAAGTAAAAGGAGGGTATAGAGAGTTGTGCTTTCTAACTTCATCCATATCATGCTCATCAAAAGGAATCCACTAACAAGGTTGATCAAGTCTTGTTAACAAACTCTTTTCGAATAACATGGAACCGGAGAAATTTCGAATAACCCTAAGTTACCTCAATGGGGATATGCACGTCCCCAACAATAAGAATATCATATTTCTTCCTGACAGTAGGAAGAGGAAATTCAAAACCTCCAATAATAATCATTGAAAATTTTCCAATAGAATTGATACTGTGGACTTGAGGTTGTTTCCTCGGAAAGTGTCTTGTATGCTCATTACCATTAACATGAAAAGTGACATTGCCTTTGTTGCAATCAATAATAGCCCTGCAGTATTCAAAAAGGGTCTACCAAGGATAATTGACATACTATCGTCCTCGGGAATATCAAGAATAACAAAGTCCGTTAAAATAGTAACATTTGCAACCACAACAGGCACATCCTCACAAATACTGACAGGTATAGCAGTTGATTTATCAACCATTTGCAAAGATATTTCACTAGGTATCAACTTATTCAAATCAAGTCTACGATATAATGAGAGAGGCATAACACTAACACCGGCTCCAAGATCACATAAAGAAGTTTAAACATAGTTTCTTTTAATGGAGCATGGTATAGTTGGTACTCCTGGATCTCCTAGTTTCTTAGGTATTCCACCTTTAAAAGTATAATTGGCAAGCATGGTGGAAATTTCAGCTTCCGGTATCTTTCTTTTATTTGTGACAATATCTTTCATATACTTAGCATAAGGATTCATTTTAAGCATATCACCAAACACATACGCAAAAAAGATAGGTCTAATCATTTCAAAGCGCTCAAAATCCTCATCATCCTTTTTCTTGGATGGTTTAGGAGGAAAGGGCATGGGTTTACGAACCCATGGTTCTCTTTCCTTACCGTGCTTGCTAGCAACGAAGTCTCTTTTATCATAACGTTGATTCTTTGATTGTGGGTTATCAAGATCAACAAAGCAGTTCAATCTCTACATCATTGTTATTGCTAGGTTGAGCATCAACATGAACATCATCATTAACATTATCACTAGGTTCATGTTCATTGCAGTTGTGTTTGACATCGTAAATAGAAATATCATTGGGATTCTTAGGTGTGTCAACAATAGGTTCACTAGAAGCATGCAAAGTCCTATCATTTTTCTTTTTCTTCTTCTTAGAAGGACTAAGTGTATCAACATTAGTTCTCTGAGAATCTTGCTCAATTCTCTTAGGGTGGCCCTCAGGATATAAAGGTTCCTGAGTCATTCTACCCCCTCTAGTCACAACTCTAACAACATTGTCATTTTTCTTATTATTTAATTCATTGAGCAAATCATCTTGTGCTTTAAGCACTTGTTCTACTTGAGTGGTAACCATAGAAGCATGTTTACTAATGAGTTTAAGTTCACCTTTAACGCTAGACATATAATCACTCAAGTGTTCAATCATATAAGCATTTCGTTTCAATTGTCTACCAACATAAGCATTGAAGTTTTCTTGTTTAACAATGAAATTATCAAACTCATCTAAGCATTGGCTAGCAGACTTATTACGAGGAATATCACCTTCATCAAATCTATAGAGAATTTACCTTTACTACGTGTCGGGTTATCAAGACCATGTATTTCTTCAATAGGTGGTAAATTCTTAACATCTTGACTTTAATACCCTTTTCTTTCATAGATTTCTTTGCCTCTTGCATATCTTGGGGATCGAGAAATAGAATACCCCTTTTCTTCGGAGTTGGCTTAGGAGTTGGTTCAGGAAGTGTCCAATTATTATCATTACTCAACATATTATTCAATAGCAATTCAGCTTGATCAACAGTTCTTTCCTTGAAAACACAACCAACACAACTATCCAGGTGGTCTTTGGAAGCATCAGTTAGTCCATTATAAAATATATCAAGTATTTCATTTTTCTTGAGAGGATGATCATGCAAAGCATTAAGTAATCGGAGAAGCCTCCCCCGAGCTTGTGGGAGACTCTCTTCTTTCATTTGGACAAAATTATATATTTCCCTTAAGGCAGCTTGTTTCTTATGAGCGGGAAAATATTTAGCAGAGAAGTAATAAATCATATCCTGAGAACTACGCACACAACCAGGAGCAAAAGAATTAAACCATGTTTTAGCATCACCCTTTAATGAGAATGGAAATAACTTAAGGATATAGTAGTAACGAATTTTTTCCTCATTGGTGAATAGGGTGGCTATATCATTTAATTTAGTAAGATGTGCCACAATAGTTTCAGATTCATAGCCATAAAAAGGATCAGATTCAACGAAAGTAATTAACTCAGGATCGACAGAGAAATCATTATCCTTATCAGAAATACAGATAGGTGAAGTAGTAAAACCATGGTCATATTTCATTCTAGCATTCAAAGGCTTTTCTTTCAGCTTAACTAACAGTTTCTTAAGATCATATCTATCTTTGCAAGCAAAAAAGTCTCTAGCAGTTTCTTCATCCATAACATAACCCTTAGGCACATCAGGCAATTCATATCTAGGGGGAGAATCTTCATCATCACTTTCATCAATACTATCAGTTTCAATAATTTCATTCTCTCTAACCCTAGCAAGTTGTTCATCAAGAAATTCACCTAGTGGCACAATATTATCAAGCATAGAATTAGTTTCATCATAAGCAACATGCATAGCAGAAGTGGCATCATCAATAACATGCGACATATCAAAATCAATAGCAGGTGTGGTCGCAAAATTTACTCATAACGGAGAAGGTGAATCAAGTGCAGAGCTAGATGGCAGTTCCTTACCTCCCCTCGTAGTTGAGGGATAAATCTTGGTTTTTTCGTCTTTCAAGTTCCTCATAGTGATCAGGAGATCTAAATCCCAAGTGACTCAAAGAATAGATCTATGCTCCCCGGCAACGGCACGGAAAATAGTCTTGATAACCCACAAGTATAGGGGATCGCATAGCAGTTTTCGAGGGTAGAGTATTCAACCCAAATTTATTGATTCGACACAAGGGGAGCCAAAGAATATTCTCAAGTATTAGCAGTTGAGTTGTCAATTCAACCACACCTGGAAAACTTAATATCTGCAGCAAAGTATTTAGTATAAAAGTAATATGGAAGTAACGGTAACGGTGACAAAAGTAACAATAGTAGTTTTTGTAGTAATTGTAACAGCGGCAACGGAAAAGTAACTAAGTAAAGATCAATATGTGAAAAGCTCGTAGGCATTGGATCAGTGATGGATAATTATGTTGGATGCGATTCCTCATGCAACAGTTATAACATAGGGTGACACAGAACTAGCTCCAGTTCATCAATGTAATGTAGGTATGTATTAGAATATAGTCATACGTGCTTATGGAAAAGAACTTGCATGACATCTTTTGTCCTACCTTCCGTGGCGTGAGGTCCTATTGGAAACTAAGGATATTAATGCCTCCTTTTAATAGAGTACCGGACCAAAGCATTAACACTTAATGAATACATGAACTCCTCAAACTACGGTCATCACCGGGAGTGGTCCCGATTATTGTCACTTCGGGGTTACCGGATCATAACACATAGTATGTGACTGTTGGCTTGCAAGATAGGATCAAGAACTCACATATATTCATGAAAACATAATAGGTTCAGATCTGGAATCATGGCACTCGGGCCCTAGTGACAAGCATTAAGCATAGCAAAGTCATAGCAACATCAATCTCAAAACATAATGGATACTAGGGATCAAACCCTAACAAAACTAACTCGATTACATGGTAAATCTCATCCAACCCATCACCGTCAAGCAAGCGTCACGATGGAATTACTCACGCCGTCGGTGAGCATCATGAAATTGGTGATGGAGGAAGGTTGATGATGGCGATGGCGACGGATTCCCTCTCCGGAGCCCGAGCGGACTCGGATCAGCCCTCCCGAGAGAGATTAGGGCTTGGCGGCAGCTCCGTATCGTAAAACGTGATGAATCCTTCTCTCTGATTTTTTTCTCCCCAAACGTGAATATATAGAGATGGAGTTGAGGTCGGTGGAGACTCAGGGGGCCCACGAGGCAGGGGGCGCACCCTCCACCGTCGTGGACAGGGTGGGGGCCCCCTGGTGTTGATTCTTTCGTCAGTATTCTTTATTAATTCCTAAAATATTTATCCGTGAAGTTTCAGGTCATTCGAGAACTTTTATTTACGCACAAAAATAACACCATGACAATTACGCCGAAAAGCTGCATTCCGGGTTAGTTCCATTCAAATCATGCAAGTTAGAGTCCAAAATAAGGGCAAAAGTGTTTGGAAAAGTAGATACGTTGGAGACGTATCACAGGGGTCGCTTCTCCTTCGTTCCATTTGCTAGACATTTTGGTGTAATGCACTTGGGAGCGAAGGAGGAGCGACCATCACTGTGGTCGAATGTATACACCACGTGAGTCGAGAGTTTTCAAGAAAAGACTCGACAGACCGATAGTCAATCCTTGATGAATAATAATGATCTAATTTAATTTTTGTAGTACATATGTTTAATTGTACAAGTTTAATCTTTGAATTATGAACATAGAAAATGTCGTCGATGTCATTGTCGACAACGAAAGTCTCCGTGAGTGCGGCCCAGTGCGGCGACAATGGGTCTGTCTTGACAGCCTCACCTGGTAGAAGGTCGGCACTTCAGCATTAAGCTCCAGGAGACCTTCGATGTTGAAACGGTACGCAACGACAACAAGTGTTTTTTCCTTAATTAAGCATGACTTTTGCTTCTTCAACGTGTAATTTTCGTATTTTACAATTCGACTAGCTTATCCCATGCCATGCAAGACCCTATGTCTTGGAGAGGATGGATTTTGAAAATCATGAAAGTATGGAAACAAAGATAATTCACCTAAGGACCCATCATGGTATGGATTTTGATGTAAATCTATACAATTCTGAGAGCGTAACCCATTTTGGTTGCCTGAATTGGGAAGCACTTTGCAAGACGTATGTTTTTCATGAGGGTATGCTTGTCACCATGGATCTTGGTGATCCTAACATCGCCGAAGACAATATGGACATTTGGGTCCTTGTTGATACGCTTCCAATTCTACCGTTGTGTGAGTTTTTCAAACATAGTTATTAAGTAATTTATATTATTTATTTCAAAATAGTTGACAGCTTATTTCCATTGATAGCTTATTTTTATTCTTCAAAGAATGTGCGGATGATGGTAGACAGAACCTACTACATCGATGGCTCATAATTAACTTATCAGGAGAAAAATCATCTAATCTCATTTATTAATGATCTTGAGAATTACAATATCTATTGTCAAACTCCTCCACATTATGGTCAATACGTGCCACTAGTGCACGTGTTGAACTACGGTAACATTCATGGAGATGTCATGGTAAGATTTTTTACTATTACGACATCCGTGCATCTTTTGCATAAATTCTTCTAAAACTCAATTACATTGCTAACTACGAAGTTATTACTATGTTTTTCAGCAGAAAATCCCGAAGGATTGTGTGCCTCATCCGATGTTTCCGAAGGTCGCCTTGATGTTATGAACTTACGGCGGTCATCCTCGCATCCTTTGTTGTTCATACCGGATTTCTAAAGCCGATGAAGACATGACAATCAAAGATTGGAAGAAATGTATGGTCAATCATAGGGAGCTACTTGGAAGCAACATTGTGCGAAGCGCAAGAACTGGAGACGGGATGATCTCCGTTCTTCATAATGGAGAGTCAGGACCTATCTTGTTTTATGCTATTTTACCTAAGAGAGGGTAGTAGGTCCTAGGTACAATGTGTTATTATGTGCTACAATGTGTTAGAGTTGATGATGATGAGGAGGAGTTGTGTTATGACTAGTGACCAACTTGCTATATGATGTCTCACTGATGAAAATGATGATCATGAAGAGCTGTTATATGACAATGATGTATTATGATGATAAGTTGTTAATGATATGATGATGATGATGATGATGATGATGATGATAATGATTTATTATATCATTGGGTGAAAGAACCGCGGATTAGTTCAAGTGGATGGATCCATCCACTTGAAACTAGTCCACGGTTCTTTCACCCAGTGATGTAATAACTCATTATGATGTAAAAACAATATCTAAATTGGTATTGTATGAAAACTTGTATAATGGTGTATGGATACGACATAAAACGAAAAAGAAATAGAATACGCAATGATAGTAGTAGCGCGGGCGCAGAGGCGCGCTGCTAGTACTTACCAAGATGGCGCGTTATAAAAGCGCTACTACTAAGCACGATATAGCGATAGTGTGTGTAGACGCTCTTGCTAACCTTTAGTCAATGCGTTAACGGAGCACGGCACCCAGCCATCTTGCTAGGCCAAAAACCAGCACTACTGCTAGGCTTTTCCCTAGTACTGCTACGCCGCCAAGCAGCTCACAAACCCTGCCGGTATGGTTCCTTACATCGTAAATGTTAACGCAGAGCCGCTCATTCTGAGTATTCTTTGCCGTCGCTCGTCCGAGTGAGGACGGCGGGCGGAGAGCAGATGGGTGCCAGGGCGCTGTTTGCTGCAATGCCGAGAGCCGGGGAGCCGGCGTACGACGCTGACAGGGAGATGCTCGATATCATTCACGAAGAAGCGAGGGAGGAGGGGGGCTACGAGGACGGGCAGGTGGAAGAGTCGGATCCCACCCAGTTCGGCAGCTCCCAACATCAGCAGTTCTACACCCAGACAGCCACGCAACAATCCTACACCCAGACCGGTGATGGCACACAGCAACAACAGCATTGGGCCGTTGGAGAGAAGTATCCGGAGGAGGCAGGAGGGGGAGGAGGACGGCGACGATGATGATCCAGATGATACAAACGGCGATCCGAAGAAGAAGGGTAGAGGAGAAAGCTTCAACATGCGGGAGAACAAGCTGTTGTGCGACGCATGGTTGGCCACTAGCCTCGATCCTGTCCATGGCACGGAGCAAAAGGGCACAACATTTTGAAGTAACATTCACATATGGTTCCATGAGCACAAGCATTTCGCGCCCTACTCCGACACGTTGATCCGCAACTGTGAGTGGAAGTCCCTCAACCATCGATGGTACACCATCCAAGAGGCCGTCTCCAAGTATTGCAGGCAGTTGAAGCATCTCATTGCATAGTGGCCTAGCGGTGCACAAATCACCGAGTAAGTAAGTTGATCACTAGCCGGATATGCTTTAGTTTTATTGATAACTAGCCGGATATGCTTTAGTTCGGTTGGTCACTAGCCGGACATGCTTTAGTTTTCTTGCTCACTAGCCGGATATGCTTTAGTTTAGTTGATCAGCAGCCGGATATGTTTTAGTTTTGTTGATCACTAGCCGGATATGCTTTAGTTTTGTTGATCACTAGCCGGACATGCTTTAGTTTTCTTGTTCACTAGCCGGATATGCTTTAGTTTTGTTGATCACTAGTCGGACATGCTTTAGTTTTGTTGCTTTCGATGGCGGATATGCTTTAGTTTTGTTGATCACTAATTTGGACATGTATTGTTTTGTTGCTCAATAGGCGGATATGCATCGTTTCACTTTTGTAGCCTACTCGTGCTTGTGTGGTGTACAAGAAGTTGGAGAAGAAGTCCTTCACTGTCATGCATTGTTGGTTGAAGTTGAATGGGCAGCCGAAGTGGAACCTTTTCATTGCCAAGACCGTCGCCCAAGCCAACGAGGAAGAAACCGGTGACCCTATCGACCCAGCCCAAGAACTGCCGAAGAAGGTTAGAAGAAATCTGCGGGGCAAGAAGTGTGAGGAGGAGAGGCGAAGCGAGAAGGTGTGACGGCCAAGCTGACGGAAAGGTTCGAGGAGATCTTGGCGAAGAAGGAAGAGGCATGCGCGAGGCGCTCTAACATCAAGGAGGAGTGGAAGGCGGAGAGGTTCAAGCATTTGATGAAGGCGACGGGGAAGAAGATGAAGCTCGAAGAGAGGAGGACCATGATCGAAGAGAGGAAAGTGACGCTCGAGGAGAAGAAGGTCGCGCTCGAGGAAAAGAGAGTGAAGATCGCTGCCAATGTGAAGGACACCAAGATGTTGACCTTGAATATCGACTCTTTAGGTGCCGACGCTAGAATGATCGTGCAATCCGTCCGCTACCCGATGCTGGAGCAGCAGAAAGATGAGTTGGCTGTGGCGGAAGATGAGGACATGGTGAAGGCGGAGGTGGACGCGGAGGCTGCCTACCCGGCGGTGACCGCACCTCCTTGATCGGGAAGCATCTTGCTGGGATGGCCGGTCCAGCAAGGCAAAAATGCACGGACTGCCAGACTGTGTTCTTTTGAAATCAGGCATATAAAAACTAAGCATATTTGCCTCCTTTTGGTTGTGATCAGTGATGCGATTCGATACAGGTGTGATTCAGCGCATTGTATAGATCAGTGTAGATTTGAATTTAAATTTGCTGACGGACAGAGGTGGCTAGCGTTGAATCATTGGAGGCTCGTGTATAATCAAGGTTCTACTTGCACGTTATGGAGAAATGTCCAAGGAGATAAATGTCACGGTTAAAACCACCTGCTGGAAAATAGATGATCCCAAAATGACAATGACAAAAATTGTGACATAACTTAGCGGAGTACATTATTGTTTGAAACAATAAAATCAAATTTCATTTAACTAAAGAGCGGCAGATTATTGGCGTGACAATGCAAGTACAAGTACTTGTTCAAACAAGAATTCTTTTGTGGAACAAACTCCTACGGCGCTTAAACTGGTTCCAACTTGACAACCTGACAATTTTCTACTCAAAGCAATGAGTCATATTAAAGTGTCGAAAGTATTTTTCGGGTCATTACATCTTGCAACGTGAAAAAAAGATCTGTGGGATTTCCTTTTCTGATGGTGAGTTCTACTTGCACTGAGTTCTTCTCCATCCGTGCGTGGGAACAGTTCTGAAAGAAGGAATACACCATCAGCACAAAAATTTAAGATCAAAATAAGTCCCTGGTGTTCCACGAACTAACTAATCATAGCGTCAAACTTCCAAGTCACTGGGTACAGAAGTTTATGCTCTAAAATGGACGTGGCATATAGTGTTCTTCGGATTCAGATCAAGAAGCATGGTCAAGTGACATCCTACAGCATGCGTGTGTGCTGCTTGATCCATCAAATGGGAAAACAATTGCATGTATGCTGACAAGTGTACTAACCTGCTACCAATTGTAGAGATTATCACTGAGGTAATCCGGCTCAATGGATCGGTGGGACGAACAGATGGATCGGCGACATAGTATGTGCTAGCTATCTCATCACATCACGACAATTCAAATTACTATTCGCCTCTGAAATTGTAGCAAACAAAGCATTAGTACAATGAATTGCTAAGTAGAAAAAGTTAGCGACAATTCAAATTACTATTACGCCTGTCTGCTATCCTGTTTCTTCGTATGCAAACATGGTAGAACTACTCCTGTTTCAATGAAGCTTACAACTAAACACGACCAACACTAACGTCAAATAACAGCACATAGAGAAACATTTCTTGGATAATCATGGGCAAAGTTAAATGATGTGCAGAAGTTTACATCAAAAAATCTGCTACAAGATTGGCAAAATCCAAACTTGTGCAAGCTAGATACAAAGAGTGATTTGGCTGAATGCTTAGCTAGCTATGCTACTGAACAAAGTTCTCTATGTAACCGAAGTTTCGATAACATACAGCATGAAGCCATCTCCACTTACCAAAGGGACAACCACTTGCAGCTACTTCAAGAGCTCCACATTTCCAGTTCTAGTTAATTCAGTGGTGCCTTCTAATCCACCTCAATTCCTTAAGAGCTAAGTTTACATCTAAGCAGTGTTGTTCATCCAAGAGCAAGAGCATGGGAAGGGGGCAATCACCTTCTACTATTTTCGGATTGTGCGGGGTAAGAAGTTCAGATCTGAATTAGGAGGAGACACTCCAGGTAGTCCTCATTGTGTATATGTGTGTGCTGAAGTGGAGAGGTGTAAGCACACATAGCGATGTGAGGCTGGCAGAGGTGTCTCGTTCCACTCAGAGTGAGATATGATCAGCAATGAAACGTTGAGCACCAGAGGACAAACAAACGAGCAGAGCAGGTAAAGGTCACAGGCTCACAGCTTGGATTCTTGAACCCTTTACTCTGGCAGGGCAGTAGCGACAGAGAAGAGAGAACCGAGGACGCCAGAAATGGAGAAGGAATGCACAGCGCATGTGTACAAGAGCAGGACAGACTCGTTAACAGGGGGGACTTATTGAAAGCAAAAAGTTCAACTTTGCTGAGTTAGGGCCTGTTTGGTTCCAAATAAGTCACCAACTTATAAGTCGAAAAGTGAAAAAAATGACTTATTTTGCCAAACAGACCCGACTTATAAGTCACCTCAACTTATAAGTCATAAGTTGCTCCACCCCAACTTAAAACTTATAAGTCACCCCTTTTGCGTGGGTCCCACCACCTGCATGATGTTGATTGGTGTGGGAAGGTGTGTCAGGTGACTTATAAGTCAGGTGACAACCAAACAGGCGTGACTTATAAGTCACTGGTTTTAAGTCACCTGACTTATAAGTCAGGTGACTTATTGGAACCAAACAGGCCCTTAGCAGCATATGCAATGCGTCAACTAGTCAACCAAATCCATCGAAAAATTGATAGTTTACAGGAAGCAATTCGATGCTTTCCCGATATTTCCCTTTCCTTGAAAAGAGAGACAGCAACAAAGAAGTAGTTGAAGCTTCAAGTGAGATGACCTTCCCATCAACTTTAGATAAATAATTTCCGGCCTTGGCAATCTCACCTTTTTCCAACAACATTCTGATGATAATATTTATAAGACAGGAGTTGGGAATTATACCACTCTTC
Source organism: Aegilops bicornis (assembly GCA_021605145.1). NCBI lineage: Eukaryota > Viridiplantae > Streptophyta > Magnoliopsida > Poales > Poaceae > Aegilops > Aegilops bicornis. The sequence goes on along the minus strand of JAHIAL010000026.1, from coordinate 3,665,022 downwards.
TCCATTGATGAAAACATATTGTCAACTTCTTCCACTGATCCTTCTTTTAGAATATTTTTTATCATTATGCCGTAAGTAGAAGCATTAGGCACCAACCCACTGGCTGATATTGCAGCAAACAAATCATTAGCTTCTTCTCTTCTCCGAACCTTGAACATTGCATTAATCATGGTATTGAGTGTTATAATGTTGAACTTTACATTCATTGCTCCTAATTTCTGGAACAGTGCGATCGCTTCATCTGCACAATTATTTCTACAAAGACCTCCAAGTATTATATTGTATATGGAAATGCTCACTGTTATACCCCTTTCGATCATCTCATGGAACATTTTCCTTGCATCAACAGTTCTTCCAGCACGAAACAACCCATCCAGCATGATGCCATATGTAACAGTGTTAGGTTTAATTCTCTTACGCGGCATTTCTCTAAATAGAATCAAAGCATCATTGATCCTTCCATTTCTACAATAGCCATCAAGAAGTGAACTATACGTAACAACATCAGGCTCAATGCCAGCTGATACCATGGCATCAAGCACTTCGAGTGCTTTACCCATCTGGCCGACTAAGCCATATCCGTCAATCAGTGAACTGAATGTAATGACATCAGGTCTCCCATCTATGCTTATAACCATTTCAAAGATATCTTGTGCATCCATAACCCTTCCTTCTTTGCATAGAGTGTTTATTATTGAACTGAAGAGCATAATGTCAGGACGAGGAATACCTTTGTTCGTCATTTCAGAAACCAGCCCCTTAGCTTTAACCAAATCACCATGCATACAAAATCCCTGAATTAGGGAGTGATAAACAGTTGTGTCCGGCTGAACACCCATATCAGTCATCTCATTGAACTTGTCCATAGCATCGGCCAGCCTACGCAATCTGCAAAATGCGGCTATTACAGTGGAATAGGTGACTACATCGGGACTCACTCCTTTTTCCCGCATTTCGGTAAATATGAGCATAGCTTCATCCATCATTCCACGTTTAGCATATGCATCAATTAATATGTTGAAAACATAACAGTTGGCTGCAATACCATTGTCTTCCATTGAATTAAAGAGATTAATCATATCAACAAAGCATCCTTCGGTGGCATATCCATGAAGCAGAATAGAGTATCACGATGATATTAGGTTTGAGGCCTTTGGCAGTCATGGAACAAAAAATGTCTAGCAACTTCTTTGCTTCTTCCATGCTTGCAAAGGGAAGTCATTAACGAGCTGCAAGTAACAATATCTGGTATAAGACCCGGGTTGTCATTTTCTGAACATTTTAGTAGCCTCTCTCAACTGCCCTGATTTCGAATATCCATGGATCATGCAATTATATGTCACTTCATTGGGTTGAGCACCATTACCAACCATCTGCCGAAGGACTATCTCTGCCTTGTCCATTGCTCTGGCCTTGCACAAGGCATGAATAATCGAGTTAAATGTCACGACATCGGGCACAACCCCTTGATGGATCATTTCATGGAATAGATTGCATGCCTTGCCTGTTTCGCCCTCCTTGAAGAAGCCATGGATGACCGTGTTATATGCCACCACATTGAGAGAGCAGGCACCTCCCCCTTTAGCCACCATCTGGAGCAGGTCGAGTGCCCGCTGACTCATGCTATTTTCACATAAGCTCTTCAAAACTATGGAGTATGAGAAGGCATCAGGCACGCAGCCAAGCTCGGGCATCCTATGAAGCAGCAAGTTGACAGCCTCATCTGTACGTTTGGCGTAGCAGAGGCACTTGAGGAAGGTGGTGGCCACAATCTTGTTTGTCTTGAGGCCTGTCCTGAGGAAGCGGCCGAATAAGGCAAGCCCTAGGTCCGGGCGACGCGCACCGCAGAAGCAGCCCATGAGGATGCCGTAGGTGTGGACTGTGAAAGGTGCCACCTGCGGGCCGGCTTCTTCTCGGCATACGCGGTTGAAGAGGGCAAGGGCGAGGGAAGGGCCATCTCTGCTGCAGGCTGCGGAGGCGGGCGCACGGGCGAGGGCGGCAAGGAAGCCGTTCAGGGAGCGGCTGGGGACTGGGGTGGCCTGCCGCAGCAATTCGTCGAACAGGTTGTGTGCTTCTTCCACGGTTAGCGTCCCGGCGCGGACACGCTCTGTGGCCGCGGCAAAGGCTTCATGGGGAGACCAGGGGCGTGAGGGCGGCAAGGTGGAGGTGGAGGAGGAGCTGCGGCGGAGGAGGTGGAGCATCGGCACGGTGGGGAAGCGACGGAGGCGGGGCATCGGCGAGGTGGAGGACGAGGAGTGGCGGAGGCGGAGGCCGGAGATTGGCTAGGTGGACGAGGAGTGGCGGCGGCGGCGGCGGCAGGGGATGCCGGAGATTGGCTAGGTGGAGGAGGAGAAGGAGGCCGGACACTGGCTAGGGGGGAGGAGGATGAGCGGCGGCGGATGGAGGTGGAGATGCAGGACATGGGCGTGCTCTGGCTCTGCACTGAGAAAGGAAGAATGGCCTTCCGTTTTTGTATTCGTACGCACTCACACAACTTCTATGCTTCCTTTCACTGAAAGCTAATACAAATGAAACAGGAAGTTTAAAATGGAATCTAGAAGAAAAGGTCTCTGCCTCGTGTACGGAAGCAGAAGTGTTAATCCCATCATGATTTAGGGCCTTCGTTTCAAGATTAATTCGTTAGAGCATCTACAGTTGCGATGACCAAATCCGGTCCCTTAAGCGCCATGACGGGCCTTGTGGTAGCGTCCATGAACATGCTAACCGTCGCGTCTCAAATATTTGATTCTACAACCGGACATCTCAAATTAGAAATCTCAAATTTATATTATTACATGCAATATGAAACCTAATCTAGTTCTAACTGGAGCTCGCCCAGTTCTGCCGTGGCCATGTCCGGCGGCCGGCTGCGCTCCCCAGAGTGTTGGTTCGGTCACCGGTAAGGTAGAGTAGGGCATGGGACACGCGTCGGTTCACATGACTCAAAGCACCGTCGTCTCCATACCATACTCTTCCTCGTCGGAGCCCGTAACCCGAACGGTGTCCGTGAACGTCAGATCGATGATGGATCCGTCCTGGGATGAACCGAAGACGTCCACCATGATGCGGTTGCGACACCCGGACTAGTGCACCATCTGGTATTTGGAGAATGCGATTCGCCTCGAGGGCGCCGCCTTGGCCCTCCAGCGCCGGCTACACAGCACGGCCCGGGCACGCCGATGCCATGTTCTCGTCCGGATGAGGCCCATGGTGCGTCCGATGTTCGGCCCAGCGCTAATGGAGGTTGTCGGCGTCCGCCACCGCGTTGAGACGCCAGAACCAGACCGCCACTACTAGGGAGAAAAGCCTAGCGACAGGCCTTGAGTTCTAGGTGTATGTCGATGGCGAATGGTACCGGCGCTACTAATAAGCTCTGACTAACGTAGCGGCCCGGCGTACTGACGCCAGCGCTCTTGCTATACAAGTATAGCAGGCGTGTTGCGTGGAAGCTAGCATCTTTAATAGCTCTAGCACGCTTTGGTTGCACGCGCTCTTGCTCTGTCACGCTCTTGCTAACTTTTCTCCACTCGCTCTTCGCTAATTTTAGTAGTTTTGTTTTTTCCTGCATATTTGTTTTGTATTTGAACATGCTTTATACAAGAATCTTTAGCAGATACAAATGTCATCATGATACACATACAAATGGCTGCGAGACCACAAATATAATCATATCATATACATACAAATAGTCTCATTATAATCATCATCCAACACAAAGTGGTATCTCGTCATCATCTCGAAAATAGCGATACATGCAAGTCTCGAATACTTGCAACTACAACTTCATCCATCTAAACAATGGTATGCGCGAGAAGAGCTATCACTATGAGTGAGAGCGGAACTACTCTGATACATGAGGCGGCGTGATTCTGAGTCCTCTCTCGCTAAGCGTGAACCTCAAGTAACTAGCTTCTCCTTGTCTGCTTTTGAAGCCTTTATGGCTGGCGCCCGAGACCCCATTCACTTGCGCCTGATACTCAGGCCACTCGTTGTACACGCCCGGAACCTTCCCTTTGTACACGACATAGCATTGCCATCTCGCCATCACGAAACTAGGTACCTGTTAGAGATGCATCTTCATCAAGAGGATGTACAATCATATGCAACAAAATATACTAGAGCAACACAAAAAAGAAAGGGTTAGCAACTAGATACAACATACGACGCATAAACTAATTAACTAGAAGTGCGCAGGTCATCGTACCCAAACTAACAAAGTAGCGTTAGGCAAGTTCGGCGGGACCGTGGACATCACAAAGTTTCATCGCTACAGAAAGTATACAAGTTCAACCGACACATATCATCATCATCGGCATCGTAAATCACTAGAAGTTCCATCCTTCCATATCATTGACGATGGACCCTAGCTTCTTGAATGGCGTGAGGTCATGACGTTGCATGCCAATGTGAGTTTGGACGTCAGCTCGCGATATAGGGCCGTGGTGGAACATCCCCTTCTCATCGACGACTTCTTTCATGATGATCGTCGCAATGTCCCTTTGGATGCGAAAGAAGTCATCTCTAAGTTTATAATCCGCTTCTCCATGAGATTCTACCCACTTGTGGATATGATCATCATTTCTGCTTGTCATGCGAAGCTTTTGGTGATCTGTCTTGAACTCAATCATGAGATGGAGGATGTAGAATCCATCTTTCTTGCTTGGTTTTGGGACATGGATGCATGGCAGAAGTTAGTTTTATCTTGTGAAACCCATCTTCTTGTTCCTTTGTTTCCTGATCATATGTGGCCACCTCTAGTCTTTGAAGCCTTGGAGAGCATCATCTAGAATATTCATTATGTGGGTGTAGTCCTTCTTCTGTAGTCTCTGGAAGGAATTGAAATACACGGCGTGGAGACTCACGGGTAAAGAAACGATAAGGACGGCGCAGGCCTTTTAGTTCTTGTGGGGAAAAAGACACCTCAAATTATTCTCCATATGAGCGAGAAGGAATGATTGAAATGTCTGAAAGGGTGTCCGGAAGTGACTTACTTTGGATGATAAGGCGGAGGACAATTTCTTGGTCCTTAATGCGTACCATGAAGTTTTGGAGGTAGTCCCTAACGGTTTCACGCTCAAAGTCGCCGAGACTCAAGAAAGACTTCGTGCATGTAGTACGGATCCGCCACACAGATTTGCGAGACTTCTTCTCTCTTCGTGGCCGGAGCTCATATTTAAGCATAAAAAGGCGGACGATTGTAAAATCGAAGCCGCCTTTGTCGGCTATCTCAAAGATATGGTCAAACCGGGGAAGAACACCTCCAGCGGGCCGTGTGTCGACGTAGCACTTCCCTCGGGCACACGAGCCGTATGTCGGATATCTGGATCCTTGAGGCTAGTAGGCTTTTCTCGGTCGACAACACATGGCCGCGATCTCACGAGATCCCACGATAGTGCCTCCAGCGGTTTCGGCGGTAGCATCGGCTCGCCCGTGAGATGGAACATGGATGCACCTTTCACGGGTACACGCTCTTCAGAATCCATCGTCTGGCTGCTATGTGCTCTCGCTTTTTTGGAGGCAGCTATCTTCCCCGATCTCTTCCTCTCCTTTTTCTTGGGCACACCTTCCAGACCCTTCCTTAACCCCCGCCCCGGTTGTTCCCGGGCTAAGAATCTGCACGACCCCGGCTAGATTGAGCCTGTGTTGAGGCGGCATCTTGAGCGTGTCTGTGAGGATTTCATGAAGAGAGACTTTTACAATCCACCTTTCACGACCTTCCTGCCCGGGCAGATCATCCATATCCTCATTAGCATGCTGATAGCCCGATTCGTCATATGGTTGACTCATCATATCTAAGTCACACTCATACGCATTTGTATTGAGGAAAGCCATTAGGTCGACCTCCGTCTCATCATCCATTCTCTGTTCTACAGGACCGATTACATCAGCCAGTACTATTGCACCCCCTTCATCACGTCATCCGCCGCTCTCACCCGGCACTACGTGAGCTGGTAATTGCGTAGGCGGGGTGGTGGTCTCCGCACATGCTTGTTGATGTGTGGTTATTGGTGTGCTCTTGGTCGGCTCCAGACGAATAAGATTCTTCGGCCATAGCAGCACCCAACCCTTGCGACTTCAATCCATGGCGGAGGTCTCGTCGTCCTCTCCCACATGTTGTCTTGGAGGAGGCAAATCCTCGTGCCCCGATTTCCTGCTGGACAAGTTAACCTGAAGTGCGGTGGGGATTGGCTGGTTGTGGGCGTGGGTTGCAAGGGTTCATTATCATCCCCTTTCCCACGTCCACATTACGGCCTTTGATCAAGTAGAGTATGGTGCACGGGTTTCTTGACTGCAAACACATATGCGTGGCGTAAAACATCAGAAAAGCAGCGAAAATGGAATATTCTATATATATATATATATATATATATATATATATATATATATATATATATATATATATATATATATATATGTTGGGCGACATGTAATTACCGTGAGGCGTTGAGCTCGGCCAAAGGCGAAGGCCCACCTAGCGTGCAGAGGCGAGGGCCGGGCTGCTATGGCGGGAGGCGACTACGAGAGGAGGCCCGATTGCGTGAGCAAGTGATGGTGCGGTGGTGTTGTTGTTCACGGAGTTGCTCCCCATGGCCCGGGCAATGGGAAATCATGTACCGTCTTGTCTAGATTTTCCTTCGTCCAGTTGATGATATTTGGAACCAAGTTAGTAGCGAAATCATTCTGCGGCGATTACAACTGCATTGATTGCCTCTTTGTAGCAACTCATTTTCTCCTTGGCTGTTTTTCGCGTCCTCGGCTACTTTTTCTCGACATAGCTTCACCTTCGCGTTGATGTCCGCTGACTAAACTTCTTTTTCGCTTCGGCCTCCGGGCCCTCGTTGAAAAAACACCTTCCACGTGGCGCGTCTCTAGCGCCCGTGCACACAACCATATTGCGACGGCTGGCCCAAAGGAGTCCCTTAAGTTCGTTCAAGGCCGGTTGAGAGGGGTGTCCCACTTGGGCCTCATCGAATGGGGCTTTCGGTACTGCAAGCTGGTGTTGCTTCTCTGCGAAGGGCGTGAACCGTTTAGGAATGTGTAGTCGACTAGATGCGGAGCTAAATGTAAGGTGGTAAAAGATTAATTACCAGTAGCCTAATCAATTTCCTCGTGATCTGGTCCGTGTAAAAAACCTTCTTTTCCTTGTCCCACTTGTAGCGGGCCCTGATGAAGTCACGCTCCAAGGGGTTGGTGAACTTCACGAAGGGGTCTGGCATACCCGCGGCTTCATGTTCCGCGTCCTCCTTATCCCATATGGGCCTTATACCGAGGTAGCCACGGCTTCCGAGGCGATGCTTCCACGTGTTCCTTTGCTGAAGGCTCTTGAATTTCGCAGCCTTAGCCTTGGTTGCCTCGGTAGCACAAGTGTCCTTGAACTTTTCGAACTCCTCTTCCGTAAGTGTTGGATTTTCCTCTAGAATCTTGGACAGGGGTTCCTCAGCCTCAATAGCTCGTTTCACCCTCCCCTTCCAGGAGGCCTAATCATTGCTGAACATGCCCATGGCGTGATTGTTAATCTTTTTCATCTTCGGATCATCCCACGGTTGTTCTATGTTATCATCCGGTCGGGGAACTTGAATCTCTTGTGCAACATTGAGGAGCAAGCTGCGTCAAATGTTCTTTACTCCTTAAGTCATCATCGTTGATGCTCGCGCATTCCGTGGGATGCATCCTACTTGGTTCCCATAGCACTTGCGAGGTTCTTCAGCTCTAATGGCTCAAACTTGCCGGTGCCATCTTTGTGATCACCACTCGTCCAATCCCTAGTTTGTTAGGTTTTGTATCCTCTGCTTCTACGCTTCTTCTTTTCGGTAGCGGCATCGGTAGCGGTACCTTCCCGCCGGTATCTTCCCGTCGGTACCTTCCCTTGGTCTCGGCGCCGTTGAATGTCGATCTCGGCGTCGATACCATCATCGAGGCCGACACGCAAACCTTGACTTTGGAATTGCTTAGCGATCGAAATAGTCGAGGTACTATTATTCACCCTCATAATCCATCTAAATACGCATCTTGGTCGAGAAGGCCCGGTTTCTTCTTTTTTCTACATGTTTACTATTATTAAGTCTCCTCGTTTAATTCTAAAACTATGAAAAAATGAGAAATGACATAAAAAAGAAATCTATGTTTGCTGAATGTCATTTCCGGCCAACTCCCAACACTCGATATGCCTACTATCTAGCACAAATCATGCCAAAATTCATGGAAAATTCGGCATGACCTTTGCTAAAAATGGACATATCGGCGCTTTGAAAATTCACCGAGCGGAAAGCGAATCAACATTCCGGCATAACATAGGCCACTCGGGTCATTTACCCTGCACATAATCATCATGTCCAAATGACATGTCCAAATTCCAAAGATGACATGTCCACATATCACATGTCCACTTCAAATTTGCGTATAATAGGAAGAAAAATATAGAACTTGAAGAAAAAACCTAGCTAAATTCATAACTAAATATATAACCTAATTAACCATCTGCCCTAACTAAAACCTAAGTAAATTAACAAAAAAACCTAGCTACCAGGAGAGAGGAGGAGGCGGTGGGGGCTTCTGGAGGGTGCAGGCCAGCGAAGGCCGAGGTTGGGAAGGTCGGGAGTCGAGGTCGGCCTTGAGGCTGGAGCAGGAGTCGGGGCCAGGGGCAGTGGGCGGCGAGGCGGAGCCGAATCGAGGTCGAGGTCGGGGTCGAGGTCTGTCGGGGTCAGGGGGTCGGGGCAGGGGTCGGTCGGGAGGAGTCGGGGTCGGCGTGAGCCTTGGCCCAGTAGAGACTCCGTGTGACGGGAAGAGAGAGAGCGTGGGGATTTGGGGGAAAAGAGGCGGGATGAAGAGAGGAGTGGGGATTTTGGGGTTAAGTGGGCATAGCGATGGCAGCGTTTAGGCAAAGCAGCGCTATAGCTACTCCAGGTAGCTATAGCGGTTTCGTGTAGAAACCGCTACTGCTATGTTGACTAGATGTAGCTCTTTTCTCACAAAAGCACTGCTGCTATAACCAGTACCTATATAACAGTTTTCCTATTTGTTTCCTTCTATTTTCTTTTCCTTTATTTTCTCTCACTTTTTTTTTAGGAAAGGCGGTGAGCGAAGGAAGGCGATATATATTGCATCATTTGACGGTTAAATATGTATACAAACTAGGAACATATATATTACATCATTGGACCCATGCATAATAATGGCTAAGTGTGTATACAAAATAGGAACATACATATTACATCATTTGGCCGATAACATATGGTTCCTCAGCTTTGACGTTTTCATTTTTGAGTCAGCTTCTTTCCCTTCTTGTTCGTTGAAGAATAATTGAGCCCCTCATTGTGACTTTGCCTTTTCCATGGAGTACGATTTTTCTTAGGTAATGTAGTATTGATTCTTCTTTTGACGTATACTTCATCATCATCGTCGTCTTCCCTCATTGGGTTGCCATACTGATCGTAGTCTTCCTCGTTGGAGACTCCATCCATTCCAATGATGTTCCTTTTGTCTCTCCTCAAGACAACACATTTGGGATTAACGGTTCGGTTATGAAGAAGCTTGTGTCACGTGCTTACCGTGTACCCATGGCTCGCTTTTTTTTTCGATAAGCGTTCACTGGTAGCGCTCTTGGCGTCGGGTATAGTCATGGTAGTGAAATTCCGGTTTTCTCTTTCGACATTCTTAGCCCATCGACCACGGAACATCATCGTGTTGTGCAGTCCAGAGTAGTGAAGCTCCAGATCTCCTCGACCCTTCCGTAAAATCTTTCGATTCGTCGTTGTCGCTGCGGGTCATGCCATCCCATCGTCACCCCCGAGTTCTAATCATCCTTGTCCATATCTTTGGCCTCCGTGTAGAAGCGTGTATCTGTTGATATCGTATGCACGATAGAGTTCACGAGGTTGGGCGAGGGCCATCTGCTAAGGCGTATATGAGCAATCCGTCCTTAGAGCCCTCCTTGAGGATTAGCAATAATATGCTCTTTGAACCAATGCGGGAAAGTGGAGTTGTGCTCTCTAGTAACCCGGCGTCGAATCCTGCATACCCAGGTCACGATGCTTCTTTGCGATAATTTCTTTGTGCGGTGCCACAAAAGGATCTACCTCGTCTAGGTGTTGTAGCACTACCAAGTTTGCTCTGTCAAAGTCGGCGCGTCGATCCGAGTATGCCACGTGCGATTCCTGCGACCGTTGGAGGGACCTTCTCCTTCGAGCCTCCCATCGTGCTTATTAGCAGGCAAACCAACACTAACACCAGCGGCTGGTGATGCGCCATATAGAAAATTCTCATGAGAAAGAGATGCACTCTTGTGTCGAGATAGCACGGACGATGCTTCCATCCGGACAAGACATGTTCTAACGAATCCTTTGATGATCCCATTCATCCTCTCAAATGGCATCATGTTGTGCAGAAATGACGGCCCCAGTCTATTATATGCGTCCACAATATGGACACACGGATGCACCATCACGTCAAAGAACGCTGGACGGGAAGTACATCTCAAGCTCATTCAAGATTATCACAACAATCTCTTCCTGTAGCCTTGAGCTGCTTCTGCTGGTCAACTTTCGAGAGATGGCGTCAAAAAAGTTGCGAGAGACCAATAAGCGTGTCACGGACGTGCTTGTCCATTATCCCTCTAAGGGCATGACGGTAGTATCTGCGTCATCATCACATAGCAGTCATGGGACTTCATCCCGTGAACCTTTTCTTGTCCGTGTCTAGATATACGCTTATCTTGCCACAGAATCGGAACTAACTTTGACTCGGTAAGGCACTTAAAGAATTGATCGATCTCGGCTGACTTAAGGTGAAGCAAGAAGGGGCAATAATCATCTTTCTTTATTTTCTTGCCCTTCTTCTCCGGCGCCTCTATCTTTGTCTACATCTCAAATCGACTTTTTCTGGGCGGCATGTGCAGATCTTCGGATATTCAAATCTTGCAAGTCTTTTCTTGCCTTGGCCCATCCTTGGTCTTATCAAGCATGTTCATCGATGTCGCGAGCAAGCTCTCAAGGACATTCTTACTGAGATGCATTTGATCAAGGCAATGAGGTGTATCGAGTTTGTGCCGATACTCCAAGTCCCGAACACAGACCTCGTCTTCCATACCTTCATTGGCTGCTCGGCGCCTTTTCATCGTCTTTCCGGCATGGGAACTCCTTCGATTTTCAACAGCTCATCGATTTGGCGCCGCTCCGGCTTACGTGGAGGTCCTCGATGCTCAGCGTGACCATTGAATAGATCTCCACGGTTTCTCCACAGTGCGTCTGTTCGAGCCATCTTCGATGCCCCATGTACCACGATTTTCCCGGACCCGCCATCATTCCTTGGCGTTAGGCTGCTGAGACGTTGTATCATCCATGCACCGCGTGCATCCGCAATATCCATGGCACACCTGGCCTGCGACATATCCGTAACCGAGATAGTTGTGCACCATCGTGATCAGCGCGGCTCTCATGTAGAAATACTACGCCTTCTTTGGCGTCCCATGTTTTGGCGGTGTTTTCCATAACGTGTCTAACTCCTCTTGAAGTAGCCCCGGATACAAATTAATATTATTTCTGGTTGTTTCGGCCCTTGAATAAGCATGCTCATGTCAATGTACTTGACTTCATGCACAAATAGGGGGGAGGTTGTACATCCATACAAACACGGGCCATGTGCTATGGTTGGTGTTACGGTTGCCAAACAGATTCATGCCATCGGTACCGCGGCGAAACACGATGTTCCTTGCATCACATTGAAATACGGATAGAAGTTGTTCAATGCTCTCCTTTGGCTTCCATCCTTAGCGTGTCTCGGCTTGGATCATGTCCATCGTCGGGCTTCTTCCTCTCCGTGTGCGGCACATTAGCTTTGCTTCCTTGGGATCTCTGAAATACGGCGGCGACGGGAGTGATCGGTAAGTACCATACAACTTTACGGGGACATTTCTTCCTGGCCTTCTTGTATCGAGAAGCATTGCACTGCCCGGAATGACTTGTTTTTTCCGCGTGCTCCTTCCGATAGAGTATGCAATCGTTGATGCATGCATGGTATCTAACGTGCAGCAGATCAAGAGGGCACACAATCTTCTTGGCCTCATCAACACTAGTAGGACATAGATTCCCCGCGGGAAGAACATTCTTTAGGTTCTTGAGATGCTCATCGAGGCTAGTGTCGGTCCATTTGTTTTTAGCCTTCGTCTTCAGGAGTTGGAGCGTGAAACTCAAGCGAGTCACCTCAGGATTGCAACCATCATACAATGGAGTGTTGAGTCTACCACCGGTTGCTCCGACTTAGCCTCCTCTCTAGAAGCAGCTCTCTCGATTACTCGTCTCCTTGCGAAGCAATGCTTGAACATGAGGGTCCCACACGATTGAACTTAGTACCGACGAACTCTGATGCGTGGAATCCATGTTCTCTCTGCCGCCATGTCCAGCCCCTTATCCTCCGCCATGTCCGGCCCCTTCTCCGCCGCCATGTCCGGCCTCTTCCCTGCCGCCATTATCGATCATCTCTTCGTCTTGCCCCGTGTCGTCATTGTCTGCCCCGTCGGCGTCCTCAACATCGTCATCCTCATCTTCAATTATCCACCGAGTATAGCCATGAAACCAGTCATGAGCAGGTGCGCTTCGACACGACCATCGTCATAGGAGTCGAGCCAAACTATTCCTTTGCATTTTCGACACGGACATAAAACCTCTGTCGATTATTTTCTTTCATGTCACATACCATTGACCGCAACCACCTGTCCACCATCGCTCCAATGACCATCATGAGCGATACGCACGGTAATAATAAACAAATTGGTTATAAAAATGCGTGCATGCACCAAAGTCATACAAAAATTGGCATGACCTTCCCTAAAAATAGGACATATAGATCTAGAGTTTGCAGGAATTCACGAAGCGGAAATAAATCGACATTTCGGCAAAACATAGGCAACTCAAAAGCACAATTTAAGCGTCAACTCATGCCACACACACAATTTCCATCATATTGCCCAATTATCATATCACACACACATACACATATTTCCATTTTGCAAAAGCATGAAATTTTAATCACCTCTATCTCGAGATCGAGCACACGGGTGGAGATGATGATGTAGGGAGATCGAAAGTGCACAAAGCTCTTCTTGACAAAGATAGATGTAGTTAGGGGGCAAATAGGTCACTTAACTAAATGCTACATCTACCTAGCTAGCTAATTTGGGAGGAGAAAACAACTAGTGGAGGGGGAAGGAAAAATAGAAAGGAGATGCATTAATGGAGGTGGTGTAGTTAGCTAGGAGTAATGAAGAGAGAGAAAGGTAGGTAGAAGAGGGGGAAAAATGGGGGGAGAAGTATTGAGGAAGAAGAAGAGTAAGAGAGGGAGGATGTGGGAGGTATGGGAAAGGGAGGAGAGGAGATGGGGGAGGGGAGGACGGGTGGAAGAAGGTGGTGGGAGTCATGCGTCTTAGCGATGAGCGGGGGAGGAAAACACGCTAGTGATAAGAGTGTAGTAGCAGCGCGCTTTTCTCACACGTGCTACTGCTAAACGGGGCCAACCGTGTGGACAATTTCAAAATTAGCAGCAGTGACGTGAGTAAAAAGTGCGCTACTACTATTGCATTAGCGATGGCGCAGCATCATGACACCTGGCTTTGCTAAACTTAGGTTGTTGATTCTTGTCGATTCGATTTTTGTAGCAGGGCGGTTTAGCCCTCACGCACTACTGCTAAATTTGCATCAGTAGCGTGTTTCTCTTAACCGCGCTCCTGCTAATTAGCAGTAGCGCTTCTTTTTGAGCCGCGCTGCTGCTAACATTCGGTGTATAAGGTTTTCCCTAGTAGTGCACACCGCCTCCGGCGAGGCAGCAATGGCTGCCCTAGCGCCGGATCCATGTGCCATTTGGGCGGACACAATGGATTCCCTATGGAAGGAGTCCAAGCGTTGCCATGCACAGGCCTCCTCTCGGAAGCGGTGGAGCGCAAGCCGGACGGCCATCTCCTCCTCGGGGCTGCATGGGAGGTGAAGGACCCGGATCCGCTGCCTGCCATGCCGGAGATGGTCGGACAATGCCAGAGACGAGCTTGGGTGGCAAAGGGGAGTGGAGGGAAGTGAAGTCAAGTGACTAGGGTTTGGTCCGGCGAGCAAATGGGAAGGAATATATACGGGGTCGGGTGGGCCAGCTTGGGCTGGGTCCAACGTGGCGGGCGTGCCTGGGTGCGCCCGGGTGCCCCCATATCCGCCCCATATTTGGGCTGGATATGAGGGGTGCCGGTCAGTTGTTTGAGAGGGCCGTCTGGGTCGAAAATCTTGACCAGACAGTGACCGGGCGGCCCACCCGAATGTATGAGACGGGGTTTGAGGCGCCCGGCTGTAGATTATCTTAGTCTTTGAGCCTTCGTGTGTGTCCATACATTATTAGTGCATAGATACATATAATTGTATCATGAACGTGTTCTGCCTTCCCAAACCCTCATTGTCAAGTTGGTCAAACATAGACGTCGCTTCTTTTGGCAGGGGGGGAAAGGGTAGGAAGAGATATCATTTGGTGAGATGGAATCGAGTGTGCAGATCAAAATCCAAGGGGGAATTAGGGGTAAAAGATCTCCGTAAGCAGAATATTAGCTTCTTGGTGAAATGGTGGTGGAAGTTAGATACCCAATAAGGACTATGGCAAGACGTGATCCGTGCGAAATACTTCAAACATGACACGGTTGCCACGGTCAAAAGTTCAATGATTCCCCCATTTGGAAAGCTATCATGTGTTGGAGATATGCCCTAGAGGCAATCATGTATGATGGTATTTCCTATGTGTTTATGAATAAAGATAGTCCTTGGACATTATCAATGATGTGTATGTCAGCAAAGTCGTGACTTGTTTGTGGGACTATGCACTGTATGGTGACTGTCCTAAAAGGTCCCTAGTCGAAAGGGCTGTGTGGACGCGCAACCGACTAGACTAGCATATGATACGATCGATGACTTGGTCTCACTAGCCATGGAGCATTGGATTCTAACCGGATAATATTGACTCGGAAGGATCTGGTCGGATTCGACACGATGCGATCTGGCGAGTCGAGATAAGGTCAGTCGGATAGACCCAACTATGAGGCCTTGGCGATATGTCATCTGTGAGTCTCTATTATAACATACGTTCTATGTCCTAAGACCTGAGCTGGCGCATGTACTCGGGATGGTGATAGACCTGCTTTGGGCCGAATAACGCTACTCTGTATTTGGGTAGCAAAGGTAGGTTTCGGCTTGTCGAGACCCATCTTTGCGAGACATGGTCGAGCAAGATGGGATTTGCCCCTCCGATCAGGAGAGATATACTCTGGGCCCCTCGTGTGATCCGATCAGGATAAGCCTGCCCATGCGACAAGGATTATGAGATAATCTTGTTTGTGGTCGGAATCACTGGAACGAGAAAGAGGTCGGGCTAGCACAAGGATGACAGACTCGCCTTGAGCCCGAAAACATATATCGTGTGGCAAAAGGAATGGAAGTGTGATGTACAGGTTCGCCTAACCAGCTTCATTGTATACTTGGTGGTTGGAATGCCTTACTAGAGGCCGCTACCAGCCGAGCAGGTCGGAGGTGATCCGACCTGCGACCAAGCCGACTTGAACCTAAGGGGTCGCGCACTTAAGGGAAGGCACATATGAGGCCGGATCGGGCTCCACGAGTAAGATGTGATCCTACTCGGACTCGGATCCCGGCCGAATAGATTTTGGGCTTTAGGGTCCGTGCGAGGCCCAAGTGTTGAGCCCGCGACGGACGCCTATATAAAGTGTAGGTGCGGCACACTCATTTGGTTGATCGCTTCGGGGTTGTCACTAGGGTTTGCATGTGTTGCGAATAGCCACCTCCACTCACTGCCGACTGTGTGATTGGACCTAGCAGTCCGCCGCACGTTGTTCCTCCTGCACGCATGGATACCGTTAGAGGCGGTGCACCTGCGTGCTCCGGCAAACTTGTATGTTGGATCGGACGACCGGCTGTTCGAGGGAGATCGGACGAGGAGGAGACGATCCACGCGGACACGCTGCCCCAACTCTTCTTCCGCTGCACGGCAATGTGATACGTCTCCAATGTATCTATAATTTTTGATTGTTCCATGCTGTTATATTATCAATCTTGGATGTTTTATAATCATTTTATAGTCATTTTACATCATTTTTGGTACTAACCTGTTGACATAGTGCCAAGTGCTAGTTCTTTATTTTACGCATGTTTTTTTTTTATATCAGCGGAAAGCAATACCAAGCGGAGTCAAATGCAACGAAACTTTACGGAGATTTTTATGGACAGAAGACACCCAATGGGCCAAGGGCATGCTGCACAGGGGGGGTGCTCCGAGGGGAGCACTGAAGGAAATATGCCCTAGAGGCAATAATAAAGTTGTTATTTATATTTCCTTATATGACGATAAATGTTTATTATTCATGCTAGAATTGTATTACCGGAAACGTAGTACATGTGTGAATACATAGACAAACAGAGTGTCCCTAGTATGCCTCTACTTGACTAGCTCGTTAATCAAAGATGGTTTAGTTTCCTGACCATAGACATGTGTTGGCATTCTCTAATGATGTGATGGACAAGACCCATCCGCTAGCTTAGCATAATGATCGTTTAGTTTTATTGCTATTGCTTTCTTCATGACTTATACATGTTCCTCTGACTATGAGATTATGCAACTCCTGAATACCGGAGGAACACCTTGTGTGCTATCAAACGTCACAACGTAACTGGGTGATTATAAAGATGCTCTACAAGTGTCTCCGAAGGTGTTTGTTGGGTTGGCATAGATCAAGATTGGGTTTTGTCACTCCGGGTATCGGAGAGGTATCTCTGGGCCCTCTCAGTAGTGCACACAAGGTTGGAAAAGGCAGTGCCTAGGAGGCGCTTAGGCACGCCTAGGTGCTAGGCAATGGACAAACGCCTCGCCTAAGGCATAAATGGAGGTCTAGGCAGGGGCAAGCAAGGAATTGCCTACCCAAGCAAGAAATCATGCCACATCTCTGCCTTGATATGCCAAACGGGTTATATTCCAATGGCTGTAGACGGTAATTAACTTATTTATATGCCCTTAACTAATATCAACACCCATATAATAATCACAAATACACTACGAGTAAAAACTATATTACCGCCTAGGCCGCGCCTAGGGCGCTTAGGCACCGCTTAGGCACTAGGCAAAGGCCAACCGCCATTCTTACACCTACCGCTTTTTCCAACCTTGAGTGCACATCACTATAAGCCTTGCAAGCAATGTGAAAATGAGTTAGTTACGGGATGATGCATTACGAAACGAGTAAACAGACTTGCCGGCAAGGAGATGGAACTAGGTATGATGATACCGACGATCGAATCTCGGGCAAGTAACATACCAATGACAAAGGGACAACGTATGTTGTTATGCTGTTTGACCGATAAAGATCTTCGTAGAATATGTAGGAGCCAATATGAGCATCTAGGTTCCGCTATTGGTTATTGACCTGTGATGTGTCTCGGTCATGTCTACATAGTTCTCGAAACCGTAGGGTCCACACGCTTAACGTTCGATGACGATTTGTATTATGAGTTATGTGTTTTGGTGACCAAAGTTTGTTGAGTCCGGATGAGATCCACAGACATGACGAGGAGTCTCAAAATGGTCGAGAAGGTAAAGATTGATATATTGGATGGTTATATCACGGACACGGAATGGTTTGAAGAAGATCGAGGATTTTGGTGATGCAAGGGAGGTTCTGGAACCCAAGGAAAGTTATTGGACCTATTGGGCTATAGTGGAGGAGAAGGAGGCAGGCCACGGAGGTGGCGCGCACCCCCCTTGCCCCAATCTGAATTGGATAAGGGGAGGGGGCGCGTCCCCCCTCTTTCCTTCTCCCTCTCTCTCTCCCTTCCCCTTTCCCTCTCCGTTAGATGGAAGGAGGGGGGCCGAATCCTACTAGGAACGGAGTCCTAGTAGGACTCCCCCCTCTTGGTGCGCCCCCTTGGGCCGGCCTCCTCCTCCCCCCTCCTTTATATACGTGGGGAGGGGGGCACCCCAAAGACACAACATTTGTTTCTTAGCCATGTGCGGTGCCCCCTCCACAGTTTACCACCTCGGTCATATTGTCGTAGTGCTTAGGCGAAGCCCTGCGCAGACCACATCACGAACACCATCGCCATGCTGTCGTGCCGACGGAACTCTCCCTCGACCCTCTACTGGATCAAGAGCTCGAGGGGCGTCATCGTCTTGAACATGTGCTTTGAACACGGAGGTGTAAATGCGTTCGGTACTTGGATCGATTGGATCGTGAAGGCGTTCGACTACATCAACCGCGTTGCTAAATGCTTCCACTTTCCCTCTACAAGGGTACGTGGACACACTCTCCCTGCTCGTTGCTATTCTTCTCCTAGATAGATCTTGCGTGGTCATAGGAATTTTTTTGAATTACTACATTCCCCAACAAGCACAACCCACGAGTAGCGCCAGGAGGCCAGGCGCACCACGGTGGGTTGTCTCCCACCTCAGTGCCCGGACCACCTCTTTGCTCTATATATACCCCAAGATTCCAGAAACCCTAGGAGTCGACGAAAATCAATTCCAGCCGAGAGTCCGTAACCACCAGATTCAATATAGACACCATCATGGAGGGTTCACCACTTCCATTGGTGCCTCTCCGATGATGCGTGAGTAGTTCTTTGTAGACCTTGAATCCGTAGTTAGTATCTAGATGGCTTCCTCTCTCTCGCTGGGTTCTCAATACAATGGTCTCTTGGAGATCCATATGATGTAACTCTTTTTGCGGTGTGTTTGTTGGGATCCGATGAACTTTGAGTTTATCATCAGATCTATCTTTTTATATCCATGAAAGTTATTTGAGTTTCTTTGATCTCTTATATGCATGATTACTTATAGCCTCGTATTTATTCTCCGATATTTGGGTTTTGTTTGGCCAACTTGATCTATTTATCTTGCAATGGGAAGAGGTGCTTTCTAGTGGGTTCGATCTTATGGTGCTTGATCCCAGTGACATAACGGGAACCGACACGTATGTATCGTTGCTACTAAGGATAAAACGATGGGGTCTATCTCCACATATATAGATCTTGTCTACATCATGTCATCGTTCTTATTGCATTACTCTGTTCACTACAAGGAAAATGCTTATACACAGGAGCTTAGTAGTAGCGTTGGAAAGAAGTAAACGCTGCTGCTATTTAGCAGTAGCGCTTTTCCAGGAAAGTGCTACTAGTAACTCCATAGTAGTAGCACCGTGAAGCAGAAAAGTGCTACTACTATGTGGGACCAGACGAGGCCACCGACTGTTTTCGTAGTTGTAGCGGTGTATGTCGGTGTCAAAACCGGCGGATCTCGGGTAGGGGGTCTCGAACTGTGCGTCTAAGGCGGATGGTAACAGGAGGCGGGGGAAACAATGTTAACCTAGGTTCGGGCCCTCTCGATGGAGGTAATACCCTACTTCACCTTGATTGATCTTGATGATATGAGTATTACAAGAGTTGATCTACCACGAGATCGTAGAGGCTAAACCCCAGAAGCTAGCCTATGATTATGATTGTTGTTGTCCTCACGGACTAAACCCTCCGGTTTATATAGACAGGAGGGCTAGGGTTACACTGAGTGGTTACAAGGGAGGAGATCTACAGATCCGAATTGCCAAGCTTGCCTTCCACGCCAAGGAGAGTCCCATCTGGACATGGGACGAAGTCTTCAATCTTGTATCTTCATAGTCCAACAGTCCGGCCAAAGCATATAGTCCGGCTATCCGAGGACCCCCTTATCTAGGACTCCCTCAGTAGCCCCTGAACCAGGCTTCAATGACGATGAGTCCGGCGCGCAGATTGTCTTCGGCATTGCAAGGCGGGTTCTTCTCCAAATCCTGAGTACCTATCGAGTAATGTCCGGCTTCCATGAATGTTGCACTCCTTGGCTTCTGCGCCTAATAATGGCTATCCTCCACGTGTCGAGCGAATGCGAGAAGTCGGGGCATTTTTACTTGCCATCCTAACCATGTAAGTAAATCGTCTATTTAAAGAGACGGGAATCCTCGAGATCCAGATCACACCATCCTCCCACAAATAGTATCCATCGTAGCTGGCATACGAAAAGTCCATCCCATCATGGCGGCCATCGCAGCTCCTCCTCTCGCTCCCGTAGCCCTAAGCCGAGCAATTGGAAGAAGTGTTCCGTCCCTCACAACCAATTAGTAGAGATTCTGAGACCGGGGTTTCTTCCTCCTGTGAGATATGGTCCCCGTCCAGGCAGGATTAGCCACTTATAATGGTGGGGAGCAAGCGAGAGCTTTCCCAACCCATCCATGGGGAGTGGGTATGCCTTGTCCCTTACTTGCGAGGGACTCGGATATCCAATTCATCCGCTCTCCTCGGGGCTCTTGGAGTTCTCTGACCTCGGTACAAGATAACCTTACTCCGCCTCCATATTACACATCGCTAGCTATGTAAGCCCTTTGCGAAATTTGTTTACGGCTGAAGCTCATTTCGAGCTATGGAAGAGACTATTCGCATTGTACCCATACGGGAGGGGTCAATATATCAAGTGGGCGGAACCAAGATATGGTGCATCGCCGGGACCGGATGCATGTCCGTTACTCCGAAGAAGACATCCGAAGACTGGCCTTTGGAGTGGTTTTATATGGAGGGCGCCCTCTTAGGACCCTATTGGATGGGCCTTCCTGAGTTCAACAATGCCCCTTTGAAGAAAGCCTTGCTTGGTGGCGCCCGGAGCCCAGGAGGAAGATAACGGAGAGGTCCTTTACGATGGGCGGATAAACACGCTTAGCCAAATCAGGATTGACTATAATCGAGGTTATATCAATATGTATAATGCGGGGGGTGCAGCCACTTCAATATCGGGGACAACCCATGTGGCACTTCAATGGAGAAGATGATGCCACCCGCTGCAGTCGTCAGGGACCGGACTCCATCGCTGCTCTAGCGAAAATTCTGTTCGATTTACACAAAGGAGAGGAAGAGGAGTTCATCCGCATTAAGCCACGGGATGGATTCTCCATGTACAACCCCCCAAACTGGGTGAGCTGCTACTTTTTACTTTGAACCTTCCCGCATTCTTCATCATAAGTACTTACCTTGCTATTTAATAGCAGGAGTTGCGAAAAGCTGTGAGGGAGGTCCACAGCTCGTCTCCACAACTAGAGGACCCTGACCGGGCCCTCGACACAGACTCGAAGAAGATCCGGACACATTTGTGGAGCTCATTGACAGGACGTTCTATCAATTAAGCTGCGATGGTGCCCTGGTGGCCATCATAGCCGATTATCCTGGACTACTCCCGGCATCGGATGTAAGTAAAACCGGAGTCCCAACTTTCGAGAAGGATCCCTTTTTTCGCACTTCACCTATTGCACCCATATGGTGTCTGATACGTCTCCAACGTATCTATAATTTTTGATTGCTCCATGCTATATTATCTATTGTTTTGGGTAATATTGGGCTTTATTTTCCACTTTTATATTACTTTTGGGACTAACCTATTAACCGGAGGCCCAGCCCAGATTTGCTGTTTTTTGCCTATTTCAGTATTTCGAGGAAAAGGAATATCAAACGGAGTTAAAAGCGGAACAAAATCAAGCTGGAGAAGTTATTTTTTGGAAGGAAAGCCACCCGATGGACTTGGAGTGCACATCGTGAAACACGGGAGGCTGGCCCACGAGGGTGGGGGCACGCCCACCCCCTAGGGCGCGCCTCCCCCGCCTCGTGGGGCCCCCCGGCTCCACCGACGTACTTCTGTACCCATATATACTCACGTACCCTAAAACTTCCGCAATGTAAGATAGATCGGGAGTTCCGCCGCGCAAGCCTCTGTAGAGCCACAAAAACCTCTCGGCCCGTTCAGGCACCTCACGGGAGGAATCCATCACCGGTGGCCATCTTCATCATCCGGCGCTCTCTCCATGACGAGGAGGAGTAGTTCACCCTCGGGGCTGAGGGTATGTACCAAGAGCTATGTGTTTGATCTCTCTCTCTCTCTCTCGTGTTCTCTCTCGTGTTCCCTCTATGGCACGATCTTGATGTATCCCAAGCTTTGCTATTGTAGTTGGATCTTATGATGTTTCTCCCCCTCTACTCTCTTGTGATGAATTGAGTTTCCCCTTTGAAGTTATCTTATCGGATTTAGTCTTTTATGAGAACACTTGATGTATGTCTTGCCGTGCTTATCTGTGGTGACAATGGGATATCATGTGCCACTTGATGTATGTTTTGGTGACCAACTTGTGGGTTCCGCTCATGAACCTATGCATAGGGGTTGCACATGTTCTTAACTCTCCGGTAGAAACTTTGGGGCACTCTTTGAAGTACTTTGTGTTGGTTGGATGAATCTGAGATTGTGTGATGCATATCGTATAATCATGCCCACGGATACTTGAGGTGACAATGGAGTATCTAAGTGACATTAGGGTTTTGGTTGATTTGTGTCTTGAGGTGTTATTCTAGTATGAACTCTTTATTAGATCGATCCGAAAGAATAACTTTGAGGTGGTTTCGTACCCTACCATAATCTCTATGTTTGTTCTCCGCTATTAGTCGCTTTGGAGTGACTCTTTGTTGCATGTTGAGGGCTTGTTATATGATCTATCTATGTTATTATTGTTGAGAGAACTTGCACTAGTGAAAGTATGAACCCTAGGCCTTGTTTCCTATCATTGCAATACCGTTTACGCTCCACGTTTATCATTAGTTACCTTGCTGTTTTTATATTTTCAGATTACAAAAACCTTTATCTACTATCCATATTGCACTTGTATCACCATCTCTTGGCCGAACTAGTGCACCTATACAATTTACCATTGTATTGGGTGTGTTGGGGACACAAGAGACTCTTTGTTATTTGGTTGCAGGGTTGCTTGAGAGAGATCATCTTCATCCCTCGCCTCCTACGGATTGATAAACCTCACATCTTGTCCTACAAACCTGTGCACTTGCAGGCCCAACAACGTCTACAAGAAGAAGGTTGTGTAGTAGACATCAAGCTCTTTTCTAGCGCCGTTGCCGGGGAGGTGAGTGCTTGAAGGTATATCTTTAGATCTTGCAATTAAATCTTTTTGTTTCTTGTTTTATCACTAGTTTAGTTTATAAAAGAAAACTACGCAAAAAAATGGAGTTAAGTTTGTCTCATACGCTTCATCTTTTTAATATCTTTCGTGAGTTTGATGGAAAGGAAAATTGTGCTCAAGTGCTAGAAGAAGAATGCATTAAAATGCTTGGTACTAAATCTTTGAATGATGAGCATGATTGCAATGTTGTTAGTATAAACTCCTTGAATATCCATAGTACTAATGATGATTGCTCTAGTCATGATGAAAATATCCCTTATGAGCATGTCAACTTTTGTGGAGTGCATGTTTGCATGAACTCACCAAATGGAGAAGATATATATTGCAAGAGGCATAAGCATTTAGAAACTAGATGGTTGCAAGAAAGGCTAAATGTGAGTGCTGAAAATTTAAATTTCCTTTGCCGTACTTGTGAACTTTGCAATGAACGTGGTCATCTACATCTCCTATGCAAATTGTTTCATGATCGAATCGTGTCCAAAAATTGTGATGATTTGATTCCCCTTGCACATTACAATGAACTTAGTTTGCTTTTGGGTTATGAAGAATTGAAACGTTTACTTAAGGACCTTCCTGAATTTGCCCAAAAGAAATTCCTTGATATTGATCTAGAAAAGATTTATATGTTTTGTGCGGGGAATTGCATTGAAAATCCTTATATTGCCAATTACCTAAAGAAAAGAAAGCAAATGGAAGATGATGAGAATACTAATGAAAGGGAAGAGACTTCCCAATCTCCTCCTATTATTTCTTATGACGAATCAGGTAACGAGGAGGAGCTTTCTATTCAACCAATCTCATCAATAAGGAGCTGAAAGAGGAAGGTTGAAACCACACATAATGTGAAGAAGAAAAAGAAAAGAAGGAGCAACAAAGGTAGAAAGGTATCCCTCCCAAATGATGTTGCTCCTACTACTCGTTGTGATGATGATAATTGCTTTACTATTGGTGCTATACATATTTTAATGATGAGATGATTATGCTTATGATATGAAATAGCCCAAGCTTGGGGAAGCTACGTTTGATGAGGATGAAATATTTGAGAATATATTTGCTGAAATTAATGTTTGTCCCAAGCTTGGGGATGCTATGTTTAATGAAGATGATATTTTTAGCACCCGAAGTTTTGATATGCAAAGTTGTTATGATGATAGCATGCCTCCTACTTATGATGATTATATTGATGAAAGTGGGTTTGGAAGAGTGTCAACTTTAGGAAGTAGTGATCCCACTATTTTGGAGGATGTTGAATTTTATTGTGATGAATATGAAAGTGGATTTGGAAGAGTGTCAACTTTATTTAGTGATTCCACTATCTTGGGAGAGGTTTCAATCGATTATGATGAGAACGAAGTTGTTATGTATGATGATTATTGTGATGAGACTTATGCTTTAAAAAGTAGTGATGATTATATTTGCAAATCTTGTCATGACTATGATGACCCCTTTTCTGAACATTACTCTTTTAATGTGGAAACAATTCTTAGTGTTCAAGTCTCTTATGATACTCCCACTATTCCGAATGAGAAGAATTTTGCTTATGTGGAGAGTAGTAAATTTTCTATGCTTGTAGATCATGAAAAGAATGCTTTAGGTGCTGGTTATATTGTTGAATTCATTCATGATGCTACTGAAAATTATTATGAGGGAGGAATATATGCTTGTAGGAATTGCAATAATATCGAGTTTCCTCTCTATATGCTTAAAGTTTTGAAGTTATGCTTGTTTTGTCTTCCTATGCTTGTTGATTATTGTTCCGATAAGTTGTTTGCTCACAAAATCCCTATGCATAGGAAGTGAGTTAGACTTAAATGTGCTAGTCGTATTCTTCATGATGCTCTCTTTATGTTTCAATTCTTATCTTTTATGTGAGCATCATTGAAATCATCATGCCTAGCTAGGGGCGTTAAACGGTAGCGCTTGTTGGGAGGCAACCCAATTTTATTTTAGTTTCTTACTTTTTGGTTCTGTTTAGTAATAAATAATCCATCTAGCTTCTGTTTAGATGTGGTTTTGTGTTTTAATTAGTGTTTGTTCCAAGTAGAACCTTTGGGAAGACTTGGGTGAAGTCTTTATGATCATGCTGTAAAAGACAGAAACTTTAGCGCTCACGAAATTAGAGAGAACTTTTTACTGGAGAGTGCTATTTAGTTGATTCTTTTTTCAGATGATTACTAGACAAATTCCTAAGGTCCACCAATTTATTTTAGAATTTTTGGAGTTCCAGAAGTTTGCGTAAGTTACAGATTACTACAGACTGTTCTGTTTTTGACAGATTCTGTTTTTCGTGTGTTGTTTGCTTATTTTGATGAATCTATGGCTAGTAAAATAGTTTATAAACCATAGAGAAGTTGGAATACAGTAAGTTTAACACCAATATAAATAAAGAATAAGTTCATTACAGTACCTTGAAGTGGTGTTTTGTTTTCTTTAGCTAACGGAGACTCACGAAGTTTTCTGTTAAGTTTTGTGTTGTGAAGTTTTCAAGTTTTGGGTAAAGATTCGATGGACTATGGAATAAGGAGTGGCAAGAGCCTAAGCTTGGGGATGCGGATGGCATCCCCTCTTTAAATCTTTGTTCATCGGTAACTTTACTTGGAGCTATATTTTTATTCACCACATGATATGTGTTTTGCTTGGAGCGTCATGTTCTCTTGTTAGTTCTTGCTTTCTGTTATTTAGAATAATGTTTTGCATCTTTAGTTTCAATAAAAAAGTCAAGGATAGCCTTTGCCATGCTTATTTTGCTAGTATACATGTTGCTGTTTGAAAACAGAAAATTTACCGCTGTTGCAAAAAATTCTCTAGAAAGTCAGAGAGTGGTATAATGTTGAATCTTTTTGCATATTGAGATCTGATAAATTTATTACAGTGGGAATTTTAGTTCATAATTTTTGGAGTTAGGGAAGTATTGATACTCTTGCATTCTTTACAGACTGTACTGTTTTGGTCGATTGCTGTTATGTTTGCATTGTTTGCATATGTTTGCTTGTTTAATTATTCTATTTAAGGATAGGAGTATTAAATATGCAGAGGCATTTAGTATGCAATGTTGAATAATAATGTTAGTGATTTGTTACAGCAGAAAATGATAAGGTTTTGCATTGGTTTATACTAACCTATCTCACGAGTTCTTGTTGAGTTGTTGTGAATGAAGCTTTTTTGATAAAAAAGAGAAACCATGATATGAGAGGAATTAAGGAGACACAAAATTTCAAGCTTGGGGATGCCCAAAGGCACCCCAAGATAATATTTCAAGAAGTCTCAAGCATGTAAGCTTGGGGATGCCCCGGTAGGCATCCCACCTTTCTTCTTCAACAACTATCGGTTAGTATCGGTTGAGCCTAAGTTTTTGCTTCTTCACATGAGTTGTGCTATCCTTGCAATGTTATTTTCTTTATCTTTGCTTGCTGTTTGAATAAAGTATCAAGATCTAAAATTATTAAATGGGAGAGTCTTCACATAGTTACATAATTATTCGACTACTCATTGATCTTCACTTATATCTTTTGGAGTAGTTTGTTGTTTGCTCTAGTGCTTCACTTATATCTTTTAGAGCACAATGGTGGTAGTTTTATTTTGAAGAAATATATGAACTTAAACGCTTCACTTATATTATTTTGAGAGTCTTAAATAGCATGGTAATTTGCTTAATAATCCTAATATGCTAAGCATAAAAGATTTGTAAGAATTCTTATGAGTGTGTTGGATACTAAGAAAAGTTTGATGCTTGATGATTGATTTGAGATATGAAGATGGTGATCTTAGAGTCATGCTAGTCGAGTAGTTGTGAATTTGAGAAATACTTGTGTTAAAGTTTGTGATTCCCCTAGCATGCACGTATGGCGAACCGTTATGTGATGAAGTCAGAGCATGATTTATTTATTGATTGTCTTCCTTATGAGTGGCGGTCGGGGAGACGGCGATGGTCTTTTCCTACCAATCTATCCCCCTAGAACATGCGCGTAATACTTTGCTTTGATAACTTGTAGATTTTTGCAATAAGTATATGAGTTCTTTATGACTAATGTTGACTCCATGGATTATCGCACTCTCACCCTTCCACCATTGCTAGCCTCTCTAATCACCTTGATTTTTGGGTATCATACACCCACCATATATCTTCCTCAAAACAGCCACCATACCTACCTATCATGGCATTTCCATAGCCATTCGGAGATATATTGCCGTGCAACTTTACACCGTTCCGTTTATTATGACACGCTTCATCATTGTCATATTGCTTAGCATGATCATGTAGTTGACATCGTATTTGTGGCAAAGCCATCATTCATAATTCTTTCATACATGTCACTCATGAGTCATTGCACATCCAGTACACATGGGAGGCATTCATATAGAGTCATATTTTGTTCTAAGAATCGAGTTGTAATTGTTCAGTTGTAAGAAAATAAAAGTGTGATGATCATCATTATTAGAGCATTGTCCCAAGTGAGGAAAGGATGATGGAGACTATGATTCCCCCACAAGTCGGGATGAGACTCTGGACGAAAAATAAAAAAAAGGAAAAGAAAAAAAAGAGCTATAAAAAAGAGAGAAAAGGCCCAAATTAAAAAAAAATGAGAGAAAAAGAGAGAAGCGACAATGTTAATATCCTTTTACCACACTTGTGCTTCAAAGTAGCACCATGATCTTCATGATAGAGAGTTTCCTATGTTGTCACTTTCATATACTAGTGGGAATTTTACACTATAGAACTTGGCTTGTATATTCCAATGACGGGCTTCCTCAAAATGCCCTAGGTCTTCGTGAGCAAGCGAGTTGGATGCACACCCACTTAGTTTCTTTTGTTGAGCTTTCATATACTTATAGCTCTAGTGCATCCGTTGCATGGCAATCCCTACTCACTCACATTGATATCTATTGATGGGCATCTCCATAGCCCGTTGATACGCCTAGTTGATGTGAGACTATCTTCTCCTTTTGTCTTCTCCACAACCACCATTCTATTCCACATATAGTCTTTGTATCCATGGCTCTCGCTCATGTATTGCGTGAAGATTGAAAAAGTTTTGAGAATGTGAAAAGTATGAAACGATTGCTTGGCTTGTCATCGGGGTTGTGCATGATTTAAATACTTTGTGTGGTGAAGATAGAGCATAGCAGGACTATATGATTTTGTAGGGATAACTTTCTTTGGCCATGTTATTTTGAGAAGACATGATTGCTTTGTTAGTATGCTTGAAGTATTATTATTTTTATGTCAATATGAACTTTTGTCTTGAATCTTTTGGATCTGAATATTCATATCACAAGTAAGAAGAATTACAATGAAATTATGCCAACTAGCATTCCACATCAAAAATTATCATTTTTATCATTTACCTACTCGAGGACGAGCAGGAATTAAGCTTGGGGATGCTTGATACGTCTCCAACGTATCTATAATTTTTGATTGCTCCATGCTAATTATCTACTGTTTTGGGCAATATTGCGCTTTATTTTCCACTTTTATATTACTTTTGGGACTAACCTATTAACCGGAGGCCCATCCCAGTTCTTTGTTTTTGCCTATTTCAAAGATTTCGAGGAAAAGGGATATCAAACGGAGTTAAAACGGAACGAAATCAATTGGAGAAGTTATTTTTGGAACGAAAGCCACCCGATGGACTTGGAGTGCACGTCAGGAAATACTGGAGCTGGCCACGAGGGTGGGGGGCGTGCCCACCCCCCTAGGGCGCGCCCCCTGCCTCGTGGGGCCCCCGAAGCTCCAACGACGTACTTCCTGTACCCATATATACTCACGTACCATAAAACTTCCAGAACAGAGAAGATAGATCGGGAGTTCTGCCGCCGCAAGCCTCTGTAGCCACCAAAAACCTCTCGGGAGCCTGTTCCGGCACCCTGCCGGAGGGGGAATCCATCACCGGTGGCCATCATCATCATCTCGGCGCTCTCCATGACGAGGAGGGAGTAGTTCACCCTCGGGGCTGAGGGTATGTACCAGTAGCTATGTGTTTGATCTCTCTCTCTCGTGTTCTCTTGTGTTCCCTCTATGGCACGATCTTGATGTATCCCGAGCTTTGCTATTGTAGTTGGATCTTATGATGTTTCTCCCCCTCTACTCTCTTGTGATGAATTGAGTTTCCCCTTTGAAGTTATCTTATCGTATTGAGTCTTTTATGAGAACACTTGATGTATGTATTGCCGTGCTTATCTGTGGTGACAATGGGATATCATGTGCCACTTGATGTATGTTTTGGTGACCAACTTGCGGGTTCCGCTCATGAACCTATGCATAGGGGTTGGCACACGTTCTTGACTCTCCGGTAGAAACTTTGGGGCACTCTTTGAAGTACTTTGTGTTGGTTGGATGAATCTGAGATTGTGTGATGCATATCGTACAATCATGCCCACGGTACTTGAGGTGACAATGGAGTATCTAGGTGACATTAGGGTTTTGGTTGATTTGTGTCTTGAGGTGTTATTCTAGTACGAACTCTTTATTAGATCGATCCGAAAGAATAACTTTGAGGTGGTTTCGTACCCTACCATAATCTCTATGTTTGTTCTCCGCTAGTAGTGGCTTTGGAGTGACTCTTTGTTGCATGTTGAGGGCTTGTTATATGATCTATCTATGTTATTATTGTTGAGATAACTTGCACTAGTGAAAGTATGAACCCTAGGCATTGTTTCCTATCATTGCAATACCGTTTACGCTCACTTTTATCATTAGTTACCTTGCTATTTTTATATTTTCAGATTACAAAAACCTTTATCTACTATCCATATTGCACTTGTATCACCATCTCTTCGCCGAACTAGTGCACCTATACAATTTACCATTGTATTGGGTGTGTTGGGGACACAAGAGACTCTTTGTTATTTGGTTGCGGGGTTGCTTGAGAGAGACCATCTTCATCCTCGCCTCCTACGGATTGATAAACCTTAGGTCATCCACTTGAGGAAATTTGCTACTCTTGTCCTACAAACCTGCACTTGCAGGCCCAACAACGTCTACAAGAAGAAGGTTGTGTAGTAGACATCAGTGTCTTACAGGGAAGGCTCTCGGGACGCCATGACGAACCCGCAGAGACTCACCAACAAGGGTACCGAAGCTGGGTAGGCTTAAAAGGAAGGCGGTCAGGACTAAGACGCCGTCGTAGAGGTATGAAAAAAGAACCCCGCTCCGTGGTTGTTGTCTTTTAAAATATAATAACGTCCATGTTTACTAGCAGGAAAAACGCTCGCCCATATCTGGAGAGCCTGCCTGCTGTCGGTGTCAAAACCGGCGGATCTCGGGTAGGGGGTCCCAAACTGTGCGTCTAAGGCGGATGGTAACAGGAGGCAGGGAACACGATGTTTACCCAGGTTCGGGCCCCCTCGATGGAGGTAATACCCTAGTTCGTGCTTGATTGATCTTGATGATATGAGTATTACAAGAGTTGATCTACCACGAGATCGCAGAGGCTAAACCCTAGAAGCTAGCCTATGGTATGATTGTTGCATCCTCTGGACTAAACCCTCCGGTTTATATAGACACCGGATGGGGCTAGGGTTACCTGAGTCGGTTACAAGGGAGGAGATCTACATATCCGTGTTGCCAAGCTTGCCTTCCATGCCAAGGAGAGTCCCATCCGGACACGGAATGAAGTCTTCAATCTTGTATCTTCATAGTCCAATAGTCCGGGCTGTCAGGGGACCCCTAATCTAGGACTCCTCGGTGGCCCTGAACCAGGGCTTCAATGACGATGAGTCTGGCGCAGATTGTCTTCGCATTGCAAGGCGGGTTCCTCCTCCGAATATTCCATAGAAGATTTTGAACACAAGGATAGTGTCCGGCTTTGCAAAAAAAATTCCACATACCACCGTAGAGAGAATAATATTTCCACAAATCTAATCTGCTGATAACTTTTCATAACGTGACATCACACCACGGTCTGGTCATTATTCGAACTGTTTTCTCTGCCACCGCTTTACGCGTTTGTGAGGCAGTTTTATTGGCATCGCCTTGTCCGAGGAGATCGTGTCCCCTTATCAATCGGATTCTCATCAATACGGGTATGGGTAACCCAATCGTACTGTTGGTATGACTCCTCGATTTTAGGCAAGTTCTAAACTGACCCACGCTTGAAGGGCAACGATATTCACCCTCTTTATAAAGAGGCCAAGGCCTGTCCTTTTCTTCTACGCACTCAATCGAATCCTTCCCCCACCCCGAGTTCCAACACCCAAGGATCAGGCTAGGCGTTTCGGACCTTCAATCATGTCCGGATCCAACCTTCAAGGTCGGTGGATGCCCTCCTCCGTTACAGAGGAGGACATCAAGAAGCTGAGAGAAGCCAGGTATCTGACCGCCAAAATCTCGCACAGGCTACCTGCTCGAGGGCATGTTGTCCCCACTCCCGAGCCCAACGAGAGTGTCGTATTCGTCTCTCACTTCCTCCGAGGGCTAGGCTTTAGTCTAGATCCCTTTGTTAGAGGGCTCATGTTTTATTACGGGCTCGATTTCCATGATCTGGCCCCGGATTCCATCCTTCACATCTTGTCGTTCATGGTCGTGTGTGTGGGGACCCCGACTCATGAGTCGTGATCACCGGGTGCACGTGTACAGTGATCCCAGAGATCAATGCTCACTGAACACACAGAAGCTGAATAACAAGAGTCTTACATCCATACATACCGTCTTACACAAATTATGACCTTTATCGTCAAGTCTTACATTGATGAAGCCTCACGTGCTGAACATGAAAGAAAACGTAGGCAGCGGAAATCTTCGTCGTTAAGTAGAACCCATGCCATCTGCCTTAACCCTACAGGCATTCTGACTGGGAAGTGTCCTAGTTCGCATGTTCGTCACCAACGAACTCTTCCTCGAACTCCTGTTCTTCCATGCCTGGTCAATTAAATAACCAGTGGCAAGCAAATGAGTACTTTGAATGTACTCGCAAGCAACCCAAGTTTTGGTTCAAGATACAACAATGCATGACATAGGTAAATTTTTGCGGAAGGCTGGTTTTGAGTGCAATGACATGTTCAACAACTTGTAAGACATGCATCAGGAGAATTCAAGTAACCATGAGAACAGCTTACAGATATCAACATAAATAGAGTGGGCATCAACCCAACTCAATCATGTCAAGTCCTTTGACTTGACCCAAGTAGTTCTTTCCACTTATCCCAACACACACCTTGGTTTTGTAAACAAGTGGACGTAGCCCAAGAGCGGTTACCCAACTGTCCTTGATCGTGGACACGACTATTCGAATAGTTTTACACTCCGCAGAGGTTGCACACTTTACCCACAAGATCCGGGGAACTTCCGTGTCATCCACGACCCGCGGTACCTCAAGTACCCGGGGTAAGCACCCGATCACTATCTTTCCCTAGACGACACTAACAAAGAGTCCACTCATTGTTCCGTATCCTCACAATGTACATCATACGAGACTCACTCGAGATCGTAACATCCGCGAGGGGACACAACGGTGTGTCCGGTGCCCTATGAAAACAGTCATGGCAGCCCTACCTGGCACGACCCCGTCCCGAGAGAGAGCACCAACTCTCCCCCGTCACTAGTAATGTGGGCTCCAAGCTAGTATTGGCCTAGGTAATCAATAATGCCCTTTCCCATACAAGGGTAGAGTGGTTGCGCATGTAAGGTTGGAATAACGGTCGCAACTTAAACCAATCCATTTTGAAAAGCAACACACACACTTGCCTCGGTACACCACTTCGTCATCAAGTGGTTACCCAACTCATCATCTCCCTCGGGCATAAGTGGCACCCGACGGGGTTTTCGAATAGTCTTTTGAAAATACTTTGTCTCCATCACCGTGCATATTCCCATCCCCTTTTGCATAGCAACTACTTTAGCATCCTAACTACTCCCACCGGCATAACCCTCATAAGAAGGTAGGGTCATGCACAATGCAAGTATCAATGAGGAAGTAACGGTAACGGAAGCAAACCACCCGAAGTGGTCACCTCATCATCATGACTCCGATGCAAGTAATAAAAGTGCTATATGACATGCATAAAAAGGGTTTCTCAAACATGGTCAAAGGGCTGCTTGCCTGGCTCAAAGAAGGTCTTACGGTCTTCAAAGTCTTACATTCCCTAACTCCTTCACAAGAACGCAATCTATCGCCGCAAAATAATAACGAGAAAAATAAGGCAATAATAAAACAGAAAAACCAAGGTGCTCAGAAAAATGTCAACTCATTTTTGTTAAATACTAGGGTGAAAACTAAGAAGGGGAAAATTCCTAGTTTTGGATTTGGAGTAGCTTAATGGGAGAAATGGATTTTCAGAGGGGTTTAGATATATTCAAATTTGAATTTGAATATGAACAGTACATAAAAGTTTTTTGGACATGAGTGAAGGTTATACCATTAAATAGGTAGGATTTTTACAAGATTTTAGGAATTAGAATTATTGCATTTGGATTAATATTTAATCCTGTGGAATTTTTGGAGAAGTTACAAAAAAAGAAAAGGAAAAAGGCCACTGTGCAACTGGGCCAAAACAGCCGCAGCGCACAGGCCCAGAGGCGATTCGGCCCAGGCGAGCCGAAGGAGCCAAGGCTGAGTTTGAACTGACGTGCGGGGCCTGTGCCCCAAATGAGAAAGAGGGGGCGAGGAGAAGAGAGGTCGACAGAAAGGGCCCGCTGTCCATCCCTAACCTCGCTGATGAGGGTCAGCAAGCTCACCGGCGACGTTTCCGGGCATGGCGGGGTGAGCTGATGGCACCGTTGGACTCCTCTTCGTGTCACCGTTCGGGTGGTGTCGGAGTTGGCCGGAGGGGAGCAGTGGTTCGCCGGAGACGAGGTTCGCGGCGGAGCTGTCAAGGCCGATGGCTCCAAAGAACAAAGAAAACGAGCGGGAAAGATGGGGGAATCGATTGGTGAGCTATGGGCGTTCCAGAGAAGCAATAAAGAGGGCCGGGGGTGGCCTGTACCGTGGGATCGACGACGACCCGAGGGCGGTGGAGCTCGAGCTCGATCTCGAGCTCAAGCGATTCTGAGAGGAACTGGGGGTGCAGGGGGATGAGTTGGTGGTGCAGAGGGCGAGTGGTGAGGAGAGGAGAGCTCGGGGGCTTAAATAGAAGGGGGGAGAGGTGCACCATGGCTCGTGCGCCGGCGAGCTTCTAGCCGTTGCTGGAGGCCACGGGGGCTCACTTGAGCGTGTCTGGGGTCCTTGTGGGAGAGTTCTACAGCCAGGGGAAGGAAGAGAGAGAGCGGGGAAGGGCCAGCTTCACGTGTGAGGTCAGCTCATTGGAGCTCTCATGTGGCTGCAGCGTCTGAAAGTAGAAAGGGCAGAAGGAGGGAGAAGGAGGAGGGGGATAGAGGCGTGGCGTGTCGTGATCTGCCGAGGCACATCGTCAGGCTACTGGGGAGGCCCAGGTACGGGAGGTGGTTGGCAGGTGGGGCGATTCTGATCTTGGAGGCCTTTAGCATGCTCCAGAGCGTGCAAATGGCCGGCATGCCCTTTTTTTGCTAAAGTGGGCACGGCCAAGCATGTCTAGTAGCTCTAGGGAGGAGTAAAGAATGTGGGGAAAGCCTTGGATGCCTTGGGTGGCCACTGGAGTGAGGAGGGAGGTGAGGAAGAGGGGTGCAAGGGCTGTCCAGAGAGGTAAAAGAGGTGGTTTGACCCCTCAACTATTGATCTGAGATGCAGCCATTGCTACTGGAGGTAGAAGAGGTCTAGGAGGGGCTGTGGTAAAAAGTTGAGGCCATGGAGAAGAGTGGAAGTGGTCAAAACAGGGGTTTTAGTAAAATGGCAGAAGGTGTTTGTTGCTGGTTTGGGCAAGAAGATGAACTCCTCTTGTCATGAGGCTTTACAGGGTCGAATGGCATGAGAAAATAAGAGGTTCCACCAAGATTGAGTTCATTTGTGCAAAGTTGCCAATGCAATTTTTGTAAACCCTAGAAATCAACAGAAATGGACTTTCCAAGATTTAGCCATGCAAATTTATTCTCCTTGATGCACCACTTTGTGCAGTGTCATCATTTGAGGTTCTGAACATGTCCACAAAAGTTGAGATCAAAAGGAGAAAGTTGCCAATGTAGAGTTGTTCAAATTTGGTTACGGGCGGAAGGGTTTTGGGGCCCTTTGATCAACTTAACTTGTTCTCCAACTTGTTCCACTTGGTCTAGATGAATAATTAGAACATTTGAGCATGTTCACAAGGTTTGAGAACATTTGGAAATGTTTGGCAATGTAAAGTTGCTCAAATTTCAAAGTAGACATAAATGGTTTTGAGGGGACTTGATGATGTTATATTGTTCTCCAAGACATGAGACTTGGCAAGATCATCCAATATGTCATATGTGACATGCTAGAATTTTCTTGGAATTTGTAGAGAATATTTCCTTTGTAAATATTTCAAAAGCTTGAAATATCCAGAAAGGGGTTTTGAGGGGTTTGACCAACATTTTGAACATGACCATGTGTTGAAACTCTTATATATGGAAAATATATGTCCACTGAGTTTTCCTAAATTTTCACAAATATTTTTAAATCATTTAAATAATTTTAACCTATTAAAGACCATTTCTGGCCTAAAGAAAAAGCCTTTAAATAATATAGGAAAATAACTTTTAAAATTATATTTTTGTGGTTTTTGGGAGTCCTATATCTAATAGGATTCAAATATACTCTTTGAAAGATTTTTCATACCCAAAATCAAGTACTTGCAGTACAAACCTCAAATTAGGGGTTTTTGGAAAACTAAATTTAGAAAATACTTTTTGGCCAAATTATTTTTGTAAGAAAATTCTATATTGTACTATACACATGTCATGATCATTGGGACAAAAGTTTGGAGCAAGGGAATGAAGTATAGAAGGTGGAGTTGTGTTGATTTTAAAGAGCACTTGAAAACCATAGAGAGAAAACCAACTCAAATAAAAAGCCAAATAATGCAAAAGTTTTTGTCAAACCACACTTTATTATGATTTAATAGCTTAAGTGTTGTGGCATGAAAATCAGGGTGTGACCGACCTACCCCCCTTACAAGAATCTCGTCCCCGAGATTCCCAAACTAGGAGCGGAAGGGAATACGGAAACTTAGGTTTGGGGTAGTCTTCACGTCCTCATACTGCTTCTGCTTTCGAGTGGTGCTCCATTGAACCTTGAAGTACTTGATGGTGTAGCTTCGTGTACAATGTTTTGCTTGATCCGGGTCGTTAATGGGTGGTTTGTGGTTGGTCAGGTTGGGCTGGGGGTCGATGGCTCGATGATCGACGTCCTTGTTAGTGATCGGGCTAGTTCGGAACGACTTCTAGAGTTGTGTTATGTGGAAAACATTGCGCACAGTGGGTAACTCAGGTGGTGACTCTAGCTGGTAGTTGTGTCCCTTCGTCTTGGAATGATCTCGGAGGGGCCGGTAAATCTTGGTGTGAGCTTCCTTTTGGAAATGCTTGGTTCCTGCGAGAGGAGTGGTTTGCAGATATGTACGGTCTTCGACGAGAAAGTTCACTTCTTGACGATGGTGGTGGGTGTAGTTCTTCCTCCTTGGCATGGCGGTCTTCAAATGTTCCTTGACTAACTGAACGGCTCTTCTTCCGTCTTCGGGTGGACAAGTAGGTGACCAAATGATGATGACAACTATCGGTTTCAAATCCGGCATATCTCGTAGTAGGGGTCCTAAGCTAGGCGTCTTGGAGCGATGGTAACATGGACACGGGGTTTTACCCAGCTTTGGGCTCTCTTGATGAGATAATACCCTACATGCTGCTTTTGATTGTATTCATATGGGTGTAGTACATAGTACATGTGTCTACCACGAGATTGTAGTAATGAATCTCAGATTGTCTATTGACTAGCCTGGCCTCGGTATATATAAGACACCGGAGGCCTAGGGTTTAGGAGAGTCCTTGTCTTGGGCGCCAAGTCTTGTGGAGTCTTCCTTGTGTCTGGCGGGGTTATCCGAATCGCCCATGAGTATCTGACCATGGGGTCCTCGGCCCAATCCAACCGATCGGAGACGACGTGGTGAGTACCCCTAGTCCAGACACCGCCAAGAGTCTGAACCGCCCTACAAGTTGGGAACGCTCCTCGATTCTTCCGAACTGTTCTTCACCTTCGGTCGCTGGTCTTGAAAACTGGTTCAACAAATCTTGCCATCTTCGATCTTGAGGATCGCCAAAGTGAATCTAAAGAGTTTACACGTCGGGTATCCGAGGAGCCCCTTTAAGTTTCTGGCCTTTATCAATGCCTTGTAATTTTTATGCCACGCCTCGGGTTTGAAGTTGTTCCCGAGGGGCAACGTCCTCTTGCGTCCGAGCTCCAACACCAGACTGTATTCGAGGTATCTTTAGCAGCCGAGCACCAATGCCGGACCGCTTCCGAGCTCCAACGCCGGACTATGCCCAAGCTCCAACACCGGACTATATTCGAGGTGTCATAGATCACCTTGGTTCAAAAAAGTTGAAGGAGTTTAGCCGAGCTTAATGCCGGAAATGCCCTCTATGGAGCCAGCCACTGGTGTCCGAGCTTTATGCGGGGCCGCTTGGTGTCTCGAGGGAGTCTGGATTAGGGGTGTCCGGGATAGCGGACTATAACCTTTGGCGGACTCTGGACTATGAAGATACAAGATTGAAGACTTACGTCCGTGTCCGGATGTGACTTTCCTTGGCGTGGAAGGCAAGCTTGGCGACACGGATATGTAGATCTCCTCCCATTGTAACCGACTCTATGTAACCCTAGCCCTCTCGGGTGTCTATATAAACTGGAGGGTTTTAGTCCGTAGGACGAACAACAATCATACCATAGGCTAGCTTCTAGGGTTTAGCCTCTCTGATCTCGTGGTAGATTTACTCTTGTATTACCCATATCATCAATATTAGTCAAGAAGGAGTAGGGTTTTACCTCCATCGAGAGGGCCCGAACCTGGGTAAAAACATCGTGTCCCTTGTCTCCTGTTACCATCCGCCTAGACGCACAGCTCGGGACCCCCTACCGGAGATCCGCCGGTTTTGACACCGACATTGGTGCTTTCATTGAGAGTTCCTCTGTCGTCATCTTTAGGCCCGATGGCTCCTCCAATCATCAACAACGATGCGGTCCAGGGTGAGACTTTTCTCCCGGACAGATCTTCGTATTCGGCGGCTTTACTGCTGCGGGCCAATTAAGCAGCCATCTGGAAGCAGATCGAAAGCTACGCCCGCCATCGTGTCAGATTCGAAGTTTGAACTACACGGCCGACGTCCGTGGAGACCTGATCTTCGACGGGTTCGAGCCGGCGGCGCGCCTTGACTGTCACGATGGGCATGATCTAGCTCTGCCGCTGAGCTGCCTCGAGGCCGCAGATCAGTCCGCTCCGACCCTTAGCTCGAGCCGATCGCGCCAATCGAGGACGGGTGGCTGGACACCGCCTCGGGGGCTGCAACCTTTACGGTGATCGAGCCGAACACCAGCCTTGTCCTCTGCGAAGCTCATGACTCCAAGGTGCCGGACTCCTCTCCGGACTCCGAACCTTCCGCGCCCCTGCCGATCGAATCCGATTGGGCGCCGATCATGGAGTTCGCCGCCGCGGATATCTTTCAGCACTCGCCCTTCGGCGACATTCTGAATTCACTAAAGTCTCTCTCTTTATCAGGAGAGCCCTGGCCGGACTATAGTCAGCAAGGTTGGGATGCGGATGACGAAGAAATTCAAAGCCCACCCACCACCCACTTCAGAGCTAATCGATGATTTAACCGACATGCTCGACTTCGACTCCGAAGACATTGACGGTATGGACGACGAGTTAGGAGACGAACAGGAACCAGCGCCTATAGGGCACTGGACAACCACCTCATCTCACGATGTATACATGGTGGACACACCTAAAAGAAACGACGACGAGGAACAAAGGGACGCAGCGAGGGATCGTTCCCTCGAAAAGCAGCCAAAGCGGCGGCATAAGCGCCGCTCTGAACCCCACCTCGACAGAGACCCAGCCACAGAGCAGGGCGAACCGGCGGACGAGGAACATGCCATCGAGCAACTGTCCGAACAGGGCAACTTGGATAAACAAACCGAACAACCCGTCCCCGACGAAGATAACGGTCCGGACGACCTCACATCGGACAAGTTCTCGGAGCAGAAGAATCTCCACAAAAGGCTCGCCATCTGCGTACAGAGCCTGAAAAAGCGTAAACGGAAGCTCAAAACAGCGGAAGATGCACTCAGAACTAGATGGAGCAAAGTACTCAACACCGCAGACAAATACGGCGATCGCCACACAAAGAGCTATCCGGCGAAAATTACTGCGAATTTGACGAAGAGGCCTTAGAGCCCCGCAATCAAAAATAAGGAGGCGGCTGGTCGGATACACAACCCCATGGCCAACATAGAGCGGCAAACGGCGCCAAGACACAAGCCAAGCACGCGATTCGCACAAGGATTCGCATCAAAAAGATGGCCCAGCCAGATCTATCTACAGTCCAAGAAAGCAAGCTTTAGTAAGCAATGCAACACAACAAGTATCTGAACATCGCGGCACACCCAAATATAGGGGTGCCACACACCCCCTATGTTTCACCGATGAGGTGCTGGACCATGAATTTCCAGCGGGATTCAAACCCGTAAACATAGAGGCGTCTGACGGAACAACAGATCACGAGTGCGGATTGAGGATTATATCCTCCACATACACATGGCTAGAGGAGATGACCTCCACGCCATAAAATACTTACCCCTCAAGCTCAAAGGGCCAGCCCGGCATTGTCTTAAAAGCCTTCCCGAAAACACCATTGGAAGTTGGGAAGAGCTCGAGGATGCTTTTCGGGCAAATTTTCAAGGGACCTATGTCCGACCTCCGGATGCAGACGATTTAAGTCATATAACTCAACAACCCGGAGAGTCGGCCCGGAAACTCTGGAACAGATTTCTTACTAAAAAGAACCAGATAGTCGACTGTCAGGACGCCGAAGCCTTAGCAGCTTTCAAACACAGTGTTCGAGACGAATGGCTCGCCAGACACCTCGGCCAAGAAAAGCCAAGAACAATGGCCGCATTAACAAGCCTCATGACCCGCTTTTGCGAGGAGAAGATAGCTGGTTGGCAAGATGCAATACCAGCTGACCCAAGTACATCCGGGTTAGGGATGGAAACGGGAAACCGCGACGCAGCAAGGACCAGCGCCGGACCAAGGGAAACAGTCCGAAGAGCACGACAGTCAACGCTGGATTCAAAAGCTCTCGGCAAAATCAGAAAAAGCTGCCCCTCAAGGATATCACGGACAAGCTATCGAACCTAAACAAAATCTTGACAAGATATGCCAAATCCACAGTACTCCCGGGAAGCCTGCAAACCATAGCCACACAGATTGTTGGGTCTTCAAGCAATCCGGCAAACTCAACGCCGAACACA
Source organism: Aegilops bicornis (assembly GCA_021605145.1). Lineage (NCBI taxonomy): Eukaryota > Viridiplantae > Streptophyta > Magnoliopsida > Poales > Poaceae > Aegilops > Aegilops bicornis. Next base: position 3,624,648 of record JAHIAL010000026.1, on the reverse strand, counting down.
AGGGGCTCGACACACCAAGCGAGGACGATGACGAACCCCACAAGCAGAGCACCGAAAACAAAGATTTCCCACAAGAAGTCAAAACAAGAAACTCACTTCACGTGACAAAAGGGAAAAACAGAGTGGCGCCTATAGAGATACGCGCCATACGGCCTATCCCAGAGGAGTCCCGCCACTGGTTGTTAAAACCAATCACCTTCGACCATCAAGATTACTCTAGAAGTATCCGGAACGCAGGCTGGACTGCCTTGATATTAGATCCGGTAATTGACGGACTCCACTTTACACAAGTCCTAATGGACGGCGGCAGTGATCTAAACCTGCTATATCAGGACACAATCCGCAAAATGGGGATAGACCCAACAAAAATTTGCCATAGCAACACTTCCTTTCAAGGGGTAACGCCAGGCCCGGATGCCCATTGTACGGGTTCTCTCCTGTTAGAAGTTATGTTCGGCTCCCGAGCAACTTCCACCGAAAAAGCTAACCTTCCACATCGCCCCATTTACAAGTAGCTATCAAGCACTCTTGGGACCTTGAAGCTTCGCCCGTTTTAACGCAATACCGCATTATGCACCTCTTACGATTAAAATGCCCGGTCCATGAGGCATCATCTCATTAAAGGAAACATCGAGTGTTCCTCGGTAGCGAGAAGACTGTGCGGCTACCTTGACAGCCACACACTAAACCGGCTTCACTAATCAAAGCACCTAAACAGGTCGTTCAGACCCCGGACATGGCTAGACGAGTCCGGCGTAAACATACAAGGGCTTACTAGCCGTCTACCCCAGTACAAGGGGCTCCGCGCGTGTACAATGAGAGACAATAAAGCTCAACTTTACCCATTTTTTGAGTTATACTTTGTTTATTTAATATAACTTACATTTTCGCACGATCTTTTTCAACTAAGATCCTCTCTTTTACAGATGAACACCGTGCTACACCCGTCCAGGATACGGCACAACGGAGACACAGGCGCAGACGAGCAGTAGGGACCCGTTCCAAGGATTCTTTTTAGACCAAGACCCTGCGTAAACCTTTTTCACTATCTCTTGTTGATACACATCCCCCGATTTTTTTGGTATAACCGAGGAGGAGGCTGGCGTCTTGGCATGTGGCCACGTCAGAATTTTGCGCGTACCTGGACACCAGGGGCTTATTACCAAGGGCGTTGTTCAGCCCGTTTTCATAAAGACCGAATACCTTAGGGAGTGTTAGGCGTCGCGAAGTTTGGCCTTATATGCATCAGCTCCGAATCATGTCTTTGGTCAAATGTTGGGTTTGCGGCTCCTGTGTTTTGCTGCCTTACGTTCCGCTCTATCGGCTAAGGCAGCACTGTGAGAATTCACTGCGACAGCCCCGGGTTCGCCAGGGGGACCTCGAGAGAAAGCCGAAACCGATCATCATGATATAGCGTGAGACTGGTCAACCACTCGATGACCCGCCGGAGTCTTTAGGATTCCTCCGCATTAACGAAGGGTCGTTTCGCCGTGCACACACGCCGCCGAATTTGGGTGAGCGGTGCCCCTAGGGGCTATATAGTAGCCCCACTGTCAAACTCCTATGGCTAAGTGAAAGTGATAAAGCATTATAGTTCGGTTTGCCTAGTTCACGCGCTTATCACCTCCTTAATAGGACCAAGACGTTGGATCAAGTGTGAAAATGCGCCTTTTCATGCGAACACCCCGCATTATATGCGTAAAGTCAAGACTGCCATCTTTCAGGTTATATACACATATACATTAACGGCCGCACAGGAGGTATTTTAATTCTTGAAGGCACAAGTATAAAAAGCTTTTATATTCCCTCGAAACATTGTTTTACAATAATACATGTTATTTGAACATAATATCCTTCGAGCACTGCATCTCTATTAAACGAGCGCCCTGCAGAACTTCCTGAAAAGAGTGCTCGGCAGGTACTCGGCTCCTGTCCGAATCTTGGGATGCAACAGCGATGGCATTCATCCTCGCCCAGTATGTTTTGACACGGGCAAGAGCCATCCGCGCACCCTCTATGCATGCTGACCTCTTCATTGCATTGATATGCGGCACCGCACCAAGGAACTGCTGCACCAAGGTAAAATAAATCTTGGCTCCGGGCCTTCCGGCCACAGATGACTCACGACATACTTCATGGTGAGTCCGGATAACCTATTCAGCTCCGCCCATGCGGCCAAACGATCGGTTAATGGAAGTGGGCGCTCTGGATTGTGGAACTGGGACCAAAAAAGCTTTTCCATTTCGTGATCCTTTTGATCTCGGAAGTGTTGACAGCGTCCGCTGCACTCGCCGCCAAGTCCAGATAAGTGTCCGCCAGACTCCACACCGGTCCAACGGAGCATATTTAGGATCCTCGAACTTCATCCGCAACATAAAGGGCTTTCCAGCCGCGATATCTCCAGACTGACATAGCTCCTCCTTCATAGCTCTCATCGCAGAGCGAGTATCCTTGGCCTCGGTAGTGGCCTTCTCCGAATCATACATTCGCCCGATCTTCTTTTTCAAGAAGCTTGCAGCGGTCGGCAGCATTTTTCAACTTCACAGCCATCTCGGCCATTTCCTTCTTGCTTCGCCAGTGAGCAGCCTGTTCGGCTTTCCGCTCTTCAGCCGCCTTTAAGGCAGCCGCATCGCTTTTCCGGGCCTGCTCCTTGGCTCGGGCAAGTTCCGCCCAAAGGTTCTCCATGGCAGCGGCACCATCTGCGTCAAGCACACATGTTGTAAGATACGGGCATCAAGCTCCTCTTACCAGGTGTCTTCGGAGAAATTACATACCTTGTGCTTCGTCAGCCGCTTGTTGACAAAGCGCGATATCGACATCTGCCACGTCAAGTTGCCGCTTTAGCTCGGCAAATTCATCACCGGCTAGCCGCCCGAACACTTCGCCACCTACATACGGCGGGGCGACATATTATACTGGATTATGATCCTCGGCGCCCGTCATTTTGACAACGCACCGAGTCTCGAGAACTACTATCTGCAGGCGCATCTTATATATGCGGAACTATCAAAAGGTACATCACCAGCGTACCTCAAAACCTGTCAAGAAACTCCGACGGCTTCGTACAACCCGCTCTCCGCGGATGAAACCCTTTCAATCACGGTACCCATCAACGCACGGTGTTCTTCTGAGATAGACACTCGCCCAAGCAGATCCTTCAGCTCCTCCGACCATGCACCAGACGGTGCCAGACTCGTCCGATGGCCTTTTTCGAAGCTCGGACATGGAGGGCTTTGGGGGGCCATACGACTGCCCTCCGGCCCTGCCGGATTCGGAGAAACCCTCTGTTGGTGTCAAAACCGGCGGATCTTGTGACACCCCAAAATTTTAACCTTGTTTTGTTAATTCAAAACTTGCCAGGAAATTTAAAATTTTCCTTTTCTTGGATTTTCTTGACTTCAGAACTCTTCTTTTCTTGTTTATTATGGAGTTTTTACCTCAAGTGTGATCTTCCCCAAATTTTTATTGGACTCTCTTACCCTCTCAAATAAAACAATTCTTTATCAGTAGGATTATTTATAAAATTAATCTTTCCCCCTGAGCTTGGTTTCTCTAAATTGGGTTTTCATAAGTTTAGGGTCCCATTTGAACTGCAACCCTTTTATAAATTCATTCAATATTCTAGGTGTCTTATGGAGCATTTAAACCACTTTTGTGCAAAAATATCTTCTGTCCTTTGAATATTTGAGCTCTACACCAAATTTTAAAATCTGGCCCAGTGAGCAGTTTTACACTGCAACCCCTTTAAATATTTCTTTCTAGCTTCCACCAAAATTTTGGGATGTCAGTAATAGCATGCAATTCAACTTTTGCAAAACCTAGTGATGTTCCTTGGAATAATTGAGTGAATCAACCTCTTTTCTATTCTGGTCCAACTTGAGGATTTGTACAGCAACCACATTTTTAATTGCCCCTTTATCCTTGATTCTTTTCCCTACTTGTAGTCCTCCCTGCTAAACCCCTAAGTCCAGGAGCATGCACCCATTGGATCATTTTTAGTCCATATAATAATGGCATTTATCTCCTGTCTAGAATTGGAGTTTTTCAAAACTTGCACTAGCAAGTTTGTGCTTTGGACAAACTAACTTCACCACCCTCTCATGCATCCAAGAAGACACTATATAACCTGGAGATTTTGGCCATTCCAAGAAATGCCTAAGAGCCTTTGGCATTTTGTCAAACACCTTATGGGCATGATCTGTTTTGACATGAAATTTTGTTTGCACTGTGAACTTGGTCTCCTGACCAAACCCCTTTGTCCCTTGGTCTCCCCTCTATCTCTAGCTTAGTCCTGTTGCTTGCCAACCTCATCCGAGCCCTCCAGCATGTATTGGCATTTCGTCGAGCACGTCCCATGCGTGCTCTGGGCGCGAGAAGAGCACGCGCATTGCACGTGCCACGCCCGAGCCGACGTGTCGCGACCCTGGTTTGCCACCACTTTGCAGAGCCGCGCCACACGCTCCCCTCCTCACCGCGTCTCGCCAAGCAGGCTCTGGTGCCCTACAGCACCGCCGTCAGAGCCTTGGCGGCACGCCGGCGTCCACAGCGCGCCTCTGCCAGGTCGGTGCCGCCCAAGCCACCAGCGCTCGCCACCTAGCTCACGTCGCCGCCACGTCGCCCTAGCTACAGAAAGACGGTCGCCTGCGACCTTATCCCCCAACCGCCGTGGAACCGCCTTGACGTGCCTATTTAAGAAGCTCCGAGCCCATCCAAGCACTCGGGCTCCTCCTAGTGCCCCCGTTGCCGTCAATTGAGGGGAAGAGGCCGTCTCCACCAACTCCGGCCAGTTCAGCCACCGCCGCCTTCGAGCACCGTTCGACACAACCAGAACCTCCCCCGCCCTCCCAACGCCACCAAACGACTCCATTCCTTCTTGCGGTGCCACCCAGACCCCCAGCTGCGACGGAGAGCCACCATCTCCACAAACTCACTTCGCTCCCGAAGCCTTCGGCCGCCGCGAAGCTCGTCGACGGCGAAGCCCTCCACCTCCAACAACCCTGCAACCACCGGAAGGATCGCCCTAGATCCGCGGATCCATCCCCACCCTCAGCTCCCCACAAGGACCCGCCGTCACCGTGGCGACAGTCACCGAGTCCCGCCTCGCTCGGGACAGAGGAAGAAGAGGGGAGGCGGACTAGTCAAACCTGACTAGTGGGCCACCTGGACCCACTGTCAGTGACTCCCCGCGCAGTCCACGCTGGATAAGTGGAAGCGTACTTCCCAAATACGCTTTTCGGCGGTATGCGTGTTTATTTGAAACGTTTTCTTTTCTGTTTTATTTTAAATAACAGATTTGACTAAACTTTGAATGGCTGTAACTTTTTAAATACAACTCCAAATGAATTGATTCTTTTTCCTACCTCTCTCAAATTTGATCTAGTTTATTTTAAGATTTATTTGAAAAATTTTCAAAACAACTTTTTGTGCTGTTTTGAGTTTGTGTGTTAATTCAAATTTATTTTAAAATAGGACCTTGGAGAGAGAGAAGAAAACTTTCAAAAGTTTTGGAGTGCACCCTGCCTTTCCACACCTTGAAGGCAAGCATTCTGAACCCCGGCATGATATATTTTGGTGTGTTAGTTGACGCGTTTATAAGACCACTTTATTTCGGAGTACTTATTATTTCATGCGAAAGGATCATTTGCTTGGATGCATATTAGTGATTTCCTTGCTGTTGGGAATGAATATACTTGTGATGGTAATCATCCCCATGTGCCTTGCATACATGCCGGAAAGGAATCCGGGAGAACTTCTGCCTTGGGTAGGCATGAGTTTGTCGCCGGTCTCCGTCAGGACGGTTATGTCCGGTATGGCATGGCCAGGTATAATGGGTGTTGATTTTGTTGGTTGATATATATTTGTGATACATGTCATTCAGGGAATTCCTAGACCTCCCGAGTCGACCACGGATCGAGTCTTGTATCCAGTTACCCCATACTTTACTTGCCTCAGATTACCACTTGCCCCTCGCCCGGGTAGAGTGCAGTTCGATAAGTCCTCAACCCCTTTCAAGCACACACCGTACAGAGAGGCCACAGTGGAAGATACCGGTTGTAACTGGTAGGCATACCACCTGGTCCGGGGGCATGGGTGTTTCCGGTTGAGACCGAGAGGGGAGGCCACCCCTTAGAGCGCTGATATAAATTTGATCCCATGCTACGCGAGGTTGTAGCCTCCCACTTAGAGTTTGCTTAACAAGTGTCGTGGGTGATTCCAGGCACCGGTAAGTTAAGCTGGTGTGTGCAAGTCAGGTGTGTTTTCAATTAAAAGACCGTGGACGAAATTAGCCCCGATGGACTAAAGAAATTCGTTGCTCGTGGGTAAGAAGTACATCCTCTGCAGAGTGTAAACCCATTTGTAAAGCCGTGTCTAGGGTTAATATTACAGTCTGGGATGGGTCAATTTGGTCTTAGTGTCGGTCTTCGGAGGTGAAACTGTTAAACCAGAACTAGAATTACGACTTGAGACTTGTGATGTTTATGATTATTATTTTGTTATGCACTAACCCGTTATATTATTGGTAATATCGAATATCCTTGGGTTGGTTCTACCTCCCGGATATTCACTGTTATTTATTTTTTAAGCCATTTATGTGGTGTCACTGAGACGCCCGACTGTGGCATTTTATTTTTATAAGCCCTTTATGTGGTGTCGCTCGGATGCCCATTTGTGGCATTTTATTTTTATAAGCCCCTTATGTGGTGTCGCCGATGCCCGATCGCGGGCATAATATTTTTATAAGCCCTTTATGTGGTGTCGCTCAGACGCTCGATCGCGGGCATTTTATTTTTATAAGCCCTTTATGTGGTGTCGCCAGACGCCCGATCGTGGCATTTTATTTTATAAGCCATTTATGTGGTGTCGCTCGATCGCTCGATCGTGGCATTTTATTTTTATAAGCCCTTTATGTGGTGTCGCTCGGACGCCCATCGTGGCATTTTATTTTTATAAGCCCTTTATGTGGTGTCGCATTTGAGACGCCTGCATCGAGGCATTTCTTTTGCTTACCAACCTTTCGAGGTGTCGCCCGGACACCCGATCGGTGCATTATATTTATTTATTTATGTCATTGCATATTCATAAATAACCTGCTTGCATGTATCAGAGTCTTCATTAACTTTTGTGACTGACATCATGAGCATAAATAATTGTTTTTAGCATATTGTTGTTATGTTATGCCCGTGTTAATAATGTTTGCGAGTACATTCAAAGTACTCACTGGCTTGTCCCGGGCTATTGTCTTGGCCAGGTTTCTTGCACGGAGAGGAGCGACGCGATGACGCCCCGGAACCTAAACAACGGCAATAGCAGCCTCGAAGATAGGAGTTAGCACGGTCAGCTGTTCTTGTGGGAAATGGAGTCCCATAGACATTGATGATTCACAAACCGCTTCCGCCATAAACCACTAGAAACCATTTGTTGTACTCTCAGGCCAGAATGGTCTTGTACCGCATATTATGTACTTTGCTTGGAGATTCTGTATCAAGTTGGTGCCTCATCAGCTAACAGTAATCCTGGGGCTGGTGAGTACGACGGCCCTTTTTCTGGAAATTATATCCCGGAAAAACCGGTCGCCACAGACTTGGTATCAGAGCCAGGCTGACCATTGGCTAATCCTATCTTAGCCAGGTCAATAATCTTAGGCAAACCAACCCACCAAGCCATAACCGAACCCCAGCCAAGCTTCTCGTGCAAGATAGCCACACAGTGACCCCGACACTTTTGGCAGTCGGTGCCAAACCTATCAACCTAGCCTATCGATCACGCGCCAGTGACCAGCACCCAAGGTGTCTCATTCGCAAGCGTGCGAAGGAAGACTCCGTCCCCTTTTTCCTATAAAAGGGCACGCCAAATTAACCCAAAGACAAAGACGGCCGCTACCCCAAACCGAGCCACAATGTTCGGTCCCATCGTGCACACTGAGACCACAGCAACCAACCTTGGAGGCTTTGTGACCATACTCGCAAACCTCACCCGCCGTGCCTATGCGTTAGAAGAGCCACCCGAATATGTTGTGTACCAAGGACCCATGAGCGGCGAGAGCCGTCAATTCTGGGCCATTGTACACATCTACGTTAGGGGTCTAGCGCCCGAGCGCCCCTACAGGTTCACCGGAAGAACAACTTCCTTTGAGCCACAAGCCATCCAACTAGCTGCTCGAGAGGCTATAGTTCACCTCAGGCACTTGTCGCCCAGAGTTAATTGTCGCTCGTTCCACTACTACCCCAGACGTGAAGGGTATGGTAGACCACCCCAAGTTGCCAACGGAGATCATGAGACAGACCCTACATTGCTGCACCTAGTGCGCTATGTGGGTGCACTAGAGGAACTGTTCGATCAAATCACCATTGATCTGATCGCAGCCCGTGGAGAGCTGGTTCGTCGAGCCCCGGCGAGAGAAGAAAACGAGCCCAACGCCGACAACCCAGTTGTGCTGTTCGGACATCCGATCGAGACCCTGAGGTCAGCCCCATCTGTCAACCAACGTGCTTTGATGACCCCAGAAGTACTTAAATGCCTTTTTGGGAGCACACTCCAACGGGATTGTGGCCAACAATCCCCGCGATGGTCATCATCGCTACCCCGAGCCAGCAGCCCCTCAACCCTCTCCAGCTAATTCCGATGGTGAGACCCGTGGAGATGCCTCGACGTCCACAAGGCACGCCCGTTTGGATGTAAACGAGGTAGACTAAGTCACCAAAGTAGTGTCGAGTCCCAGTGTATCCTCGCTTTGTAATCATGTGACCTTGTATATAAACACAGCCTGTCGTCATGCCTCTGTTTTAAATAGCAGCCTTGCATGGATATATTAGCATGCAGTGTGATTTTTTTTCTATCCCAGGCACAGCTACCAAAAACCACCCCGACAACCCCACAGTGATACGTCACTTTGGTGAGATATGTATCTATAGCTTTGACCCCGAGCTGAGCCGGCTGATTCTTTACCATTCACCATGGTAAAATGACCCAGCTCCAGTGCTATATAAAGGCCACGGCGTGACCTCGCCAAGCACCCCTCACCTTGTGCACCATCCTCACAACAATTTCTTGCCATGCCGAGCCCTAGTATTTACCTGAGAACTCCAGATGCAACCCCAGGTAGTTTTGTCAAGATATTGTGGGATTTTACCTGCAGTACCATGGGCGCCACCCAGCCACCCAAGATGAGCTGTTCAAATCAAGGATCACCTTCCACCTCGAGATATTGGGCAGCAAGACACATCCCTCCGTAAACCCAAACCAAGACCCAACGGAGGTCTCCTTCGTGGGGAAATCTATGCCGACCCCACACATGGTCAGAGAAGCTGCAGCATACGAAGCGCTTGTTTCGCCTTCGATTCGCGGTACCTTATGCCAGCTAACGAGGGTATTATTATTTTCCGAGCCGTGCGGCGCCGGAGGAGTAACATCTTTTCGGTGGGCCGAATTGAGAGAGACCAGTCTGGCCAACCTCGTCGATGCGTCATTGCTCAAGAGCGTCTAACCCAACGCGTCATGGGTTATCTCCAGAGCTCGCGGATTTAAATCCTCAGATCGCCATCGGCAGATCACTAAGGCCCGACCAGGAGAGGCACATTCATCGTCTGGTCAATCCACTTTCCCCGATAGAAGAAGAGTGTACCCCAGTACCAGAGACGTTTTCTCGGGACCCCGCCGATTACTGCTTTTCTTTTTAGACATCACTGCCATGTTTATTCCAGCAACTGTAACTTATGCATGGCACCCCGAGTTCGCGCAGCGAGTGAACCTTTTATTTTCTATTAATGTGAGTAGCACTTTTGCGGTTTTGACTCTAAGGTATATTACTGTTTCTCTCGCGAAAAATCCTGGAGTAGGATTTCTTTTCCCTGATTGCTGCATCATACAACTCCTCACGACATGGATTATTTTTATTTTCCGCAGCACCACGGCAGCAGACTCACAACCACAACTACTCAAACACCCACACATTGCTTGCAAAAATTTGCAACGATGTTACACCTAACTAAGCAACTCCCGACAACAGTTAGCACCCGACACACCCCACCTACTCCTCGTGATCACCACCACCGCGGGAAGCCAACACCCGAGCAGCAGCTTCGCGATGATCGTCGAGGATCATCGCGCACAGGAGCACGGAGAGCCCCAGCACCGCCGCCAGCCCTCCGCACAACAGGATCACGTACCAGTCCGGCACCACCGCCGCCATTTGAGCCTCGCCTCGAGCTTCGGCAAACGGAAACAGAGGAGAAGGAAGGAGGAGGAGAAGCAAGGCCAGGTGTGAGGATAAGAGGAGAACACCTCGGCCGTTTTATAGCTCGAGTTCGGTGTACGGTGGGCGAGGTCCACCAGCGCCGCTCGTCGCCCGATCGCCGGTGTTCGGAGGCGAATCCTCGAGCAGTGCCAACAGCGCACTGGCCCGCGAAGTGAGTGCACGCTGCACCGGCAGCTAGCACGCCGCGCACTACCGCGGTACGGCCTAGATGCCCTACGCGCTAGGCATCGCCGGTGGAGAAAGCGCGGGGAAGGACGCGGGAGAGAGGAAGAAGAGAGAGCCGGAGGAAGAAGAAGAGGCTGACAGTGGGCCCTGGGTCCACCTGTCGACGAGAGAAAACCTGTGCTCTCGAATGCGACCAGCGTATTATTAAATTTAGAATTTATTCTAAATTTATATTCAGTGTAGAAATCGCTCGTTTTCCCCAAAACCGTGGATTTTTCCCACGCCATGCCAGTGTCCCACAGTGTATTTTTTGCACCACTTATTGCCCTCCCACTGTAGCCGTTTTTTTTATGCAATTTTGCTATAGAGTCAACTCTTAGCAAATCTCGAGGACGAGATTTTCCTTAAGGGGGGTAGTGTTGTGACACCCCAAAATTATAACCTTGTTTTGTTAATTCAAAACTTGCCAGGAAATTTAAAATTTTCCTTTTCTTGGATTTTCTTGACTTCAGAACTCTTCTTTTCTTGTTTATTATGGAGTTTTTACCTCAAGTGTGATCTTCCCCAAATTTTTATTGGACTCTCTTACCCTCTCAAATAAAACAATTCTTTATCAGTAGGATTATTTATAAAATTAATCTTTCCCCCTGAGCTTGGTTTCTCTAAATTGGGTTTTCATAAGTTTAGGGTCCCATTTGAACTGCAACCCTTTTATAAATTCATTCAATATTCTCACTAAAATTTGGAGGTGTCTTATGGAGCATTTAAACCACTTTTGTGAAAAAATATCTTCTGTCCTTTGAATATTTTGAGCTCTACACCAAATTTTAAAATCTGGCCCAGTGAGCAGTTTTACACTGCAACCCCTTTAAATATTTCTTTCTAGCTTCCACCAAAATTTTGGGATGTCAGTAATAGCATGCAATTCAACTTTTTGCAAAAACCTAGTGATGTTCCTTGGAATAATTGAGTGAATCAACCTCTTTTCTATTCTGGTCCAACTTGAGGATTTGTACAGCAACCACATTTTTAATTGCCCCTTTATCCTTGATTCTTTTCCCTACTTGTAGTCCTCCCTGCTAAACCCCTAAGTCCAGGAGCATGCGCCCATTGGATCATTTTTAGTCCATATAATAATGCCATTTATCTCCTGTCCAGAATTGGAGTTTTTCAAAACTTGCACTAGCAAGTTTGTGCTTTGGACAAACTAACTTCACCACCCTCTCATGCATCCAAGAAGACACTATATAACCTGGAGATTTTGGCCATTCCAAGAAATGCCTAAGAGCCTTTGGCATTTTGTCAAACACCTTATGGGCATGATCTATTTTGACATGAAATTTTGTTTGCACTGTGAACTTGGTCTCCTGACCAAACCCCTTTGTCCCTTGATCTCCCCTCTATCTCTAGCTTAGTCCTGTTGCTTGCCAACCTCATCCGAGCCCTCCAGCATGTATTGGCATTTCGTCAAGCACGTCCCGTGCGTGCTCTGGGCGCGAGAAGAGCACGCGCATTGCACGTGCCGCGCCCGAGCCGACGTGTCGCGACCCTGGTTTGCCACCACTTTGCAGAGCCGCGCCACACGCTCCCCTCCTCACCGCGTCATGCCAAGCAGGCTCGTGCCTGCGACACCGCCGTCGAGCCTTGGCGGCCTTGGCGGCGTCCTGGCCAGCGCCTCTGCCGGTCGGTGCCGCCCAAGCCACCGGCGGCCGCCACCTACCCCTTGAGCAGCGCGAGCTCATCCGCAGCCTCGTCCCCTAGCTCACGTCGCCGCCACGTCGCCTAGTTATAGAAAGACGGTCATCAGCGACCTTATCCCCCAACCGCCGCGGAACCGCCTTGACGTGCCTATTTAAGAAGCTCCGAGCCCATCCAAGCACTCGGGCAACCTCACACCATCCTCCTAGTGCCCCCGTTGCCGTCAATTGAGGGGAAGAGGCCGTCTCCACCAACTCCGGCCAGTTCAGCCGCCGCCGCCTTCCAGCACCGTTCGGCACAACCAGAACCTCCCTGGCCCTCCCAATGCCACCAAACGACTCCATTCCTCCTTGCGGTGCCACCCAGACCCCTAGCTGCGACGGAGAGCCACCATCTCCACAAACTCACTTCGCTCCCGAAGCCTTCGGCCGCCGCTTGGCTCGTCGATGGCGAAGCCTCCACCTCCAACAACCTGCAACCACCGGAAGGATCGCCTAGATCCGCGGATCCATCCCCACCCGCAGCTCCCCACAAGGACCCGCCGTTCGCCGGCGACGGTCACCGGAGTACCGCCTCGCTCGGGACATAGGAAGAAGAGGGGAGGCGGACTAGTCAAACCTGACTAGTGGGCCACCTGGACCCACTGTCAGTGACTCCCCGCGCCGTCCACGCTGGATAAGTGGAAGCATACTTCCCAAATACGCTTTCGACGTGTACGTGTTTATTTGAAATGTTTTCTTTTCTGTTTTATTTTAAATAACAAATTTGACTAAACTTTGACTGGCTGTAACTTTTTAAATACAACTCCAAATTAATTGATTCTTTTTCCTACCTCTCTAAAATTTGATCTAGTTTATTTTAAGATTTATTTGAAAAAATTTCAAAACAACTTTTTGTGCTGTCTTGAGTTTGTGTGTTAATTCAAATTTATTTTAAAATAGGACCTTGGAGAGAGAGAAGAAAACTTTCAAAAGTTTTGGAGTGCACCCTGCCTTTCCACACCTTGAAGGCAAGCATTCTGAACCCCGGCATGATATATTTTGGTGTCTTAGTTGACGCGTTTATAACACCACTTTATTTGGGAGTACTTATTATTTCATGCGAAAGGATCATTTGCTTGGATGCATATTAGTGATTTCCTTGCTGTTGGGAATGAATATACTTGTGATGGTAATCATCCCCATGTGCCTTGCATACATGCGAAAGGAATCTGGGAGAACTTCGCCTTGGGTAGGCATGAGTTTGTCGGCCGGTCTCCGCCATACATTTGTTACGTCAGGTATGGCATGGCCAGGTATAATGGGTGTTGATTTTGTTGGTTGATATATATTTGTGATACATGTCATATAGGGAATTCCTAGACCTCCCGAGTCGACTACAGATCGAGTCTTGTATCCAGTTACCCCATACTTGCCTCGTACTACCACTTGCCCCTGCCGTAGGTAGGGTACGGTTCAGTAAGTCGTCAACCCCTTTCAAGCACACACCGTACAGAGAGGCCACGGTGGAAGATACCGGTTGTAACCGGTAGGCATACCACCTGGTCCGGGGGCATGGGTGTTTCCGGTTGAGACCGAGAGGGGAGGCCACCCCTTAGAGCGCGCGATATAAATTTGATCCCATGCTACGCGAGGTTGTAGCCTCCCCACTTAGAGTTCGCTTAACAAGTGTCATGGGTGATTCCGAGCACCGTAAGTTAGTGGCGTGTGCAAGTCAGGTGTGTTTTCAATTAAAAGACCGTGGACGAAATTAGCCCCGATGGACTAAAGAAATTCGTTGCTCGTGGGTAAGAAGTACATCCTCGGCAGAGTGTAAACCCATTTGTAAAGCCGTGTCCAGGGTTAATATTACAGTCTGGGATGGGTCAATTTGGTCTTAGTGTCGGTCTTGGGAGGTGAAACTGTTAAACCAGAACTGGAATTACGACTTGAGACTTGTGATGTTTATGATTACTATTTTGTCATGCATTAACCCGTTATATTATTGGTAATATCGAATATCCTTGGGATGGTTCTACCTCCTGGATATTCACTGGCATTTTATTTTTATAAGCCCTTTATGTGGTGTCGCTCAGACGCCCGACTGTGGCATTTTATTTTTATAAGCCATTTATGTGGTGTCGCTCGAGATGCCCATTGTGGCATTTTATTTTATAAGCCCCTTATGTGGTGTTGCTTTGACGCCTTGTTGTGGCATTTATTTTTATAAGCCCTTTATGTGGTGTCGCTCAGACGCTCGCATCGTGGCATTTTATTTTTATAAGCCCTTTATGTGGTGTCGCTCAGACGCCGACTGTGGCATTTTATTTCTATAAGCCCTTTATGTGGTGTCGCTCAGACGCCCGACTGTGGCATTTTATTTTTATAAGCCCTTTATGTGGTGTCGCTAAGACGCCCGACTGAGGCATTTCTTTTGCTTACCAACCTTTCGAGGTGTCGCTTCGGACACCCGATCGGTGCATTATCTTTATTTATTTATGTCATTGCATATTCATAAATAACCTGCTTGCATGCATCAGAGTCTTTATTAACTTTTGTGACTGACATCATGAGCATAAATATTTGTTTTTAGCATATCGTTGTTATGTTATGCCCGTGTTAGCCGTGAAAACGGAACGTAAGGCAGCAAAACACAGGAGCCGGGCAACCCAACATTTGACCAAAGACATGATTCGGAGCTGATGCATATAAGTCCTAACTCGAGACGCCGAATACTCCCTAAGGTATTCGGTCTTTATGAAAATGGGCGAATAATGCCTAAGCCTGATGTCCGTGCACGCAAAAATTCTAGTGCGGTCAATGCCAAAACGCCAGACCTCCTCCTCGGTTATAGTAAGGAACCGGGGATGTGTATCAACAAGAGACAGTAAAAAAGGTTTACGCAGGGTCTTAATCTGAAAAAGAATCCTTGCAACGGGTCCCCATCGCACGTCTGCGCTGTGTCTCCGTTGCAGCCGTATCCTCGGACGGGTGTAGCACGTTGTTCATCTGTAAAAGAGAGGAACTTAGTTTAAAAGAAAAGGATCATGCAAAATATGTACTTAAAAGTAAATAAACAAAGTATGGTTCAAGAAGTGAATAAAGTTGAGCTTTATTATGCATTTGTTATACATGCATGCAGCCCCTCTTATGGGGTGTGCCGCTAGTAGGCGCCGGACTCGTCTAGCCGTGTCCGGGTTTGAATGACCAATTCAGGTTCTTTGCCTAGCGAGCCGGATAGCTGTGGGGCTGTCAAGGCAGTCTCTCCGTTTTTCCGTGCTCGAGTAACACTTAATATTTCCTTTTAACGAGATGATGCCGCGTGGACCGGGCATTTTAAGTGTTAGAGATGCATAATGCGGTATTGCGTTAAAGCGGGCGAAAGCTTTGCGTCCCAATAGTGCTTGATGGCTACTTCTAAACGGGGCGATATGGAAGAGTAACCTTTCGCGACGGAAGTTTCCGGACGAACCGAACACAACTTCTCGCAGTATGGAGCCCGTACAATGGGCATATGGGCCTGGCATTACTCCTTTAAAGGAGGTGTTGCTACGGCGAATTTTGGTTGGGTTTATCCCCATCCTGCGGATTGTGTCCTGATATATCAGGTTTATATCACTGCCGCCATCCATGAGGACTCGTGTAAATTGGAATCCGTTGATTATAGGATCCAATATCAGGGCAGTCCATCCTGCGTTCCGGATATTTCCAGAATAGTCCTGATGGTCGAAGGTGATTGGTTTTGGACAATCCGCAGGCGCGCGCTTTTTTAGTGGGCGCCATTTGTTTTTCCCTTTGATCACGCGAAGTGAGTTTACTATTTTAACCTCTTGTGGGAAAGTCTTTTGTTTTCCGGGCTCTACTTGTGGTGCTCGTCGTCATCTTCACTTGGTGTGTCGAGCCCCTTGTGTTGGCGCTCACCGCCGGACTGTTTGAAGACCCAACAATTTCGGTGGGTATGGTTCGCAGGCCTCCCAGGAGTACTGTGTATTTGACATATCTTGTCCAGGATTTTGTTGAAGTTGGATAGCTCATCAATATTGTCCTTAAGGGGTAGTTTTTTGTTCTTCTGCCGTGAGCTTTTGAATCCGGCGTTGATCGCCGTGCTCTTTGGACTGTTCCTTTAATCCGTGCTGGTCCTTCTTGGCGCCGTGGTTTCCCATTCCATCCCTGATTTCGGATGTACTTGGGTCACTGGTGCTTGCATCTTGCTAGCCACTATCCTCTCCGCCGCAAAAGCGGGTCATGAGGCTTGTTAGTGCGGCCATTGTTCTTGGCTTTTCTTGGCCGAGGTGTCTGGCGAGCCATTCGTCTCGGACGTTGTGTTTGAAAGCTGCTAAGGCTTCGGCGTCCGGACCGTCGACTATTTGGTTCTTTTTAGTGAGGAACCTGTTCCAGAATTTCCGGGCTGACTCTCCGGGCTGTTGAGTTATGTGACTTAGATCGGCGCATCCGGAGGCGGACATAAGTCCCCCTGAAAATTTGCCGAAATGCATCCTCGAGTTCTTCGGCTTCCAATAGTATTTTCGGGAGGCTCTTAAGCCAATGCTGAGCTGGCCCTTTGAGTTTAAGGGTAAGTATTTTATGGCGTGGAGATCATCTCCTCTAGCCATGTGTATGTGGAGGATGTAGTCCTCGATCGAGACTCCGTGGTCCATTGTTCCGTCGTATGCCTCTATGTTTACGGGTTTGAATCTCACCGGAAATTCATGATCCGGCACCTCATCGGTGAAACATAGGGGTGTGCGGCGCCCTGTATTTGGGTGTGCCGTGATCTTCGGAATTTTGGCGTGTTGCATTGCTTTGACGAGCATGCTTTCTTGGCCCATAGATGGACCTAGCTGGGCCATCCTTTTGATGTGAATCCTTATGCGGATCGCATATTGGCTTGTGTGCGGCACCATTCGCCGCTCTCTTTTTGCCGTGAGGTCGTCCATCCGACCGGGTGGCCTTCTTGCTTTTTAATTGTGTGGCTCTAAGGCCTCCTCGTCCGAATTCAGGCAGTAGCTTTCTTTTCGGGTATCTCTTTGTTCGGCGACTATCGCTGCATTTCTGTTCAAGTGCTGAATACTTTGCTCCATCTGATCCTGAGTGCATCTTCCGGCTGTTTTGAGCTTCCATACGCCTTTTTCAAAGGCTATGCGCAGATGCGACGAGCCTTTTCGAGGTCGTTTTGCTCCAATAGTTTGTCCGTCGCCGATCGTCCGGACTGTTGTCTTCGTCGGGGATGATTGTTTATCAAGTTGTCTTGTTCAGATGGTTGTTCGTTGTCCACCGGTTCGCCCTGCTCTATGGCTGGGTCTTTGTTGAGGCGGGACTTTGTTCGGCGTTTACGTTGCCGTTTTGACTGTTGTTCGAGGGATTTATCCTTCGTAACGTCCCGTTGTTCCTCGTCTTCATTTCCTTTAGGTGTATCCACCATGTATACCTCATGAGATGAGGTGGTAGCCCAGCATCCTAGAGGTCTTTGGCTTATTGTTGTCTCCTACATCGTCGTCCATACGTCGATGTCTTGAGTCGAAGTCGAGCACGCGTCGTGTAAACTTTCGGCGATTGGCTCACGAAGTGGGTGGTGGGTGGGCGTTGAATTTCTTCGTCATCCGCATCCCAACCTTCTGACCGTAGTCCGCCAGGGCTCCCGGATGAAGAGAGAGACTTTATTGAATTCCAGGATGTCGCCAAAGGCGAGTCTTTGAAAGATGTCCGCGTCGTGAACTCCATGACCGGTGCCCAATCGGATTTGATTGGCCGGGTGCGGAGGTTCGAGTCCGGAGAGGAGTCCGGTACCACAGGAGTCGAGGTCTTCGCAGCGACAGGATGGAGTTCGACTCGATCGCGTAGAGATTGTAGCCCCGAGGCGGTGTCCAACCACCCGTCCTCGATCGGGGAATCCGGCTCCGTATTAAAGGGTCGGGCCGGATCTCGGTGCGGCCTCTAGGGCCTTTGTTCGGCTGTAGGCGTGATCATGCCCATCGAGACAAGGCGCGGCGCTTGGCTGCGGCTCGAATCGTCGAAGATCAAGTCTCCGCGGATATCGGCCGTATAGTTCAAACTTCCAAATCTGACACGATGGCGGGCGTAGCTTCGACCGCTCCGGATGGCCAAGCTTAATTGGCCATGCAAAGCCGCGAACACGAAGATTTGTCCGGGAGAAAAGTCTCACCCTGGACCGCGTTGTTGTTGATGATCGAAGGAGCCATCGGGCCTATCGGTGGCGACCGCAGAGGAACTCTCAATGAAAGCACCAATGTCGGTTGTCAAAATCGGCGGATCTCGGGTAGGGGGTCCCGAATCGTGCGTCTAGGCGGATGGTAACAAGAGACAAGGGACACAATGTTTTTACCCAGGTTCGGGCCCTCTCGATGGAGGTAATACCCTACTCTGCTTGATTAATATTGATGATATGGGTAGTACAACGGTAGATCTACCACCCGAGATCAAGGAGGCTAAACCCTAGAAGCTAGCCTATGGTATGATTGTTGTTGTTGTGTCTCACGGACTAAAACCCTCCGGTTTATATAGACACCGGATAGGTTAGGGTTACACAGAGTCGGTTACAATGGTAGGAGATCTACATATCCATATCGCCAAGCTTGCCTTCCACGCCAAGGAAAGTCCCATCCGGACACGGGAATCTTGTATCTTCATAGTCTTGGAGTCCGGCCGTGATGATAGTCCGGCTATCCGGACACCCCCTAGTTCGGGACTCCCTCACCCTCCATGATGACACCTCAGGGTCGCCCGCCTCGCAAGGCAGTACGGTAGGAGGAGGCGTTCCACTCTCCATCATCTCCAGACGAAGATCCCCTGAAGATGAGCTCTGTTGAGAAGGGCTGAGATTCGAACTACAAGGTAAAATTTCGGTTATCTTCCTCAGAAATAGAACAGGGATGTCTCTCATCTTAAAACTCCCCTCTCTACTTACAGCTTGGTGGAGGGCTGATCCCCTTGGGGACACAAAGGCGGCCAAAGGCATCCTCGGCAGAGGACCCTCCGACGAAGATTTCTTCCCCGCTTTGAGACCATGGTCTCGGGTTCAGAGGCGGTCCTCTTCCTCCTGGGTAGAGGAATTCTCGATTCCTCCTTTCACGACAGCCTCCTTCGGGAGGCGGTAGCTTCCTTGTTCCCCCTTCGCCTTCTTTCAAAGGCGCAACCTCCAAAGATCCTGGTTAACACGGGATCTGGCGTGGTCTCAGGGAGGGGGGCCGGACACCTGATTAGCTTTGCTTTCGCTATCCACTCCTGTTTAAGGGACAACTTTTTTAAAGGCAATTCTATGATAAATATACGGATAGCGTGTCCGGATGCAGGCTACTTACTTGAGTATCCAAGGCGATTGCAGCTCATACCCGCATCCTCGGTCGAGTCGGACACATAGCTTGTGATCCAAAGAACAATTTGTACATCTCCATGGGCGTCGCACCCATAAAATGTTGGAGGCTCGTGGTCCCTCTGGATTAAACTCCCACAGCGGAGGGGCGGCGTTTGCGGGGCAGGTGCGGTGAATCAACATGACCTGCGTCACTCACGACCAGATTGATGTCTCTTTCTAGGAGATCTCGAATGCGGCCTCGCAACAAGGGCACGTCCTGGACGGCCCCCACCAAACTCTTTATTGACCCATGACACTAGCTGTGGTGGGGGACCCGAGCTAAAGGCAGGTGGCGCCACCCACTTGGTGCCCTTGGGAGATGTGATATAAAACCACTCTCGTTGCCATAAGCTGAACTCCTCTCGAAAAGAGCCCTCGGGCCATGGAGCGTTAGCATTCTTGCTGCCCCTCGATCATCTTCGGCTCTACTTTGAAGGTCTTAAGCCACAATCCGAAGTGAGGAGTAATACGGAGGAAGGCTTCGCACACGACAATGAACGATGAGATGTGGAGGATGGACTCCGGAGCCAAGTCGTGAAATTCCAACCCATAATAAAACATGAGCCCCTCACGAAGGGGTCCGTCGGGAAACCGAGCCCTCAAGGAAGTGAGACGCGAACACCACACTCTCACCAAAGCTTAGGAGTGGGAATAACCTGCCCTTGAGCAGGGCAGCCTATGCGAGATTTCGCCGGTCAGATACCTGGCATCTCTTAGCTTTAGCACGTCTTCTTCCGTAACGGAGGAAGGCATCCACCGGCCTTGAAGGTCGGAACCGGACATCATCGAAGGTCCGAAGCGCTTGAATCTGGAGCTTTGGGTGTTGGAACTCAAGGTGAGAGGCGGATTCGATTAAGATTGAAAGAAAGGAGTCGAGCCTTGGTCTCTTTATAAAGAGGTTGAATACCAAGAGCCCTCCCCGTGACCATTCGGGACTCGCCTTCGATGGAGGAGACATACCAATGGGCACGATTGGGTTACCCACGCCCATATCGATGAGAATCCCGGAATAAGGGGACACGATCTCTGCTTCGACAAGATGTGCCAAGGAAACCGCCTCGCTAAGTGCTACCGAGGTGGGACAAGAAAACGATTCGGATAAAGGCTTGGCCGTGGTGTGATGTCACGCTATGGAATACGTCGCCAGATTGGATTTATGTAAATATTATTCTCTCTACTATGGTATGTGGAACTTATTTTGCGAGCGGACACTATCCTTGTGTTCAAAATCTTCTATGAAGTATTCGAGGAGGAACTTCGCCATGCAATGTCAAGAAGACAATCTGCTACCGGACTCGCCTTCATTGAAGCCTGGTTCGTGGCTCTTGAGGGAGTCCCGATTAGGGGTGTCCGGATAGCCGGACTATAACCTTTGGCGGACTCACGGACTATGAAGATACAAGATTGAAGACTTCGTCCCGTGTCCGGATGGGACTTTCCTTGGCGTGGAAGGCAAGCTTGGCGATACGGATATGTAGATCTCCTCCCATTGTAAGCGACTCTGTGTAATCCTAGCCCTCTCCGGTGTCTATATAAACCAGAGGGTTTTAGTCCGTAGGACGAATAACAATCATACCATAGGCTAGCTTCTAGGGTTTAGCCTCTCTGATCTCGTGGTAGATTTACTCTTGTACTACCCATATCATCAATATTAATCAAGCAGGAGTAGGGTTTTACCTCCATCGAGAGGGCCCGAATCTGGGTACAAACATCATGTCCCTTGTCTCCTGTTAGCATCCGCCTAGACGCACAGTTCGGGACCCCCTACCCGAGATCTGCCGGTTTTGACACCGACAGCGTCTATTGTAGTTGAGCACCAACGCCGGACTGTATCCGAGGTGGTGCACCACCTCGGCCATGGGCTGATTTTTATGAATTTAATTCTGAATTATGCAATGTAATCTCTGCCGAGATGTATAGCCGTGAGCCCTCAAAGGTGCGTGTTGGCCTAATATCCGGGATGCACCTGAAGGGAAAAATCAAACCGCTGACCCTAGTAGCCCCTGAGACTCAGGTCGATTCATAAAATCAGCCTAAGGATCAATTCCCAGCTCGGTAGCATACTTAGGAATAGAAATGCGGTGTGCAAAGTCCTCGAGACTCAGGTTGGGTGCGGCCGACCAACCTGAGGATAATAATCTCCTCGAAAACTATATGCACTTTAAATTTTCTCGCATTGGATGGTCAATGCATTAGCCCCCGAGACACCGGGTCGGGTGGCAACACCGGATCGTGGGATTGATGTGCCCTTTAATATTTGTAAATGATAAGCACGAAGCTCAAGAGCCCCCGAGCCTTAATGTGGGCACGGGTGGCGAATTAAGGATCGTTGTCTCAAATAAAATCACAAATTATGTGTAATGATTCTACGCACTCCAAGTACTCTACATCATTAATACTCGAATCCGCATTGTACAAAAACTTTGTTGGCCGACCATCGGCTTAAACCTCCTCGGCCAGTAGCTGGGGAGTGTCTGTCCCACTTTATAAAGCCTTTATGAGGGCAAAGATATACGACAAATAAGGCAATCCGGCCATACGGTTTTATAAACAAAGGTACGCGGAGAGATATGTTATATTACTTTATAATGTAAGAAACATCTTCCATAGAAAATAATCCCGCTATCAGTTTGTTTCTTTCGGTTGTCATGCTAAGCATGATCATGGAAACCTTAGCTCCGATCAATGTGGGAGGAAAATACTGAGGATTTAGTTCGGGGAAAACTTCCGAACTCTGTGGTCTAAATGAACCCAAATTTTTACCTTCGTTGCGACCGTTTATAATCTGAAAGTGGCCCATCGTCGGCTTCTACCCCCTTGTAGATGCTACGCAGGGTGTTTCCGCAATAACAAAACAACCCTTAGCCGACGTCTCGGTGCCCGAAGGCGGTTGTGTTTAGCGGAAACGAGGCAATCAGATATGCGGGCTTTATAACTTTCACTTAGTCACAGGAGCTTAAAGTTGGGAGGCCAGTAAGTAGCCCCCCGGTTAGTGTTCGGCGACAGCCGAGGTCAAGCCGTAAACACTTCGGCCAATGTTATGAACGGCCCATCATCTAATACTGATCATCGGATCACTGACCAGTTTACGCTTATTGTGACAAATCGGTTTTCGGCTTTCTCCACTGAGGTGCTTAACCATGCGAGCTGGAAGCACAATCGCAGTGGTTCTCCCTTTGCACACCTAGCCGAACAAAGCGGAATGTAGGAGGCAAGAACAGGAGCCGGGCAACCCAACTATTGACTGGAGACACAATTCGAAACTGATGCATATATAGCAATATCCAAGAATCCTTGCCGAATCTCTAAAGGTGTCTGGCATTGCACTGCGAGACTTATGCGGAAAACACATAAATAGTTGAAAAAGTGCCATAGGATTGGAAAACCAAAAACGTCAGGAAAAACTCGACGTCCGAACTAGATCAATTGTTCGGTGCCAATCAGAAAATTGGTCTTAGAGAGAAAAAATGTGCTTCTGTCGTGCTTTAACATGACACATCCTATCTCAAGACTTCAAGCGGGTCAGCCTACGGCTTCAACCTCCTATCCCGAAGGCAGAGTACTTCTCGTTAGGCCAGTTTAGCAAACTTTAGCGGCTTTGACAGAGAAATTAGGCTCCCCGGCTATTGACCGCACACTCGCGTCGAAAAAACGAGTAATAGAAAAAAGACTTTGCAACGACTAAGAATAAGAACACTTATTATAAAACAGCTCTCATAAATTTAGGAGCCCCCGAGTGACTTGGGTAAAAGAATGATTGTATGTACCGAAGTATTTATATCATATCTATATGTTCACCCGAACTTTAAACGTGTCTTAACCGATCGTCGGCTTCTCCCTCTTCGGTCAAGGACCGAAAAGTGTTAGGTACTCCACCTGTCGAGAATATCGACGATGTTTCTGATAACCAGGCAATCAGGTCATAAGGCTATAACAGACAAAGCGCGCTTAGGGAACTTATGCTATATTACTAATAAAGTGTAAGAAGCATCTTCGAAGAAAATAGTACCCCCACCGATACCTTTCTTTGGTGCTCATTGTTAATATGAGACTTGTGCAATAGATTTTTTGTACTCATGAGTTCCGTTGTGTGCCGACCATGATTGAAAACGATAAGAGCGCTAGCTTTCGGCTTCACCCAGTCTAAGGTCCGGCTCGGATGAACCGATCGTGATAATCGCAGAGGTGCTCCCTTTACTCCCTAGCCGAACAATCGGGAACGTAGGGGTAAGCACAGGAGCCAGGCAACCCAGCTTGCGGAACACTTAGGTCAATATGGTGCATATTGTATGTAATACATAAACCAGGAACGAAGCCGTACAAGTATAATCATATGCAAGAGGAAAAGCTCCATCAAGGGAGCCCCCAGATAAACGGGGTATTTGAATATGTGCGTCACAAACAAAGTTTGGACAAGGAAGTTTTTCACAAACAACTTTTTGCTAAAAAAAGTATAGTGCTTGGTCGAACCGAACAAAATTTAAAACTGAAAGTTTTTGAGCATGAAAGCGACTTAGCTGGTTAACGGTTTCGGCGTTGATGACGCTGTCCGAGCTTGGTGCGGGAGGAGGTCTCGGCCACTAAGCTCCGGACATGTGGCCCGAGCGAAGAGCTCGGCACCAAGAGGTGAAGCCCCCAGTCTAGTGATGGAGCAGGCCGCCGGATGACACTGGAGTCTCCGGTCGAGTAGGTTGATGAAGCGACGATGCGGGGTAGCCAACACAGGGCCGGGCTCCAAGGCGACGACACAATTCGGTCGATGGAGGTGGGCGACGACGTGACCATGCCGAGGTGACAGTGCGGCCAGCGGCGCGGCGTAGTCGAGGCCGATTATCTGCATGCATGAAGTAGCACAAAGCAGATAGCAAAAATAAATAAAAAAATTCTTTACGAAATTCTTTATGTAAAATAAATTAAAAAGAGATGTGGCGTGGCGCGAGGCCATTGTCGACACTGGGCGTTGGCGCGGCAGGATGACAAAATCCAAATTCGCACGGGCGCCCGAGTTACGGACGCAATGCTAAGTGGCAACGACAAGATATCGGTCGCCTCAAACGGCGGCCGTAGTGTAGACCTGATTGCAAAACCTGCAGCACAAAAAATGCAGACCGACAAAGAATACTTTTTGAACGGAAAACGCATGTAAATGCGTCAACAAAATATCTCCACAAAAAATAATGCAGTACAAACGGATAGAAAATATTCCGTGTGTAATAATTTCATGTGATGAACGAATAGTCAGGAAAAAATAAACACACTCGACTACAATGACCGCAGAACAAGGTGAGAAAACAAAAGTGATATGGACAAAACTAGTATCAACTGGTACCTAGAATATATTGGTTTTGATCTTATACGTGGAGTAGTAGTACTCAAATTACCAGAATCTACCAACCAAACCTAGGGTACTGCACCGTAAAACTAGTAGCCAACTAGGTTAGCAATACCCCAGGTGCGTGCACTTTTCAACAAAAGGCAGAGGAAGTCCAACGGCTGAACTAAGGGCTGGAATAAAAAACAAAAGGAAAGGAATCTTCCCTGATATGCCCGAGCGAGGCGAGGTGTGATCGGCCCGTCTCCTCGGCTGGATCGCCGCTGTTTTTGGGCTGACCCAAGCGTTGTATCTGCAACCCCAAGGCGTTGCTGCATGCACATGTTTCTTCCGGAGTTTCCATGGCGTGCGGGGTAGCAATCTTTGCGATTGATATTGCTTTCTATAACCGCAGCTGTGTTCGGATCTAACACACTGTCCGTGACGTAGTAATGCGACCATCATCGTTAAAATTTTCCTCGATCTTGGTTTGATCATGAACAAAGTAGGCTAATTCGGGCAAAGAAACAATTTGCGAAAAGAGATGATTGACAAAAAACAGATCTAATTGAAAAAATATCACCTGATTGTCCCATCAATCTGCGACTATCGCCCAGCAGGCTCTCAATGAAAGCACCAATGTCGGTGTCAAATCCGGCATATCTCGTAGTAGGGGTCCTAAGCTAGGTGTCTTGGAGCGATGGTAACATGGACACGGGGTTTTACCCAGCTTCGGGCTCTCTTGATGAGATAATACCCTACATGCTGCTTTTGAGTGTATTCATATGGGTGTAGTACATAGTACATGTGTCTACCACAAGATTGTAGTAATGAATCTCAGATTGTCTATTGACTAGCCTGGCCTCGGTATATATAAGACACCGGAGGCCTAGGGTTTAGGAGAGTCCTTGTCTTGGGCGCCAAGTCTTGTGGAGTCTTCCTTGTATCACGGCAGGGGTTGTCCGAACTGGCCCATGAGTATACGGCCATGGGGGTCCTCGGCCCAATCCAACTGATCGGGAGACGAAGTGGTGAGTACCCCCTAGTCCAGGACACCGTCAACAACTATCTTGTCTAAGCACTTCATGAAGACTTTGTTCACGGGGTACATAAAGTAGGTTGGGGAATTAGTGGTGGTCTTTGTTGAGTGTGGGCCAAGGTGTTCTAGATCTAGTGGCAAGGCCCTAAGGTCCTGATCCGACCATGTTGTAGCCAGTAGGGCTTAAGGGTTTCAAGGATTCTAGTGTGCGAGTGAACATTTATCATCTTATCCTTGAGCACCGTTTCTGAGATGCCAATTGTTCTATCTAGCCTTCCAAGCAAATCACTTTATATTTCTGAAAGAAACATCCCGTGTAGGTCAACTCCAATCATTATTAATTCATACTATTTATATCCTCATGGCTTCCGCGAGGAGGTCTAACAGAATCATACATGTCAAATATCCCCAAACTCATGTGTATGGTTATCCCTATGTAAAAATCCATGGGTAGAGCATAAGCTGCTAAGCTTGAATTAAACATGACAATCCAAGTGCTCGGCCTATCCTTCCAAGGCCTAAGATAATGCATCTCTATCCTGAGGAAACACACATCATATACCACTCCAAGATCTTGTTTCCTTCCTATGAGTCAACCCCAACAGCCCATTAAGTTCCATCAATCACTACACAATCCATTAATTCTACAAATCCAATGTCTATGGTGTTCCACATGACCTACTAATGTCCTATAATCCCCAAATACTTGAAAGGGCTATCTCTACTATAGTAAGTCCACCAATTCCCATCATCGGGGTCAAGTAACTTCCAACCTCAAGCTTATATAGATCCCTAAATCAACTCTGACAATTAATCCAATCTCCTAGTTTATTATCCACCGAGAAACATGGTATCATAATTGAGATCATCAGTATAAATCCAATTTAATCCGAACCATGTAGACTTAGCATCTATATTCAACTAGAATCACCTACTTAAATCCAAATCTGATGTCCAATGAGAATTCCTACACTTTCCCCCAAGTCGTTATTATAATATCAACTACCTCCTATCAATATCCCCTGTCTAAGTCAAATCCTTATACTTCCAGGAATTTCATCTTGCGATCATAATTATCCTACTAAATCCAATTTACTCAAGGCCAATGAAAGTTATGCTACTTTAACATGACCCCACCAAGTTCATCTACCAACATGAAAGCCTCATAATCCACCAAAAGTATCAGATAATTCCTCAAGGTCACTGACACAAACTCATCAAGTCATTGGTCCGCTTATTCCTATATCCTCAAATTGGTCTTCCCTATGGCATCGCCGCTTGGTGCTATCTCGTGATGATAATGTGCTAGTTCACTATGTCCACTAGTCCCATGATGGACCCATGGTTGTGCAAGGTTACGAGGCTTAACCGATGCTTTTGCAATTGTGGGTTAAGCACATGGTTAAGGATTTGAGCTGGGGTATCTGTGGAGTCTCCAAGGGTCTAGGGATGGGTTTCGATCTGGAGGATTAACTATAACTCTACTGGGTTGCATTTGGTCGAGGAGGTTGTAGCAAAAGTCCATAGTGCCGCTTGGTTCCAAAGTAGAATCCTTGGTGTTCCTTTGTCTTTCCGCCTTTCACCGAGGAGAGAGAGATGGGAGGGACCAGTTGCATATAGGAGGGTGCTGCCTAAAGGGGATTCTATAGTGCAAGTGCAAACAACAAGTGCCGAAAGGGCCAAACACAGGCATTAAGATAAGTAAGGTGATATAGTCACGTACTTGTTGCCTAGGGCAAAGGGTGACTGATATCAAAACACAAACAAATAAAAACACGCAATCATGGTTCTATTCACTACAAAATAATACACTTCCGTGATGATACGTGTTTGTCATAGTAGGTCGCGTTTTTTGTCATGCATGTACATCCATGACAAATTTATGACAGAATCAAGATAGTCATACCGTACGTCAGAGAAGTGTTCCATGACATTACCAAAATTATCATCACGGAAGTGTCCACTTCCATGACGATAAATCACGCGTCACAGAAGTGCTTTCGTCAAGGGTGACCGATACGTGGCATCCACCGTAACGGAACACCGTTAAGCTATCGAGTCGGGTTTTGGATCCGATAACCCTTTAACAGCCCCGACCAATGGGGATTTTCCACGTGTAAAGTCATCATTGGCTGGAGGAAACACGTGTCAGCTCATCGTTGGGACAGATGTCATCCACTCATTGGACGGAAGGCGCCTATGATATGTCGACACGCGTGGCACGGCCCAACAGAGGCCCATTCACGTGAAAAGGCCGACCCAAGAAAATTAGCGGTGCCAGCCCATATAAGGCCTACTTGTGTCAGTCCATTTAAGCCCACGGCCCATACGAGATGTGCCAATTCGACCCGCCAACGGCCCGCTAAAGATTTGACACCATTGCAGCCCATCGCCGATTCGAGCCCGTTAATGTACTCGCTATATATTTGGGCTCAATATCGCCCGATGAGATTTCGTCGTTAACGGCCCATTTAATGGATGGGCCAATTTTCATGATGTACATCTTTCGCCTTTTAGCGACCCATTTAAATGTTGGGCTAGTTTACGACCGGTGTGTCTTTTCAAATTGCTGACGGCCCATAAATCTGATGGGCCATTTGTTGTCGGACACGAGTTTCGCCTTTTAGCGGCCCATTTAAGTGTTGGGCCAATTTTTCCGCCCGTGTCACTTTCGACTGATTGACGGCCCATAAATCAGTTGGGCCATTTGTAGTCGGACCGAAGTTTTGGCCTTTAGCGACCCATTTAAGTGTTGGGCCAATTCCGGCCCTGTGTGCCTTTCGCCCGTTAACGGACCATAAATGAGTTGGGCCATTTGTAGTCGGACCTTAGTTTTGGCCTTTTAATAGCCCATGCCCTTCATGGTCCAATACTAGCCCTGCTTTCTTTTCGGCTCGCTAAAGGCCCACAAATACGCTTGGGCCATTTACAATACGACCGACTTTCGGCCTCTTAGCGCCCATGGTCTTCATGGTCCAAGACAAGCTCATTGCCTCTTTTCGCCCGCTAAAGGCCTACAAAGATAGTTGGGCCATATGTAGCCCAAACTTAGTAACGGCCGTTAACGGCCCGTGAAATAAATCGGGGCCACTGTTGCCCGCTTCGATGTCGGCCGTTAACGACCGGGAGGTAAGAGGGCCGACCATTAACTTCGGTTTAGTAACGGCCCATTAACTTAATGGGCCCACTAAAGTTCGTACATGTCTTTAGGCCAAATTAGATAATTTGAGCCCATTACGACAAGCAATTATGCATGTGACCAAAACCGATCACGCAAAGGTACGGCATACAGGAATAACGTTGCACATCCAGCATATACTACAGAAATTACATCCACTTGGCAATCAAAGATTGATGCGGTGCAAATAAATGAGCAGAACCTAACCATCTACAACGTCACAACTGCAACCTCAAAGATGATGACGCCCATAAGCATGTTGGCAAGTTCTTTCGCTTTGCTACACTTTCTCACGAAAACATTGATCGGTTGTTGTGTCGCACCCACTCTGCACCTCTGATTCATCCACCATTTCCATCATTGCTTCAGCCATTAATTGGTTCACAAACATAAATTTATTCCGTTGCATTCGAGATGAGGATCTTGAATGTATTCAGGATGGCGATTTTGGCAGGCTTGTATTATTGATAGTGGAGTGTCTCGACCACTACAACATAACATAAATTAGGACGGGAACCAAACAGATTAATCATGAGTTATTGCCATATTACCTGGCCTAGATTACTGGAAAGAAATAATGGGGTTGCCTTGCTATTGTCGAGTTTGTCTTATTATCTTCAGAAGCCAGCAAAAAATTAACACAATAGCATTTCTTTCATTGGCTAAGTCAGATAATAGGAAAGCAAAATTGTCACAACGAACTTTTTGGTAACTAGCATACACCTAATTAACACAATATGGCACAGCTATCATCAGCCGTGTAAGGTAGTACGAAAAGCAACATTGACACAATGAATGAATGGGCAACCAGAGAAGCACTACAATTCAAGAATGTGCGTGATATGAGATAGTACATTCATGCAACTCAAGATGCAAAACTACTAGGCAGCTTTTCCTTACAAAAATCAACATTGGCGCCTTTAACATTTTGCTACAACTAATTTTAGATCAGATAAAGGTTAGATTCACGCCGATTAACAAAATACATGTTGATGTAAAAATATAGTGATATACAATGTGTACTTACATCAGCATTGGAGCACGTAGAATTCCCGCAAGATATTTTCCTCGAATACGATCACAATGGAGGAAGTCTTCTATCGCTTAACCTTATTTTCTAAAAGAGAGATGGGTAAGAAACATGTAGAAAATATGATCAGAATGCTATAAAATTTCATGATGCGAGGATACGCTTTACGGTTCTTAGAATGGAGTTGACATTCTTTTGCTTTGGAATTTGGAGCGGACTAGTTCTTTGGCCACTGGAATCTGCTTATTATCAGTGGGACTTGGGTTTCTCTGTGCTGGAGCAGTATCTATGAAAAATGGAGTTGGTTTATTATCTCCTAGCGTTTGGATGTTTTGCAAAGACCTGGTTTGTAACCCTTAAGATTCTAACATAGCCGTCTTCTCCTTGCATGCCTTATATAGAAGAATGGTGATTCAGTTATAAAACATGCTACAGCAGAGATGGAATAGGTACTGAAGAATAGAAAGGCATGACATATTGACATGTATTCCCTCCATCCGGAAATAAATGGACGGGTCTAGGCATATTTCAGTTCTAGATACATCCAGTTTTATCCATTTCTGCAACATTTAATCCGGATGGAGGGAGTATGATGTAAGAGCTAGGGATCTGACAGACAACATACTAAAAAACACTTGAAAAACCCACTGCAGAACCAAAGTATTCAAACCCACCGATATGAGATAGTACACATGCACCTCGGGATGCAAAACTACTGTGCAGTTTTCCTTACAAAAATCAACATTGTGGCCTTTAATCATACATTTTCTACAACTAAATTTAGATCGATAAAGGTTGGATTCACGCCGATTAACAAAAATACGTGCTGATGTAAAAATATAGTGATATACAATGTACTTACATCTACATTGGAGCACGTAGAATTCTGCAAGAATCTTTCCTCATAAACGATACCAGTGCAGAAATTCTGCTATCTGATAAGCTTATTTTCTAAAAGAGAGATGGGTAAGAAACATGTAGAAAATATGATCAGCATGATATAAAATTTCATGATGCAAGGATACACACATGCTTCTTAGAATTGAGTTGACATATTTTTGCTCGATCGAGCAGACTAGTTCTTTGGCCAATTGGAATTTGCTTATTATCGAGGGAGTTGGGTTTCTTCAGGTTGAGCAAGATCTATAAAACCGGAGTTTTTCAGACCCCGATTCCAAGTCACATCGATCTAGCCGGTAACACCTCATATCACTTTATGCGGCCTCACGCACGGTATTCCCACGGTGTCGCCTTACCATGGCTCGGGACCGTTTAGCCTTTTGGCTCACGTATATGATAGTGTCGCTAGCATCCATATGACAGAGAACCCGGGCCGACATGGCTAGTCGTGAACCCAAAGCGGCACTAACCCATGGGGACAGGCATACATGAAGCACATTGAGCATATCGGTCAGCAGCGTGTGAATCCGGGTCATGTGGCTGGGCTAACAGGACTCAGGAACACAGTCAGAAAGGTGCTAGGCAGGACTCGGATGTCACTGCGTGACATTTCCCGAAGGGATGAACCACGAACGAAGGGAAAGACATGCCGGCCAGTCAAGTGTCCAGAGCAGTAGTTCTGGGCTAGCAGGACTCCGGTGAACCGGGCTTTAGCGGGCTACTATCGCTCAGGAAGCACTAGACTACATTTCCCCATAAGAGAGGCTGCCAAGGATAAACAACTAGATTGTCGGATCCCACACATACCAAGCATTTCAAACATACACACAATATGCTCAATATGTGTAAATACAACATGGCATCACAACATAACTCTACGACTCAAAGTATTTATTCATTAGGCTCCGAGGAGCGAGATGTTACAAACATGGTCTCATGACCCAACATTCAGAGCATACAAATCAAAGCACATGCGAAAGCTTAACATGTCTGAGTACAGACATCTACAAATGAAAAAGGCCGAGAAGCCTGACTATCTACTAGATCCTGTCGAGGGCACAAGATCGTAGCTGAGGTAACAAGCTAAACGTCGAAGTCCATGCGGAACTACTAGCGAGATGAAGTCTCTTTGCAAAACATAAAATAGGCAAGCGTGAGTACAAATGTACCCAAAGAAGACTTACATCGTAACTAGCTACATATGCATCGGTATCAACAAAGGGGTGGTGGAGTTTCCTCAGCAAAGAAGCCAGCCTTTGACTCGGTGGCTATCCCGAACTACGATCGTAAGTAACTCTTTTGAGGTGGCACACACGAGTCCACATATTCACCATATCAATACACCACTATGGATCCGCCTCCCGCCTTCCCACGAGAACGCCATCCATAGCACTCACGCTTATCTTGCATTTTAGAGTATCCACTTTCACTTGTCTATGAACCGCATGTGCAACCCGTAAGTCCTTTTCATGGACACGGCTATTCGAATAGATCATATTAACCCTGCAGGGGTGTACTTCTTCACACACGCTCTCGCCACTTACCGCCATGTACACCTCGTGTATCTCGGCAACCTTCAAGCGGAAGCTTTGGCGAGGAGTCGGCCACGACCGACTAACCACACAAGTCTCTCGTCGGGTTTATCGCCTATTCGGGTTCCATCCGCAAGGAGATCCGGCCGGGTGTCACCACGGCCCCAAACGATGTGTGCAGGGTTCCCAAGTCCACCATCCGGGTGTCACTTGGTACACTGGCCATCGTGCCTAGTCCGTCCCAAGCCCAATTGCATCGGGTGCCACTTGGTAGACTACTAACACTAACTACAAACACCGTAAACTAGTTGCAACTCCCCGGACAGAGATCAGGTTGATTAATAAGTCGAGAGGGGCACTTAAGCATTCCAATGCGTGGTAGTAGCTGTTCATGGATCACAAACACAGAACTCAGTTCCTGAAGACGGCTTCAATGAGACAACCCACCATGTACTCCTACATGGCCTCTCACCGCTACCTTTACCAAATCGTGTTCACACACTTAGCTCACACACAGTAGGACATGTTCACCACTTTCTAATTCATTCTCGATGAATCAGACCTGACTCAACTCTAAGCAGTAGCAGGCATGACAAACAAGCATGAATGAGTAGGCACATCAGGGCTCAAACAACTCCTACTCATGCTAGTGGGTTTCATCTATTTACTGTGGCAATGACAGGTCATGCAAAGGAAAGGGGTTCAACTACCGCAGCATGTAACACATGTATCATGGTTGTCCTAATGTAGTAAAAGGGAGCAGAAGCGAGAGAGTGGGGTTGTATCGGAATGAACAAGGGGATTGCTTGCCTGGCACTTCCGAAGATAGTATAGCTCTTCATCAGTGTCATCGATCACATCGTCGGAACCACGTCTATCGAGAGGGGACAAACACCGGCAAACAAGGAAGAACACGATCAATGCAATGCAACAATTATGATGCATGATTATGACATGAAAATATGAGGTGATTTGGCCTAATGCAACTAGCAACACAATTAAGTGTATTTGGTTTGAACCCAAGGTTCAAATTCAAACTCCACATATGGTTATTTAAATGCCATTCATTTGATTTGTCCTAAACAGTATCTATAAGTTGTTCTAACATGCATGAAAATTGTACAGATGGATAGATTGGATTTTTCTGATCACTTTTCATATATAAATTATTTTATTTGGAGTTACGGTTGAATTTCTATGATTTTTAGAAGTTTTGACCATTTTCTAGAATTTCCTGAATAATAATAAATCCAGAAAATGAGTTATTTCGTCAGCATTAGGTCATGCTGACCTCAAAGAGGTCAACAGTGCGGTTCAGGTCAAACCCGACGTGTGGGATCCACACGCCGGTGACCTGTATCGGTTTGGGTGGATGACAGGTGGGCCTTAGTCGCCGCCACGTCGGTCAAACAACGGCGTGTGGGGTCGGTCTGGCGGGTGACGTGGCAAGGTCAAGCTAATGGGTGGGGTCCATCCTGTTAAATTAATACTAAGTATTTTGTTAGCTGGCTAATTAGGGATGTGGGGCCCTTACGTAAGTGGGTCATGTGGTTAATTAGTAGGTGATTAATCGCTAATGACGCCGCCACGCCATCATCACGGATCTACGCCGGGCGATGACCAAACCGACGGCGAGAGCTCGCCGGACTCGCGTTAGGGACAGCAGTTCGATGCGCTGCTGGCACCAGGGGGGCCTCTCGCTGCTGGCAAAGGACCCGACGGGAGGCCGAGGGGTGGCCGGAAATGATGTCGGCGACAACCTCGCGCGGCGGCGCACACACGGGCTGATTGGGGAGGAGGCTACGGAGCATGACAGGAGGCGCGATTGGTGGCGCTGGCAATGACGGCCGATCAGCACGAACGGTGCTTTCCGGACACGAGCGAACTTCGCTCTAGCCACTTGGCGGCTTCATGGCCGGGCGGCGTAAGCTCTCGGCTCGACGAAGAACGAGCTAGTGGAGAGGAACGGAGGGGAGAGCATGGGGAAGGAGAAGGAGCTCACAAGGGGTCGGGAAGAAGCATTTCGGCTCGGGCTCGGGGAAGCTCCTACGACGGTGAATCAAGGCGGCGGTCGTCGGTGGCCGAACTCGAAGACGAAGACGATGGCGGCTACTCAGGGCCTCCATGCTTCTTTCCTTCGGTACAGAGGTGAAGCGCGAGGTGATGGAGGCGCTGTCTGGCTCGAGGAGGCAAGGCGACCAGCGGTGGGCGCGACAGCTCACTTGCACGCCGGGTGCGTGAGGAGGAGAGCGAGGAGAGAGACAGAGGAGGCCAGGTGAGGACGGGGGAGAGTAGGAGGGAGCCAGGAGGCGTGGCGCGCTGACAAAGGCGTGGGGGAGCAAAGGAAGCGGGAGGTGGAGGCCTCCCGGCCAAGAAGCGTCGTTATCGCCTCTGCCACCGGGCAAGAGGTTGAAGATGGCACGACTGCATGGTGGGCTGGGCCGCCTAATGGGCCGGCTACAGTTAAGGCCAGGTAAGTGGCCCAGGTACTCTCTCTCTCTCTAATTTCTACTTTTGTTCTGTTTTCTAATTTGCAAGTTTGTTTTTTTGATTTAGTAAAACACCAAATCACTTCTATAAATCCTGAAATTAATTATGGGCAATTACTTGAATTATCTCGCAGGCCCTTAGCTATTTTTCAGAATTGTTGGAGCATTTAATAATATTTATAGCAATTAAATGCCCCAATCCAAATACAATATGAGTTAATTCAATAATCCAAATGTCATGGAAAAATGTGCAACATCTCTGGTTACTGTTTCCAGCATTTCCAAGAATGATGAACATTTTTGGAAGCCATTTGGATTTTTCTGGAAATGCTTTGGTTGAACCTAGTGAATTCCTTAATGCTAGGGTTTAGGCAATCCCCATTTCAAGTTTCTGAGAATTTTAAACATGATGCACACATGAAGGGCTAGCCTAGAGCATACCAAACCTAGGGATGTGACAGTCATTTCACTAAACAAGAATCTTGTCCCGAGATTCAAGCGTAGGGTAGGATGAAGGGGGAACGCAAACTAACATAATCTTCACGATCCAGGTGACACTTCATAAGAACGTTGAATTGGTCACCATCTTTGTCTCGACGTCTTGCTCTGAGAACTCCAGCTATCATGAGAACGAGAGAAAAGGGAAAACTCTAGAAGGATCGATCTTCTCGAAGATCGGACAACTGACGATCAACTCACGGAATGAGACGTTGAACATTTTTCGAGCTGAGACATGAAACATACATCCAGAGGGATGAAGTGTAACAGATGACGAAGGTTCACTACGTAGACACAATTCCACACTTAAGAAGGTGGTGAACGGTTGTCAACGTAGCGAGGAGTTGAGTTGCCATGATACCATAACAAGACATCTTAGATGAGGTGACTCGCACAATCATCCCTTAAGTGGCAAAAGAATTACCTTTGATTTAGAGATCATTGAAACTCTTCATACCAGCTTAAGACAATTTACAATTAATCGATTGAAAGAGCTCGAAGGAATGGCAAACTCGAACTAGGATGGATGATGTGGACTACCTTGTTGAAGACAACGCAATGGATGAGTTTGCTTATCACCGGAAATGGATGGGACTCACGACAAGTCCACTATTAAAGATGATCTTGGATAGCAACTGCTGAGAAGGGCAACCCATGGGAAATTGGCACAATGGCAGTGCAAGCTGGGAACAAGATGCAACTGTTGGGAATGTTCCAACCATCATATCTGCCTGAGATTCAGATCCGATTGGTAATAGGATACATCGGACTCAAAGCATGTCCGAAGAAAGTTTGCAACACAACTTCGACGAGATAGGCGCTATGTAGATTCTCGAGGAATGAACTATGATAGTAAGCTCCAAAACATGAGCTGGATCTGCTACACACATGTGAACACGCTGTCTAGGACAAGCATGACCACGTAGAAGTCTTACGATAAAAAACTACCGGGTTCAGGTAGGGAATCATCATTGAGGATACCGGAATCTTGTGCATGGCCTAGGATAGCACAACAACTCTTTTTCCTTGAACAAGTCAATCAGTGGCTTAGTGTGCTCATATGGAGTGAAGATGATCACCTAATGGACCACGAGAATACTTCGCGACGTGCATAATCGACTTGGGATGATTCCAGAGGAGGTAAAAACATGCTTTCTCGAATTCACGGCAGCAACTTGCATCAAATGCACATGAATTAGAGGAAGTCACTTCTTTCATCCAAGCATATACTTCATGAACGCAACACGAAGATAATGCTTACAAGTTTCCAACACTAACTTGATGTTCAACATGATTCATGGGGGAGACAAAATGCTGCTGATGGGTTCAACAACAACTCATCGGAATTTCCATATCACTGGACTTCCACCACCATGTGAACACGGTGATAGCATTGGTCAGACCAAAGATGTAATGGTGTATGCTCGAGGGATCGACCACGCAGTAAGACAACATTACGAATACCGTTGGTTACGATTTGACTTGACGATAGCCCATACTCAAGTCAAAGTTTTGACAAGGCAATAGATCCAACAAGCTGATCACGAGGATCGATCGATGAAGATATCATCTTTCTTCAACACACACACACACACTCAAGGATATCCCTTAGAGATGAACTAAATCGGACAAGCTTCATCTTCCAACTCTCCAAGTTGTTGTTTAGCTTAACCAACTAGCTCGGGGGTATCCAACACAGATTCTTGGAGAAAGGGTGGTTCACAAGAAACCAACTTGATCACGAGCTCAACATAACAGTCAGGGGGACAACCTGGTAATACTTCCGAGAAGATATTCGGAAAATCACGAACCACCGATATGTCTCTAAGCTCGAGAACAATCTTGCTTTTCAGGGCAGGACGATGTGACCAAACAAGAGAGGGATTGATGCAATCCTAACTCTTGATCGAAGGGTGCACCAGGAAAAATGGACTAGGTAGCACAGTCTATCTTAGAATGATGATTCAATAACCAACATGCTAGGAACGAAATTATTGTCCTTTAACTACCAAGCAACAAGGTTGCTAGGAGTATTGATTTCACACATCATGGTCCACTTGTCGGCATTCCGATTACAATAACGCGGAACCAAGGAATGAGTAATGATGGCAAGAAGTATCACTACATCAAGAATTCCCAAGAGCCGGTGCAATTCTCATGAAAATCCTGACATAAAGGGGGTAATACCCCAGGGTGGAACAGAATCAAAAGCTGGATTGGCATTTTGATCTGCGGAATACAACTGCTTTGACCCAATCCTAGATATGGATGAGGCACTGGAGTTTGTTTCCCCTAGTCATTCCAGAATAGAATTGCTTGACAGACCACAAGAGTAATAGTCATCGACGAATGAATGCACGCATACTCTTGATTATCAATTGATAGATGGAGGTCAGAAAACAACTAAGGAGGAACAACTCGAGGAACATATAGCTTTCTGAGTTGTGGATGCATAGGTTAGTATATCGAATCAAGTTCAATAGGTTTCTTCCGGGTAACCCATGCAGAAAGGTAGAACTGGTAGATTCACAATTATGAATGGAGAACTCCTCAAGAGTACTCTGATTGTGATCCTTTAATTCAAAGAACTTCTGCCTTATTGGTTCATGGTATTTGGAAGAAGGATATACCACGGACCTCGAGGACTATCACAAAGGTTACTAATAACCTAAGGGAGCTAGCAAACACTATCAACAGGAGGTAGGTAGGGTGAATCTCGGGTTCAAGAACCCAGGGATAGAATACCTACTACTAAATGGCATCACAGGATGCTTTCGAGAATAATGGTCAGAATCATCACACGGGGAACACAAAACATGGCTAGATTACTAGGTGACTTCCTAGAACACCTAGGCTCATAATAATAACTTCAACATATATGTCGAGGCAATAAACTACCTCACGCACCGGTTAGTGTGCTTATTCTGACCAAAAAAGGACACCGGGAACGGAAAGAAAGGATTTGCAATGCGTCAGATTATTAGAGACCTGGAATGACTCGGACAGCATAACGGCTGTAAATGCTCAAAAAGATTTGAGACATCATGCAAAAGGGTGGCATAACCACTCAACATCACAATATCAAGGTTCCGAGATCAACTGTCAACATACAGAAGTAGTAGGAACTGAACTGAGGCTTGAAACCATCAATCATATAAGTCTCTAACATAGTAACTCGTCATCCTAATAGGTAGATGAGAAGGCCTAGTTCTTAATCCCCGTAGAAAAGAAGAGGTTAACTCAGATCAGAAGGCCATGAGGTATAAGGAGTAAAAAGAGCCTTACGTTCCCTTCCACAATCAATTCCCTTGCATAACTAAAGCATTTCTAGACACAACTTCGACTAGTTTGGCTTGGTAATCCTACAGGCAGTTAGGCTCTGATACCAAAGCTGTCAGGACCCCGATTCCAAGTCACATCGATCTAGCCAGTAACACCTCATATCACTTTGCGGCCTCATGCACGGTATTCCCACGGGTGTCGCCTTACCATGGCTCGGGACCGTTTGCGCCTTTTGGCTCACGTATATGATAGTGTCGCTAGCATCCATATGACAGAGAACCCGGGCCGACATGGCTAGTCGTGAACCCAAAGCGGCACTAACCCATGGGGACAGGCATACATGAAGCACATCGAGCATGTCGGTCAGCAGCGTGTGAATCCGGGTCAGAAGGCTGGGCTAGGACTCAGGAACTCGAACATGGCTGTAGAAAGCTAGGCAGACTCGGATGTCCCTCAAGGTGACATTTCCCGAAGGCGATGTATACAGAACGAAGTGAAACACATGTCGCCGCTTAAGTGTCCAGAGCAAGAGGCTTTGGGCTAGCAGGACTCCGGTGAACTGGGCCAGAAGCGGACTACTATCGCTCAGGAAGCACTAGACTACATTTCCCCATAAGAGAGGCTGCCAAGGATAAACAACTAGATTGTCGGATCCCACATACCAAGCATTTCAAACATACACACAATATGCTCAATATGTGTAAATACAACATGGCATCACAACATAACTCTACGACTCAAAGTATTTATTCATTAGGGCTCCGAGGAGCGAGATGTTACAAACATGGTCTCATGACCCAACATTCAGAGCATACAAATCAAAGCACATGGGAAAGCTTAACATGTCTGAGTACAGACATCTACAAATGAAAAAGGCTGAGAAGCATGACTATCTACCAGATCCTGCCGAGGGCACAAGATCGTAGCTGAGGTAACAAGCTAAACGTCGAAGTCCACGCGGAACTACTAGCGAGACCAAGTCTCTCCGCAAGAAACATAAAATAGGCAAACGTGAGTACAAATGTACCCAAAGAAGACTTACATCGTAACTAGCTACATATGCATCGGTATCAACAAAGGGGGTGGTGGAGTTTGACTGCAGCAAGCCAGCTTTGACTCGGTGGCTATCCTGAACTACGATCGTAAGTAACTCTTTTGAGGTGGCTTACGAGTCCAGTCCACATATTCACCATATTAATACACCACTATGGATCCGCTCCCGCCTTCCCTACGAGAACGCCATCCATAGCACTCACGCTTATCTTTTGCATTTTAGAGTATCCTCATTCACTTGTCTATGAACCAGCATGTGCAACCCGTAAGTCCTTTTCACAGACACGGCTATTGAATAGATCATATTAACCCTGCAGGGCGTGCATTTCTTCACACACGCTCTCGCCACTTACCGCCATGTACACCTCGTATCTCGGCAACCTTCAAGCCGGAAGCTTTGGCGAGGGAGTCGGCCACGACCGACTAACCACACAAGTCTCTCGTCCGGTTTATCGCCTATTCGGGTTCCATTCGCAAGGAGATCCCGCCGGGTGTCACCACGGCCCCAAACGATGTGTGCAGGGTTCCTAAGTCCACCATCCGGGTGTCACTTGGTACACCGGGCCATCAGGTTTAGTCCGTCCCAAGCCCACCTATACCGGGTGCCACTTGGTAGACTAATAACACTACCTACAAACACCGTAAACTAGTTGCAACTCCCCGGATGTAGATCAGGTTGATTAATAAGTCGAGAGGGGCACT
The DNA here is from genome assembly GCA_021605145.1 of Aegilops bicornis. Lineage (NCBI taxonomy): Eukaryota > Viridiplantae > Streptophyta > Magnoliopsida > Poales > Poaceae > Aegilops > Aegilops bicornis. The sequence goes on along the minus strand of JAHIAL010000026.1, from coordinate 3,584,166 downwards.
TAAGCATTCCAATGCGTGGTAGTAGATGTTCATGGATCAGAAACACAGAACTCAGTTCCTGAGGACGGCTTCAATGAGACAACCCACCATGTACTCCTACATGGCCTCTCACCGCTACCTTTACCAAATCGTGTTCACACACTTAGCTCACACACAGTAGGACAGGTTCACCACTTTCTAATTCATTCCCGATGAATCATACCTGACTCAACTCTAAGCAGTAGCAAGCATGACAAACAAGCATGAATGAGTAGGCACATCAGGGCTCAAACAACTCCTACTCATGCTAGTGGGTTTCATCTATTTACTGTGGCAATGACAGGTCATGCAAAGGAAAGGGGTTCAACTACCGCAGCATGTAACACATGTATCGTGGTTGTCCTAATGCAGTAAAAGGGAGCAGAAGCGAGAGAGTGGGGTTGTATCGGAATGAACAAGGGGTTTTGCTTGCCTGGCACTTCCGAAGATAGTATAGCTCTTCATCAGTGTCATCGATCACATCATCGGAACCACGTCTATCGAGAGGGGACAAACACCGACAAACAAGGAAGAACACAATCAATGCAATGCAACAATTATGATGCATGATTATGACATGGAAATATGAGGTGATTTGGCCTAATGCAACTAGCAACACAATTAAGTGTAGTTGGTTTGAACCCAAGGTTCAAATTCAAACTCCACATATGGTTATTTAAATGCCATTCATTTGATTTGTCCTAAACAGTAGCTATAAGTTGTTCTAACATGCATGAAAATTGTACAGATGTATAGATTGGATTTTTCTGATCATTTTTCATATATAAATTATTTTATTTGGAGTTACGGTTGAATTTCTATGATTTTTAGAAGTTTTGACCATATTCTAGAATTTCCTGAATAATAATAAATCCAGAAAATGAGTTATTGCGTCAAGATTAGGTCATCTTGACCTTTAGCAGGTCAACAGCGGTTCGAGTCAAACTCGACGTGGGATCCACACGCCGCTGACACAGCATCGGTTTGGGTGGATGACAGGTGGGCCTAGTCAACTGCCACGTCAGCCGGGTCAACACTGACGTGTGGGGTCGGTCAACGGGTGACGTGGCAAGGTCAAGCTAATGGGTGGGGTCCATCCTGTTAAATTAATACTAAGTATTTTGTTAGCCGGCTAATTAGGATGTGGGGCCCTTCTGTAAGTGGGTCATGTGGTTAATTAGTAGGTGATTAACTGCTAATGACGCGCCACGTCATCATCACCGGATCTACGCCGGCGATGACCAAACCGACGGCGAGAGCTCGCCGGACCAAGGACAGCGGTGATCTCGATGCGCTGGCACCTGGGGGGGGCCTCTCGCCCGTCTGCATCCAAAGGACCCGACGGGAGGCCGCGGGGTGGCTGGAAATGATGTCGGCGACAACCGCCATGCAAGGCGCACACACGGGCTCATCGGGAGGAGGCTACGGAGCACGACAGAGGCGCAATTGGTGGCGTTAGGCGGTGACGGCCGATCGAAAGCACGAACGGTGTTTCGGACGCGAGCAGAACTCGCTCTAGCCACGCGGCTTCATGGCTGGGCATGGAAGCTCTCGGCTCCGACGAAGACCGAGCTAGTGGAGAGGAACGGAGGGGGAGAGCATGGGGGAAGGAGAAGGAGCTCACAAGGGGTCGGGGAAGCTCCTGCGACGGCGAATCGAGGCGGCGGTCGTCGGTGGCCGAACTCGAAGACGAAGACGATGGAGGCTGCTCGGGGCCTCCGTGCTTCTTTCCTTCGGTGCAGAGGTGTAGCGCGAGGTGACGGAGGCTCAGACGGCTCAGGGGAGGCAAGGCGACGGTGGGGCGAGGACAGCTCACTACGGGCACACTCTGGTGCGTGAGAGGAGGAGAGAGCGAGGAGAGAGACAGAGGGCGGGTGAGGACGGGGGAGAGTAGGAGGGAGCCGGGGAGGCGTGGCGCGTGACAAAGGCTGGGAGCAAGTGAAGCAGGAGTTGGAGGCCTCCCAAATGAGCGCCAGAGGTGCCATCGCCTCGCCATCGGGCAGAGGTTGAAGATGGCACGATCGCACAGGGTGGGCTGGGCTGCCTAATGGGCGGCTTCTGATTAAGGCTGTAAGTGGCCCAGTACTCTCTCTCTCTCTCTCTAATTTCTACTTTTGTTCTGTTTTCTAATTTGCAAGTTTGTTTTTTTGATTTAGTAAAACACCAAATCACTTCTATAAATCCTGAAATTAATTATGGGCAATTACTGAATTATCTTAGAGGCCCTTAGCTATTTTCAGAATTGTTGGAGCATTTAATAATATTTATAGCAATTAAATGCCCCAATTCAAAAACAATATGAGTTAGTTCAATAATCCAAATGTCATGGAAAAATGTGCAACATCTCTGTTATCAAGCTTTCCAAGATTTCCAAGAATGATGAACATTTTTGGAAGCCATTTGGATTTTCTCGAAATGCTTTGGTTGAACCTAGTGAATTCCTTAATGCTAGGGTTTAGGCAATCCCCATTTCAAGTTTCTGAGAATTTTAAACATGATGCACACATGAAGGGCTAGCCTAGAGCATACCAAAACTAGGGATGTGACAGAGTTGGTTTATTATCTCCTGGCGTTTGGATCTTTTGCAAAGGCCTTGTTTGTAAACCTTTAGATTCTAACATAGTCGTCTTCCCCTTGCATGCCTTGTATAGAAGAATGGTGCTTTAATTATAAAACATGCATGAGAGAGATGGAATAGGTAATCAAGAATAGAAAGGCATGACATATTGACATGTATTCCCTCCATCCGAAAAAAATGGATGGGTCTAGGCATATTTTAGTTCTAGATACATCCTTTTTTATCCATTTCGGCAACATGTAATCCGGACGGAGGGAGTATGGTGTAAGAGCTATGGATATGACAGGACAACACAAAGAAAACAAAATACTAGTTGAATGTAAAACTATATGCTAGCGGAATAATACGCATGTAAATAACTAAGGCAACATACACGTGTATAATTGGGAAAATAAGATGGCATTGCAACAGAAAGCACTAGAACAGCACTTCAATGTAAAAAACATGGTATGGCGCATGATGAAGTACATACCGATGAATAACAATGCATAAGATATTCAGAAGCATGATGTCCAAATTAAGCAGATGGCATTGCGATAGAGTAGAATGACAAGATTTGAATTTGAAAACATGTTATCATGAATGGAATAGGTAATCAAAAACATGAAGGCATGACATATTTACATGCATGATCAGCATGCTAAGCACATGGCATAGCAACAGAGTAGATACACTCCAGTACATTATATGCATGTTGTACCCATATCATAGGCCAAGTTAGAGCAAGGACCTTGTGGGGTGAAGAGGATTCATCATCTTTCTGCAAGTCTTCTGGAGAACTGCCTTTACATGTTCCATCATATTGGGTATCATTGACATCACGTTTATTGGCCTTTACATTGCTCCGTGAGGTTCTTGTGGATATATCTGTGTGTGCAATTATATCTGACATGCATGGAAGACAACTAGTAGTTAGATTTATGTAAATGAGTGCATGTAGGAGACGACATAAGTAGTAGGACTGGGGTTAACTAGCAGCAACAGGTCTCATAAACTAAAGGGAGAACACAGATGAAAGCTACAGAATATGTATCATTTGTACTCAAGATTAACTAGATGGCACACAAAAGTATTAAAGAACAACATAGGTAATACTAGAAGTGGTATAATACTATAATCACCAGCCTGTGGGATAGCATTGGCTGATGGATGATAACTATGGAACAACGTTACCTAAAGTACAAGTATCTTAGCTGAACTATGGAACGGCGTGAACTCCTAACAAGACTCTTAAGAGATCAGCATGAATATACAGTGAAATGTGATAATCTATTTTCCATGCTTAGATAAATAACAAAGCCATAAATGTTGCACACAAGTAAGATGAGGGTACAACCTGAGTGAGCATCATGTGCTGACTTGTGGATGGCCCTGTAGTTGTTTTGGTTGTCCATGCCGGCCACGCACATTCAATGGAGGGAATTGTTGAGTGGGGACTGAAGCTCCCTTCTGGTGAATGCTTCTCTTATTGCAGCAGCTGCGGTGAGAAGGAAGATGGTGTGGCTGAAGATGCAGAAAACGCAAAATGTTAAGAATGACACATATCTCTGATCTGAAGAAATACCCTAAGAGATCAACAACAAGGTACGAGAGTGGTCACACGTCACATTGCTGATCAAGACTAAATTGGGGTCACACGATTTTATTTTATTTTGGTATCGTCTCGATCTATGCCGGATGGCTTGATGGTTGCCTTGTGCCTCCCAAATGACACTGTTCGGAATCTTCCCGAAGAGCCAGCGACCAACAAACAGAGCAGCTTGCCTCCGTCTGCGTGGCCCCGCCAAAACCCCGCCTCCCCGCCCCCCCACCGCATCGCTGGTTGCGCCGCCCCGGCCAATCCACAAAGACTCCCCATCATCCAGATCCGGCAGCGCATACCTTCAACCCACGCAACTCTAAAAGATAGCCATCTAAGGCCGCTCATGGCGAACTTGGCGGCCCGCAAGACCTTACATTAGACACCAGCCAACCGGGAGCCTAGGAGCTCCGCCGCCGAGGGGTGCTGCTTCCCATTGGGAATTGATTGGCCCGTAATAAAATTCAGACAACTGACGCCTAAATAAAGTGATTTCAGATGAGGGTGCAACCTATCTGGCGGCATGGTGAAGTAGGCAGGTCCAGCTGCCGAGTCGGTGAGGCCGGCGCGGTTGCAGTGGCGACCGGCGGCAGGGAAAGGGCGATGTCGCCACGGTCGACGGCTACACGGAAGCAGCGCCAGGACTCTGGACGGATCCGAAGTTGGAGCCGCTCCGGCGCCGTGAACAACGGCAGGGGTGAATCGGCTCGATGCAGTTCACGCGTCACGTCATCGAGGCAGCACCAAGAAGACGGAGTAAGAGGCACACGCCCAAAGTGCACGACGGCAATTGGACATCGCCTCCGGCATTAGGGAGGAGGGCGGCTGTGAAATTGGTGCGGTGGGGCGCCATGGAGGTGGGGCCGAGGTTTCATGCTCGGGAGAAGGGAGCTTCCCGGGAGAGGTGATTTGGCACCCACGAGGTATGAATGGGGCGAGGCGGGGGGATGGAATTGGGAGGAGTGGAACCATGTCTTACTGGACGCATTTGTCCGAAATGTGAGGGGAGTTACAGCCTAGCCTTGCCTATAGGCTTCTCGCCTCGGTCTATGTAATCGAGGGTCGGGATAGTAGAGTAACTTTGCTTCTCCCCAAATAGTGGGCGGGAGCGATTTCAAGTAGGAGGGCGTGTTTTGAACTATAGTGGGCGCGAGCGATTTTAAGCGAGGAGAGCGTGTTTTGAAATAGTGGGCGCTTGAGCTATTTCGGCAAGTAGGAGAGCGTGTTTTCCCGACCATGAATTATAAATTATTTGGCACATGTCATTTCGGCCGAGGAGAAGGCGCGCTTGGATGAAGTTACAAACCTACCCTCGATGTACAACGGGCCAATTGATGCGTGTCCCACATAGGACGGTAATTTTGCGTCTCCCATTTATTTGCTCGGGCGAATTCCATCGAGCAGAGAGGATGTTTAACGGTTTGTTCAAGTTTTGGGAGAACGAGCATCCAAGTCTACCTTACCAAGTCGATTCGAATCAAATTTTGAAATATTAGCTTGCCACTTCTTTTTTAGATGGAGAGATGATGCTCGGGAGTAATGTGTTTTTACATGCTCGTTGCTAGCGATTTACTATATGACAAATAGTTGGCCCACTCAAAAACGCGAATCAAACCCAAAATGAAATATCTCGATTCAATGAACTAGCTCGCTCAAGAGGGTCAAAATAGTGAACTAAATCCAAAATTGAACACCTCAATCGAGTAGCATGTTGTATAGTGTTATAGTACTCCATGAACATGTTGAAAGTCAAATTAATGAACTTGTTTGATATACGACATATATATCGCTCATGTGTGGATTGCAGACAAGATGTTCTCCAATTTAAATATTTGAATGCAAGTTTATATCGAAACATGGTTTATATCAGTCTTTGATGCATAAAACGCGATCTCCCCCTCTCCCGGACTCCTGTTCTCTATCTCTCTCTCACTCTCTCGCCGACAATCTTCAATTCTGTCGCACGCATCTGACACAAAAACCTTGTTGGTCCCTCTTCCTTTATCTCTCTCTCTCTCTCTTTGTGTGTGTATGTGGGGGGGGGGTCTTTCTAGTTCGCATTCATATATACACCATCTATAGGTCTCTCTAGTACACTATGTATGATACTCTAGCTAGTCCAAGCTAGATATCTTGGGTGCACTCATCGTACGCACACAATTCCTTGGCTATTTGCCCGTAACTCTCTCACGCACCACTAGGTCGTCTCGGAGCTCTTCCCCCCCCCTCTCTCAAACTCTCCATCCAACTGGGTCACACATACACATTCATATATCACTCGAACTCTATAGGCCCATCTAAAACTATATCTCTCTCCCTGCTCTCTCTCCATCTCACACGCACACACACACACACACACACACACACAATTTCATGCCCAGCTAGCCAAGTATGATGGTCTCTCACTCAATTGTAGGCACACGCAGTCCCCCCCACTATATGTATATGACTAGTTAATCTTAGTCTCCATCACAAACATGTGCATGGTCTATCTCGATTTCTCTCGGGCATCTTTCTATCACAAGACGCACTCCCTCGATCTCCCACCCATATAGTTCCCTCAAGATCTCGAGGGGATCTCTCTATCACAAACACATCCTCTCTCCCTCCCCTTGCGTCCATGCCATCCATGTGTCCCTCTCGTACTTTTTTCCTTGTTGGCCAGACCTCTTTTGGACATGTGCTACAGTGGTGTCTCTCTCCGTTGCAAACAATCACACACTAGCTATATTTGTGTATCTCCTCGCCGCTTTTCCATCTCGGAGATGCATGCGTGATATGTTCGCATAAGAAACGAAAAATCTCACACTCTCTCTAATTTATCGTTTTTTGTCACTTTCTCTTTCACACACATACTCTTTTTGCACACTTACTCATTCTCCTTCACACGAACTTGATCTATCTCGACTGAGGCACTCTTCTCCATCCATAGCACATAGATTTATTGAAAATTCAAACATCACAAAGTTTGACCATGTACATGGAGAAAAAGAATTACATCTAGTACGGCAAACATATACCATTAGATTCACCATGAGATGTAGTTTTGTATGATGTATCTTTGGTATTGTAGATATAAATAACATTTGCGTAAACCTGATCAAACTTTCCAAAGTTTGACTTCTAAAAAATTTACATGCACTGCATTATCGAGCCGGATGGAATATCTCTTTCCCCTCTCAACTATCCGACACACCACTCAGCCTTATCGGGCTCCTCAATCTCTCTCAAACTTTATTGGTGAGTTTGGTTCGTGACCTGATCCTCATGCCTTGATGGCCGGGTACCGCTCGGGTGTGGACGTGAGATGTAAAATATTTCTGCGGCCAGGCTTGTGTGGTGTCAAGCTGCTTGGTTCAGCTCGGGCCATGCAAAGCATCAACGTCCCATCAATCAATCCATGCATCAATTATTTAATGCTAATATTCATCCATGTTGTTGTTAGCCTCGGTGGTCGCATCGACTGTGCACGGCCAGCGCTCAAATCGGTCGCTTGGGCCAAAGCTACTTGCGTTGTCCGGAGTTCAGCCAAAGCTAATTAAAGTGCAGGAACCCAGCCCAGCGGCTTTCTTTTTCATGTGGTAGCAATCAAACAAGCGTGCATGAAATCCAGCCACAACCCCAGGCCATGCAAAAGATGCTTACGACGCAAGCCAAACAGGCCTTATATCTCCTTGGTTCACACATACACATGTCTCGCTCGCGCTATACATATAGACCCATCCAACACTCTCCGCCTTTTTCTCTCTCCATGTGACACGCACCCCCCTAAGTACCATAATCCCTCACTCCATCATCGGCTCTATTTGGATCCATGGGTTAGAGTTAGTTTGGGTTAGTTTGGAGTCAACTAACCCAAAAAGATCCAAACAGGAGGGTTAGTTTAGCTTAGATGCATCTAACCCATCCAAAAAAACTAACCCATCCAAGAGGTGCTTATTTGGGTTAGTTCTTCTCGGGACCACTAATAAACACTTTTTCTCTCGCCTCCCCGCAGCAGATCCCTCCCCACTTCCTCAAGCTTCTTGTCCCTCTCCTCTCTCCTCCTCGCACCGCCCGTGAAGGTGCCTCACAGATCTCCGCCTCCATCTAACCCCGCCATCCTAACACCTCTTTACTTAGAGTTCGTTCAGGGTTAGAATCGAACTCTAACCTCTAACTGATTTAGAGTATCCAACCAGGGCCATAGGCGCAAGCACTCCCCCCCCACTCCTAAGTATGATGATCTCTTACTAGGCATCGTGAACACACGCATTGTCTCCTTCCATCCATACGCCTATCTCGATATCTCTCGTGGCATCTTCTATCGCGCACACACCTTGTCACTCGATCTCCCACCCATGTATTCCCATCACGATCTCCGTGGGATCTCTATGACAAACATACACTCTCTCCTCCCCCATGTACGCATTTTCTCCGTAGGTCTCTCTCGACCTCTCTCCTTGTTTGTCGACCCCTCTTGGCCACGTGCTAGGGTCTTCCTCTCGGTTCCAAACAACCACACACTATCTCCTCACCTTCCCTCCATTGTCGAAGATGCATGTGTGATATGTTTGCATAAGACACACACGCCTTTTTCTCCACTTTTCATCGTGTGTTGTCCATGTCTCTTTCACACACGCACACACACTTTTCTCTCACTCTCTCTCTCTCTCTCTCTCTCTCTCTCTCTCTCGTTAGGGACTCACACGTCCATAAGCATATGGATGTTTTGAAAAGTCAAACCTCGTAAAAGTTTGACCAGGTATATGTGGAGAAAAACATTTACATCCTGAACGATCATTAGATTCATCACAACATGTACTTACTTCATACTATCATTTATCTTTGGTATTGCAGATATAAGTAATTTCTTTATAAACTTGGTCAAAGTTTCAAAAGTTTGACTTAACAAATGTTGTAACTACATTATCGAACGGAGGGAGTAGCTCTTTCTCTCTCTCTCTCTCTCTCTCTCGCTATCTCTCATGTGCCTCCCTCTCACTCAAACTCTCTATACCGACGGATTATACGCTCACTGTGTCAACGTATAGCTCCATATATTGTTTAGTTGACCAGTCAACCAATCCACATGCTGCGTTCTCAGCTCGTGTTCTGTATCTTGGTGTGCTGGCCCATGTGGCAGTGGGTGAAAATAAGTAAACTAGAGGGCAAACTTCTTGCGCTGAAGGACGACTCACAAGACACTACACCACCGCGTGGCGACATTACGCGCAGAAGGACGACTCACAAGACACCCAGCCAGACAACACACACCAGCAAGACAGGTACACCGTGTCGCCACGGTTGAGATGGACGGCGAGGCAGCCAACAAGCGGAGGCCGCCGAGCCAAAATCGCATCCGGCGAAGCCTGGACTTCATCACAGCCTCCCGACGACATCTTGCTCGTCATCATCGGCCTCCTCCCCACCAAATCTGCCGTGCGGACCGCCTCGCTGCTCTCGGCGGTGGCGCCCCTCTAAGGCTTCGTCACCCTCAACCTCACCGTCGACAACCGCCTCGCGACGGGATTGCAAACGCATGGCCGCAGATCTCCAAGATCCTTTCATCGCATCTTGGGCCAGCCAGACGCCTTTGACATCCGCATGTTCAAGATCAACTGCAAGGTCCAACCCAAGTTCGACGAGTGGTTCTTATCCCCGCCTCTAGATCAGCTCGAGGAGCTCAGCTTTGAAGCTGGACGATGTCGCTCTTCGCCGCCGTCCGCTCCGCCTCACGCCAACGCCGCACCGCGCGCCTTCAGCTCCTCGCTATCTTCCCAGATTAATGCCGCGCCGCTTCTTCTTCTCCCTCAACTCAAGCAGCTCGACCTCTTCGACGTTGTCGTGTCGAAGGAGGCTATGGAGCACCTGCTCAAGAACTATACTGCGCCGAGTACCTTCGTCTTTGAGCAGATCCACGGGTTCATTAGCCTCCACATCGCCGACGAATCCCTCGATGGATTTATGTGTCTTGCTGGCCCCGCAACAAGACATCAATTGGGAAGAGGTCACTCCAGCTGTTCCACGTTATGGTCATTGAGAATGCGCCTTTCCTTGAGAGATTGCTTGTATCGGATCTAGAAGGTCCAACAAAAATCAGGGTCATTGACGCTACCAAATTGACGTCATGGTGTACTCTTCTACCAAATTCTCCGAACTCTTTATTGGATCCGTAATCGCTAGGTACAGCACTCATCTTCTTCTCCGCCTTCTTGAAATTCACATTTTAAATTTCTTCTTGATGTATTTAATAATCGCCTTTCTAGAAAATGATTCCTACAAGCTTGACCCAGTCCATGCGCACAAAGGAAGATCTTAGCACTAAAATCTATCGGCCCCAATCTGGATCAAGTTGTTGGATTCCTTACATGCTTTCCATGCACGGATAAGCTACTCATCGAGGTGAAACTTCTTTCCTATTAGTAAACGGTAATCACAACGTAGCTCAATTTTTTCGTAATTTTCCCAAATTACGATGACAAGTGTAGTGTTCAAAACTACATTCACGACCGCACCGAAAAGAAATGTTTTTAGTATTTTTTCTCACGTGATCACCTGCATCATTTTTATGCTGTACTACTATAGTAGCTTAGGCTAGTCATAGTGGAAAGTAACTTAGACTACTCCAGTAACTCTATGGTTACCCTAAGGGCAAGTACTACGTCCGTCTGGTTTACTCTTCTTTCTAATTTTGTAGTATCAAGAATTTGACCATAGATTTAATCGACAAAATGTTAATGCATGTCACTAGGAACTATATCGTTGGATTCAGATTTGAACATAATTTCAAATGGTGTAATTTTTAGTGACATGCATTGGCATTTTCTTAGGTAAATCTATGGTCAAAATTTTATACTAAATACGTAGAGTATTCGTCTCTGTCCCAAAATTCTTGTCTTACATTTGATTAGATACGGATGTATCTAACACTAAAATGTAACTAGATACATCCGTATTTAAACAAATTTAAGACAAGAATTTTGGGACGGAGGGAGTACAAAAGTGGGCTATGTAGGCCAAAACACGTGCCAAATTCACTTGTGATGCCTTTGGCATCGATGCCCCTCCATTGCTCACCTGGTGCCCTAATCTGGATCACCTACTTTGTTCGTGCCAAATTAACTCACGTAATGAAAAACACTGCGTGGGAGAGTGAGAGAGGACCGAGGCAATAAAAACACTTGTTTGGGAGAGTGAGAGGCTGGTGTAGTTGGTTTGATTGATTTTTATACATGTGGGTCTATGTGCACGGGTGCCAACTCTCTCACATCGCGAGAGCGGTGCCAAAAATCTTTGATTTGACATCGATGCTTATTATGTGTCATACTTTTGAGAAATATGGCATCGGCCACATAGTGGTAGGCAACAAATGCCCAAGCTCTTCACGTGCTCCTAGTTAAATGAGAGGAAACTGAAAGATAGAGAGAGAGAGAGAGGGAGAGAGAGAGAGTGAAAAAATATCACTAGCCAGCCAACCCTACCGTATGAGCGAATGATATTGGTACCTCTTGATGACATGGCAATCTTATGCAGCCAGCTGCTCTAATATGTTCTCTTCTTTGCGTATAAAAAAGACCCGAAAGTGAAAAATGTGCTGCACTATAACAATCTCATCGAATGCCTTGATCTCCATCTTACAGAAATTGATTTGATCGACTACCGAGGCAGCACATCCGAGATTAGATTGGCCAGTGTTCTTTGTCCCGGAGGCAAGTGTGCTCAAGGTAATGAGGTTTGTCGCTTCCGGGCGCAACAATGAATGGAGGCCGATCACCGCAAGCATCTAAGCCTAAATGACAAAGTCTCCGCAGGTTGAATTTGTTTTTGAAACATCAAGTGGCCGTGAGACTCAAAACATATTTGCCCATTAGTGACTTGTCAGGGCGGTGGATTTTAGTTTGTACGATAACGCTGCATCCACCTAAAGTAACGGAAGTTCTTACGTAAACTTCCTAGTAATTCCCTCTTCCTAGGTGCAGCATTACTCCTAACATTTGTAATATCAGTTTGAAACTTGTAATATTGCTGTGTCCTATTCCTGCGCTTTTCAAAATCCTCGTGAATCAAACAGGTCCCGAGTTGGTGATGATGTTGTGCCTCCCATATTTCACTAATAGCCGCCGGATCTAGATCTCGACGATACAAACCAAGCTTTCTCCATTTTTGGCAGTAAAGATGGCCGCACTTGTTCCCTATTTACAAACAACTCCTTGTCTCTCACAATCAGCCTTATCTCCTCCCCACCACATCTAGAAGGCCGTGGAAAAATGCGGCGTGATGGTCATTGCCAAGCCGCCCACCCCCAATCTTGGTGTTCCGCTCAATGCACGGGCATCTACGCACGGGAAATTATGTCGTAGGGGCTAGTTGTAAGCAGGCTAGCTCTACATCCATGATGATAGTGACTGCAAATGGTGAGGCTGACTATGGTATGCCGAACACGCGCCTATACTGTGTGTCATCTCCTGCATAGGGTCTTGTCACTCACCATGAGGAGCAGCACGTAATAATTCTGACCAACGGGTAGTATAAAAGGTTAGTAATTCTAGGAGTACTACATAGGTAGTACTACTACTAGTACTAGTAGCACCACCGTCTGGATTTAGGATTACTACCACGCCCATCCGGATTTTTAGTATTTGACTAGCAATATCTAGTAATGCATGTCACAAACATTTACTACTCCCTCTGTAACTAAATACAGGGTGTTTTATTCCTATCGGCGAGAGAACTTAATGTTTTTTTGCTAACTAGAGTACTAATAGGATTACATGCACTGAACTAGACACTGCATGCCATGTTTGGTAGTCTCAAGTCATTGAAAGCATGCACGGCCCACATCTCTCATTGGTTGATATGTCACGAAATAGGAAACAAGGAGGGAGTTAATGCACCATGCCTAAGTGCTTTGGGATTATTTGGTTTTCGTAATGTGACTTACACAACATTTTTGTTTACATGCATTAACATTTTATTAGTTAAATCAAAGGTCAAAACTTGGCTTAAAAATGCAAAGGGGAGCAATAAACCAAGAACATCAAACTTCTCTCGCTTTGGCCCTCAACTAGAGGTCCGTGAGATGACTATACCGCACCTAAGACGCGAGGGGGGCACAGCTTCATCGATTTACAACAACTGCCTTTTGGGTGAATGACACGTGGGCCTGTGGGGTGGCTGGCCCACCTATCATACAGCCAAAGGCAAAAGTGAGGGCCGAGGAGTAGTACGTAAATCCTACGCACCTACGCACGCTAACCAAGAGCAAGAGTGATCACTCGAATTGCAAGATCAGTTGACTACTACCTCCGTCCTGGTTTATTAGTCTCCTTTGTAATTTGTGCTAAATTTTGACCAAAGACAAAATGTTGATGCATGTCAACAAAAATTATATTTTTGGATTCGTATTTGAACATAGTTTTCAGTGATATAATTTTTAGTAACATGCGTAAACATTTTGTTAGTTAAATCTGTGGTCAAAATTTGACACGGATTTCAAAGGGGACCAATAAACCAGGACGGAGGTAGTAGAAGCTAAGCTAGACCCATGGAGGCGATGAGCGCCAGCATCAGCCGGTTGTGCTGTGATGGTCCACGACACCGGCCCGCGCCCGGCAACGAGGGAACGCTCTGTGTAGTATTGCTTGAGGCCGCCAGGCGAGGGGCCGCTTGGACGACAGCTTCGTCTCCTTGTTCGACGAGGTCCCCGTAGGTTTCCTCGACAAGTTCACCGTCGTCAAGAAGCTCGCGGATGACTTTGACGTAAGCCTCCAGCCAACGCGCCCAGGCTCTGCAATGCCCGCCACCCTCAACGGCCACTATGGTGACAACCTCTTCGATGCAATCGGTGGCCCCTGAGATCTGCCGTCAGCGCCGGAGAATGTCCACTCGAGGTCGCGCCGCCAAGGCAGCCTCGCACAAAGAAGACACCATCGACATAATCACCCACGCTCACGCTGCATGCAAGAGGAGGACGATAGGACGCTGGCCTTCTTGGACCGTGAGGGCAACCTTGGACGGCACTATTCAGAAGCACGTTGAGCTCGCCACCAACGCCGCTGCTCCTCACACGCCGGTTACGCACCCGCCAACTAGGGCGTGAGGATGTCGCTGATGGATCCGTATGTATTTTTATCTTCCGTCAAATCCATGTAGTAGTATATGATACTACAGTAATTATCTTACCTTTCGCATCAACTTCGTAATTTTCGTACGTACTCCATGCATGAACGGCGCCAGAACCAAACATCTCATTACTCTATCGATCGCGCCATGGAGCAGAACCAAATGTTACAAGTTACGAGTTCAAAAGGAAAAGCCTGTCGTGTTCACGTCGCACCCCCACACGGTTGGTCCGGCACGCCGCTGCCGGGAATGCGTGGCGGTGTTGCATTTTCACTTACAAGTGGGACCGTAGTTGAGCAAACCGACTATCGGCAAACCCCCATCCCGCCCAATCGCGGCGATGGTCGAGAAAACAGAAGGGAGAAGAGATGGCTGCAGTACGGAATCCAAGAAAATTGCGTCGGATGGGACTCGTGGGTGGCGCAGCCGCATCGCTAGACGTGAATGCTAGTTATGGCCCATGCCACCCCACTCATATCGAGCCTATCGAGGCACGTAGAACAAATTTCTCGCAGTCCGTGCTCAAGACTCCTCAGATCTCTCTTCTCAGCCAAATTACCATTGACACGCTGGATCCCATCGTCTGCTTGCTCACATGCGGTCCCACATGTCGCCGAAAAATGCAAGCGGACCCAATCGAACTTGCACATCTTTCACCTCGACGTGCTGGTGATGAAAACAAATCCAAGAAAGATCTTCGGTGGCCGCTTTTGGAGTTACTCAAGAGTAGTAAGATTCTATTTACGCTTTAACCTAAGATGCACATCTCGTGGCTTCAACTACCACTCTATTTTCTTTCATGACATGACCTGGATGCCGGATGTCCCACGGTCGGCAAAAGGAGGAAGAACCCGACCAAATCTTGGTTGTGCTCTCGGATTAGACTAGTTGTGCTAACTTGTAAAATTTTATTGTCTATTCTCCTGCTCCAAAATACTTGACTTCCATTTGTCCAAAATGGATGTACCTATATACTAAAACATGTCTAGATACATATATATTTTGAAAAATAGAAGGCATGTATTGTGCAAACGGAGGGAGTAGAATGGATGCAAGTTTTTGTATTGGGAAGAAGAGTACATCTATATATTGATAGAGCGCAAATTTAGTAGATGTTCTATCACTTTAGCTAGCATGAGGCTATAGATGAGATTAGTGCACTTGTTGATACTCCTACTTGGTATATGCGTGTTGCTGCTTAGACGCAGAGAAAACGGACCGGAGGGAGTACTAGAATAGAGGCTAGACATGAGACTAGATGCGAGGAAGCAACGCCTACTTCTTTACACTCAAGAAGAAAGAAGCATGCAAGATCGAGCCTCCGCAGATCAACAATGAATGCATCAAGAAGGCACTAATCCAACTTACATGTGAGTAGTAAAATGTATTCTTGTGGTTCTTGTTTTCTTTGGTCTTGCTTTTCTAGTCAAAATTATCGTTGGAGTTCGTGAAAAATGGAGGTCCGTTTGGGGTCGTGGCGCTGCGCTTGGCCTTACAAGTGGGACCGCAGCTTAAGGAAACCGACTATCGGCAAACCCCCACCTCGCTTCGGCCGATGGCTGAGTTAGAGAAACGATGAGGTTGAAGAGATTGCTCTAGCACGGACTCCAAGAAATATGGTGTCAGATGGAAGTTGTGCTGGTGGCGTCTGACGTATACCTGGACGTGAATTCTTGTTCTGACCCATGCCACCCTACTACTCCTACTACTTACTATATAGATCTCCTAGAATCGAGTATACGAGGTGCCGTTACGTAGTACAATATGGCTACAGTAAAGAAACACCCGCACGACGCCGCTAAGCATGTGAAGCTAGTACAAATAGTGTACTACTATTGTTGATTGGCCTCATCCGATAACCTGTTGCAATGCACGCATAATTATGTATTCGAAAATATTTTTCCCTCGCCGCACCACTCACTACGTATAACTTGAAAGCCATTCATAAATTTAGTAAGTTTATCACAGGCATATCATTTTATTACATACAACAGGTCATCAACCCACATCGACAACGAGGATACATTATAAATACTAAAGTTTTCACCACACAATTAATAACAAGCAATGAAATGAACTTCAACTCAACCATTCCTCGGCGTTGGAAACGCTTGCTTTGAACCACAAGTGATTCTCTCGACGGGCCATCCATTGTCGATCCGAGACCAACGCAGGATCGATCATCCAGTGAAGCGGCCTAGTATATCGATTACCGTGGTAGGGAACCACCCAAATGTCCGAGGTATAGACACAGCTTGCTTCTCATAAATGGTAGTAACGTTGTGTCAACAGCAGTTGGATCGCCTTTTCACCATCATTGGATAGTTTTGTCCAAGGAAGAGCGAAGTTTTCTCCAAGACTATCAATTCTGTACTGTGGAGAAGGAGTTGGCGCTAGCACACTAGTATCCATCCCGAATACCATGCAAACGGTGTTGAATAGGTCCAAGAGTGCGCCCATGGGAGACTACACCTGCTTCCTTAGCAGAAGTAACATCATCAAGGGCTGTATATACACGAGAAGAGGTGATCCATTGGAATTAGTTGCCAGCGCCAAATAGTATATGGGCGTTGTTTCGTCCTCATGCTCGTGATCATCACCATCATCATCTCCCCTTGGTTATAAAAATCTTCAAGTATAGGTGGTGGAATGTTCATGTGACCTTGGAAACACAAGAAGAAGGTTAATTACACTAATAGGAAAAAGGCCTACTAATGGCGACCAAGTTTTGTTTACTAATGGCGCAAGACCATCGGGTGCGCCATTAGTATCACGCCACTAGTATTTTTTATTAATGGCGCACTGGTGCGCCATTAGTATCTCGAGATACTAATGGCGCATCACCGGTGTGCGCCATTAGTATAGGCCACGGTGCGCCATTAGTCTAGGCCACTGGTGCGCCATTAGTATAGGCCACGGCGCCATTAGTATTTTTGAATTTTGAAGGCGGAAAATAGTAGTGGCGCACTGCCTAACCCCCACCGTGGCGCCATTGCTATTTTTTGAATTTTGAATTTGGATCTGGATCACATTTTTTTTGCCCATTTTTGCTTGTTTTTTGCTCGCTTTTTTGCTCGCTTTTTTTTTGCACGATATTATTTCAAATTTTGTTCTGCTTGGATCTTGTAATGTTTTTTTGCCATGTTCTTTTGCCGGAGAGGAGTTCACGGAGAGGAGGAGGAGGAGGTGACCATGTAGGCGCTCGCCTACATCACCGGAGAGGAGGAGGAGGTCGCCGGAGAGGAGTTCACCGGAGCATCGGAGAGGAGGAAGGAGAAACCATGAGGGGATGGGAGGAGAGGAGGGAGGAGGAGCTCACCGGAGAGGAGGGAGGAGGAGCTCACCGGAGATGAGGGAGGAGGAGCTCACCGGAGACGAGGGAGGAGAAACCGTGAGGGGAGGGAGGGAGGAGAGGAGAGGAGGGAGGAGGAGGTCACGAGAGGAGGAGGAGGAGGTCACGGAGAGGAGGAGTGTAGTATGGTGGAGGAGAGAAGGGAAGATGGAGTGGAGGAGTGGAGAAGAGGTGGAGTGGAGGAGAAGAATGAAGAGGTAAGGAGGAGAGGATACGCCCAGCCAGCCATATATACGGCATAGTAATGGCGCACTGCAAGGTGTGTGCCATTACATCGTTTTTTATTATTTTTTATTTATTTTGAATTTTGAATGCGGGAAGATACTAATTGCTCACCATGGGAAGGTGAGACATTAGTAAATTTTTTTTATATATTTTTTGATTTATTTTGAATTTTGAAGGCGGGAAGATAGTAATGGCGCATCATGGGCAGGTGCGCCATTAGTAACTTTTTTTTATTTTTTTGATTTGTTTTGAATATTGAAGGCGGGAAGATAATAATGGCGCACCATGGGAAGGTGCGTCATTAGTAAGTTTGAATTTTTTTGCCTCTCCAGATCTTAAAAGCCTCGTATCTTTTTTTCTGTTAGGTTTTTGAGGATTTTGAAAATGTTTACTGGGGTTTCCCCTGTTAAATTCGGATGTAACTTTTCGAGTAGATGATTTTTAATATAAAAAACTTTTTCATCCGAGTTCGTATGCAAAAGTTATGCCCATTTTTCCAAATTCGAGAGATTGTGCAAAAGTTTAAAATTCATGTTTGTAAATTTTGCTAACAAGTAGACCACATATCACATGGGAATCTTATTTTCTTTTATTTTTGACATTTCTATCATTTTCTTTTATTTTTTTGAAACTGAAAAGGCGGTCCGCTGGGGGGTGCATTCGGGGAATGTTTGGTTAATTACTAATCGAGCAAGCAACGTGGGATGGTGCGCCATTACTAGTTCAATCTAGTAATGGCGCACCACTCCCACGGTGCGCCATTAGTAGTTTTGAGAAAATTAAAATTACTAATGGCGCATCGCCTGATGTGGTGCGCCATTAGTATTTGTGACACTAATGGCACACCAACACATGGTGCGCCATTAGTATTTAGTAATGGCGCACCACATGTACAGTGCGCCATTAGTGTCCATCCCATCTATAGACCTTTCCCTAGTAGTGTTAGTAAGGCTGGCCATAGTGGGGGTAACATAAGTAGTATCATGCACTTGGGACTCGCAAACATGCTTATGTGGCAGGCAATTAGGCTGGTCATAGTGGGGAGTAACTTAGACTAGTAACATGCATATGTTACTAGTCTATGTTGCTACCTCTATAGTGCATAGTATCATAGATTAGTATCATAGGTGGTCTCATTTATCATGTCATGACACATAGTAGCATCACATTTATTATGTTACGGTATCTACCTATGTTACTATAACCATCTCTCTCTTCTTTAATTGCCTGCCACATAAGCATGTTTGCGAGTCCCAAGTGCATGATACTACTTATGTTACCCCCACTAGGGCCAGCCTTAAGGAAGAGAGAGATGGTTAAAGTAACATAGGTAGATACCGTAACATAATAAATGTGATGCTACTATGTGTCATGCATGGCAATAAATGAGACCACCTATGATACTAATCTAAGATACTATGCACTAAAGGGAAACTTGCTAACCCGCATGCATGTGGATGAAACAATTATAATTACGGTGGAAGACAAACGATCAAACAACGAGGATGCCATGTAAAACAAAGGCTACGAGTGGTGGCAGCAAACACAAGGCCCTCGTATTGAATTGCATCACAAGACTCATCCGTACGTAAACTGATTTTGAGCAATATGCATCCAAATAAACCAATCGAGGACGGCAACAAGCTTGTCGAAGATAGCAACAACTTCATAGTTGTTGTAATTCCAAGAGCGGTTGGGGACTCTAGAAATTGCTATCTTCCAGAGAAGACAGTCACCATGATTGTATTTGAACGCATGCATAATAATCGTGTGTGCTCAACCTCAAGCGGTCTGCTGAGATTTTTGGAAGTGGAACCCGTCACGAGTGTACACATTCACAAGTTCCCACTCGCAGTTGGACCCAATGTAAACAGCCCAATCTCCATTTGAGCTCGCTTAAGCCTTCTTGCCCTCAAGCGATGGCATCTTAACATCATAATATCATTATCAAGCGGCATCAACTTGCAGTATGCGAGGCGTCCGGTGGACGGGCGCCTACCATCGTGGTCACGGGCGAAGAAGATAGGGGAGATCAAACCACTCCTTGACTCTTGGGTTCCTTGTAATGATGTTATTAGTTGAGCCGAGAATGGGCTTGAAACGAACCTGCCATGCTAGCCGAGGTGATGACGTCAAGACCGATCAATGAGTTCCTCCACCACGCCATCTTTCGATCGGGCAAGAATAACGGGTCGCTTCCGCCTGTTCCCTCCATGGAGAAGACGATCAACAATGGGCGTAAGAAAGGGTGAAGGGCTGAAGGAAAATGGAGGAGGGAGAGGAAGAGCGTATGGCATGTTAGTTCCAATCAAGAGGGAAAGGCTAAGAGTTGGTGGACGGTTGCCGCTTTGCCCACGGTTCACGAAGGGCGCCTTTACCACACGCCGGTTCTGGAAATACTCCTACTACTCGCCGTCGTCTCACTATATGTGGAACGGGACCACATGTCAACGAAACATGGTGTGTTATTTCTCGTGCAAAATGCAATCTGGTCAGCGTTGGCTCGAGGTGCCGACATTAGTTATCGACCTTTATTTTTTTAATGGCGTGCTCGCTCAGTTTTGAAGCACGGCTAACTGCATCAGACGCAGAGAAAATATAAACTACTCTACCACTACTCCACCTCCAAAGATTACTAGTAGTATAAAGAAGATATATAGGTGGAGCTTGCCGCTTTCTTGCCAAGGGCTGCCCACTTGCTTCTCACACTACCACCCTCTCTCCAGATCTAAAAAGACGGCCCTCTCTCCCTCCTCACCGGTGGTCACAGATTGCCGGGAAGAAAAGGACGCAAAGGTGTCGACGACTTGCCGCTTCGGGCGAAGCGAGGTCACGCACTGATGACAAGGCCGTGCTCTCAGACCTAGCGCTCATGCGGGATGGCCTCCGTCCCCAAGCTCGTTGCTGTAGTGTGTGCGGAGGACGACGGCCACGAGCGAAGCCACTTCCCGCCGACCCTCAGGTATGCTACCTCTTTTCGAACCATACCCTTGTTCTATTGCCCCATCTGGCACGTCCTTGCATATGGATCTTTTTCCACTCCACCATCTTCCCAATTTGCTATCCTCTCGCTTCGCTCATTGGCCACGCAGCATTTAAAAACCATAATTTGCACTATTAAAGGAAACCCTACTTCATGCAGACTAATGCATGTCTGGGTTGAATAAGGAAAGGAAGGGAGACTGTAGTGTCCAAGAGAGTAGGCATCGAACCCGCATCTAGGTTGAAAGGGGGAAAATCGGTAGCTAAGGAACGAGTCTCGTGTCTCTTGGTTGAAGATGGGTAGAAAGGCATGACAACGCAATAGAGAATGACAGGTCGATCGGTTTGTTGTCCTCATATAGGAAAAAGGTGGCTAAAGAGAACAAAATGGGACGAATCCACATATGCTGCCCGGATATTTGTTGCTCTGGGCAACCATACCTCCCTCACCACTCTGCGTCCGTGGAGGTACATCGTACTGGTGCGCCCACTGTCCGAATGGGCCTCCCATGCTCTTATTGCCACTTTTTTTCTATTAGTATAACGCCAGCAGTCAAGTCAAGCAATGCTACTGCTAAAGTGATGCCACATTTAACTAATGTCGCTCTCAGTCTAATGCCACGAGATAATTTAAGCAAAGGCCATTTAATGTCATCGGATCATTTCAGGTTAATGCTGATTGTGGATGTATTAAAGATTTTTCAGCTAAGGCATTCTAATGTCACAGACACCAAAGATACCAATGATGAAACTTGTTACTACCTTCAGATTTTTGCAATCGTTAATGCTTATAGATTACATACCTCACTTTCATGAGATAAGTTAATTTTTTGTACAAAGGTCACCAAAATGCCAAGGCGCCGATGTCATTTTTATTTTCGTTAAACCGCATGCATAATTATGAAGACAAGAGGAAAGGTCAAGAGTGGGCACCTCCTCCTCGGCTATTCTTCTTTGATTCGCTCGATCAAGTTTTTATGTTTGATCGATTATCAAGATTGGGATAGAAATTTTAAGGTCCCCCCGAAGTTACCCGGGTTTGCAATTTTTATACCGTCATTAGTTAGTAATGCTAGTTACCTTCAGACTTTCAGATTTGGTTTAATGCTCATGCACAACTAGTATACCAATGCTGAAACTTGTTACCTTTACATTTTGTATTGTTAATTTTATAGAAACCTTCCAGTGCTAGAGTTTATTGAAATCTGCTCAAGTAAAACCATTGTACTATACCGTCAGAATAAACTAACTACTCTATCGCTGCACTAGCCACTAGATTAGTGTATATTTGTAGTATTCGAATGGTGTTGCATTAGCGTATGGGATAAATAAAGTGTGGCAAGCTTTCCCAGATATGTGCTCAAGAAAACTACTACCTGTTTTTCTAAATACTAGACGCTTGGGTACTTTAAATTGAACCGCGAAAACGTCTAATATTAAGGAATAGAGGGTGTAGAGTTCACTCAAATTATCCCGGTAAAGCTAGTCACACCTTTGTTAATATTAATGTTCATTATGTTATCGGAGGAGGTCCGTATGTTTGTCTCTAATGCATGTCTACTACATACCCGACATCATGAAGTAATGTTAAGTCATTTCATTTTGTACATAGTCACTTAATTGTCAAGGAGGTGATGGCATTTTATTTTAGTATAACTTCACAAAATTTGCTTAAAAGAAGAGGAAAGGTCAGTAATGTCTCAGTTTTTTAAAAAACTATGTATGCCTTCCTCGACATCAGCCGCTATTGCTTTTATTTATTCCTTCAAACAGGTGGTTAGAAATAGTCTTGCTACCTTTTCCCATTAAGAAATTGGAATGCTTATATTTGTGAGTCTATGCTTCAACTAGTGCCACTTTTATAGTAATCACGCTTTCAATATCTATGCAAACAGGATGCTCGATTTTAGTGGAGCTGCACAAAAAGTCCAACTGGTTCAACATTAGGAGCATGTTTTTTCCAAACCTTTATATCCAATTGGTGGCACTATGAGCTGTTCATTACGTAAGGTACATGGTTTGCTACTATCTTGCTACTCTTTTTGTAATTGCCATTAGATAGTAATACTATTGGTTTGCATGTGAATTTATTAAGGTGGTGGACCTACATTGGAGGTGCAGGACAGGATTCAATGATTGGATGCTCAATTTCGTTGTATCGATTTCACCTTCTTCCATCATCGCTAACATGGTGTGGTATATGTTTACTAGTCGCTTGATATTTGTGCAGACAGCAGATGTCTCGCCCATTGCTATTTGGCAAACAAACAAAAGTGTCCGCAATTTTGGTTGAACTTCACAAGAGAATAGTATAGTCAACTGACATGCAAGGCCATCTTAAAATAGACACAAAGATTGGATAGTCACTTCATGGACTGCAGAAAAGTAGTAATCGCATTATTTATCGCCAACACTAGGTGCTTCATTGCTTTGGTCTGATTATACAATGGGCATCATTTTCCCTAAGTTAAAGTTTGTATTCCAAAAATAGTCTCGCGGTGTGAACGAGAGAACACCAAATCATATTGCAGTGGATGTTCCTCCATCATGTGTGGTTCATTCTCATGGTTCCAGCTGTTGGTGAAACCACTTACATTTGCAAGAGGAATTGTAGACTTCACAAACAAATTTGTCTTTTAGTCCGTACTGAATGTTGGCCAAGAGAAGCATCCATGTTAGTAGGAAGAACAGATGTTTTTTCTAGATCTTTGCTTTTGGAGCTACATATTTGTATATGATCGCGTGAATCATTGAGATGCATTAACATGTTGGATCTTATGTATGGGAATCGTATTAGTTAGTATTAGTTGGCGACGCAAGATCCGAAGTGGCTGATCTTTGCTTTTGGAGCTACATATTTGTATATGATCCGTGAATCATTGAGATGCATTAATGCTACTTATTTCTGTTCGCCGTTGTTTACAAGTTACTAATTGATCACTAGCTAGGCTACAAATGCGCTCCTGGCAGTTTTATTTGCGACGCAAAATGCGAAGTGGCAATTTTTTGAATAAAAATGCCTACCTCTAAAGAAACTGACAAGCTACACTATTGATCCTACACGGATAAAAATGCCTACCTCTGAAGAAACTGACAAGCTACACTATCGATCGTACACGGATAAATAGCGGATCGTGCACGACTACCTCCTTTCCGGTTTGCGTGGCTCAATTCAAGAAACGACCTACCGATCCTACACCTAATAAATAGTGGATCACACACTTACTCAGTACCTCCTTTCCGTTTGCGTGGCTTAATTCAAACCTCTCACCAACCAAGGTACTCCTCTCGTCCGGGTTTATTAGTCCCGTGAGCAAAGCAGCAAGACCAAGGCATGGCAATAATTAACGGCATGCGTGTTTTAGCCTAATTAATTCCAGCGACGGCGGTCGCATGCGCGCCTCGGCTCGCGACTTGCTGCATGCTGCTTCACGCATCGCTCATGCGAGCGATTTCGAGTGCTCGCATGCAGCGGCCGTAATTAAGGCAGCTAACTCGATGCGAAAAAAAGATACGCTTTAATTGTTGCGGGCTTTTTAAATCCGTGAAATCATTATTGACAAGGAGGGAGATGATTCGAGTGCACTCGCTTGGACCGCCATGCCGGGCGGCGACTCCAGACGGACGGGACGGCATACCATAATTTCAGTTTCCTAGTTTTCCATGGCAAGTCGGGCGCTGTTAAGCCATTATGCATTGAATTCGGCGACCGTCGCGCTTACCTTCCCCTATAAGTACCGCTTTCCGGCCTTCTCCAAAGGCCACCGTGGACCCAAGTCACCATATCCTCATAAGCCCCCACTGCCCGGCCGATGTCGCCGCCATCGCCCGCCATGCCCCGCCCTCGTCTGCTGTAGGCGACGCTGGAAGGCGGTCACCGCCGTAACTAGTGTTCGATTCTTCACCGGAAGGCAGACGGAGGGAGGAGGCATTCTATCTGTCTTTAGATGGCAATGCGCAGATCGAGGAGTTATTGGAGCGCGACCGCATGGCGAAGGAACAGGAGTTGTTGGAGCGCGACCGCCTGGTGGAGGAGCAGTGTATCGCCGATTTGCGCCACCAGCAGGACATGGAGCAGCAGCGCACCGATGCTCTGAGTCGCAAGCAGAGGACCCGCAACTAGGCCGACTACATGGAGGCCGGCGCTCAGCAAATAGCCCTGGAGGCTGTCGGGCACGCACGTGTTCGCGACGCCGATTTTTACTATCAGCTCGCCAAGTGGGTTTCTGGAAGCTTGAAGTCGCGTGACCACGCCGCATGGAAAGGGCCAACGGCGCGAAAGCAACGCGCTTCCTATCGCACCTCTCGCAAGTCCGGAGGCGAAGGCGGCAGGACGCCGGTGCCGGGCGTTTAGCGGTACCCGCCAAAGATCGCCTAGTTAGCTAAGAGTAAGTTAGTACTTGTCTAGTGGGAGTAGATAGTTAACTTGGCTATGATGGTTGTCAACGTGGAAGTTCAAGATTTATATGTGGATCAGACCAAGCATTTTGCTCAATGTTGAACTTTCCGCTGAACGTATGGAATGGGCTGTTATTTTTTAAATGGGTTGTATTTGTCCTCCACGGGTTTAGAGGCTGACTTGTTGGCCTAGCAAGTTGACGCGCACACAATCGTGGAGATGATTGTACATGGAGAGGATGATGCAGGGACCCGCCAAGGTCATGGCAGTATGCAAGCAAGTGCCTCCTTATTTCTAGCCAATAAAAATGGCTCCTCCTAGTGGATTTCCTCACATCCGGGTCCCATGCCATTGTCAATGTAGTCAATAAACGAGAATTGCACAACGAGCGGCCGATACCAGGGACCCAAAGAGCTTGCCCGCTTATTTTCGCTGGGTTAATTTGATAAATTCCTTCGAGAAATGGCACTTCAATTTCCAAACTTTGAAAATGCCATTTCATGCCATTTCTAGTGGCATTTTTGAAGTCCTGGAGTGGCGTTTTCAAAGTTTGCAAACCATATGGCGTTTTCAAAGTTTGCAAAATTGCAAAGTGGCATTTTTCAAAGTTTGCAAAAATTGCAGTGGCATTTTTAAGAATCGCCATAATTGGAGTGGCATTTATCTAATTTGTTTTTGAGACGGAAGCAGGTTGTCAACTGGGCTGTTCGGGACACTCCGGCCTGTCTAGACAGCCTTTTCTTTTATGTTTACCATGCATCAGCCCAAGTAGTTTTTTTTTTCTTTTTGAAAATGGCTAGCCCAGTTTTTTGTGATTTTTCAAGTAAGTCACTTTATCGTGCCTTTGTTGGGCTACAAATCTTTCAAGACGAGGAGAGCTTCATTCGGCTGGCCGAGAAAAATGGCCTATCAAGTAATGAAAATGGGTTTTACATTTTAAAACACATCAAACCGGCAATTAGTTTCAAATATCTTTTTTCATTTCGAGATTTTAAATTGCATTGATTTTATGCGCGGACAATTTATTGGGTTTTATATTGATATACATTTATTTTTAAAATCACCTGAATGTGACTCAAATTTCGGGATTAAAACAGTTCGTATCAAGACCGACATATGCAAAATTTCAGATAATTTTTTAACCAGGCCACAATATGGGCTGTAATGCTAATAAAAAGAATATGGGCTCCAAAAACCCGTAAGAATTAGCAAATGGGCTGTAAACTATTTGAAATAATGGCAGATGGGTTGTATGCTGCTTTTCCACAGATTTGAGGCTTTCCACAGATGGCTCAGATACTGCTGGATGTCCATCCAACGGCCGGCCGTAGCTTCTTCAATCTTCTCGCTCTTCCTGCCCAAATACCTTCAAACAAGCGCCCGGCTGGACTGCTCGCTTCTCCTCCTCGGGGTCTTGCCGCCATGGAGGCCCTCACCGCTTCCACTGTGATTCCCCATCACTGGCCTTGCCATCCTCTACTCACCCACAAATGCTGTTATTCTCGACGGACGACGACGGCATAACCAGTAAACCCTCGTGCTCCTCGCGTGGGAAACAACTGCCGAGTATTCCTCGGCTCCATGTCGCTCCTTCCTAGGGCCTCGGGCCGCCCATCGCCTTTGCAGTGCCCTCGGCGCTGACCTGGTCAACGTGGTCAATGAACGACATCCATCGGAAGTGGATCAGACGCGGAGAGAGTGATACCGGTCCATGGCCGCACGCAAGGAAATGCCTCCTTATTACGTGCAAAATAATGATTCCTCCACCGACATCCGGGACCCACCGAAGGGCCTTCAGATTTCGCGAAAAAATGTTACCGGGCCAATGATACCGGACCCACCAGCTATATCTTCGTGACGCAAGGAAGTGTCTCCTTATTACGCCTAAAAAAGGATACTCCCCGCTAGTCGGGACCCAAAGATAGTGGGCCTACTAAGTTGACGGGACGTAAGGGCTTTGTCAACTTAGTCAATATGCACGATTCTAGCTCGATTGACCGCATTTGACGTCCATCCAACGGCCGTAGTGCTTCTTCAACCTTCTGGTCTTCTTGCTCCAAATTACCAGCAGCGCCGTCGCGTGCCGCTTCCCCGCCTCCCGTGGCCGTATCAGGCTGCCGCGGGAGGCCTCGCCGCTTCCATACTACTTCCCACCGCTGGCCAGGCCATCCCTCCACTCCACTCACCCACACCCTCGTTATTCTCAAGGGCGACGGCCAGCCAAACCAAAGGAACCTCGTGATTCGCTGCGGGCATCGCCGCTGTCTTTCCCGGCTTCGCGCCGCCCCTTCCTAGGCCTCGCCGTCGTCTGCCACCGCTGGCGCTGCACGTGGCGTGGTCAATGTGGTCAGCCGATCAATTCCATCGGAAGAATATCAGACGCGGAGAGGCCGACAGCTGGGTCCATGGCAGCCGCAAGGACGCGGCCTCCTTATTACGCCGGAAAATAATTATTCCTCCACCGACAAAGTGGACCCACCGGACGTGGCTACTCAAGATATTCATGAAAAAAACGTATGCCCTCGATCGGACCGGGATCAATTCGACAGGCCACCGATTTCATTTAAAAAACGTTTCGGCATCAGCTCGGACCCATCGGAAGTGCATCCTTATTACGCATAAAAAATGAATACCCCGCTAGCTGGGACCCACCTTCGTGGGAGGCTGACTTAGGGCCTACTAAGTTGACGGGACGGAGGGCTTTGTCAACTTAGTCAATATAAACGATTCTAGCTCCAAGTGACTGCATCGATGTCCATCCAATGGTCGAGTGCTTCTTCAACCTTCCGGGTCTTCTTGCTCCACCGCCAAAGTAAAGGCCGATCGCGGCCGCATGCTCCCGCCTCCCGTGGTCGGATGTGCCGCCATGGAGGCCTCACCGCCCTACTATTCCCACCGCTGGCTGTAGCCCCTCGCGCATGACGGCAGCCTCACACCGCAGCCTCGAATCAGGTGAACCTCAGATTCTCTCGGGCGCTGGCTTCCACCGCTGTCTTCCCGGCTCCCGCCGCTCTCTTCCTAGGCCTCGGCCACCGCCCAATCACCGGTGCTCTCGGCGCGGCGTGGTCAACATGGTCAAGGAACGATTTCCATTGGACGTGGATCAGATGTGGAGAGGCGGATAGCCGGGTCCACGTCAGCAAAGAAGGAAGTGCGCCCCTAATTACGTGGAAAATAATTATGCCTCCACCTCACGCTGGGGACCCACCGACGGGCCACCGTATTTTGTGAAAAACGCTTCTCGACCGGGGACCCACCAACTACACCTTCACACCCAAGCGAAGTGCGCCCGGCAAAAAACCCAAAACAATTCGCCTCGATCGCTGGAACCCACCAGCTACATCTTTGCAGTGCAAGGAAGTGCTCCATACCGGACCCACTGGTCGGGTCAAGCGCACGAAGCGCTGTCATTCGGGTCGCGAATGTGTACGCACATACCGGTCGTTGTAGAGGCACGCACGTGTCGTAGTAGAGCGTGCACGTAGCATGTACACGTACGTATAGCGGCGAGGGTGCAAGAAAGAAAATACGGCCACGTATGTACATACGGGCAGGGTTTCGAACGCCTACTCGCGTGACACGACATGGCTGGTCGGAACGGAGAAACAGCGCCGCCGCTGTGTTCATGGGGAGGCAACGGAATGCGCCGTGTTCATGGGGAGAGGCAACGGAATGCGCCGTGTTCATGGGAGGCAACGAATGCGCCGTGTTCATCGGGAGGCAACGGAACGCTGGGAGCCAACCGGCCGGGTCGAAACGGAATGTGTGGTCGTGTTCATCGGGAGGGCTTGGATGGAACAGCGAGCGGAAACGAGGTTCAAGCGTATCGCAGACAACGGAGAAACGGCCTTGTGTTCACCAGCCACGCTCAAATGGGATCCTATTTATCGAGGGGTCCGCGCATCACAAAACGGAGGAAACGACCTCCCACGGTCAAACGGGGTCCCGCTGATCGGGAGGGTGTGGCATGACCGCAAACGGAGGAACCGACCTCCCACAACAAACGGGGTCCCGTTGATCGAGGTGTATGCATCGCAAAACGGATGAAACGGACCGTGTTGGAGCGCCACGGTTTAAACGGGGTCCTGTTCATCATGAGGGTGTGGCGCATCGCAAAAACGGACTCCACGGATACCTGCTCATCTCCACCGTCGACCTCCTCCAGCCTCCAAGGGCTACCGTCCGACCTCCTCCAGCCTCCACGGGCTCCTCTGCTCATCCAGCCTCCACCGCGCTTACTCCACCTGGCCATCGCTCAACCACCTCCACGGGCACCCCTCCACCGCCCACTGCTCATCCACCCCTCCACACCACGGGTCCTGCTTCAACCACCCTCCACGGCCACCCTCCACCGCTTCATCGCTCATCCCGCCATCCACACCATGGGGTCATGTTCATCCAGAGGAAACACCACCGCCACCTGCTCGTCTAAACCCCCTTCGCAATGCTCATCGCTCATCCAATCAATCGCTTTCAGCTTAGCAGCAAAGAAGCGGGCGAATCGCCCATCGCTGCTCGGGCTATCACCCATCGATCGATCGCTTCGGGTTCAAAGGCGCATAGCTCGTCAGGCAATCGCCGGGTTCATTAGAGCCCAACGCCTCACTCGAAGTTCGCTTAGAGCTTAACGCTCGCACACGTGCGTACGCACGAGAGAACGCAGACGCTTCGCCCCTCGCCTCCCACCGTAACCGCAACTCCTCAAATTTTCCTCCTCGCTTCTACCATGGTTTTTTCCGTCATGGACGGCCCAAAGAATGTCATGCAGCTGCGCCTCCCGGCCTCCCAGGATGAAAAGCCCATTTTCCGTCATGATTTTTGTCATAGAAGTAGGAGCCCACCACATCTATGATGATACCGGTTTTGTCACAATTATCGCCATAGAATTGTCATATGTATGACAGAATTTTTTCGCTCGCCCAAAATGTCACGGATGTGTCTTTTTTTTGTAGTGATTCAAACCATCATATGGACTCGACTGCGCATAGGGGGTACACGACTCATCCTACCCTAGGGGTTCTTGGACTCGAGTCGTGCTGTGTGCCTTGTGCACGATCTCCTGAAGTTTTCCTCGTGTTGTTACTGCCTCTTGTTTGATGAAAGATCCGGGTTGAGCCTGAAGAATCTTCAACAACTTCTCACCGATGAGGTGATGGGGTGAAAGTGGCTCCTCGTGGGCGGCATTGACTTGGTCTTCTCTTGTCTTCTTAATCGACAATCACTTTTGCCATTTTAAGTCGTCGGGCGGTTCCGTGTGGCAGTCCTTTATGCAATGACATTAACAAGGCATAATAGAGGTCCAATCCACGTATTACATTGTTGACAATATCGTCACCGAGAGCGTGGGATGAAGAGAACTGCTTTTCCTGCTCACTATAGTGAGGCGGACCAAATGGCTAGGTTCTCATCCATCGCCGGTGGTTGCCGATGCAACAACGATAAGGACATGGTTGCTCCATTAGCGATGTATATCATGATCTTGCATTTCCTATGCTCTGATCATCATAGGCTAAGGTCGCATCAACTTGGGGCAGTGTCAAGGGTGTCACCATCTTCTGGGTCTTCATGTCCTCACTCCTCAAGGATGTACCTTCTGTTGGTATCATCTTGTTGTGGTGTCGCCAATCTTGTGTTCAGAAGATGTGGGTGAATGTCCCATAAGGCATCCTCTTCTAGATCGCCCACGAGGATTTCAAGGAATCCAAAGATTGGGTCAGGGGCATAAGGGTTCTAGCGACCAAAAAAGTTTTGAAGGGGAAGAGATCAATAAGGGAAGTTTACCTTAGTTTTCAAAAACCGAGAAAGGAAGAGAAGTATATATAGTTTCCAAAAAATTAGTAATAGTTTTGAAAATAGTTTTACCCTAACTAACGCACCATGCTAACAAAGGCTTCCTACAACAGATGGCTCTAATACTAGCTTTTAGGGGGACCCGACTCATGAGTCGTGGATCATCGAAAGTGCACGGTACAAAGTGATCCCAGAGATCAATGCTCACCTTGAACAATAAGCTGAATAACAAGAGTCTTACATCCATACATACCGCTTACATACAAATTATGACCTTTATCGTCAAGTCTTACATTGATGAAGCCTCACGTGCACGAATATGAAAGAAAACGAGGCGCAGCGGAAATCTGCGTCAAGTAGAACCCATGCCATCTCGCTTTCTTAACCCTACAGTGCATTCTCGACTGGAAGTGTCCTAGTTCGCATGTTCGTCACCAACGAACTCTTCCTCGAACTCCTGTTCTTCCATGCCTGGTCGATTAAATAACCAGTGGAAAGCCAATGAGTACTTTGAATGTACTCGCAAGCAACCCATGTTTTGGTTCAAGATACAACAATGCATGACATAGGTAAATTTTTGCGGAAGGCTAGTTTTGAGTGCAATGACATGTTCAATAACTTGTAAGACATGCATCAGGAGAATTCAAGTAACCATGAGGACATGTTACATATATCAACATAAATAGAGTGGGCATCGACCCAACTCAATCATGTCAAGTCCTTTGACTTGACCCAAGTAGTTCTTTCCACTTATCCCAACACACACACTGGTTTGTAAACAAGTGGACGTAGCCCAAGAGCGTTACCCAACTGTCCTGACCGTGGACACAACTATTCAATAGTTTTACACTCTGCAGAGGTTGCACACTTTACCCACAAGATCCGGGAACTTCCGTGTCATCCACGTAATTCCCCAAGGTACCTCAAGTACCCGAGTAAGCACCATCACTATATTTACCTAGACGACACTAACAAAGAGTCCACTGTTGTTCCAGATCCTCACGATGTACATCATACAAGACTCACTCGAGATCGTAATATCCGCGAGGGGACACAAAGGTGTCCGTGCCCTGTGGAAAACAGTCATGGCCGCCTACCGGCACAGCCGGCCCCGAGAGAGAGCACCAACTCTCCCCTCAATACTAGTAATGTGGGCTCCAAGCTAGTATCGGCCTAGGTAATCAATAATGCCCTTTCCCATACAAGGGTAGAGTGGTTGCGCATGTAAGGTTGGGATAATGGTCGCAACTTAAACCAATCTGTTTTGAAAAGCAATACACACACTTGCCTCGGTACACCACTTCGTCATCAAGTGGTTACCCAACTCATCATCTCCCTCGGGCATAAGTGGCTTTTGATGGGGTTTTCGGAAAAAGTCTTTTTGAAAATACTTTGTCTCCATCATCATGCATATTCCTCCGTCCCTTTATGGCGTAGCAACTACTTTAGCATCCTAACTACTCCCACCGGCATAACCCTCATGAGAAGGTAGGGTCATGCACAATGCAAGTATCAATGAGGAAGTAACGGTAACGGAGGCAAACCACCCGAAGTGTTCACCTCATCATCATGACTCCGATGCAAGTAATAAAAGTGCTATATGACATGCATAAAAAGGGTTTCTCAAACATGGTCAAAGGGCTGCTTGCCTGGCTCAGCAAGGTCTTCTGGGTCTTCAAAATCTTCTAGTCCTAACTCCTTTGTCAGCAACGGAATCTATCGTCGCAAAATAATAACGAGAAAATAAGGCAATAATAAAACAGAAAAACCAAGGTGCTTAGAAAAATGTCAACTCATTTTTGATAAATACTAGGGTGAAAACTAAGAAGGGGAAAATTCCTAGTTTTGGATTTGGAGTAGCATAATGGGGAGAAATGGATTTTAGAGGGTTTAGATATATTCAAATTTGAATTTGAATATGTACAGTACATAAAAGTTGTTTGGACATGAGTGAAGGTTATACCATTAAATAGGTAGGATTTTTACAAGATTTTAGGAACTGGAATTATTGCATTTGGATTAATATTTAGTCCTGTGGAATTTTTGGAGAAGTTACAGAAAAAGAACAGGAAAAAGGCCACTGTGCAACTGGGCCAAAACAGCAAGTAGTCAAGACAGCCCAGAGGCGATTCTGCCCAGTAGCCGAAGCTGGCAAGGCACAAGGCGCCTGTGTTTAAATCCTCGACGTCGGGGCCTGAGCCCCAGTGAGAGAGAGGGAGGCGAGGGAGATGAGAGGCTGACAGGTGGGGCCCGCCTGTCATCCCTAACCCAGTGACAGAGGGCCGACGAGCTCACCGGCGACGTTTCCGGGCACGGCGGGGTGAGCTGATGGCACCCTTGGACTCCTCGTCGTGTCGCCGTTTGGGTGGTGTCGGAGTTGGCCGGAGGGGAGCAGTGGTTCGCCGGAGACGAGGTTCGCGGCGGAGGAGCGTCGGGCGCCGATGGCTTCGGCCGTTTCCAACAGCAAAACGAGCGGAAAAGAGAGGGGAATCGATTGGTGAGCTATGGGCATTCCAGAGAAGCAATAAAGAGGGCCGGGGGTTGCCGCTCACCCGTGGATCGACGGGCACACCCGAGGCGATGGTGGAGAGCCTCGAGCTCGATCTCGAGCCCCAAGCGGTTCTAGAGAGGAACTGGGGTGCAGGGGGATGAGTTGGTGGTGCAGAGGGCGCAGTGGTGAGGAGGAGGAGAGCCTGGGGCTTAAATAGAAGGGGGCGAGGTGCACTGCGGGCTCGGCGCCATGCAGCTTCTAGCCGCTGGCGGAGGCCATGGGGGGCTCACTTGAGCGTGTATGGGGTCCTTGTGGGAGAGTTCTACAGCTAGGGGAAGGAAGAGAGAGCGGGAAGGGGCCAGAGCCACACAGGAGTGAGGCCACAGCCACCGGAGTTTTGGGCGGCCGGGCAAGGTAGCAATGGCAGCAGGAGGGAGAAGGAGGAGGGGGACAGAGGCGTGGCGTGGTCAGATACGCCGAGGCGCATCGCTTCTGGCATCACTTGGGAGGCCCGAGGTGGCCGGAGGTGGTTGGTGGGGCGGGCTACAAAGGCGGGAGCAAGATCAGAGCAGCCTCAGAAGCTGCAGAAATGGCAGCATGCCCTTGTTTTAGCAAAGTGGCACGCACCAAGCATGTCCTGTAGCTCTAGGGAGGAGTAAAGAATGTGGGAAAGCCTTGGATGCCTTGGGTGGGCACCGGGGTGAGGAGGGAGGTGGAGAAGAGGGGTGCAAGGGCTGTCCAGAGAGGTAAAGAGGTGGTTTCACCCTCATTTATTGATCTGAGATGCAACCATTGCTACTGGAGGTAGAAGAGGTCTAGGAGGGGCTGTGGTAAAAAGTTGAGGCCATGGAGAAGAGTGGAAGTGGTCAAAACAGGGGTTTTAGTAAAATGGCAGAAGGTGTTTGTTGCTAGTTTGGGCAAGAAGATGAACTCCTCTTGTCATGAGGCTTTATAGGGTCAAATGACATGAGAAAGTAAGAGGTTCCACCAAGATTGAGTTCATTTGTGCAAAGTTGCCAATGCAACTTTTGTAAACCCTAGAAATCAACAGAAATGGACTTTCCAAGATTTAGCCATGCAAATTTATTCACATTGATGCACCAGTTGGTGCAGTGTAGTCATTTGAGGTTCTGAACATGTCCACAAAAGTTGCCAATGTAGAGTTGTTCAAATTTGGTTCTGGACAGGAAGGGTTTTGGGGCCCTTTGATCAAGTTAACTTGCTCTCCAACTAGTGCCACTTGGTCTAGATGAATAATTAGAACATTTGAGCATGTTAACAAGGTTTGAGAACATTTGGAAATGTTTGGCAATGTAAAGTTGCTCAAATTTCAAAATGGACAGAAATGGCCTTGAGGGGATTTGATGATGTTATATTGTTCTCCAAGACATGAGACTTGGCAAGATCATCCAATATGTCATATGTGACATGCTAGAATTTTCTTGGAATGTTTAGAGAATATTTCCTTTGTAAATATTTCAAAAGCTTGAAATATCCAGAAAGGGTTTTTGAGGGGTTTGACCAACATTTTGAACATGACCATGTGTTGAAACTCTTATATATGGACAATATATGTCTAATGAGTTTCCCTAAATTTTCGCAAATGTTTTTAAATCATTTAAATAATTTTAACCTATTAAAGACCATTTCTGGCCTAAAGAAAAAGCTTTAAATAAAATAGGAAAATAACTTTTAAAATTATATTTTTGTGGTTTTTGGGAGTCCTATATCTAATAGGATTCAAATATACTCTTTGAAAGATTTTTCATACCCAAAATCAAGTACTTGCAGTACAAACCTCAATTTAGGGGTTTTTGGAAAACTAAATTTAGAAAATACTTTTTGGCCAAATTATTTTTGTAAGAAAATTCTATATTGTACTATACACATGGCATGATCATTGGGACAAAAGTTTGGTGCAAGGGGATGAAGTATAGGGATGAAGTATAGACGGTGGAGTTGTGTGGATTTTAAAAAGCACTTGAAAACCATAGCGAGAAAACCAACTCAAATAAAAAGCCAAATAATGCAAAAGTTTTTGTCAAACCACACTTTATCATGATTTAATAGCTTAAGTGTTGTGGCATGAAAATCAGGGTGTGACAGTGTGTGAGGTCTTCCTCCACGTCACCCCACACTTCGGCTTATGGCTCAAGACCTTTAATGTGAAGCGGAAGATGATTAATGGGCTTACATATGTAATGCTTGGAGGTGTCAGATAAGCAAAGGCGCCAATGTTCCATGGCCAAAGGGTTCCTTCCCGGAGGTATCTAGCTTATGGCAACGGGAGTAGTTTTACATCATTGCTCCCCAAGGTACTAAGTGGGTAGCCACCCCTGCCTTCCGCTCGGGCCCCCCGCCACAACTGTCATCATGGATCAACAAGGGGCTAGATCAGCTGAATGATGTGCCGAGCATTGCGTAGTCGCATCCGAGATCTCCTCGAGAGAGATGCCAACCTCACAAGGTAATGCAAGTCATGCTAGTTCGTCGAAGTCTCGCTTTTCAAACGCCGATTCCGTATGTGGGAGTTCAACCCGGAAGGAAAGCGAAGTTATTCAGCACTTCTTCGGCGTGACGTCAAGAGATGTATGCATTGTTCTTCGGATCACAAATAAAGTGTCCGGACACCACCGAGGATGCGGATCTGAGCTGCAAACGTCCAGATGCCCAAGTAAGTAGTTCTTCAGCCGAACATGCTGTCTTTTGACCAGGATTGGGTAAAAAAGGCGAAGATGGTCAGGTGTTCGGCCCCCCTTCCCGAAGGCTCAACAGATCCAAGATCGCTGTAATGCTTTGAGCTCAAGGCTACTTTATCAAGCCCTCGGGGAAGATAAAGGGGAAATAAAGAAGCCAAAATCGGGCCTCACTCATTACTCATCCAGACTGGGGAATTAGTGCCTCTCGCTGAAGGAGGATAACCGGGAGAAGAATCTAAAATTCTCTCCCTGTGGAAGGAAGAGGACCGCCTCTGAAGACTTGGAAACAATGGTTTCCAAACGAGGAAAGAAATCTTTGCCAGAGGGTCCTTCCCCGGAGGGTATCCTTGCCGCACAGTGTCCGCAAGGGTATCAGCCCCCCACCGAGCTGTAAGTAGGCAAAAGTACTTTATAGTAAACATATCCTACTTTATTTTCGAGGACAATAACCGAGACGTATGTCCTGTAGTTCGGATCGTAGCCCTTCTCGACAGAGTTCGTCTTCGGGGGATCTTCTTCCGGAGATGATGGAGAGTAAACACTCTCCCCATGCCTCCCCCTCATGAGGCGGGCACCGAGGTGTCGCCATGAAGGGTTTCTCCCGATCCACTAAGGTCGGAAGGTAACCCTTCGCCACCCAGAGTCGAGTATTCGCCCTAGGGGAGCAGCAAAAGAGTCCGAATCAGTCGTGCACCAGTACTCTCATCGGAATCTTCTCGGAGCAAGTGGTCAGATTGTAAGCACATTCAGACGTTAATGGGTACGGTGGTTGAGAAGATTTCATTCGCCGAAAGCGGGTTGCATGAAGCTTTTATGAGCCTTCTAAGAGGCTTTGAGGTACGCAAAGTAATATGTATATTTTTGATGGTACCGCACACGCCAGGTGTGCCCTATGTAGATAGTAGCCCCTGAGACTTTGGTTGCTGTCGAAAAAGGCGGCAAACAGAGGATCATAGTCCGATGTAATAATCATGCCGCCTTCATGTGCAGGTGGCTGAAGGTCCGGCATAGCCGGATCGGGCGAAGTTTGCCGAACTGAAGCGGCAACTTGATGCGGCAGATGCCGACATCGTGCTTGTAAACAGGTGGCTTGACGAGGCACATGGTATGTATTCTCCGATGGTCAACATTTATAAAGAGGAGCATAATGCTAGTATCTATAATATGTCAGGATCGCAGATGGAGCTGCCGCCGTGGAGACTCTTCGGGCGGAACTTGCCCGAGCCAAGGAACAAGCCAAGAGGAGTGATGCGGCCACCCTAAAGGCGGTCAAAGAGTTAAAAGCCGAACAGGCTGCGCATCGCGAGAGCAAAGAAAAAATAGCCAAGATGGCTGTTGAGTTGAAAGACGCCACCGATCAAGCATGAGCTTCTCGAAGGGAAAGTCAAACGTAAGACGGCGGACCGGGAGAAAGTCATGGTAGCAGCTTATGAAACCCGCCGAAAAATCAGAGCGCGAAGCGAGGAGGTACGCTGCCGAAATATCACGGCCGGGAAGCCCTTTTTGTTGCGGACGGTTGGGAGATCCTAAGTATGCTCTTCTGGATCAATTATGGAGTTCTGCAGACGCGTACCTGGATTTGGCAGCGAGTGCTGTTGATGCGACCAAGTTTTTCGAAGATCAAGAAGATCACAAAGTGGAAAAGTTGTTCTGGTCGCAGTTCCATGCTCCAGCGCGTCTGCTGCTGTTAAATGAGCTAATGGACGAGTGGGTCGAGCTCCATAGGTTATCCAAGCTTGCCATGAGGTTCGTCAGGATCGCCTCGCCGGAAGGACCAAGGTCAATAGTTATTTTGGTCTTGTGCAACAATTCCTTGGTGTCAGGCTCTCATATTGACGTCAGTAAAGAGGTCGGCGTGCATAGAGGGTGTGCGTGGATGGCTCTCGCCCTGTCAAGACATAATCGGGCGGAGATGGAGGCCACCACGATTGTAACCTGTAATCCGCCAGAGGTCAGGTTTTGGCCGAGCACTATTTTAAAGAAGTCCCGAAGGTGCTCGCTAATAGAGGCTCAGCTCAAGAGTGTCATGTTCAAGTGATATGTATCTTGATTGTAATAACAATGCTATTTGAATTATAAAGGCTATGTTTATACTTTTGCCTCGAAAAGTATTATGGTGCCTCCTTTATGGCGTCGCTTGTGT
The DNA here is from genome assembly GCA_021605145.1 of Aegilops bicornis. Classification (NCBI taxonomy): domain Eukaryota; kingdom Viridiplantae; phylum Streptophyta; class Magnoliopsida; order Poales; family Poaceae; genus Aegilops; species Aegilops bicornis. The sequence goes on along the minus strand of JAHIAL010000026.1, from coordinate 3,545,806 downwards.
ATATATGTATATAACCTGAAAGTTTGCAAATAAGCCGGTTTCAGCCCCTTTCACGCATATAATGCGGGTGTTCGCAGTAAAAGCGCTGTGGTTCACACTTGATCTAACGTCTTGGTCCATTAAGGAGGTGGTAGCTGGGCGAATGAGGCAATCGGACTATATTGCTTTTAACACTTTCACTTAACCATAGGAGTTTGATGCTGGGGCTACTATATAGCCCCGGTACTTCCGCTACCATCCGAGTAATGGGCGTATACGTACATGGCTGGGAAAACCGCCCTTCATTAATCGCGGAGGAATCTCGGAAGATTCCGCCAAGTCATCGAAAGTGGTCGACCAGTCTTATGGCGCTTTATCATGATAGTCGGGCCGCTTTCTCTAACGAGGTGCTCATCCGATGAACCAGGCATTAATCGCAAAGTAGTTCTCCCGTGCCACCTTAGCCGATAGAATGGAACGTGAAGGTAGCAAAACACGGGGCTGGGCAAACCCAACATTTGACCAAAGACATGATTCGGAGTCGATGCATATAAGGCCAAACTCGCGACGAACACTCCCTAAGGTATTCGGGTCTTTATAATATATACCGGCTGAGTAACGCCTTTGATAATGAATCGCGAAAGTGTCCGTGCACGGCATTATTCTCGACGTATGTAAATGCCAATAACGGCTGATCCTTACCGGTTTTACCGAGTATCCGGAGGATGTGAAGCAACAAAAGACAAGAAAAGGTTTACATGTGGTCTTAATCTAAAAGAAACCTTTGAGTGGGCCTCGCTGCATCGCCCGCGCCATACCGTGGTTCTCCGCTTGTGCCATATCCTGAAGGTGTAGGAGCACTGTCATCCGGTAGAAGGAGAAGAACTTAGGTGAAAAGTTGCCGTATAAAAATTGGTTATTCTCAATAAACCATTAAAATTCAAGATAAGTAAGGTCGAGCCGAATCGTAGTCCTTTTTACATGCGGAAGCCCCTGGTACCGCCTATGGGGTTATATCCATCAAACCAATCTCGTGTTTATCTAAGCTGTTACGCTAGTGATGCGCGGACTCGCCTAATCAGGTCCGGTGGTCTTGATCTTAATCGATCATTTATTCTGGTTGGAGAGGCCGTTTTAGTGTTCGCCAATAAAGCCGCCACATGTTCTTCCGCGTAAAGGAACGCCAACCTTTCCGCTTATGGCGATGATGCCCCACGGACTCGCATCTTAAGCTTAAGAGAAGCGAATGCGGTACTGCATTAAAACAAGCAAAAGCTGTTCTTCCGAGTAGTGCTTGATAGACGCCGGAATGGGAGCGATGTCGAAGGTTAAATTTTCACTTCGGAAGTTGTCGGAGAACCTAATACAATCTCTAGTACTAGAGAGCCCGCATACCGGGCCTCCTGGGCCTGGTATTACCTCCTTTAAAGGTAGTATTGCTTTGGCTGGTTCTTGTCGTGTCTATCCCCATTTTATGGATCGGTGTCCTCGATATATCAGATTAAGACCATCGCCGCCATTCATAAGGACTCTGGGTGAGATGGTATCCGGACAATAATGGGGTCTAGCACCAAGGCAATCGAATCCTTCGTGGTCGGATACTTCTGTCGTGTCATCCTCAAGCGATCGAAAAGTGATCGGGCAGGTCACTCAAGGTTTGAACTTAGGGGTGACGGGCTCCACGACATATGTCCTTGGAGTGCATGTTTGCTCCTTTTCTTTTGTGAGTTGCGTGAATCATGTTCACTGCTTTGACCTCTCGTTGGAATTTTTTCTCGCCCCGTTGTTTTGTCAAGCGTAGGCTCATCCTCGCCTTCACTTGGTTTATCCCTCCTTGTGTTCGGGCGCTTAGCTTGCCGCCTGCTTGAAGACCCAGCATTCTCTAGTGGGTGTGATTTGCGTGTTTACTTGAGGTGCCATGAATCTGACATACCCATTTGTCTAGAATCTTGTTTAGGTCGGACGGGTCCATCTCTCGCTGCCTTTGAAAGGCTTTTTTCCACGACCGGTCGAGAGCCCCTAATCCTGCGTTTAGCGCCATGTTGTCCGGCTGCCTTCGTTATTTCCGACGCTTGCTTTACTGCGATATTGGTTTTCCATTGCCATCCCCGACTTCAGATGTGCTCGGGTCATCAGTTGCTGCTACGGCCCACCAAATTTATCTTCACCCGCAAAAGCGGGTCATGAGGCTTGTTAGGGCTGCCATTGTCCTCGGTTTTTCTTGGCCGAGGTGTTCCGCGAGCCATTCGTCCTTGGACGCTTATGTTTGAAAGCTGCTAAGGCTTCGTGTACGGGCAATCGACGATTTGATTCTTCTTAGTGAGAAATCTGTTCCAAAGCTTTCGGCCGACTCTCCGGCTGTTGAATTATATGACTTAAATCGCTTATATCTCGGAGGTCGGACATAGGTCCCTTGAAACTTAGTCCTAAAAGCATCCTCAAGCTCCTCCCAACTTCCAATTGAATTTTCGGGGAGGCTCTTCAACCAGTGCCGAGCTGGTCCTTTCAACTTGAGGGGTAAGTATTTGATGGCGTGGAGATCATCTCCGCGAGCCATATGGATATGGAGGATGAAGTCCTCGATCCAGACCCCAAGGTCTCGTTGTTCCGCTGCACGCCTCTATGTTCACGTGGGTTTGAATCCTCTTCCGGGAATTCATGATCCAAAGACTGTCGGTGAAGAATAGGTGTGCGGCACTATATTTGGATATATCGTGGCATTCTTCGAGGGTTGTAGTGTTCGGGTTTGATTCGCTGGAGCGCCGCTTTCCTAGATCCGTAGATGGACCTGGTCATGCCGGGCTTTTTTGATGCAAGTCCTCACGTGAATCGTGGTGCCGACTTATGTGCGGTCATCGTTAGCCGCTTCATCAAGGGGCCACGTAGGTGGTCGATCCGACTGGTCAGCCATTTTATTCTTCTACTGTAGGCTCTAAGGCCTCGGCCATCAATTCAGGTAGTAGCTTGCTTTGGGTAATTTCTTTGTGTGGCGATCGCAACTGCATTTCTTTTCAGCGTTGTCCAACACTTTGTTCCATCTATCGATAAGCATATTTATGCGCGCCTTAAGCCTTTGTTTCGCTTCTTAAGACTCTCAGCGGGCAATAAGCCTTCTATGGAGGTTCTCTTGTTCCAAGTTCCTTTCCGGGACGATGTCCGCATCGCTATCATCCGGACTATTCTCCTCCGGAGACGGGTTGATGATTTCTACCTCTGTCGCCATGATCGGACGGTGGTTCTCGTACTATGTTCGCCGTCCCGCTGGCTCGCTCCTGGCCCCGCCTATCGCTTTGGAGTCACCGGGTCATTATTCTTTCTTGCGCCGTTATCGCTGTTTTTGCCGAAAGGTGATTTGGAGCGCGCCTACTGCCATTGCTTTGGTTGCTTCTCGAGGGTTATCCTTCGCTGCATCCTCCCATTCCTCATCATTGTCTTCTTTTGGGTGTATCCACCATGTATATGTCGTGCGTGATGAGGTGGTTGTCCAGTCACTGCGGGCGGTGGTTCCTGCTCGCTTTCTCCTCGCATCGTCAGTCCCATATCATCGATGTCTTCGAGTCAAATCGAGCATGTCGGTTAAATCGTCGACAATGGCTACTAAGTGGGTGGTGGGTGAGGAGCGAATTTCTTCGTCGTCCACATCCCAATCTAGCCGGACATAGTTCGGCCAAGGGTCTCCTGACAGGGAGAGAGACCTCAATGAGTTTAACACATCGCCAAAGGGCGAGTGCTGAAAGATATCCGCACAGGTAAACTCCATGATCGGTGGCCAATCGGATTCGATAGGCACGGACGCAGGCGGCTCAGAGCCCATGGCCGGGGACGAATCCAACGGTTCGCAACACGGGTCTCAGTGGAGGTGAAGTCAATATTCGCCCTATCACCGTTAGGGAAAAGTGTGCGGCTCCGGTGGGGGTACATCCACCTGGCCCCTCGGATGATGCAATCTACTTCGATTGAGGGCCGGAGTAGTCACAGATGTGACCTCCGAAAGCACTGGGTCTCGACGGCAGAGCTAAATCGTGTTTGCGCGTGACTGCGGCAGACTCGACATGGGCTCAATCCATCAAAGATCAAGTCTCCGCGACATCGGGCAAAGATAGTTCAAGTTTCCAAACCTGACTCGATGGCTGTGGGGCGTAGCTCTCGATTCTGCTTCCAGATGGCTAAGCGAAGTTGGCTCAAGAAAAGCAAAGCCGCCTCGATATTTAAGATCCGCCGTGGAGGAAAACTCATCACTGGATCGCATCGCTACTGGCGATCAAGGAGCCATCTAGCCTGTATCGTGGACGGTACAAAGTGGAACTTCCTCAATGGGCGCACCAATGCCGGTGGCAAACCGTGGATCTTCGGGTAGGGGGGTCCCAACTGCGTATGCGCTCTAAGGCGGATGGTAACAGATGGAGGCGTGGGGGACACACTGGTTTAATTTCCTGTGTTCGGGCCCTCTCGATGGGAGTGGGGGTACACCATTTCCCCGGCTGACTGATCTTGATGATATGAGTATTACAAGAGTTGTTCTACCACGAGATCGACTGAGAGGCTAAGGAACCCTAGAAGCTAGCCTATGATTATGATTGTTGTTATCTTATTTGGACTCAACCCTCCGTTTATATAGACATGTGAGGGGGCTAGGTTACATGTAGCTCGGTTATAAGGGAGGAGATCTACATATCCTCAATTCGCTAAGCTTGCCTTCCACGCAGTGCTGAGAGTCCCACCCGACAACGGGACGTAAGTCTTCAATGTTGTATCTTCATAGTCCAATAGTCTCGCCTAAAGTATATAGTCCCGGGCTGTCCGAGGAATTTCTAATCCGTGAGATTCCTTCGGGCTGGGCGCTTATCTCTCAGGCCGGGGAACTTTTTGGCAGCTTCCTTCTTCTCACGCTGAAGCGCCTGGAGCGGGAGGGTCGCACTAGGGGGCCGGGCAAGGCCTGGGCGCTGTAATCGCCGGTTGTCCTTTGGTGTAGAGGGTGGTGGAGGCGCTCGCGGAGCTGGACGCCGCCGCCATACAGCTGGTGGAGGGCGCAGGCAGCGAGAGGGGACGGCGTTGGGAGCTCTTTCGCGGTGGCCGACGCACTCGTGCAGGATGCGATCTCAGCCAGTCCTCGTGATAGGTCATCGGAGAGATGGGCGAAGTGCAAGAGCTCAAGCGCCATGAGTAAAGGTGGCTCATGGCCCGGTCTGCGGAGCGCCGGTATGATGTGTGACACCATAAGCCTCGCTTAGGGGTTAGTAATGGAGGGAGTGCAGCGGTCCGGCCCCGGCCGCACCGAGGGGTGCAGGCGCAAGAAGGACGCTTGCTGGTCAAGCTGCCACGGGGCCGGTGGCGGTGGTTGGGCGGTGGGCGCCGGGGAACGATTGGGAGGCCCGCCGACAGTGAGCGGGTCTCGAGGACGCGGCGGCGTAAGGCGAGGGCGGCCCGGCGACTCAAAGCACAGGGCGTTCCGACGAAAGGCCCGCCATGCGGATGCGCACGACGGACGGGATCACCGTAAGGGAAAGCTTCGGCGCACTTCTACTTCTCCGGGCACGTAGCCAAATGTTGGATTTCGGTTCCGGCGAAAACTCCCTTGAGGTTCCTGAACATCTGGGTGCACACGAAGACTTCTCTCCTACTCGACCACGCCTCTCACTCTCACCGCGATCTCAAAGCTTAGCAACGTGTCGAACTCCAACGGAAAGCGAGAGACACGTAGAGTTTATACTGTCTGGGCCACCGATGTGGTGTAATAATTCTTACCCAGTGTAGTGTGGGTGGATCGCCTTCTTGGGCCGAGGGATGAATAGAAATATAAGGGAAGAACAATACCTTCCGAGGGAGAGGTGTTCTTGTGCTTTTGGTGGAACTTGTGTGTGTGGCTATGGATGGAATGGCTCCGATCCAAGAAGAGATCAAGATGCCTCCTATGGTGAGTGGGGGGGGGGGGGGGGGGGGGGGTCCTATTTATAGAGAGGCTCCTGGTCCCTCTCCCCAACATTGAGTGGGAAGGGATCCAACAACGGCCAAATTCGGAAGGGAGACAACTAGTATAGGTTATCCCGACTAAAGGTGGTCTTTGGTTCGCCAAAGGCTCGTGGTGACGCTGTCTTTTGGGCTCCACTCTGTGACCTTCCGTCCTCCATTCCGGTCTCACCGGGTCTTGGATCTCGCTGCACCTGATATGGAAATCCTTTGCCTCGATGCTCCTCAGATTCTCGCTCGCCATGCTTTCCCTTTAGCACCAAAGAGAAATCGAGGACATCACAAGGCTACCGGCGCTCACTGCCCTGGGCTGCTCCAAATAATATGGCTATGCGCCATGAACCCTCAGCGAGGTGTCCCTTTTTGCCTTGATCTTTCCCGCTTCTCGCCATGAGCCGGGCCCGGGTGAGGCCGTCTCGGCGAGGTGTTGAAGGCAGCCGCCCGCTGAGGCTTCTGGCCCCTCGCGAGGGTCTTGAGTGCTTGGCTGGGTGAAGATGCTGGGTCAGACAGTATTGGGCCGCCGTGGACAGCTATCATTGCAATGCAGTAGCAAGTCCGGGGACTCTCCTGCCTTGTAGGACGCCGACTAATGCCGACGAAGCCCGCTCCGACCCAGCCGCGTGTTACATCACGAGCCCCAGCCATACATATGCGCGTAGTATGCGTTTCGAGACCTCTGCCTGCATGTAATGCATGGTCAGATGTATTTACTTTCTTGCAACATGGCCGTTGTAATGTGACGCGGTACATGCTAATGGGTGTGCTCTCTACTACTCACACACATCGCGGCGCTGGCTCTACTACCACACGTGCGCCTTCCCTTACACGGCCACGCGTTCATTAGTTTCAGCCCAAGTACGCACCGATCAATAAGATGCATATGTAACACGTCGCTTAATTTCGCAATGGCACCTCCTTGCATGCAAGAGATGTAGGTGGTGGGTCCTAGCAAGAGTCGTAAAGGGCGAATAATTGGTTTTTGCCTGGTAATATGGACGTAACTTCTCAGTGTAAGCGAAGATGTAGCTGCTGGGTCCTGTGCAATTAGTCGGGGAAATCGCTTTTTTCACGTAAATACTGTATATTCGTGTCCGGTGGGTCCCTCGCCGGCCGTCGTGGAGGAATTATTATTTTTCAAGCGAATAAGGAGGCACTTCCATGTCTGCGGCCGTGGACTTCAAATTGCTGTCATTCTTCCACGTGACAAAGTACTCTTCCGATGGAAGTCGTTCCTTGACCACGTTGACCACATGTGTCATGCGCGTACGAGCAGCACCTGTATGTGGGACGACGCTTCACAGGCCTGTGGAAGGGGGACGACGCAGAGCCGGGAAGACGCTGGCAGTTGGATGCCCACACGGAGAAGAGTAACCAGGGTTCACTGGTTCGGTTGTGGTGTGAGGTTGCCGTCAGCCAGCAGGCTCCCTGGCCAGCGGTGGAGTAGTAGAGGGCGGTGATACCCACGACATCACAAATGGCCTACGGGGAAGCAGTGAGCACGCCCAAGACGCATCGGCTACTACGGTTTGAAGCTAATGGGCGGCCGGAGCAACAAGACCAGAGGTTGTGCAGCACCACCACCGGGCTGGATGGACATCGTAACGGTAACTGGAGCTAGAATCGTTCATATTGACTAAGTTGATAAAGCCCTCCGTCCCCATTAACTCAAAAGAGGGCTCCATTAACTCAGCCTCCTACTAAGGCGTGGAATTCCAACAATGTAGGGGGGTATTCATTTTTGTGCGTGAATAAGGAGGCAATTTCCTTGGCACAAGCGAAGATATTATAGCTGGTGGGTCCGACCTGTTCGCAGCCAGTAGGAACGTTTTTTCATGAAAATGCAGAGGCCCTTCTAGTGGGTCCCAAACGGGCCTCGTCGTGGAGGAATCATTATTTCTATGCTGTAATAAGGGAGGCAGCATTTCCTCATGTGGCGTCAGGTGGGACCCACTGGCTGCTTCTCCTCTCTCGCATAGTCTACTTCTACAATGGATGTCGTTCTGTTGACCACGTCAATTGACTCACCCGCGCCGAGAGCATCCTAATGTGGTGGACGACTTCACCGAGGCCCCGGACAACAATGATTGAGATGGGAAGACGCGGAGTAGAGTCGCGAATCTGGGAGGTGTAATGAGGATTAACTGTTCAAAAGCGTGTGGTTCGGCAATGGGTGGAGAAGAATAGGAGGTGGAGGGGTGAGGGATGACCTATTAATGTAGGGTGGAAGCGCTTCACAGCTAAGCGTGTTAAGAAGAGCTGCAAGGAAGCAGGAGGCTGGAGCAGGTGGTCCCGCTACCGGAGGGAAGAAGATGAGAGATTGAACATAGAGTGCCGATCGTTGGATGTAAATCCAACGCTAACGGCGTTTAATCATTTGTCTAATTGTTGACAACGACTTCATGCTTGGCTTCAATTTATTGGCCCATTATTTTAGCCTCCAAAATGTGGAAACGATTCAACCCATTTTTTCGCACTTTAGTCAATTTGATCTCTTTTCATTAGAGTTACACCATTTGTTGGGCTGGGTGAACAAATAATGAAGGCCTATGCGGCCCACTTATTTTTTCCTAAAAAATTATAGGCCATTTGCACTTTCTGAAATACACAATTTTATTTTCGGCTGATTCTAATTATAATGTTGGCTGTTTAAATAATGTTATAAAAAATAAAATATAGATGAGCATTTTGTTATAAATATATTTAAATAATAAGTGATTTTATTATTACATTGGTCCTTAAATCTTACCAAGCTTTTGTACACAATCACCGTGATTTTCATGCCAAAAAACTAAAAGATTTTATTGTTAAGAAATTACTTTTTATAAGTTAATAAGATGTATTTTTCTTACATATGTAAGTTTCGTTAAATATATGATGACAATAACAACAATATATAATAACATATAAAATAATTTAAATATATATAATATAGTTAGAAGGGAAACAAAGTTGACCAAAGGCTCATTCTTATATAGAAAAATAGAACAGACCTCAAGGCTTTCTTTCAAAAATACATAAATTGGGCTGCCGATGTTTGTGAAAATAAAACCCTGTGATGGAGGTCCATAGGGCTACCGATACATGACGGCCCTAAAAAATACAAACCGGCATGTCGTGGGCTATGATAAAATAGAAGTTTCAGACGGGGTAGCCCAAAACCCAATGGATACTTGTCGCCTTATGATAATAAGTGATACTACCTCATCGCCTCCGTAGCTTTGTTGTGAATTTATCTCCTACGTTGAAGCACCTAAAAAAATGTAACTAATTTGACAAACCCATGGGCCCCAACGACAATATAGCATTAGGAGGAAGTTTTTTCGATGAGGCACTTGTTTATGCACACCCATAGACCGTGAGTCCCTTTGATCCGCCTCTACATGTACAATCCTCTCCATATTCCTCTCGTTTGTTCAGCATGTTCACAACGGCACACAGCGGCGCCACGGTGAGTGCACAAAGGCGCAGGAGGTGATCGGACCACCCAAGGCAGTGCCTTGTTTGTAACAAAAGTACTGAACTAGCCCAGTGGCCAAGTGACAATACGGCTACCTGTTCAAATATGTATCTGGATTCCACTCGATGCAAGGAAAATATCTCCAAATTCACACTACCATTATCGACATGTGGGTCCCCATTGTCATCTACTTATCACCACGCCCAACACTTGCCAAACTTCGTCCCTCATTTTCTCTGCTTTTGGCACACTGACATTGTGTGGGCATTTTGAAAGGATACATCTTTTGATTGTGCATCATATGAAGAGTGCTATGCATGAATGTCGATCACATGATGTTAATCGGCTGGTAGTTCCATTTCTAATTATGAATAAAACTTCTCCAAATATGATGTTAACCTCATGGAAAAGGCCGTATAATTATAAATGCTCTCGGGCTTTCCAAAGTTGCGTAGCTTATCTGAAACTGAAACTTGCGCTTTCTTCGAGAATCACATTGTTCCGCACTTTATACTCCTATGAAACTACATTTTTTAAGTGCTAAAATAGATCTCTAGAATTCATAAAATACTTCATATGCTCAATACCTAAATCTGAAATTCAAAAGACATTCATATCTGAAAGTACTCTCAAAATACACAACACAAAACACAATTCACAACTCCGTAAATACCGACAACCTTAAGCTCCTCCTCACAATTCACAACCTTGCCCGACTATTGGGCCGGGGGCAGTCCCTCTCATTCCTCGTATGCATAAATTACCGTGAGATGATGTGAACAGCAAGCGAGAGGATGGTGGGGAAGCATCGTCGGGCCAACTGCTTTTCTCCTCTTGTAGCCGGGTTCGGTTGATGAAGACTCCACCAGCTTGCTCTGGCACGACACCCTCACAAACGGCATCCTGTAGATGCTCGATCCTTCAATCTCTGGTGGATGCTCCATCTGGGATCAATACTCCCACCACCGCTCCCTCACGATCGACTCGTGAATCTGCTTGCTCCATGGCCCGTAGGGAGCAACTCTATGTACTCCTGCTATGGACTTTTGGGAGTATCACCAATTTTTCACTCAAGGTAGATATTTGGCCATGGATGTCGCCAGTCACGCTTAGTTGGTCCTTGTTGTCAAACCAAGACTATATCTCCAACATCCCATTAGCTTCACATGGTCGCCGCTTCACGATCCTCACGCATCGCTTGTACTCCTCGATCTACTTCTCAGCAGCACCTTTCATTTGCCTAGAGGTGGTTTTTTGAATGGAAGAGGAGAGGAGCAGCGCTGGTTTTGGATTAGAACGGGAGAGGAGTGACGCTGGTTTTGGATTGGAACATGAGAGGAGGGGCTATGGTTTTGAAACGGAAGAGGAGAAGAGCAGCGCTGGATTTAGATTGGAATAGGAGAGGAGCTGTAAGTGCATCTAGTGCCACCCCTAGTTGGTTTTGGAGTATTGACGACAAACCTGGTTGAGGGACTAATGTCTTTGTGAGAGTTGCAGGATAACACAGTAGTAGTCCCTCCTTGATCTCGGTTTACCTACCGGGATGACCCCAAAAATGTGTGAAGACATTGAAGACAATGGTGGTCCGTGGAAGATATTCACAATGAAGACTATGACACGAGAAGACATTGAGTGAAGACTATGGAGCGCTAAGATTTAATTGTTTCGTTGTTTCCTTTTCTTCTTGTTGAGCTTCATAGGAACCACCGCGACCGTTAAGGGGTCCAAGTGAACAAAGTCGTGAAAGTGATCAAGTGATGCTCAAACTAAATCTTATGTCTTCGAGCCAAGACAATGAGAGCAAATCTTATCTTGTGTTTGGGGTCGCCTTTACTTGTAGCCCAAGTCAAGCTGCCGCTAGTTTGAAATCGACCGCTATGACACGTGTCGGCCTCCTAGTGACCTGTGGTCATTTCGACAAACTGCCTGTTGCCCAGTTGGCTATAAATAGCCCACCCCTACACCATAAATTGCGGCTGCCCGTAGTTAGTGCACGGCTTTTGTCGCTTGGAGAGCAACCCACCAAGCCTTTGGAGAGAGAATCCTTTACAGGATAAAGCCCAAACCACCCGTAGCCCAAAGAGTTTTTGGCGCCACCGGGTCTTTCTCGTCCAAGGTGATCCAAGACTGTTACACTGAGGACCGTAATCCTCCAAACCAAGTTAGTATCGCTGCTTTTAGCATCCAAGAGCCATTGTGGATTACGGAGAACTAAGTTCAGAAGGTTCTAAGTCTACCTGAAGACTTACCTGTAGTAATCACAGGACCTGTGTCCTTATCTCAAGGGGAATCAGGTGAAGACGTAGGTCTTCTGGGAAGTTGAATCTCAGCCTCCCCAATCAAACGTACATGCTTGTCACTTCGGCTAACCGAACTGGCTCTAGAACAAACTCGTCCCTCTGAAGCCACCGGCTCCCCCTCTTACACCTCTTACTTATAGTTTTTCTTGTGGAAGTCATTGCCTCGCTTGTATTATCTCATCGACTTCACTGTAAGGCCTATCTGCTCGTCTGCTTCATACTATTTTCCATCTTGGATCTTTACTACCTAGTCGCTACTAGTCTTCATGCTTTCACTTCATTGAATACTTGACTATGGCTTCTAGTTTAGTCTACCTCCGACACAAAGAGAATAGTGTTGTTTATATTGTCCTGTCTTCACAAACTTCCATGTTTTGAAGACTTTCTAAAAATCATCTCACCCCTCTAGTCGGTATAACTAGCCCTTTCAATTGGTATCGTGAGCAAGGTGCTCCCTTGTTCTGGTGATTTGCTTAACCACCTGTGTTTAGCTATGTCGATCGCAGGATAATCAAAGTTCTCATTACAGTTCTATCTTCGATGGCAATCAATATCCTCCTTATCGAAGAATAGGATGCAGGTATCTCTTTGAAGCCATTGATACGATCGGTATGTCGCCAAGAACGGCGTTTCCTAAGACTGGTGAAGGTGTCACCCTACCGATGTTAAGTAGTTCATTCAACTCGATTCTACTTCAAGAACATCATCTCGGTCACCTTTACCAAAGGACAGTATGGTCGGTGAGTGCTCGAAACGCCGGTTAGTCTGACCTGGTCAGTCTAAGGTCAATGAAGGCGCTCAACCCAGCCGAGATCAATTTACAAGTACTTCTCCGCGAACCTCTTCAACCGCTTCAAGAGACACCTATAAAAATGTCCAGATCATATTGATCGCCGCACCGAGTATCACAAATGAGCTCCATGTAATTAGGCGCCACCGAGATCACGTAAGCATGAGATAGTGAAGACACTACTGAGATCTTGATAGCCTATATTTTGACACCTTAGCCCCGATGATACAAGAACGCCTCGATTTCAAGACTCTCGATCCGCTCCACATATACTTGAGAGGCTCTCCACACACATGAGTACCAGCTAACTGAGAAACTATAGATATCTATGGCCCCAACTATAATGTAACCCCGAGCTTTCAAGGCAAAGGCTGCTGCTTCCCTCAAGAAGAATCTGTCGTAGTTCTGGGCATCCCAAGAACTTGGAAAGGAGCTTGCTATGCTTGTGAAGAAGTTCAAGAAATTCACCAAGAAGAAAGGCTTCAGACAGTCTTCACGATCCAGCTCAAGAAATTGAGAGCGGTGGTACTTCACTTGATGTTTCACAAGTGCAAGAAACCTGGTCACTACATCTCTGAGTGTCCATAGTGGATCAATGAGAAGAAGAAGAAGAAGAAGAAGAGCAAAGAATATGATTCTGATGACAAGAAGAAGAAGAAATCCTCAAAGTCTTCTTCCAAGTCTTCTTCCAGATCTTCATCACACAAGAAGAGCTCACCTGTGCCTGTGTTTTGTTGGCAAGGAGATGGATTCAAGAGAGTCTGTTTCAGAGGAGGCGGAGGTGGAGTTCGAGGGGAGTTCACCTGGAAGTAGTCCTGCCCTAGCTTCGCTTCGCCAAGTCCGCCTTTAAACACGAAGACAATGGTTCCGCCACCAACACTCGATGATAATGACGACGACTCACCCCGCCTCCCACCTATCGCCCATGGCACGTGGTGCCAAGGTAAAATCACACGACGCTTACTTTCAAACATCAAGTGAAGATGACTCCGACAGAATCCAAACCCAGCTACAAAACACTTGCTAAAATTGCAACCTAACAAATGTAAAAGCTATGGAACACACTCAAAAAACTGCTAGACAAAAGCGATACGACCTGTTGACACGGAAATGAGCCGTTCTCAGTCCTTAGTTGAAGACATTAAAAATCTTCATGCTAACTATCAGAACTTGAAAGTCGCCATGGAACGCCACAACCACTCTCACGCAAAAGCTTTCCTATGATTATCTTCAAAGGAAGCAAGAGCTTGGAGAAATTGAGAGCGCTCTATGAAGATCTTCAAAAGAGAATGAGTCACTTGGCTCAAGCCAATGCATTAGTTCCAACAGGAAGTATTTGAACCACCTTGTCTAAAATGCCTTGAGCGTGATAACGCTACATGCTCAGAATGTTTCACTGCAAGAAATATCAAGGTAATATCTTTGACTGCAGATGTGGTAACTAACCCCTCTACGGAGGATACCACTACTATTGCTGATGAAAATGCTAGGTTGAAGACATTGCTTGAAACAGGTGTTGGGGAACGCAGCAGAAATTCAAAATTTTCCTACGAGTCACCAAGATCTATCTTTGGAGAGACTAGCAACGAGGGGAAGGAGAGTGCATCTAGATACCCTTGTATATCGCTAAGAGGAAGCGTTCAAGAGAATGGGGTTGAGGGAGTCGTACTCGTCGTGATCCAAATCACCGAAGATCCTAGTGCCGAACGGACGGCACCTCCGCGTTCAACACACGCAGACAGCCTGGGCCACACGCCTCCCACGCCTTGATCCAGGCAAGGAGAGAGGGAGAGGTTGGGGAAGACTCCATCCAGCAAAGCACTACGCTGCCCAGGGGTGCAGTGGTAGTGGAGGCGTGGCATCTCAAGCAGGGCTTCTCGCCAAGCAATCCAGGAGAGGAGGAGTACTGAGAGGGGAGGGCTGCCTGTAACTTGGGTGTGGCTGCCCTCCCACCCTCCACTATTTATAGGTGAGGAGAGAGGGGCCGCCCCCCAGAGATCCCATCTAGTGTTGGGGCGGCGTTGCTGGGGGAGGAGTGCCTCCCAAGTCAAGTGGAGGCCCTCCCCTTAGGGTTTCCCCCCCTACTCCCTGATACAAGATGGCCTTTGGGGCTGTTCTGCCCCGGCCCATTAAGGCTAGGGCGCCTCACAGCCCATGCTACTCAGACACGTGGTGAGAATACCTGACCTGACTCCCCTCCTGAATCCTCCTGAACTCGGAAGCTTCCTCGCACAATACCGTAAAACCCGAACTTTTCCCTAACCCTAACAACAACTTTCTTCCATATATAAATCTTTACCTCCGGACCATTATTCGAACTCCACGCGGACGTCCGGGATCTCATCCGGACTCGAACAACATTCGGTAACCAATGGCATATCTATTCCTTCTATAACCCTAAGCTGGTCATCGGTCCTTAAGTGTGTAGAATCGCACGGGTTCGGGAAACCATGTAGACATGACCGAGACGCTTCTCCGGGTCAATAAACAACAGCCGGGATCTGATACCCATGTTGGTTCTCCCACATGTTCCACGATGATCTCATCGGATGAACCACGTATGTCGAAGGATTCAATCAATCTCGTGACATAATTCCCTTTGTCTATCGGTACGACATTTCTGGGCCCGAGATTCTGATCGTCGGTATCCCGATACCTTGTTCAATCTGCTACCGGAAGGTCTCTTTACTCTTTCCTAATAGATCATCCCGGTGATCAACCCCTTGGTCACATTGTAGTGCACATTATGATGATGTCCTACCGAAAGTGGGCCCAGATACCTCTCCACAACCGGAGTGATAAATCCCGATCCTCGATTTGTGCCAACCCAATGGACACTTTCGGAGATACCGTAGTGCACCTTATAGCCACCCAGTTACGTTGTGCCAGGACGCGTTTGGTGCACCCAAAGCATTCCTACAAAGATTCCGGAGTTGTATAATCTCATGGTCCTAAGGAAATGATACTTGACATTAGAAAAGCTTTTTAGCATACCTAACTACACGCATCTTTGTGCTTTAGGCTTAGGATTGTTCTTGTCCATCACATCATTCTCCTAATGATGTGATCCCATTATCAACGACATCCAATGTCCATGGTCATGAAACCAGTAACCATCTATTAATCAATCGAGCTAGTCAACTAGAGGCTTACTAGGGACATGGTGTTGTCTATGTACCCACACATGTATCCTCGAAGTTTCCTATCAATACAATTATAGCATGGATAATAAATGATTATCATGAACAAGGAAATATAATAATAATAACTAATTTATTATTGCCTCTAGGGCATATTTCCAACAGCCTCCCACTTGCACTAGAGTCAATAATCTAGTTCACATCGCCATGTGATTAATGACTACTGTGTCACATCGCCATGTGACCAACATCCAAAGAGTTTACTAGTGTCACTAACTAGTTCACATCACCATGTGATTAAGACTCAATGTGTTCTCGGGGTTTGATCATGTTTTGCTTTGTGAGAGAGGTTTTAGTCAACGGGTCTCGCAACATTCAGATCCGTATGTATTTCATAAATCTCTAGGTCATATTGTAACATCGCTTCCACGCCTCCACTTGGAGCTATTCCAAATGGTTACTCCACTATAATGTATCCGGTTTGCTACTCAGAGTCACTCGGATAGGTGTTAAAGCTTGCATCGATGTAACCCTTTACCGAACTCTTTATCACCTCCATAATCGAGAAACATGTCCTTATTTACTCCAAGGACAATTTGATCATTGTCCAATGATCCATTCCTCGATCATTCTTGTACCCCTTGAGTGACTCATGGCAAGGCACACTTCGGTGCGGTACACAAAGATAGCATACTACAAAGCCTATGTTCGAAGCATAGGGGACGACCTTCGCCCTTTCTCTCTTCCGTCGTGGTCGAGCTTTAACTCTTAACTTCATACCTTACAACTCAGGCAAGAACTCCTTCTTTGACTGATCCATCTTGAACACCTTCAAGATCATGTCAAGGTATGTGCTCATTTGAAAGTAACATTTAGCGTTTTTGATCTATCCTCATAGATCTTGATGCTCAATGTTCAAGTAGCTGAATCCAGGTTTTCCATTGAAAAACACTTTTCAAATAACCCTATATGCTTTCAAAAAATTCTACATCATTTCTGATCAACAATATGTCAACAACATATACTTATCAGAAATTCTATAGCGCTCCCACTCACTTCTTTGGAAATACAAGTTTCTCATAAACTTTATATAAACCCAAAACTTTGATCATTTCATCAAAGCGTACATTCCAACTCCGAGATGCTTACTCCGGCCTTAGAAGGATTGCCGGAGCTTTGCATACTTGTTAGCATCCTTCAGGATTGATAAAACCTTCCGTTGTATCACATACAACCTTTCCTCAAGAATAACGTCGAGGAAAACAATGTTTTGACATCCTATCCGCAAGATTTCATAAAATGCAGCTCACGCTAACATGATTCCGACGGACTTAAGCATCGCTATGGATGAGAAAATCTCATCGTAGTCAACTCCTTGAACTTGTGAAAAACTCTTCGCCACAAGTCGAGCTTCACAGACGGTGACATTACCGTTCACGTCTGTCTTCTTCTTCAAGATCCATTTATCTCAATGGCTTGCCAATCAACGGGCAAGTCCACCAAAGTCCATGCTTTGTTCTGATACGTGGATCCTGTCTCGGATTTCATGGCTTCTAACCATTTGTTGGAATATGGGCCCACCATTGCTTCTCCATAGCTTGTAGGTTCATTGTTGTCTAGCAACATGACCTCCAAGATAGGATTACCGCATTCACTCAAGTAGTACGCTACGCTTGTCGCCCCACGTGGTTCGGTAGTGACTTGATCCGAAGTTTCATGATCACTATCATAAGCTTCTACTTCAATTGGTGTAGGTTCCACAGGAACAACTTCCTGTGCCCTGCTACACACTAGTTGAAGTGATGGTTCAGTAACCTCATCAAGTCTCTACCATCCTCCCGCTCAATTCTTTCGAGTCTCGAGAAAGGACCCGTTTCTAGAAACAATTACTTGCTTCCGGATCTGAGATAGGAGGTATACCCAACTATTTTTGGGTGTCCTATGAAGATGCATTTTATCCGCTTTGGGTTCGAGCTTATCATCCTGAAACTTTTTCACATAAGCGTCGCAGCCCCAAACTTTTAAGAAACGACAACTTAGGTTTCCTCCAAACCATAGTTCAAATGGTGTCGCCTCAACGGAATTACGTGGTGCCCTATTAAAGTGAGTGCGGTTGTCTCTAATGCCTAACCCATGAACGATAGTGGTAATTTGATAAGAGACATCATGGTACGCACCATATCCAATAGGGTGCAACTATGATGTTCGGACACACCATCACACTATGGTGTTCTGGGCGGTATTAATTGTGAAACAATTTCCACAATGTCTTAATTGCACGCCAAAGTCAGAATCTTCAGATACTCATCTCTATGATCATATCATAGACATTTTATCCTCTTGTCACGATGATCTTCAACTTCACTCTGAAATTACTTGAACCTTTCAATAATTCGCACTTGTGTTTCATCAAGTAAATTTACTCAAGATCTATTCAAGTCATATGTGAAGTAAGAACATAACAATATCCACCGCATGCCTCGGCACTCATGGACAGCACACATCAAAATGTATTACTTCCAACAAGTTGCTTTCTTGTTCCATCTCACTGAAAACGAGGCTTTTCAGTCATCTTGCCCATGTGGTATGATTTGCATGTCTCAAGTGATTCAAAATCAAGTGAGTCCAAACTATCCATCCGCATGGAGTTTCTTCATGCGTATACACCAATAGACATGGTTCTGATGTCTCAAACTTTTCAAAAACGAGTGAGTCCAAAAAGATCCATCAAGCATGGAGCTTCTTCATACAAGATACACCAATATGACTTACATGGCAAGTGCCACAAGTAAGTGGTACTATCATTCCTATCTTATATCTTTTGGCATGAAAATGTGTATCACTACGATCGAGATTCAATAAACCATTCTTTTAGGTGCAAGACCATTGAAGGTATTTATTCAAATAAATAGAGTAACCATTATTCTCCTTAAATGAATAATCAGACATGTATAGACATAATCCAATCATGTCTATGCTCAACGCAAAACACCAAATAACAATTATTTAGGTTTAACTCCAATCTCGATGGTAGAGGGAGCGCGGCGATGCTTGATCACATCAATCTTGGAAACACTTCCAACACATATCGTCAGCCACCTTAGCTAGTCTCCGCTTATTCCGTAGCTCTTTTATTTCAAGTTACTAACACTTAGCAACCGAACCGGTATCTTAATACCCTGGTGCTACTAGGAGTACTAGTAAAGTACACATTAACATAATGTATATCCAATATAGTTCTATCGACCTTTGCCGCCTTCTTATCTACCAAGTACCTAGGGTAATTCTACTCCAAAGGCTGTTCCCCTTATTACGTAAGCACTTAGTCTAGGGTTTGGGTTCAACCTTGGGTTTCTTCACTAGAGCAAAGAGCTGATTTGCCGCTTCATGAAGTATCCCTTCTTGCCCTTGCCCTTCTTGAAACTAGTGGTTTCACCAACCATCAACAATTGATGCTCCTTCTTGATTTCTACTTTCATGTGTCAAACATCGCTAATACCTCAAGGATCATCATATCTATCCCCGATATGTTATAGTTCATCACGAAGCTTCTAGCAGCTTGGTGGCAATGACTTTGGAGAAACATCACTATCTCATCTGGAAGATCAACTCCCACCGATTCAAGTGATTGTTGCACTCAAACAATTTGAGCACAAGCTCAACGATTGAGCTTTTCTCCTTAGTTTGCAGGTTTAGAAAATCGTCGGAGGTATTATACCTCTTGACGGGCACGAGCCTGAAATCCCAATTTCAGCCCTCAGAACATCTCATATGTTCCGCGACGTTTCGAAAACGCCTTTGGTGCCTCAACTCTAAACCGTTTAACTGAACTATCACGTAGTTATCAAAACGTGTATGTCCGATGTTCGCAACATCCACAGACGACGTTTGGGGTTCAGCACACTGAGCGGTGCATTAAGGACATATACTTTATAATCGCTACTATCAACTTTCAACTTATTTTCTCTTGGAACATATCTAAAATAGTAGAACTAAAGCGCGAGCTATGACATAATTTGCAAAGGGTTTTTGACTATGTTCAGGATAATTAAGTTCATCTTATGAACTCCCACTTAGATAGACATCCTCTAGTCATCTAAGTGATTACACGATCCGAGTCAACTCAGGCCGTGGTCCGATCATCACGTGAGATGGACTAGTCATCATCGGTGAACATCTTCGTGTTGATCGTATCTACTATACCACTCATGCTCGACCTTTCGGTCTCTTGTGTTCCGAGGCCATGTCTATACATGCTAGGCTCACAAGTTAACCTAAGTGTTTCAAGGTGTAACCGGGCTTACACCCGCTGGTATGTGAACGTTAGAATCTACCACACCCGATCATCACGTGGTGCTTCAAACAACGAATCTGTCGCAACGGTGCGTACGCTTAGGGGGAACACTTTCTTGAAATTTTAATGAGGGATCATCTTATTTACTACCACGTTTCTAAGCAAATAAGATGCATAAACATGATAAACATCACATGCAATCAAATAGTGACATGATATGGCCAATATCATTTTGCTCCTTTGATCTCCATCTTCGGGCTCCATGATCATCATCGCCATCGGGCGTGACACCATGATCTCAATCATCATGATCTCCATCATCGTGGTTCCATGAAGTTGTCTCACCAACTTATTACTTCTACTACTATGGCTACCGGTTAGCAATAAAGTAAAGTAATTACATGGCGTTGTTCAATGACACGCAGGTCATACAATAAATTAAGACAACTCCTATGGTTCTGCCGGTTGTCATACTCATCGACATGCAAGTCGTGATTCCTATTACAAGAACATGATCAATCTCATACATCACATATCATTCATCACATTCTTCTTGGCCATATCACATCACATAGCATACCTCGCAAAAACAAGTTAGACGCCCTCTAATTGTTGTTTGCATGTTTTACGTATGCTATGGGTTTCTAGCAAGAACGCTTTCTTACCTATGCAAAACCACAACGTGATATTCCAATTGCTATTTACCCTTCATAAGGACCCTTTTTCATCGAATCCGCTCCGACTAAAGTGGGAGAGATCGGCACCCGCTTAGCCACCTTATGCACCAAGTGCATGTCACCGGTGGAACCTGCTCTCACGTAAGTGTATGTGTAAGGTCGGTCCGGCCGCTTCATTCCACAATACCGTCAAACAAGATTGGACTAGTAACGGTAAGCATATTGAACAAAAATCAACGCCTCACAACTACTTTGTGTTCTACTCAGGCAAAGAATTCACTTAATAGACCTAGCTCATGATGCCACAGTTGGGGAACGCAGCAGAAATTCAAAATTTTCCTACGAGTTACCAAGATCTATCTATGGAGAGACTAGCAACGAGGGGAAGGAGAGCGCATCTACATACCCTTGTAGATCGCTAAGCGGAAGCGTTCAAGAGAACGGGGTTGAGGAAGTCGCATTTGCCGTGATCCAAATCACCAAGATCCTAGTGCCGAACGGACGGCACCTCCGCTGCTCAACACACGAGACAGCCCGGGTGACGCCTCCCACGCCTTGATCCAGCAAGGAGAGAGGGAGAGGTTGGGAAGACTCCGTCCAGCAGCAGCACGACGGTGTGGTGGTGGTGGAGGAGCGTGGCATCCCGCAGGCTTCGCCAAGCACCGCTGGGAGAGGAAGAGTACTTGGGAGAGGGGAGGGCTGCGCCTGTAACTTGGGGTGCGGCTGCCCTCCCACCCTCCACTATTTATAGGTGGGGAGAGAAGGGGGTCACCCCCAGATCTCATCTAGGGTTGGTGCGGCGGCCAAGGGGGGAGGAGTGCCTCCCAAGTCAAGTGGAGGCCCTCCCCCTTAGGGTTTCCCCTCTCCCATGCGCATGGGCCTTGGGGGGGCTGGTGCCCCTGGCCCATTAAGGCTAGGGTGCCCCCTTACAGCCCATGCTGCTGTATTGGACGTGGTGGAACAATTTCCGGACCTCCGGAACCCTCCGGAATCCTCCGGAACCTTCTGGAAGCTTCCTGCACAATACCGTAAAAACCCGAACTTTTCCCTTTAACCCAACAACAACTTTCCATATATAAATCTTTACCTCCGGACCATTCCGAACTCCTCGTATGCGTCCTGGGATCTCATCCGGACTCAACAACATTCGGTAACCACGTATATCTATTCCCTATAACCCTAGCATCATCGAACCTTATGTGTAGATTCTACGGTTCGGGAACCATGTAGACATGACCGAGACGTTTCTCCGTCAATAACCAACAGTGGGATCCGGATACCCATGTTGGCTCCTACATGTTCCACGATGATCTCATCAGATGAACCATGATGTCGAGGATTCAATCAAGCCCGTGATACAATTCCCTTTGTCTATCTAAGATGATACTTTCCGAGATTCGATCGCTTGTATCCCAATACCTTGTTCAATCTCGCTACCAAAGCTAAAGTCTCTTTACTGCTCCATAACACATCATCCTCGTGATCAACCCCTTGGTCACATCGTGCACATTATGATGATGTCCTACCAAGTGGGCCCAAAGATACCTCTCCGTCAACCAGAGTGACAAATCCTACCTCGATTCGCGCCAACCCAATGTACACTTTTGGAGATACCCGTAGTGCACCTTTTATAGCCACCCAGTTACGCAGGACGCTTTGGTGCACCCAAAGCATTCCTACGGTATCCGGAGTTGCATAATCTCATGGTCTACGGAAATGATACTTGACATTAGAAAAGCTTTAGCATACGAACTACACGATCTTTGTGCTAGGCTTAGGATTGTCTTGTCCATCACATCATTCTCCTAATGATGTGATCCCGCTTATCAATCGACATCCAATGTCCATGGTCGTGAAACCGTAACCATCTATTGATCAACGAGCTAGTCAACTAGTGGCTTACTAGGGACATTGTGTTGTCTATGTACCCACACATGTATCTGAGTTTCCTATCAATACAATTATAGCATGGATAATAAACGATTATCATGAACAAGGAAATATAATAATAATAACTAATTTATTATTGCCTCTAGGGCATATTTCCAACAACAGGGATGTACAAAAGTCTCAAAGGGCATCAAACACTGTGCGATGTCTGAGGGAGTCCTGGATTAGGGGGTATCCGGACAGCCGGACTGTGTACAACGTCCGGACTATTGAAGCGTGAAGATACAAGACTCAAGACTTCGCCCGTGGTCCGGATGGGACTTTCCTTGGCATGGAAGGCAAGCTTGGCGATCCGGATATTATATTTCCTTCCTTGTAACCGACTCCATGGAAATCCCTAGCCCTCTCCGGGGTCTATATAAACCGGAGAGGTTGGTCCTTAGAAGGCCGATCACAATTACAAACATACCATCATAGGCTAGCTCTTAGGGTTTAGCCTCTACGATCTCGTGGTAGATCTACTCTAGTACTACCCATATAATAAATATTAATCAAGCAGGAATTAGGGTTTTACCTCCATCGAGAGGGCCCGAACCTGGTAAACATCTCGTGTCCCTTTGCTTCCTGTTACCATCAGCCTTGACGCACAGATCGGGACCCCTTACCCGAGATCCGCCGGTTTTGACACCGACATTGGTGCTTTTCATTGAGAGTTCCTCCGTGTCGTCAGCTGCTGTGCCTCGATGGCTCCTTCAATCATCATCAACGACGCTGTCCAGGTGAGACTTTCCGGACAGATCTTCGTGTTCGGGCGCTTCGCGATCACGGGCCAACTTCCGCCGTCGCGAGCAGATCGACAGCCACGCCCACAGCCACCAGTCAGTTCGGAAACCCTGAACTATACGGTGGATATCCGCAGGACTTGATCTTCGACGGATTTGGGCCTATGCCAGAGCACGGATACCACGACGAGCACGGCTTAGACCTCACGCTGCACGAAGCTCAGGGTATCATCCCCGTAGTATCCCCGGACCTAGATCCGGAGCAGGCTGTGCTGCCTAAGGACGGAGGGATGGACCCCGCCCCGCAGGTCGCACACTCATCGGCGGTGGAGCCGAATACGGCCTTACTCTCTGGGTGGCTCGTGACTACGAACCCCGGATTCAGATCCGGACATTGGTTCCAAATTCACAGCACTCCCGAGCCCGTAGGGCTAGGATGGGCTCCGTAATGGAGTTCACCATCATGGATATCTTCCAAAGCACTCGCCTTTGGCGACATGTCGACTCATTAAAGTCTCTCTCTTTGTCAGAGGCTCCTGCGGTTAACTATTGTCGGCTCGAGTGGGAGGCAAAGCGATTTAGGAATTCGTTGCCCACCCACCACCCACTTCATTGCCACGGTTGCTGATTTATTTAACCGAGGTACTTGAACTTCGATTCAAGACATCGACGGTATGGACGACGATGCAGGAGAAGAACATGAACCACCGCTCACTGGGCGGTGGAAAGCCACCTCTTCTTATGATATATATATGGTGGATACTCCAAAGGAAACAAATGGCGATGAGCAAACGGAGGATAAAACCTCGTGAAAAAAGAAGAATGGGCGCTGCCGACGCCACTCCAAGCGCCGCCACAGCAATACCGCCCAGAGACGAAAACAATCCTAATGGTGCCGAAGAAGAATACAACCCTGATCAGCCCGCCGAGCAGTGCCGAACAGAGGATGAGCAGGTCAGCCTGTAAGAACAAAGCGACGATTTAATACCCGGAGGAGGACAGCTACATGCCCCTCCAAGACGAGATAAGCCTCCGCGACGACGAAGTTCGGGCGTGCTCGAGGATCCCAGAGAGCAGGAGCGCTGAAGCGCAGGCTTATTGCCACCGCGAGGAGCCTGAAAAAGAAGCAGCGAAGAACTCCAAGCTGATCAAGACATGCTCACGTAAAGATGGATCAAGTCCCGCAGCCGAGGAATACGACTCGAGCATAATGACGGTGACCGCCACCTCGTGGCCGGGATAAACGGCATATCAGCCCAAGATACCAGCCAATACCCCACGCCAACATACCACGTAATTCGGGCAACAAAGCAGATAGCCAAGATCGATCTACGGATCGCGGCAAGACCTCGACGCGCGACGAGGACCGGCTACGCTGAATACACTCTTCAATAAGTCCGCCGGGCCGAACATAGCCACCCGTAGTAATTCGACCACAGAGCCACATAGCCCCAAGCACAGAGGCCTCACAGACCCCCTCTGCTTCACTAACGAAGTAATGGATCACGAATTCCCAGAAAGGGTTCAAACACGTAAACATTGAATCATACGATGGCACAATAGACCCCGCAGTATGGATCGAATATTTTCTTCTCCACATCCACATGGCCCGCGGAGACGATCTACATGCCATCATGTATCTTCCCCTTAAAGCTCAAAGGACCAGCCCTAAGCATCGCTAAACAAATTTCGCCAAAGAAATTCCATTGGCAGCCGGAAAATCTGGAAGACGATTCCTCAACAACTTCCGGGGCACATATGTGCGACCACCTGATGCCGATGACTTGAGCCACATTACTCAACAGTCCGGAGAGTCAGCCAGGAAATTCTGGACTCGGTTCCTTACTAAAAAGAACCAAATATTCGACTGTCCGGACGCCGAAGCCCTGGCGGCTTTTAAGCATAATATCCGTGACGAGTGGCTCGCTCGAAACCTTGGCCAGGAAAAACCCAAGTCCATGGAAGCTCTCACAACACTAATGACCCGCTTTTGGCGCGAAGCGAGGATAGTTGGTTGGCTTCAAGAAAGACTACGCCACATTCGGCAATTCGGATGGTCGCGATAATAACGGCAAGCCACGACGTAATGTATATAAGCGACGGAACAACGGCGACAAAGATCGAAGACACGGCGATACCAACGCCGGATTCAATGGATCCAAGCCCGTCGGGCCGAAGAAGCCGTTCAAAAGAAATAATCAGTGGACCGTCCACTCTGGACCGTGATATCGAGCGCTCGTGCCAAATTCATGGCACCCCGGACAAACCAGCCAACCACACCAATAGAGACTGCTGGGTATTCAAACTGGCCGGCAAAATAAACGCCGAAGACAAGGACAAGGGGATGCACAGTGAGGATGACGAGGAGCCCAGACGTCCGAACACGGGGGGACAGAAGAAATTCCCCCCCCCCCCCAGGTGAAAACGGTCAACATGATCTACGTTACGCACATCCCCAAGCAGGAAGGGAAGCGGGTACTAAGGGACGTCTATGCGATGGAGCCAGTCGCCCCCAAATTCAACCCATGGTCAGCTTGTCCTATCACCTTTGATCGTAGGGATCATCCTACTAGCATCCGTCATGGCGGCTCAGCCGCATTGGTCCTAGACCCCAATCATTGACGGATTCCACCTCATGCGCGTCCTTATGGACGGTGGCAGCAGTCTGAACCTCCTTTATCAGGACACAGTGCGCAAAATGGGCATTGACCCTTCAAGGATCAAGCCCACTAAAACCTCCTTTAAAGGTGTAATTCCGGGAGTAGAGGCCTCAACAGACGGGCTCTATAACATCGAAGTGGTCTTTGGATCTCCGGATAACTTCCGGCGAAGAGTTAATCTTCGATATCGTCCCTTTCATGATGGTTACCATGCACTGCCGGACGAACCGCATTCGCTAGATTCAATGCGGTACCACACTACGCATACCTCAAGCTCAAGATGCCAGGACCACGCGGGGTCATCACGGTGAACGGAAATATGGACCGCTCTCTACGGACAGAACAACATACCGCAGCCCTTGCGGCGGAAGTACAATGCGGCCTTCTCCGACAAACCAATTCAGCGACAACAACTTCAAGCACAGTAAAGCGAGTCTGGAGCACCCCGCAACAGGATCATCAAGCACGCCAAGAGCACGACTAGCAGTCCGTCCTCCGCTTAAGCCCCATCAAAGCAGGATTTGTGCCATGCGCACACAATTACGCACTTAAAATACCATGGGCATAGGCGGAGGCGCATCAACAACTCAGTCAATAGTGCGGGTAACCGCCAAATACTTTCATACTCTTTCCCTCTTACCTTTCAGGACACAGCATTGGTGCAGCATCCTCAAAAGAGCCGAATTGCCAGACCTATAGGGAAGAGACATCCAAGGAGGCAACGGACGTTGTGCACAGAAGGAAATACCCAGGTGGAATCTATTTACGATCATTATACCTGCTTTGTCTATCTGAACACAGCCTGCCCCTGGAGAGGACATGTCAAATAGTCCCATTTTATCTCTGCTTAACGCATCCATTGTAAATGTACGCTTAAACGTATTTTTTCGTCAATGGGGATTATATATAGCGTCAGCTTATTATTCCTATTTGAGCTTTTCTTCTCTTATAAATGTTTATTTGATATTGCATCCGTACACCTTGGTGCGGCCGGTTTGCCAGGGGCTGCTCATGGCGCACCGTAATATGGCACTAAAGTCTGAACACTTTCAACAAAGGCGGCACCCGAACTTATAGCACTATATGCATCAGCTCCGAATCATGTCTTGGGTCTACTGATTGGGATAGCGGCTCCCTTGTTTTGGTGCCTTACGTTCCGTTATATCGGCTAAGGTAGCGCGGGAGAATCATCTTTTGCGATTGTGTCTCGGTTCTTCCGGACGAGCACCTCAAGAGAGAAAGTCAAAACTGACCGGCATGATGTGGCGAGAGTTGGTCATTGTTCGAGGGGTTTTAAAATCCTTAAAGATTTTCCGCTTTAGGCGATAAATCGGCTTCGTCCGATCTAGGCGTGTATAGCGCCCCGATTCGGCCTTCCGGATTCTAGGGGCTTCGCTGAAATTTTAAATTGTAGACTTCTATGGCTAAGTGAAAGTTATAGTCAAGGTCCGATTGCCTTGTTCGCTGCGCCGGACACCACCTTGAGGGACCAAACATTTGGATAAAGAGTGTCCGGGTTTTCCAGGAACAACCCAATACTAGTTACGTGGGGGAGGAAGCCGACGACTGGCCTACTTTCAGATTTTTATAAACAGCCGCACAGAAGGTAATATTTTAAATAACAAAAGCGCTACATAGCGCAAGTTACTTCGTCTTTAATTACAAACATGACAGAAGTGAATTCATTCTAAAATGGCATCCTTGGTACACTCATCGGCATTAATAGACGAGCACCCTTCATCACGCCATCATAGTACATCTCGGGATGGCGTCGCCTATGCCCTCGGCGGCGAGTCCTTGACCAACTTCTCCGCATCCAGCCTTGCCCCAATGCACCTTGACGCAGTGGCAAAGGCGCCAGGCACCCTCAATGCAAACGGATCGCTTGATCACCTCAAGCCGCGGACAGGCATCCACCATCCGCTTGATCAGGCCGAAGTAGCTCGTGGGCAGGAGCTCACCAGGCCACATCCAGACTATGAAATCCTTCATAGCCACTTCGGCCGCCCTGTGGAGTTCAACCAACTGCTTCAGTTGGTTACTCAGAGGCGTTGGGTGTTCGGCCGCAGCATACTGGGACCAGAACAGCTTCTCTGTTGAGCTCCCCTCCCGGGCACGGTAGAACTCCGCAGCGTCAGATACACTGCATGGCAGGTCTGTGAATGCCCCTAGAGAGCTCCGAATTCGAGTAAGTAAAAGAGACGCCTCCTCCACATGTTTGCTTTGCATAAAGAATTTCTTACCCGCTGCTATCTTTTTGGCCTCCTGGATTTCCCGTTGTGCCTTCTGCCCGGCCTTGGCATCTTTTATACTCTCAAGGGCCTTCGCAAGCTCGGCCTCTTTCGCCTTCAGATCATGCTCCATGGACTCGAACTTCTTGCCGAGGTCCTGGAGCTCCTGCTGTACCTCACCCACTCTAGCACTTTGCTTCTCGCGCTCCTTGCATTCCGAGGCCGCTTTGTCTTCGGCCTCGGACAGCGCTTTCTTCAGGGACGCCACTTCGGCAGCGGTCCCTGTTACATTACGCCACGACGCTTTGGCGTTAGATTGACCAATTTTTCTTATCTTTAAACACATACGAACAGGGAATCACTTACCTTTATTCTCCTCGAGCTGCCTCTTCGTGAGGCTGAGCTCTCCCTGCGCCTGCTCTAGGTCCCGCTTCAGTTCGGCAAATTAGGCAGTACGGGCAGCAGCGGCAAGCAGCACGGCCTGCTTATTAACATAAACACTTTTTAGACTCCTGCGGATTGTAATTGACCCTCCGTTTGGATTTTCTTTCCGAACATCAACTAGAGTATCAGGGGCTACTACCTATAGGGTGGTAATTTCATGCATTTTTATTACTTACCTCAAAGCCCGTCAGGAGGCTTGTGCAAGCTTAGTTGAATCTGCTTATGAGACAGAACCTTTTGAATCACCGCACTCATAAGAGTACGGTGCTCTTCTTCCATGGAAGCGCCTCGAAGCGCTTCCACCAGGCTATCCGGCACCGTTAATGAGACGGAAGTCCTCGGCACGGGCGGCTCGCCCTCCCTAACGAGGGGCTGCCCGCCTAAGTCCGGAACCGTCGGAGGTTCCGGAACAGTGTTCGGTCGAGAGTCCGCCTTGTTGCAGCTCTCATCGACGCGATCTGCGGGAATCTTAAACCCCGCATGTCCGAAATTCGGGAGTCCACCTTGGGGTGCCTCCAGGGTCACCTCCCCCTGGTCGGGGAGCCTTCGGGACAACACCTCCGTGGTCATCCATGAGGTGAGGTGGTGGCCGTCGGGAGCGAGTTCATCTCTGAAGCGCTCAGAGACCCATCCGAAGACGACACCTCTGGATGAGCCCGGGCCGGACTGCATTAATGTTCGGCGTTATTAAACAATTATGAAGTTAAAACCACGGTAGGGTGCTGACACTTACGATCGCGCCGGGGGCTTCCCCCTGGGCAGCCACCCCTCATCGCTGTGAGCGGCCGTGGTGGAGTAGTCCGGAAGGGATGTTTTCCCCTTCTTGGACGTCCCAGCCTCCCCCTCCGGGGCGGCTTTTCTCTTCTTCTCCCCCCTAGTGCGGGGAGGCGGAATTTCTTCTTGATTCCCCCTGCCTCTGCGGGAGGGATCTGTCTCGTCGTCATCAGACGACAGGGGTATAACGGCCTTACGCCGAGGGCCTTTTCCGCCCCCCTGGCCCGCTTCGCCGGGCTCCTCATCCTTTTCGGATGGAGCTTCTTCTTCTTCTTCCTCCTCCCCTTCATGGGAGGAGTCTGCCTCGTCATCCTCGGACGAGGCTTCTGGCACAACCTTACCACGGAGACCCTTTCGGGTCCCCGGGGCCTTCTTCCCGCCTTCTTCTCCGGCACCTTGTATGCAGTGTCGGGACCAAAGATCTCCGTCCGAGAGAGCATCCATTGGTCTTCCGCGTGAGCCGGATAGTAGACCTGCTCATTGTCTCCACATAGTCCTGAAGCAAGTATGCATGATTACTTAAGGGACTCCCGTGAATATATTGGGAAAAAGCTGGGTCCGGTGGTAGTCGAGAACTCACTCGATTAGGATCTCTGCCGCGGCGTGAAGCTCAAGCGGTCCTCGGATGTGGGAGGAGGTACTTCGGAGGCCTTGAACAGCACTTTCCATGCGCCTTCGTGCATCATGTTGTAGAGCTCCCGGAGCGTCTGGTGTTCGACCGGGACGAACTCCCACAGATTAACTGCCCGCCATTGGCACGGCAGGATCCGGCAAACGAGCATGACCTCGATCACGTTGACAAGTTTGATGTTCTTGTCCTTCATGGTTTTGATGCATGTCCGAGTCCGCCAGCTCGTGGAATCGCCCAAGATAGGCCCTCTTTTCCCGGTGAGGTGAGCCGCATGGGGTTCCGGGTCGGAACTAGGGGGCGCTTGAAGCTGGCGCCAAGCAGCGGCTCGATGATGTAGAACCAGCCCGATTGCACATCCTTTTACGGTTTCCGCCAAGGAACCGCCCGAGCAGGTGACATTAGGCATCTTGCCCACCATGGCTCCTCACTTTCAAGCTTCTTTGGCGCTTACAACCTTCGGCTTCACGCGAGAAGGTTTGCAGCCATAGGTCGAAATGAGGCGGATGCGGAGGAAGGTTTTGCAAACGCATTTATGAACGCCGAGATGTTGAGGACGAAATTCGAGGCTAGATCATGGAAATCTAGCCCATAGTAGAACATGAGCCCGCAGACGAAGGGATGTTGTGGAAATCCCAGTCCACGGACGAAGTGGGCGACGAACACGACTCTTTCCTGGGGTCCCGGGGTCGGAATGACCTGCCCAGTCATTCCGTAGATGCTATATGTCTCATGCCGCCAAGTATCCGTCACTCAAGATTTGTGATGTGCTTCTCCTTGACGGTGGAAGCCACCCACTTGCCTCCTCCTCCGGACATGTTTAGCTGTGCAGAGGAGACTTGGGCTTGGGCGCTAGAGCTCGAGGGGGCAAGAATGGGCAAAGAAGGAAGGCGTGGGTCAAAATGAGGAAATCTTATCCCTTTATAGAGGCGACGAAAGCGGTGCGCCTCCCCACTTGCCCGTTGGGAATTGCTTGCTTCCCGAGCGCCACGATTTATGATGTGGTGGAATTACCCATACACGTATTTATGAGAATCCCGTGATAAGGGGCACGATCTCTGCTTTGACAAGGCGTGTCAAGGAAAACCGCTTCGCAATATGCTTGTGGCTGGTTGTGGAAAGACGGTTCAATAATGACCCGACCATAATGACACGTCGTGTTGCTTAAAAGTTGTCGCAGATTGCATTTGTGAAACATCATTCTCTCTACGGTGGCATGCGAAGATCATCTTGTGGATCCGGACACGGTTTAAGTGTTCGATAATTACTTTGGAGTATTCGGAGGAGGAACCCGCCCGCAATGTCAAGACAAGACTGCGCTACCGGGACTCATCGTCGTTGAAACCTGGTTCAGAGACTCTTGAGGAGTCCTAGATTTGGGGTATCCAACAGCCGGACTGTGTACAACGTCCGGACTATTGAAGCGTGAAGATACAAGACTCAAGACTTCGGCCCGTGTCCGGATGGGACTTTCCTTGGCGTGGAAGGCAAGCTTGGCGATCCGAATATTATATTTCCTTCCTTGTAACCGACTCCATGTAAACCCTAGCCCTCTCCGGTGTCTATATAAACCGGAGAGGTTGGTCCTAGAAGGCCGATCACAATTACAATCATACCATCATAGGCTAGCTCTTAGGGTTTAGCCTCTACGATCTCGTGGTAGATCTACTCTTGTACTACCCATATCATCAATATTAATCAAGCAGTGAAGTAGGGTTATACCTCCATCGAGAGGTCCCAAACACAGGTAAACATCTGTGTCCCTTGCTTCCTGTTACCATCAGCCTTGATGCACAGATCGGGACCCCCTACCCGAGATCCACCGGTTTTCACACCGACAATGTCCTCAAAAAGCAGATTCTGAACCGAAACCCTAGGAAAGAGGGTGTTGGGTTCAAGAGGAAAATGAATGTTGATGGCTCCTCTTTGGAAGCCCGAAAGCGGTACCCCAAAACCACATGGGTTGCTGCAAAGGGACCTTCAGTGGATCCATCCACCCTATCTGGCTTCACCTGTGCTAACCCAATTGTCATTGATGAATCCTTTGATGCAAACTATAAATTGTTTAAGAATCAGAATGGTGAAGTGTTTGCCAGGTATATTGGTACTAACTGCAGGAACGGGCCACCTATGAAGAAGATCTGGGTTCCCAAAAGTTGTCTTGAGAATTTTCCTGTGAATGTCATTATGACACCACTTGGGAGGAAGACAAATCCCAGACCAAAGGCTTCATATGACCCAAAGGTTTCATACAGACAGAGGACTTACCTGAGTCACCCTAACGCCAATGTTTTGCAGGGAAAGCATACTCAGACTTAGGAATATGAGCGTGTGTCTTCAAACCGCTACGTTCATAGAACTAAGAACTTTTCTGCTTATTCATATGAGTATCGTTCTTCTCCTGCAAGGCTATTTGCTAGGGCTCCAAAGCTGAAGTTCTCAGATGCTGCACTTAGACTCATTGCTTCTAAGCCACCCCTGAAGATGTGGGTGGTTAAGAAGAATTAACCTTCTTTGCAGGAAAGGTCTCCACCGGAAATCAAAGGCGTCGATGCTTTCTTTGGGGACCTAAAACATCTTGTAGGGCGCAAGATCAAATGCCCAAATGTGGTCACTATGTATTTTGTTCCTGAATCATTTGCCATACATCCAATCAGTCCTAACTTGGATCTAAGCTTTCATAATCCACTTGCTCGTCAAATGTTTATGCTTCACACTTCTCTTTGTGAAGCCTATCCCTAATCGCACTTTGTAGGCTACGACACCTCGTGCTTCAGAATGGATTATGGATAGCGGATGCACTAATCATATGACTGGTGATTGAAGTCTTCTCATGGACTCAACCTTACGTCCATCTGACAAGAGTCACATCACATTTGCTGACACTAGTAAAAGGAAGGTATTGGGTCTAGGTACAGTTGCAATCTCAAGGGATCAGCACATGGATAAAGTGATGCTTGTTGAATCCCTTGGTTTCAACTTAATGTCTGTCTCAATGCTTTCTGACTTAAACATGATTGTGCTATTTCGAAAATATTGATGCCTTGTACTAATGGAATCTGACAAGTCTCTAGTCTTTGAAGGGTATCGAAAAGACGATCTATATATTGTAGGTTTCTCAGCTGGACCGCAGATGGCCGTATGTCTTCTAGCAAAGGCTTCAGAATGCTAGCTCTGGAATCGAAGGCTTGGGCATGCAGGCATGAAGAACTTGCACACCCTTGCGAAGAAGAAGCATGTCGTGGGCATCGAAGGCGTCAAGTTCAAGAAGGACCATTGCGTGGCGCCACAAGGTGAAAGATGACTAGGGCGAAGCATCCCTCGAAGACAATCATGACTACATCTCAACGATTCGAGCCGCTTCACATGGATCTATTTGGTCCTACTCACTACTCTACTCTCAATGCTACTGCTTGCCTCTATGGTTTTGTAATTGTTGATGATTACTCTAGATATACTTGGGTACATATAATCCTCTACAAGACTGAAGTGCAGGATGTCTTCGTGACGCTTTGCCAATCGTGCCATGACAAACTATGGCGTCAAGATCAAGCATATTAGAAGAGACAACAAAGATCGAGTTCAAGAACACTGGCCTCGACCTCTATCTGGATACACTTGGCATCACACATGAGTTCTCTGCTCCTTATACACCTCAGCAGAATGGCATCGCCGAGCGCAAGAACAGAACTTTCATTGAGATGGCCCGAATGATGTTTGATGAGTACAAGACTCCATAGAAGTTCTGGCCTGAAGCCATTGACACTGCTTGTCACATCATCAACCGTGTTTATCTTCACAAGCTTCTGAAGAAAACATGCTATGAGCTCCTAACTGGTAAGAAGCCAAATGTAAGCTACTTCAGAGTATTTGGTGCTAGGTGTTGGATCAAGGATCCACATCGCACTTCAAAATTTGCACCGAAAGCACATGAAGGTTTTATACTTGGTTATGGAAAGGATTCGCACTCCTCTGAGTCTTCAACCTCTTTCACTATAAAGTGGTTGAAGCGTGGATGTGCTTGATTCGATGAAACTAACGGCTCATGAAGAGAGCACCCGCCAAATGTGATAGATGAAGTACCTCCAAGTGAATCCATCAAGCAGATGGGAATTGGAGATATCATACCCTCTGAGAATCAATCTGAAGAGGAGCTTATCATTTCTGCACCTAATCAACCTGAAGACAATGCTCAGTCTGAAGACAATCCCCCAAATGATGATATTGATCACCAAGAGCAAAATCTTCGTCCTGCTCATCCTCGTGTTGCAAATGAAGTTCAGATTGAGAAGATAATTGACAGCTTGAATGCATCTAGTCCACTCACTCGTTCAAAAGCAACTCAAAGAGCAACACAGCTAACCAACCACGTGAGCATTTTGCATTTGTCTCAATCATCAACCCAAGAAAGTTGATGAAGCCTTCATGGAACCTGAATGGATTCAAGCTATGCAAGAAGAGCTTCAACAGTTCGAGCTGAATAATGTGTGGGAATTGGTCAAGCGTCCTGATCCTCGAAAGCACAATATCATTGGCACCAAATGGATATATCGCAACAAGCAAGATGAGCATGGTCAAGATGTCAGAAACAAGGCTCGTCTCGTTGCACAAGGTTATACTCAAGTGGAAGGAATTGACTTTGATGAAACATTTGCTCCGGTGGCAAGACTTGAAGCCATTCGCATACTGCTAGCCTATGAAAATCATCACAACATTCTTTTGTATCAAATGGATGTGAAAAGTGTTTTTCTCAATGGAAAGATAGAAGAAGAAGTATATGTCGCACAACCTCCAGGCTTTGCAGATCCAAAACATCCTGATATGGTATACAAGCTCAACAAGGCAATCAGATATGGCCTCAAACAAGCCCCTTGTGCTTGGTATGACACACTCAAAGACTTCCTGAAGGGAAAAGGCTTCAAACCAGGTTCACTAGATCCTACACTCTTCATGAAGACATATGATGGTGAACTATTTGTGTGCCAAATCTATGTGGATGACATTATCTTCGGCTGCACCAACAAGAAATACAGTGATGAATTTGGTCACATGATGCAAGAGCAATATCAAATGTCCATCATGGGCGAGCTGAAGTTCTTCACGGGTCTCCAAATCCGTCAACAACGCATAGCGGCATCTTCATATCTCAAGAAAAATACCTCAAAGATTGCCTGAAGAACTTTGGAATGCAAGAATGCAAAGGATACACGACGCCAATGCCAACCAAAAGTCATCTGGGTCCCGACGACAATGGTAAAGAGTTCGATCAAAAGGTATATCGCTCCATGATTGGCTCATTGCTTTACTTATGTGCATCTAGGCCAGATATAATGCTTAGTGTTTGCATGTGTGCCCAATTCCAAGCGGCACCAAAGGAATCGCATCACTTAGCTGTGAAGCGAATTCTTCGATATTTGGCTTACACCCCAACACTAGGATTATGGTATCCAAAGGGCTCAGAGTTTGATCTAGTTGGATTCTCAGATCTTGATTATCTTTGGTAACAAGGTTGATCGCAAGTCCACATCAGGCACATGTCACTTTCTGGGACGATCTCTTGTCTATTGGTCTTCAAAGAAGCAGAACTGTGTATCTCTCTCTACTGCTGAATCTGAATACATTGCTGTTGGATCCTGCTGTGCTCAGCTTCTCTGGATGAAGCAAACTCTCAAAGACTATGGTCTCCATCTGAAGAATGTGCCTCTCTATTGCGACAATGAGAGTGCCATGAAGATTGCCAACAACCCAGTTCAGCACTCGAAGACAAAGCACATTGAAATTCGTCATCACTTTCTCAGAGATCATGTTATGAAGGAAGATATTGATATCATTCACGTCAAGACGGAAGAAACGGCTATTGATATCTTCACAAAGCCCTTGGATGAGAAAAGGTTTTGCAAGTTGCGGTGTGAGCTAAATATCTTGGAATCCTCAAATGTCACGTGAATGGACACACATAATAACTCTTATGCATTTTGATGACTTAGATGTGCAACACACAAAGTAATGTATATCTTCAATCAATGAAGACATACACTCTAAGTTTGAATACATTAATGTGGAAATAGACTTCGGAGCGCCACGATAGTCGTGCGCCGTGTCTGGGTCTAATACTTCCCATACGGTGGGTAACGCCACCACCAAACTCTTGTTTGAAGTGTTTTTCCTTGGCGTTATATTTGCAAAGTCTTCACAGTTGATTTGTCTTCAACATTAATTTGAAATCATGATTAACTGCACCATGTTGATTTGGTCTTGACTCTGTTGTATACATATATTGTGTTCTGTCCTCTACAGCATTCACTTATAGCTATGTCTTCTTCCTTGAATCTTTTGAACTAAGTGAATGTGATCGGACCCTAACCTCTCTATGCTTCGTACCTCAAGCTCTATCTATCCAAATCATATGCATTCTGATGAAACTGTCGAATGTCTTCTCTGCGTCCTTGTCAGCAGAAGATACAGAGACAAACTTTAAATCTGTTTTTAAATGCTATATCCTTTTGCCTGAAACCCGGAGAATTCGGAACGACCACCCCGACAATCCAGGCGAGCGTGGGAACATGGAACAACTCTCAATGTGTTGCATGTGTGCCACGTGTCCTTCAGATGTGAACCGCCAGGGCATCACTGCGTAATTGGCATGCGCAGTCTCCTTCCTTATAAATACCCATCACATCTCGGTCAAAAATTCTTCTTCCATCTCGCCACCTCTCGCAAACCCTAGCACCTCTGCTAAGCTCTCGACAACGCCGGCGACGAAGCACTTAGCTGCCGCGACTTCTCCGACGCCGTCCTCACGCTGGCCGCAGACCTCATCCTCTCCGCCGTCGCCGTAGGTGTCTTCTGTCGCCAAGTTAGGGCACGGGAGATCGAACGGCTCGGCCTCCAACTTCGCTCCGTCTAGCAGTTCTTCGAGTGGTAATTAAAATTCACTTTTTACCGTCTTTTCAATCTGATAGATTCATCCTTTCTTACCAAAAGTGGTTTCTAGTTACCCAAGTTGAATCTATCTCTTCGCATCTCATACTATGCCTAGTCCGTTCACTTATGCTCTTTACAAGTTCGATTCCTCACTTGTACTTATTCTTGGATTTGTACAAATCTGGAACCAACTCTCATCAAATAAGTGAATGTCTTCGCGTTATGAGGTCAATGTCTTCAAACTAATTTATCTTCAAAATCTTCTGAGAATGCATATGACCTCTTCCCCTTCCCTCGCACCTCTAATGTTGTCACAGGTACATGTCCGTGGGAGAATCCCTTGGTTCTCATAGTCTGCATTCGTTTGCAGAATTCTTACAGCTTCACACCAACTCTCCCGAAGCCAGTTCCAGTCTGACCAGCAGACGGAAGCCCTTGACAGTGTTGAAGCCATTCAGACTGAACCTCATGGCAACAGAGAAGTCTACAAGGAAGGGTGGCAGACAGCACCGTGGGAACACTTCCAAGGATTTGCCTCCAGATTTGCACGAGCTGTACAAAACAGATCCAGAGGAAACCTATACGGGCCGCAAGAATCAAATGCGATGGATTCAAAGATAATGGGCTGAGGAATGGTTCAAGTACCGCTTCATTACAGCAGAATATGCAGAGAAGAATGCCATCAAGGCACCCTGGGGTGATGTTTTGTACAAAAATCTTCCACCCAGGACCCAGGCTGAAGCTATTGAGCAAGGTTTCTATCCATGCATGGTGCGCGGACCACAGCCTGTGGATGCTGACCCTTCTTCACTGCTATTGTGTCGTGAGGATCATCTGTTCAAGCGCAACTACCAGTTCGCCAAAGACTCAGCTGCGAAGAACAAGAAGGATCTAGGGCTTGACTTCAACCCTGGTCCTTCCTCACCTCGGGACAATGGCACCCGTGAAGCCAATGAGAACAGGATCGGCCCCTTCTACAACCTTGTTCAAGGTGCCAAAGTGGATCATTCTGATGATGGTGACAGCGATAATCGATGAAGCCCCGCCTCCTACCCCAAAGCCGCAGAAGCAAAAGAAGGCTAAAGCTTCAAAGTCATCTCATCGCTCCAAAAGCTTCGTGGAGTGAAGCCATTGGCCACTACCCTCCTGCTCCAAGTAACACTTACGAAGATCTTTCTCGCATCTCCAAGAGGCGTGAGAAGCCCACGTAAAACTGCTCAAGGATCAAGTCACGCACTCACACCGGCCGCCGTTTCGAGGGAACGAATCTGAAGCCATTGATTTGTCTTCAGATGACGAATGTGGCAATTATGCTCTCGAGCAGTTGATCAAGAGCAAGCAAGAGGCGGAGATCTTCAATGATCTGCCCCTCTTTGATGTGAACATTTTGAAGAATTTCATTGATGAATGGTTCAACAATCCAGATATCATCTTTGATAATCTTAAACTTCCTATTGGCGTCAGCATTGCTTTCCAAGGCGCCATTGCTCCTGAGCTGGCTCTGGCTCAGCGCATTGTTGAATTGAAGAAAAAGATAGACTTTGAGAAAGAGCAATTCAACAAGCATGTAGCCAAGCTTAGTGTGGCTGATGTTCAGAAATTCAAGCTGATGCTGAATGACCTCAAGGAGTCGTTTCGAAAGAAACGCGAAGAAGCCAAAGGTTCAAGAGAGCGCATGAAGAATCTTGCAGACAAGTGCGTTCAAGCTTACAATGAAGCTGAGAAGCGCAAGGCACTTGGGCGTCCTGGCATTGATCCCTTGATGGCTGCCAAGAAAAAGAAGAAGCATATTGAGGCCCAGACTGACGCTCCATGGCGGGAAAAACCTCACATTGTCTTCCCAGCCAGCATGAGAGGCTCGAAGGCTAAGGTCTCCTCAGTGGCTTCAGATCAGCTAGAAACCAAGGCAGTGAAGCGAAGCCGTGAAGCGGAAAACCAAGCGCACTACTGATGATGCACCACCCCCTAGGAAGAGAAAACCCAAGAAGAGAGATCGGGCTGCTCCCACAGAGCCCCTTGTTGTTGAACCCATTGCTTTTGCTCATCCTGCTTCTGGAAATCAAGAGCTGATCGTTCATGAGCCCGCTTCCATAGAGGCTCCTGAAGCTCAAGAAGTTCCAATCGTTGACCCCATCGCGACTGAAGACATTGGTCCCCATGACAATGTAGAAGATGATGTAGTTCTTCCTCAGATCGAGCGCCCAACGGTATCATCACCTGTTCTAACGAACAGCGAGCTCATCAGTATTGGTCGTCCTCTGATGCCAATCTCACAAGATGCCTCATGGGCTGATCGCCCCCAACAAGAAACTCCAAATCAAGACTCACCAAGTACACCTCGTCCTTCACCAGTGCCAGTCATCAGCCCCATTTCAAATGATGACAACTACATGGAGACCACACCATCACCAATGGTGTCGCCCGTGTTCCAACGGCTTCGCAAGAAAGGCACGAAGCCATCTCTGTCTCCATGACCACCATCACAGAAGAAGACTCAAACTTGTCCAAATTTCTGGCACGTCAAGTGTTCCCTGAAGACAATTCTTCCGTGATGGTTCCAGTGTCTGAAGCTAATATGGCTGAAGACAATCCGGCTGCATCAGCCGAAGAAAGACAAGAAGAAGAGCGTGTCGCTACTCCCCCTACCACTCAAGAAGTTGTTCTAGAAGAGAACGTGTCTGTGCCCGACCCTCCAGCTCCTCAAGTGGAGGTTGAGAATTCTGAGGCTACCACCACTAACCCCACTGAAGCCAATGACGTTGTCACGACTGAAGACAATGTGGAGCCCGTGATCAACACTATGCCGTGCCAATGAAACCAATGATGCACCCGCAATGATATGCGACTGACGCCTCACGAT
This sequence comes from Aegilops bicornis, assembly GCA_021605145.1. Lineage (NCBI taxonomy): Eukaryota > Viridiplantae > Streptophyta > Magnoliopsida > Poales > Poaceae > Aegilops > Aegilops bicornis. Next base: position 3,506,009 of record JAHIAL010000026.1, on the reverse strand, counting down.
GCCATCGCTTCCCTGCTCCGCCACCAAGGCCCCACACCATCGAGAAAACATACAACTATGGCCAGCTAATCACTATCAAATGGCCTTTTCTGGTCCCTCCACCTGCTGCTGGTCCTCAGTTTGATTAGCACGTCGAGCACAGGTCTCAGGTTCAGAAGCCAAAGCCAAGGCTGCCAAGGTTTCCAGGTACTGCATCTGCACCAGGATCATTTAATGTCAATGGCTTCAAAGCGCACAACACCTTCTTTGATAGCGCCAAGAACCCCTACTCAAGGCCAAGAATTTCATCTGATCGGTCTGGAGCTATCAAGCCGCAATTATTAGTCATGCATTTTATACAATCAAGGTCGATATTCCCACATATGTGTCTTGACACCGAAGCCATAATCGGCCTGCCTCGCTTGGAGGAAGCACTCGGATTGCTTCAGAGAGTCTGCCATCGCAGTTAAATCAGCGACAAAGAGCACTGGAATGAAGAACTGCTACTCCAATTCTATGCCACCCTTCATATTCGTGGCTACTACAGGGATCCGAAGACATGGGTGCTTGACTGGACGACAGGAAATGTCCATCATGAAGCCAAAGCTCTGTATGTCATTGAGCTCACTAGTCTGCCCACTCCACGTGATCTGTATGAACCTGGTTGTCAGCTTCACAGTGCTGCTTTGGAGAGCATTTTTCACAAGCCTGAGCCCAACATGAGCCAGATGCTTAGCATGATGAAGCCTTTGCCTCCAGATGCAGAATTTCCTAAGGAGTTCCTTGTTGAAGACCTTGAGTATCTGCCACGTACCATCTATCACATTATACGGCGAACTATTTGGCCCATCAAAGGACATTCTACACATGCTAAGCTGGAAGGTGCAATGAAGACTTTGGTCTTCCATATTCTTCACGGCAAAAGCTTCAATGCACAAGACTTCTTTATCCGCCAACTTGCTGCATCAGGATCTGACATTTTTGGTCTGAAGTTCTATGCTCCCTGGATCATGCATCTGATCAAGCTCCACTCTGCCTTCAACTATCAGCCCTCTGCACGCAACCATATCATCTTTTTGCTAGAGGTTGATCTGTCTGTTGAAGCCATCTACCCAGAGTCTGCCAAGGAGCCAATTCATCTTCACAACGCAGATCACTAAAGCTTCGCTCAGCCCATTGAAGGAGTACTGGCTGCCACTCGTGTTTATCCTCGGCTGGCACTACGCTGCGGCACCTCACCGTGCCCACACTGAAGCCACTGAAAGCACAATTGCTCAACGGCCTCAGAAGCGATCTTGTGTTCTCAATGACCGAGAGCTTCTCGTTGCCCTTCATAAGAAACAGGATAAGCATCATGACTGGCTGAAGTGTCAAATGCACAGCCTCTTGATGGACGTCAACCGCATTCGCAACCTTGCCACCAAGAATGCCTTTGTCGCCCATGAAACCTGTCAGTGAACATGGAAAGGGTTGACGCTTATGTGTCCTGAAGATGATCTTCAAGACGATGGCTTCTCTGAACGATTCAAGTTTGACACAACACCGCCCAGAAAGGTTGTACTGCGGTGCACTCCATCTCTTGAAGACTCAGAGTACTCCTCCTCCGCAGCAACGGTGAATGCCAGAGTGATCGATGATCAAGATGATGCTACTTCGCCACCTCCAACACGAATCGACACTGCACCAAGTTCGCTCAGACCGCCAAAACCCCGACACCGACCTCAAGATCTTCTCCTACTCCTTCCGGGAACGAGTAGAGGCTCTATGTCTTCAAAACTTTTGGTCCCATCGACAAAAGGGGAGAAGCTATGACTTGATAGTCTTCAAGCCGGGTCCATATGGGCGGTTGCTTTATATTTTGCCTAGTGTTTACAACTCTTGCTCTTGATACATTTGTTTCTCTACGAGTTGTAACACTTGAACTCGTTAATTAAATCTGCTACTTATTTGCTACTACGTGATGCGATGATAAATTCCGCGTAAAAGCGATGATAACTTCCGCACTTAGTCATTTTGCAGACGTCCATTTTTCGTTATGCATGTCATTATCTTCATTATATCAAATCATGCATGATGAACTGTCTTCATAAGTTGAAGAGGATCTCTACAAGTACAACCTGCCATGTGCATTTGCATTCCAAAAGCAAATTACTTATATGCACATCCTTTACTATTTCACATATTTCTATCCCCGTTGAAAACTTCAACTAGTTTGTCATCAATCACAAAAAAGGGGGAGATTGTAAGTGCATCTAGTGCCACCCCTAGTTGGTTTTGGAGTATTGACGACAAACCTGGTTGAGGGACTAATGTGTTTGTGAGAGTTGCGAGGATAACACGGTAGTAGTCCCTCCTTGATTCGGTTTACCTACCGGAGATGACCCCTAAAAATGTGTGAAGACATTGAAGACAATGGTGGTCTGTGAAGATATTCACATTGAAGACTATGACACGAGAAGACATTGAGTGAAGACTATGGAGCGAGAAGATTTAATTGTTTCGTTGTTTCCTTTTCTTCTTTGTTGAGTCATAGGAACCACCACACTGTTAAGTGGGGTCCAAGTGAACAAAGTCAGAGTGACTGAAGTGATGCTCAAACCAAATCCTATGTCTTCGAGCGAAGACAATGAGAGCAAATATTATCCTATGTCGGACAAGTCAGCTTTACTTGTAGCCCAAGTCAAGCTGTCGCGTGTGTTTGAAATCTGACCGTTGCGACACGTGTCAGTTCCTTAGTGACCCTGGGTCATTTCGGACAAATCCGGTCGGGTTGCCCAGTGGCTATAAATATCCCACCCCCTACACCATAAATTGGTGGCTGCTCAGAGTTAGTGCACGGCTTTTGTCGTATGAGAGCAACCCACCTCCGAAGCCATTGAGAGAGAATCCTTGCGAGGACAAAGCCCAAACCACCCAGAGCCCAAAGAGTGTTTGGCATCACTGAAGTCTTTCTATCTGCGTGATCGGAAGACTTGTTACACTTGAGGACTGTGAATCCTCCAGCCGGTTAGACGTCGCGTTCTGAGCATCCAAGAGCCATTGTGGATTGCCGGTGAACGAAGTCTGTGAAGGTGCGGAAGTCTACCTTGAAGATTTACCAGAGTAATTGGGCGAGGACTGTGTGTCCTTATCTCAAGGGGAATAACGTGAAGACGAGGTCTTCTAAGTTGAATCTCAGCCTCCCTAACCAGACGTATAGTTGTCACAGCAACTGGAACTGGTCGAACAAATCCCTGTCCCTCTGAAGCCACTGGTTCTATCTCTTCCTCCTCTTTAATTATAGTTTGTCTTCATGAAGTCATTGCCTGCTTGTATTATCTGATTGACTTCACTGTGCGTCTATCTGTTCTGTCTGGCTTCATACTATCTTCCATCTAGATCTTTACTACCTAGTCGCTACTAGTCTTCATGCTTTCACTTCATTGAATACTTGACTATGGCTTGTCTAGTTTAGTCTACCTTCCGCCGCAAAGAGAATAGTGTTGTTTATATTGACTGTCTTCGAAACTTCCATGTTTTGAAGAATTTAGTAAAAATCATATATTCACCCCCCTCTAGTCGATAACTAGCCCTTTCAGGAGCGGCGGTGGTTTAAGAGGAGAGGAGCAGCGCTGGTCTTGGAAGTATTTTTTTTCTTTTGCGTATTTTGGGTCAAAGTTTGACCACGGACTGTATTTGACAAGCAAAATTTGAATGCATGTCACAAAAAATTGTATCGTTTGGTTCGTATATGAATATACTTTAAAATTATATTATTTTTGCAACGTATAACATATATTTTATTTGTGAAAATCATGGTCAATTATGACCCAGAATAAAAGGGAGACTAGTTAATGTGGGGTCGCTTTCTTAATTGAATGGTAAATTGATTTTGATCCAGTCACACCGCACCGGCCCTCTCGTCCAATCCTAAATCGCTGCCGTGCGCTCCTCTCCCTCTTCTCCATTGCAAAACCACCTCCTCTCCTCTCCATCATCTCCATTCCAAAACCACCATCTGGCCTCTCCCTCTTCTCCATTGCAAAACCACCTCCTCTCTCCTCGGACGAGGATCCCCTGATGTAGCCCATCCTGCCATTGAGACACTGACACATGGATTCCACCAAGCGCGGGGCTCACCAGTCAGCAACCGAAAGGCAGGGAAACCTCTCCTGTCCATCATCTCCATTCAAAAACCACCGTCTCGCCTCTCCCTCTTCTCCATTTCTAAACCACCCCCTCTCATCTCCATCATCTCCAATCCAAAACCACCGTCTCGCCTCTCCCTATTCTCTATTGCAAGACCACCGTCTCTCCTCCCATCTTCCAAAGCTAGCACCGGACCACTCAGAAGGACATCTATGGAGAGGATGCAGCAGTGAATCAGGAAGATCACTGGTGGTGACCAGGCAAAGTTAGCCATGTTGAAGGAGATCCTTACTTGGTTTGACAATGAGTGGGAGATTTCGAGGACGGTGAGGGCCATGTGGCAATGTATGCGAAAGAGCGAGACGGTGGCGATGAGGGCGGAGATGTACTCCTCGGCGGCAGTCACGCTGCAGTACTTCAAGTTCATCGATTATCTCCTCTGGGCGATGGAGTAGACAGATTCGCCCTCGGTGAAAGTCGGGCGGAGGTGGTGGGCTTACATGTCGAAGGTCGTGCACCCAGAGGATAACAAATCGATCGAGTACGGTGTGCCATTTGTGAAGGTGTAGAGCCAGCCGGAGCCACAGGAGTATTCGTTCCCCCACCGCAAGAGGAGGCCGGATGGCGCGACGTCGCTTCCCCGCCGTTCTCCACGGTTCCCTCGGCGCTTGCCTCGTTTCAACGGCGTCGTAGGGTTTAAGGTAAGCTTCGCACTAACCTAGTCTTCCATCTGCTCATGCTTACAATCAGTGTGACAGCTAATAAAAATCATGCTTACAATCAGTCTCCGAGTACTACGCCAATCACTGTAAAATAGCTCTGGACCTTTGGGTCAAAGTTGTGACATTGTGTACAAATAAAGAAAAATAGATTGGTGCTTCTTTCAGAAAAGAGTACACCCCTAGAAAACTGCCAATAGAAGCTACCAGTATTTTTTTTTGAAGTCTAAGCTACTAGTATTTGGTTAGAGGATTTGCTGCCGAGAAAGATCTGTCCACAGTGAGCGCCACACATCCCACTGATGGTGGTGGATGCCAATGCTTAGATGGAGTAGGGTTGGTGTCAGTAATTTTTACTTGGCACCTCGCACTCTGCATATATGCCGGTTCCATCCGTACATTTGTTTAGTTCCACCAAAATGCAGCTGAATAACCCTGTTTGCATAGATAATGAAAAGGCATGATTACATTATAGTGGCACTAGTTGATGAAACATACACTAATAAATAGAAGAAAATATTGCGATAGTATCATAGTATGCCATCTTTGCCAAGGGCGAGATGGGCCTACTGACGCCTCATACGCTTACGCCTCATCTTGGAAATTCCACCCATGTCTCCCCGATACACCTTACGCCAAAGGATGAACATCGGTGTACAATGGTAGTACAAGGAGGGGCCTTGAGACATTCCAATCTCTCGCTTTTTGTGCAGATCAACTAAAATTAAGCACCCAGGTTGCGTAAACGGCAAACATTAACAATAGGACTAATTGACGAAACATATACTAACAAAGAGAAGCACTTTCTTTATCTACATTGGAAATGAAATGACAGAGAGGACACTCACTCTATTTTAACTGTATTATTACTTCATTTTATCAGTGGCACTAGGGTCGAGCTGGTGGCAAACGAGGTGTACCGTGCATCGCAAGGATGGAGGCTGGGGGTGTTTGACTGGGATGCTGAAGCTGGCTCTTTCAGTCCCTATCTTGCCCTCTGATGTTTCTGTGGTAGCATTTGGGTTGTAATCCAAACTTCGTCGAGCTGGTGCTGCGTCCCCCTACCTACCTAGCTTATGTGGCAAACTTGTCTCCTGCTAGTACTCAGTCCGTTCGATAGCGGCAAAGGTGTCCCGTCTTTCGATGAGATGGTGGCTATCGTTTTGGAGGAAGTCGACTTTGAGGACCTGACTACAAACGTGCGAGGATGACGCGCCTTAGCAATCGCTAAACCAACTCCGAGAGGTTATTGACCACGCCGAGCACGATCAACCGACCACGAAGGTCTGCTTCTGCAGCAAGCGAAGAACAAGCAAGAAACTAAGATTGCAATCTGGATATTGCGAATATAAGAGGAAAGCTTTATTGATCAAGGTGGGGTTACGTGATGCCTTTGTGCGGTCATTGAACACAAACGAAATGCGAAGTTACAGCTATGGCGAACTTTAATCTAAATAAAACCAAAAGTCTAAATGGTGCCCTAAGTGCTATATATATGGAGGAAGAAGGGGGGGGTTCGTGGCCCTTGGGGAAGGGGTCCGAAACCAACCCTATCTCTTGTTTCCCCACACATACGGACTCTAAAAACATCCTATACTTATGTATTTCGAAATTACATGGGCCTGGCCCAATAATAAGGTGATGCAGCACCTAGAATAGCCTTTGGACAAAATTTATGAAGTGGCATCTTGTATATTTCATCCAAGGCTTCATGCACTCATTATGGTGGCTTCAAAGCCCTGAAATCATTACATGTAACTCCGTTCTTGTTCCCCTTGCGCATGTCATCCTCTCCATGCTTGGTCTTGCTCCAGTGTTCATCCTTCTTATCCATGCCAGGCCCTTCATTTGTAATCAAAACAAATATATCCAATTTAAGCAACATCATATTCTCATGAACATTAGAATCATTACCAAGAAACGAAAGTACCTGAAAATTTAATTGGCATGCGCGAGCTCTAGTAATTGGTCCAATATATGTAGCAGTAGGGGCTGTGGGTGTAACAATGGTATTGATGTCCTCATCATCCTCCCCTTCTTGAAATGAAATCGTCCTCGACAGAAGCTCATCTTCCTCACCCAAATAGGGCTTCAAATCTGCAATGTTAAAAGTGGGACTAACCCCAAAATCTATAGGCAGCTCAAATTTATATGCATTATCATTTATTTTCTCTAACACCTTAAACGGACCATCAGCATGTGGCATTGATGTCTACTACGCAACCTTCTCCTTGTAGACGTTGTTGGGCCTGCAAGTGCATAGGTTTGTAGGACATTAGCAAATTCCCTCAAGTGGATGACCTAAGGTTTATCAATCCGTAGGAGGCGTAGGATGAAGATGGTCTCTCTCAAGCAACCCTGCAACCAAATAACAAAGAGTATCTTGTGTCCCCAACACACCCAATACAATGGTAAATTGTATAGGTGCACTAGTTCGGCGAAGAGATGGTCATACAAGTGCAATATGGATGGTAGATAAAGGTTTTTGTAATCTGAAAATATAAAAACAGCAACGTAACACGCGATAAAAGTGAGCGTAAACAGTATTGCAATGCGTTGAAACAAGGCCTAGGGTTCATACTTTCACTAGTGCAAGTTCTCTCAACAATAATAACATAATTGGATCATATAACTATCCCTCAACATGCAACAAAGAGTCACTCCAAAGTCACTAATAGCGGAAAACAAACGAAGAGATTATGGTAGGGTGCGAAACCACCTCAAAGTTATTCTTTCCAATCAATCATTGGGCTATTCCTATAAGTGTCACAAACAGCCCTAGAGTTCAGACTAGAATAACACCTTAAGACACAAATCAACCAAAACCCTAATGTCACCTAGATACTCCAATGTCACCTCAAGTATCCGTGGGTATGATTATACGATATGCATCACAAAATCTCAATTCATCTATTCAAACCAACACATAGAACCTCAAAGAGTGCCCCAAAGTTTCTACCGGAGAATCACGACGAAAACGTGTGCCAACCCCTATCCATAGGTTCATGGGCGGAACCCGCAAGTTGATCACCAAAACATACATCAAGTGAATCACGTGATATCCCATTGTCACCACAGATACGCACGGCAAGACATACATCAAGTGTTCTCAAATCTTTAAAGACTCAATCGGATAAGATTACTTCAAGGGGAAAACTCAATTCATTACAAGAGAGTAGAGGGGGAGAAGAAACAAAAGATCCAACTATAATAGCAAAGCTCGCGATACATCAAGATCGTGCCAAATCAAGAACACGAGAGAGAGAGAGAGATCAAACACATAGCTATCGGTACATACCCTCAGCCAGGGTGAACTACTCCTCCCTCCTCGTAATGGAGAGCCGGGATGATGAAGATGGCCACCGGTGAGGGTTCCCCTCCGTGAGTCTTGGGAAGAGGGCCCCATTGGTTTTGGTGGCTCTGGAGGTTTTGCGGTGGTGGTACTCTCGATCTAATCTCTGTTCTGGAAGTTTTAGGGTACGTGAGTATATATGGGTGCAGGAAGTACGTCGGTGGAGCTTCGAGGGCCCCACGAGGCAGGGGGGCGTGCCCTAGGGGAGGGGGTGTTGGAAATATGCCCTAGAGGCAATAATAAATTAGTTATTATTATATTTCCTTGTTCATGATAATCGTTTATTATCCATGCTATAATTGTATTGAAAGGAAACTTCGAGATACATGTGTGGGTACATAGACAACACCATGTCCCTAGTAAGCCTCTAGTTGACTAGCTCGTTGATCAATAGATGGTTACGGTTTCCTGACCATGGACATTGGATGTCATTGATAACGGGATCACATCATTAGGAGAATGATGTAATGGACAAGACCCAATCCTAAGCCTGGCACAAAGATCGTAGTTCATATGCTAAAGCTTTTCTAATGTCAAGTATCATTTCCTTAGACCATGAGATTGTGCAACTCCCGGATACCGTAGGAATGCTTTGGGTGTACCAAACGTCACAACGTATCTGGGTGGCTATAAAGGTGCATTACAGGTATCTCCGAAAGTGTCTGTTGGGTTGTACGAATCGAGATCGGATTTGTCACTCCGGTTGACGGAGAGGTATCTCTGGGCCCACTCGGTAGGACATCATCATAATGTGCACAATGTGACCAAGGGGTTGATCACGGGATGATGTGTTACGGGCAGTAAAGAGACTTGCCAGAACGAGATTGAACAAGGTATCGGGATACCGACGATCGAATCTCGGTCAAGTACAATACCCATTGGACAAAGGGAATTGTATACGGGATCGATTGAGTCCTTGACATCGTGGTTCATCCGATGAGATCATCGTGGAACATGTGGGAGCCAACATGGGTATCCAGATCCCGCTGTTGGTTATTGACCGGAGAACGTCTCGGTCATATGCAAGCATGGTTCCCGAACCCGTAAGGTCTACACACTTAAGGTTCGATGGCGACGCTAGGGTTATAAAGGAAGTTTGTATGTGGTTACCGAATGTTGTTCGGAGTCCGGGATAAGATTCCGGACGTCACGAGGAGTTCTGAATGGTCCGGAGGTAAAGATTTATATATGGGAAGTCTGTTTTGGTCACAGGAAAAGTTCCGGGTGCTATCGGTAATGTCTGGGACCACCGGGAGGTCCTGGTCCACCAAGTGGGGCCACCAGCCGGGAGGGCTGCATGGGCCAATGTGGGAGGGGACCAGCCCAGGTGGGCTGGTGCGCCCCACAAGGGCCCAAGGCGCCTAGGGTTTGGGGAGGGGGTGCCCCAACTAGCTTGGGGGGCAAGTTTCCCCTTTCCCCCCCTTGGCCGCCCCCCTAGATGGGATCTAGGGCTGGCCGCACCCCTTGGGGTGGAAACCCTAGAGGTGGCGCACCCCCTCCCTCTCCCCTATATATAGTTGAGGTCTTGAGGGCTGCCAACACATGATTTTCACCTCTCCTGGCGCAGCCCTACCTCTCTCCCTTCTCCTCTCGCGGTGCTTGGCGAAGCCTGCAGGATTGCCACGCTCCTCCACCACCACCACGCCGTTGTCTGCTGCTGAATGAGTCTTCCTCAACCTCTCCCTCTCTCCTTGATGGATCAAGGCATGGGAGACGTTACCGGGTTGTACGTGTGTTGAACGCGGAGGTGCCGTCCGTTCGGCACTAGGATCTCCGGTGATTTGGATCACGGCGAGTATTACTCCTTCAACCTCGTTCTCTTGAACGCTTCCGCTTAGAGATCTACAAGGGTATGTAGATGCACTCTCCTTCCCCTCATTGCTGGTTTCTCCATAGATAGATCTTGGTGACACGTAGGAAAATTTTGAATTTACGCTACGTTCCCCAACAGTGGGCATCATGAGCTAGGTCTATTCCGTAGATTCTTTGCGAGTAGAACACAAAGTAGTTGTGGGTGTTGATTTTGTTCAATATGCTTACCGTTACTAGTCCAATCTTGTTTGACGGTATTGTGGGATGAAGCGGCCGGACCGACCTTACACGTACACTTACGTGAGACAGAGTTCCACTGATCGACATGCACTAGGTGCATAAGGTGGCTAGCGGGTGCCATTCTCTCCCACTTTAGTCGTAACGGATTCGATGAAAAGGGTCCTTATGAAGGGTAAATAGCAATTGGCATATCACGTTGTGGTTTTGCGTAGGTAAGAAACGTTCTTGCTAGAAACCCATAGCAGCCACGTAAAACATGCAAACAACAATTAGAGGACGTCTAACTTGTTTTTGCAGGGTATGCAATGTGATGTGATATGGCCAAGAAGAATGTGATGAATGATATGTGATGTATGAGATTGATCATGTTCTTGTAATAGGAATCACGACTTGCATGTCGATGAGTATGACAACGGCAGGAGCCATAGGAGTTGTCTTTATTTATTGTATGACCTGTGTGTCATTGAACAAACTCCATGTAATTACTTTACTTTATTGCTAGCCGGTAGCCATAGTAGTAGAAGTAATAAGTTGGCGAGACAACTTCATGGAGACACGATGATGGAGATCATGATGATGGAGATCATGGTGTCATGCCGGTGGCGATGATGATCATGGAGCCCGAAGATGGAGATCAAAAGGAGCAAAATGATATTGGCCATATCATGTCACTATTTGATTGCATGTGATGTTTATCATGTTTATGCATCTTATTTGCTTAGAACAATGGTAGTAAATAAGATGATCCCTCATGAAAATTTCAAGAAAGTGTTCCCCTAAGCGTACGCCGTTCTGCGAAACTTCGTCGTTTCAAGCACCACGTGATGATCGGGTGTGATAGATCCTTACGTTCACATACAACAGGTGTAAGCCAGATTTACACCGCGAAACACTTAGGTTGACTTGACGAGCCTAGCATGTACGAGACATGGCCTCGGAACACAAGAGACCGAAAAGGTCTAGCATGAGTCGTATGGTAGATAATCGATCAACATGAAGATGTTCACCGATGATGACTAGTCCGTCTCACGTGATGATCGGACATGACCTAGTTGATTCGGATCATGTAATCACTTAGATGACTAGAGGGATGTCTATCTGAGTGGGAGTTCATAAGATAAACTTAATTATCCACGAACATAGTCAAAAGCCCTTTGCAAATTATGTCATAGCTCGGCGCTTTTAGTTCTCTTGTTTAGATATGTTCCTAGAGAAAATATAGTTGGAAGTTGACAATAGCAATTATGCGGTCAAGAGAAAGCTTATGTCCTTAATGCACCGCTCGTGTCTTGGACCTCGAGCGTGATGCACGTGGATGTTGCGAACATCGACACACACGTTTGATGACTACGTGATAGTTCGGTAATGTTAAGCGGCTTAGAATTGAGGCGCCAAAGACGTTTTTGAAACGTCGCGGAACATATGAGATGTTCCAAGGGCTGAAATTGGGATTTCAGGCTCGTGCCCACGTCAAGAGGTATGAGACCTCCGACGAATTTTTCTAGCCTACAAACTAAGGGTGAAGATCTCAATCGTTGAGCTTGTACTAAGATTGTCCGGGTACAACAATCACTTGAATCGAGTGGGAGTTAATCTTCCGGATGAAATAGTGATGTTTCTCCAAAGACATTGCCACCAAGCTACTAGAGCTTCGTGATGAACTATAACATATCGAGGATAGATATGATGATCCTTGAAGTGTTCGCGATGTTTGACACCGCCGAAAGTAGAAGTCAAGTAGGAGCATCAATTGTTGATGGTTGGTAAAACCACTAGTTTCAAGAAGGGCAAGGCAACAAGGGATACTTCATGAAACGGCAAAACAGTTGTTGCTCTAGTGAAGAAACCCAAGGTTGAACCCAAACCCGAGACTAAGTGCTTCGTAATGAGAGGAACAGAACCGAGCGGAACCACCCTAGATACTTGGTAGATGAGAAGGTTGGCAAGGTCGATAGAAGTATATTGAATATACATTATGTTAATGTGTACTTTACTAGTACTCCTAGTAACACCAGGGTATTAGATACCGGTTCGGTTGCTAAGTGTTAGTAACTCGAAATAAAAGCTACGGAATAAATGGAGACTAGCTAAAGGTGAGCCGACGATATATGTTGGAAGTGTTTCCAAGGTTGATGTGATCAAGCATCATGACGCTCCCTCGCCATCGAGATTGGCGTTAAACCTAAATAATTGTTATTTGGTGTTTTGCGTTGAGCATAGACATGATTGGATTATGTCTATCATGATGCACGGTTATTCATTTAAGGAGAATAATGGTTACTATGTTTATTTGAATAATACCTACAATGGTCTTGCACCTAAAATGAATGGTTTATTGAAATCTCGATCGTAGTGATACACACTTTCATGCCAAAAGATATAAGATAGTAATGATAGTACCACCTGCTTGTGTACTTTGCCATTTGAGTCATATTGGTATAAACGCATGAAGAAGCTCCATGTTGATGGATCTTTGGACTCACTCGTTTCGAAAAGTTTGAGACATGCGAACCATGTCTATTGGTGTATACGCATGAAGAAACTCCATGCAGATGGATCGTTTGGACTCACTTGATTTTGAATCACTTGAGATATGCAAATCATACCACATGGGCAAGATGTTGAAAGGTCTCGGTTTCAGAAGATGGAACAAGATAGCAACTTGTTGAAGTAACACATTTTGATGTGTGTAGTCCAATGAGTGCTTTGAGGCATGCGATGAATATCGTTATGTTCTTACTTCACGGATGATTTAAGTAGATACTGAGTGTATTTACTTGATGAAACATAAGTCTGAATTATTGAATGGTTCAAGTAATTTCAGAGTGAAGTTAAAGATCATCGTGACAAGAGGATAAAATGTCTATGATGTGATCATAGAGATGAGTATCTGAGTTACGAGCTTTGGCATGCTATTAAGACATTGTGGAAATTGTTTCATAATTAATACCGCCTGGAACACCATAGTGTGATGGTGTGTCCGAACATCATAGTTGCACCCTATTAGATATGGTGCGTGCCATGATGTCTCTTATCGAATTACCACTATCGTTCATGGGTTAGGCATTAGAGACAACCGTACTCACTTTAATAGGGCACCACGTAATTCCATTGAGACGGCACTGTTTGAACTATGGTTTGAGAAATCTAAGTTATCGTTTCTTAAAAAGTTTGGGGCTGCGATGCTTATGTGAAAAAGTTTCATCGTGATAAGCTCGAACCCGAAACGGATAAATACATCTTCATAGGACACCCAAAACAGTTGGGTATACCTCCTATCTCAAGATCCGGAAGCAAAAGTAATTGTTTATACAAACGGGTCCTTTCACGAGCAAAAGTTTCTCTCGAAAGAATAGAGTGGTAGGATGTTGGAGACTTGATGAGGTTATTGAACCATCACTTAAACTAGTGTGCAGCAGGCACGAGGAAGTTGTTCTGTGGGCGCCTACACCAATTGAAGTAGAAGCTTATGATAGTGATCATGAAGTTTTGGATCAAGTCACTACCGTACCTCGTGGGGTGACAAGGATGCGTATTACTTGTGAGTGGTACAAGAATCCTGTCTTGAAGGTCATATTGCTAGATGAACCTACAAGCTATGGAGAAGCGATCGTGGGCCCATATTCCGAGCAAATGGTTAGAAGCCATGAAATCGAGATAGGATCCATGTATCGAGAACAAAGCATGGACTTTGGTGGACTTGCCCGATAGGCAAGCCATTGAGATAAATGGATCTTTAAGAAGAAGACGGACGTGGGCCGGTAATGTCACCGTCTATGAAGCTCGACTTGTGGCGAAGAGTTTTCACAAGTTCAAGGAGTTGGCTACGATGAGATTTTCTCATCCGTAGCGATGCTTAAGTCCGTCGGAATCATGTTAGCATTAGCTGCATTTATGAAATCGCACATGGATGTCAAAAGCAGTTTCCTTACCGGTCTTCGTAAGGAAAGGTTGTATATGATACAATCGAGAAAGTTTTTATCGATCCTAAGGATGCTAAAAGGTATGCTGGCTCAGTGATCCTTCTAAGGACCGGAGTAAGCATCTCGGAGTTGGAATGTGCGCTTTGATGAGATGATCAAAGATTTTGGGTTTATACAAAGTTTATGAGAAACTTGTATTTCCAAAGAAGTGAGTGGGAGCACTATAGAATTTCTGATGAGTATATGTTGTTGACATATTGTTGATCTGCACCCGGCAAGGGTGCAAAGGCAAAAAAAAAAGACATATTGTTGATCAGAAATGATATAGAATTTCTGGAAAGCATACAGGGTTATTTGAAAGGTGTTTTTCAATAGAAAACCTGGATTAAGCTACTTGAACATTGAGCATCAAGATCTACAAGGATAGATAAAAAGCGGCTTAATGGTACTTTCAAATGAGCACATACCTTGACATAATCTTGAAGGTGTTCAAGATGGATCGATCAAAGAAGGAGTTCTTGCACGAGTTGTAAGGTATGAAGTTAAGAGTTAAAGCTCGACCACGGCGAGAAAGAGAGAAAGGACGAAGGTCGTCCCTCGTGCCTTAGACATAGGCTCTCATAAAGTATGCTATCTTTGTACCAGACTTGATGTGTGCCTTGCTACATATCCGGCAAGAGGGTACACAAAGGTGATCAAGGAGTGGATCACCAGATAGCGGTCAAAATTATCCTTAGAAGAATAAGGATATGTTTCTCGGTTATGGAGGTGATAAAGAGTTCGACGTAAAGAGTTGCGTCGATGCAAGCTTAACACCTATTCGGGATAGCTCGAGTAGAGATAATGGATCACGTATAATGGAGCAACAATTTGGAATAGCTCCAAGTGGAAGGTGGTAGCAGCATCTATGATGTGACATAAAGTTTTGCGAAATACATAGGGATCTGAATATTGCAGACCCGTTGACTATAACCTCTCTCACAAGCATAAACATGATCAAACCCAGAACTCATTGAGTGTTGATCACATAGTGATGTGAACTAGATTATTGATTCTAGTAAACTCTTTGGATGTTGGTCACATGGCGATGTGACTGTGAGTGTTAATCACATGGCGATGTGAACTAGATTATTGACTCTAGTGCAAGTGGGAGACTGTTGGAAATATGCTCTAGAGGCAATAATAAATTAGTTATTATTATATTTCCTTGTTCATGATAATCGCTTATTATCCATGCTATAATTGTATTGAAAGGAAACTTCGGATACATGTGTGGGTACATAGACAACACCATGTCCCTAGTAAGCCTCTAGTTGACTAGCTCGTTGATCAATAGATGGTTACGGTTTCGACCATGGACATTGGATATCGTTGATAACGGATCACATCATTAGGAGAATGATGTGATGGACAAGACCCAATCCTAAGCTGGCACAAAGATGCGTAGTTCATATGCTAAAGCTTTTCTAATGTCAAGTATCATTTCCTTAGACCATGAGATTGTGCAACTCCGGATACCGTAGGAATGCTTTGGGTGTACCAAACGTCACAACGAATCGGGTGGCTATAAAGGTGCATTACTGGTATCTCCGAAAAGTGTACATTGGGTTGTACGAATCGAGATCGGGATTTGTCACTCCGGTTGACGGAGAGGTATCTCTGGGCCCACTCGGTAGGACATCATCATAATGTGCACAATGTGACCAAGGGGTTGATCACGGATGATGTGTTACGAACGAGTAAAGAGACTTGCCGATAACTAGATTGAACAAGGTATCGGGATACCGACGATCGAATCTCGGGCAAGTACAATACCATTGGACAAAGGGAATTGTATACGGGATCGATTGAGTCCTTGACATCGTGGTTCATCCGATGATATCATCGTGGAACATGTGGGAGCCAACATGGGTATCCAGATCCCGCTGTTGGTTATTGACCGGAGAACGTCTCGGTCATATGCGCATGGTCCCCGAACCCGCAGGGTCTACACACTTAAGGTTCGATGACGCTAGGGTTATAAAGGAAGTTTGTATGTGGTTACCGAATGTTGTTCGGAGTCCTGGATAAGATCCTGGACGTCACGAGGAGTTCCGGAATGGTCCGGAGGTAAAGATTTATATATGGGAAGTCCTGTTTTGGTCACCGGAAAAGTTCCGGGTGCTATCGGTAATGTACCCGGACCAGCGGGAGGGTCCCGGGGGTCCAACAAGTGGGGCCACCAGCCCCGGAGGGCTGCATGGGCCAAGTGTGGGAGGGGACCAGCCCCAGGTGGGCTGGTCCGCCCACCCACAAGGGCCCAAGGCTCCTAGGGATTGGGGAGGGGGCGCCCGACCTAGCTTGGGGGGCAAGTTTCCCCTCTCCCCCCCTTGGCCGCCCCCCTAGATGGGATCTAGGGCTGGCCGCACCCCTTGGGGTGGAAACCCTAGAGGGGGCGCACCCCCTACCTCTCCCCTATATATAGTTGAGCTCTTGAGGGCTGCCAACACATGAGTTTTCACCTCTCCCTGGCGCAGCCCTACCTCTCTCCCTTCCCCTCTCCCGCGGTGCTTGGCGAAGCCCTGCAGGATTGCCACGCTCCTCCACCACCACCACGCCGTTGTGCTGCTGCTGGACGGAGTCTTCCTCGACCACTCCCTCTCTCCTTGCTGGATCAAGGCATGGGAGACGTCATCGGGCTGTACGTGTGTTGAACGCGGAGGTGCCGTCCGTTCGGCACTAGGATCTCCGGTGATTTGGATCACGACGAGTACGACTCCTTCAACCCGTTCTCTTGAACGCCCGCTTAGCGATCTACAAGGGTATGTAGATGCACTCTCCTTCCCTCGTTGCTGGTTTCTCCATAGATAGATCTTGGTGACACGTGGAAAATTTTGAATTTGCTACGTTCCTCAACAGGGGGCGCCCCACCCTCGTGGGCACCTCCCTTCTCTCCAGACGTGAGGTCCAAGTCCATCTGATAGCTTTCCTTCCAAAAATAACTTCTCCAGTTTATTTCGTTCCGTTTCGACTCCGTTTGATATTCCTTTGCTTGAAACACTAAAATAGGCAAAAAACAGCGACAATGCAGGCTGGGCCTCCGGTTAATAGGTTAGTCCCAAAAATAATATAAAAGTGGAAAATAAAGCCCATAAACATCATCCAAACCAGTAGATAATATAGCATGGAGCAATCAAAAATTATAGATACGTTGGAGACGTATCAGCATCCCCAAGCTTAAGTCCCGCTCGTCCTCGAGTAGGTAAATGGTAAAAAAGATAATTTTTGATGTGGAATGCTACTTGACATAATTTCAATGTAATTCTTCTTAATTGTGGCATGAATATTCAGATCCGAAAGATCCAAGACAAAAGTTCATATTGACATAAAAAATAATAATACTTCAAGCATACTAACTAAGAAATTATGTCCTCTCAAAATAACATGGCCAAAGAAAGCTCATCCCTACAAAATCATATATTTTAGTCATGCTCCATTTTTGTCACACAAGAATGCTCTCATCATGCACAACCCCGATGACAAGACAAGCAATTGTTTCATACTTTAGTAATTTCAAACTTTATAAACCTTCACGCAGTACATGAGCGTGAGCCATGGACATAGCACTATGGGTGGAATAGAATATGTTTATGGGGGTTATGTGGAGAAGACAAAAAAGGAGAAAGTCTCAGACCAACGAGGCTAATCAATGAGCTATGGAGATGCCCATCGATTGATGTTGATGCAAGGAGTAGGGATTGCCATGCAACGGATGCACTAGAGCTATAAATGTATGAAAGCTCAACAAAAGAAACTAAGTGGGTGTGCATCCAACTTGCTTGCTCACGAAGACCTAGGGCATTTGAGGAAGCCCATCGTTGGGATATACAAGCCAAGTTCTATAATGAAAAATTCCCACTAGTATATGAAAGTGACAAAACAAGAGACTCTCTATCATGAAGATTATGGTGCTACTTTGAAGCACAAGTGTGGAAAAAAGGATAGTAGCATTGCCCCTTTTTTTCTTTTTTATTTCTTTTATTTATTTTTTTGGGCCTTCCTTTTTTTTGGCCTTTTTTTATTGGGACAATGCTCTATTGAATGATGATCATCACACTTCTATTTATTTACAACTCAATGATTACAACTCCATACTAGAAAAAGTATGACTCTATATGAATGCCTCCGACGGTGTACCGGGATATGCAATGAATCAAGAGTGACATGTATGAAATAATTATGAACGGTGGCTTTGCCACAAATACAATGCAACTACATGATCATGCTAAGCATTATGACAATGATGAATGTGTCATGATGAACGGAATGGTGGAAAGTTGCATGACAATATATCTCGGAATGGCTATGGAAATGCCATAATAGGTAGGTATGGTGGCTGTTTTGAGGAAGATATAAGGAGGTTTATGTGTGAAAGAGCGTATCATATCACGGGGTTTGGATGCACCAAGAAATTTGCACCAACTCTCAATGTGAGAAAGGGCAATGCACGCAGTCAAGAGGCTAGCAATGATGGAAGGGTGAGAGTGCGTATAATCCATGGACTCAACATTAGTCATAAAGAACTCATATACTTATTGCAAAAATCTACAAGCCATCAAAAACAAAATCACTACGCGCATGCTCCTAGAGGGATAGATTGGTAGGAAAAGACCATTGCTCATCCCCGACCACCACTCATAAGGAGGACAATCAAATACCACCTCATGTTTCAAATTTGTTACATAACGTTTACCATATGTGCATGCTACGGGACTTGCAAACTTCAACACAAGCATTTCTAAAATTCACAACTACTCAACTAGCGCGACTTTGATATTATCACCTCCATATCTCAAAACAATCATCAAGCATCAAACTTTTCTTAGTATCCAACACACTCATAAGAATTCTTACAAATCTTTTATGCTTAGCATATTAGGATTATTTAAGAAAATTACCATGCTATTTAAGACTCTCAAAATAATCTAAGTGAAGCATGAGAGATCATCTATTTCTTCAAAATAAAACTACCACCATTGTGCTCTAAAAGATATAAGTGAAGCACTAGAGCAATAACAAACTACTCCGAAAGATATAAGTGAAGATCAATGAGTAGTCGAATAATTATGCAACTATGTGAATTCTCTCTAACATTTAAGAATTTCATATCTTGGTATTTTATTCAAATAGCAAGCAAAGCTAAATAAAATAAAATGACTCTCCAAGCAAAACACATATCATGTGGTGAATAAAAATATAGCTCCAAGTAAATTTACCGATGAACGAAGACGAAAGAGGGGATGCCATCCGGGGCATCCCCAAGCTTAGACGCTTGGTTATCCTTGTATATTACCTTGGGGTGCCTTGGGCATCCCCAAGCTTAGGCTCTCACCACTCCTTATTCCATAGTCCATCAAATCTTTACCCAAAACTTGAAAACTTCACAACACAAAACTTAACGAGAAAACTTCGTTAGTCTCCGTTAGCGAAAGAAAACAAAACACCACTTCAATGTACTGTAATGAACTCATTCTTTATTTATATTGGTGTTAAACCTAGTGTATTCCAACTTCTCTATGAGTTATAAACTATTTTACTAGCCATAGATTCATCAAAATAAGCAAGCAACACAATGAAAACAGAATCTGTCAAAAACAGAACAGTCTGTAGTAATCTGTAACTAACGCAAACTTCTGGAACTCCAAAAATTCTAAAATAAATTGGTGGACCTGAGGAACTTGTCTAGTAATCATCTTCAAAAATAATCAACTAAATATCACTCTCCAGTAAAAAGTTGAAGCTAATCTCGTGAGTGCTAAAGTTTCTGTTTTTTACACCATGATCATAAAGACTTTACCCAAGTCTTCCCAAAGGTTTTACTTGGCACAAACACTAAATAAAACACAAAACCACATCCAAACATAAGCTAGATGGAATATTTATTCCTAAACAGAGCCAAAAAGCAAGAAACTAAAATAAAATTGGGTTGCCTCCCAACTAGCGCTATCGTTTAACGCCCCTAGCTAGGCATGATGATTTCAATGATGCTCACATAAAAGATAGGAATTGAAACATAAGAGAGCTTCATGAAGAATATGACTAGCACATTTAAGTCTAACCCACTTACTATGCATAGGGATTTTGTGAGCAAACAACTTATGGGAACAATAATCAACTAGCATAGGAAGCCAAAACAAGCATAACTTCAAGATTTTAAGCACATAGAGAGGAAACTTGATATTATTGCAATTCCTACAAGCATATATTCCTCCCTCATAATAATTTTCAGTAGCATCATGAATGAATTCAAAAATATAACCAGCACCAAAAGCATTCTTTTCATGATCTACAAGCATAGAAAATTTACTACTCTCCACATAAGCAAGATTCTTCTCATGAATAATAGTGGGAGCAAACTCAACAAAATAACTATCATATGATTGAAAATTAAGATCAAGATGACAAGTTTCATGGTTATCATTATTCTTTAAAGCATACGTGTCATCACAATAATCATCATAGATAGGAGGCATGCTTTCATCATAGTAAATTTTCTCACCAAAGCTTGGGGACAAAAATATCATCTTCATGAAACATAGCTTCCCCAAGCTTGTGGCTTTGCATATCATTAGAATCATGGATATTCAAGGAATTCATACTAACAACATTGCAATCATGCTCATCGTTCAAAGATCTAGTGCCAAACAATTT
This sequence comes from Aegilops bicornis, assembly GCA_021605145.1. Lineage (NCBI taxonomy): Eukaryota > Viridiplantae > Streptophyta > Magnoliopsida > Poales > Poaceae > Aegilops > Aegilops bicornis. The sequence continues at coordinate 3,485,166 of JAHIAL010000026.1, read as the reverse complement.
AATGCATTCTTCTTCTAACACTTTGGCATAATTTTCCTTTCCATCATACTCATGAAAGATATTAAAAAGATGAAGCGTATGAGGCAAACTCAATTCCATTTTTTTTGTAGTTTTATTTTATAAACTAAACTAGTGCTAAGACAAGAAACAAAAAGATTCGATTGCAAGATCTAAAGATATACCTTCAAGCACTCACATCCCCGGCAACGGCGCCAGAAAAGAGCTTGATGTCTACTATGCAACCTTCTCCTTGTAGACGTTGTTGGGCCTGCAAGTGCACAGGTTTTTAGGACAGTAGCAAATTTCACTCAATTGGATGACCTAAGGTTTATCAATCCCAGTAGGAGGCGTAGGATGAAGATGGTCTCTCTCAAGCAACCCGCAACCAAATAACAAAGAGTCTCTTGTGTCCCCAACACACCCAATACAATGGTACATTGTATAGGTGCACTAGTTCGGCGAAGAGATGGTGATACAAGTGCAATATGGATGGTAGATAAAGGTTTTTGTAATCTGAAAATATAAAAACAGCAAGGTAGCAAGCGATAAAAGTGAGCGTAAATGGTATTGCAATGCGTTGAAACCAGGCCTAGGGTTCATACTTTCACTAGTGCAAGTTCTCTCAATAATAATAACATAATTGGATCGTATAACTATCCCTCAACATGCAACAAAGAGTCACTCCAAAGTCACTAATAGAGGAAAACAAACGAAGAGATTATGGTAGGGCACGAAACCACCTCAAAGTTATTCTTTCCAATCAATCCATTGGGCTATTCCTATAAGTGTCACAAACAGCCCTAGAGTTCGTACTAGAATAACACCTTAAGACACAAATCAACCAAAACCCTAATGTCACCTAGATACTCCAATGTCACCTCAAGTATCCGTGGGTATGATTATACAATATGCATCACAAAATCTCAATTCCTCTATTCAAACCAACACATAGAACTTCAAAGAGTGCCCCAAAGTTTCTACCGTAGAATCACGACGAAAACGTGTGCCAACCCCTATGCATAGGTTCATGGGTGGAACCCGCAAGTTGATCACCAAAACATACATCAAGTGAATCATGTGATATCCCATTATCACCACAGATACGCACAGCAAGACATACATGAAGTGTTCTCAAATCTTTAAAGACTCAATCCGATAAGATTACTTCAAGGGGAAAACTCAATCCATTACAAGAGAGTAGAGGGGGAGAAGAAACATAAGATCCAACTATAATAGCGAAGCTCGCGATACATCAAGATCGTGCCAAATCAAGAACACGAGAGAGAGAGAGAGAGAGAGAGAGAGAGATCAAACACATAGCTCTTTGGTAGATACCCTCAGCCCAGGGTGAACTACTCCCTCCTCGTCATGGAGAGCGCCGGATGATGAAGATGGCCACGGTGAGGGTTCCCCCTTCCGTAGGAGTCTTGGAACAGGGTCCCAATTGGTTTTGGTGGCTCTGGTGGTTTCTGGCGGAACTCCCGATCTAATCTCTGCTACGGAAGTGTTAGGGTACGTGAGTATATATGGGTGCAGAAGTACATCGGTGGAGATTTGGCAAATTTCACGAGGCGGGGGCGTTCTAGGGGGGGCACCCCACCCTCGTGGGCACCTCCCTTCTCTCTGACGTGGGGTCCAAGTCCATCTGGTAGCTTTCCTTCCAAAAATAACTTCTCAGATTGATTTCATTCCGTTTCAATTCGCTTTGATATTCCTTTTCTTTGAAACACCGAAATAGGCAAAAACAACAATTACAAATTTGGGCCTCCGGTTAATAGGTTAGTCCCAAAAATAATATAAAAGTGGAAAATAAAGCCCATAAACATCCAAAACAGTAGATAATATAGCATGGAGCAATCAAAAATTATAGATACGTTGGAGACGTATCAGCATTAGCTTTGATTTGCGCAAATCAGGAAATCTATCCTTACGCAGATGTAACCAAACAAGATCTCAGGTGCAAAGACAACACATTTTCTACCCTTATCTCCAGCAAGTTTATATTTAGCATTCATACGCTCAATGTTTTCCTTAGTTAACTCATGCATTTTTAAGATCAATTCAGCATGTTGCTTAGCATCAAAATTAACCTTCTCTGAAGATGGAAGAGGCAACAAATCAATGGGTGCACGAGGTAGGAAACCATACACAATTTCAAAAGGGCACATCTTAGTAGTAGAATGCAGCGACGATTATAAGCAAATTCAATATGAGGCAAGCATTCTTCCCACATTTTCTTATTATTCTTCAAAACAGCCCTAAGCATAGTAGACACTGTTCTATTGACTACTTCAGTTTGACAATCAGTTTGGGGGTGACAAGTAGTACTAAAAAGTAGTTTAGTCCCCAACTTAACCCATAAACATCTCCAAAATGGCTAAGAAATTTAGTATCACGATCCGAAACAATAATATTTGACACATCATGCAAGCGAATAATTTCACGAAAGAACAAATCAGCAACATTAACAGCATCATCGCTTTTATAACATGGTATAAAGTGTGCCATTTTCGAGAATCTATCCACGACAACAGATATGCTATTCCTCCCCTTCTTTGTTCGAGGTAAACCTAAAACAAAGTCCATAGATATATCCTCCCAAGGAACACTAGGTACAAGCAAAGGCATATATAAACCATGAGGATTGAGTCGCGACTTAGCTTTTTGACATGTAGTGCAGCGAGCAACAAAAGCGCTCAACATCCGTCTCATCTTTGGCTAAAAAGAAATGTGTAGCAAGTACGTCCCTCCGTCTTCTTCACGCCAAAGTGTCCCATTTATCCCCCTCCATGTGCCTCCTGCAACAACAAAAGACGAACAGAGCTAGCTGGAATGCATAGCTTGTTAGCACGGAACATAAAGCCATCATTAATAACGAACTTGTTCCATGTTCTTCCTTCTTTAAAATTCTGCATTACATCTTTAAAATCAGCATCATGCACATATGTATCTTTGATGGTCTCCAAACCAAATATTTTGAAGTCAAGTTGTGAAAGCATAGTATAGCGATGAGACAAAGCATCAGCAATAACATTTTCTTTACCCTTCTTGTGTTTAATGACATAAGGGAAAGTCTCAATGAATTCAACCCATTTAGCATGTCTCACGATTCAGTTTAGCTTGACTTTTAATATGTTTCAAAGATTCACGATCAGAATGTATAAAAAATTCTTTGGGCCATAAATAATGTTGCCATGTCTCTAAAGTCCGAACAAGAGCATATAATTCTTTATCATAAGTAGAATAAATTCAGACTAGGCCCACTCAATTTTTCAGAAAAGTATGCAACAGGTTTGCCATCTTGTAATAACACACCTCCTAATCCAATTCCACTAGCATCACATTTAAGCTCAAAAGACTTATTAAAATCAGGAAGTTGGAGTAAAGGAGTTTGATACCACTTGATAGCGGCAAAGGTGTCCCATCTTTCAATGAGATGGTGGCTATCGTTTTGGAGGAAGTCGACTTTGACGATCCGACTACGAATGGTAGAGGACGTCGCGCCTTAGCAATCGCTAAACCAACTCCGAGAGGTTATTTACCACGCCAGAGCATGACCAACCTGACCACGAAGGTCTGTTTCCTGCAGGCAAACGAAGAACAAGCAAGAAACTAAGATTGCAATCTGGATATTGCGAATATAAGAGGAAAGCTTTATTGATCAAGGTGGGGTTACGTGGCGCCTTTGTGCAGTCGTTGAACACAAACGAAATGCAGCGAAGTTGCAGCTATGGCGAACTTTAATCTAAACAAAACCCGAAGTCTAAACGGTGCCCTAAGGGCTGTATATATGGAGGAAGAGGGGGGGGGGGATTCGTGGCCCTTGGGGAAGGGGTCCGAAATCAACCCTATCTCTTGTTTCCCCACACATACGGACTCTGAAAACAGCCTATACTTATGTATTTTGAAATTACATGGGCCTGGCCCAATAATAAGGTGATGCAGCACCTAGAATAGCCTTTGGATGGAATTTATGAAGTGGCATCTTGTATATTTCGTCCAAGGCTTCATGCACTCATTATGGGGCTTCAAAGTCCTGAAATCATCACTTGTAACTCCGTTCTTGTTCCCCTTGCGCATGCCATCCTCTCCATGCTTGGTCTTGCTCCAGTGTTCATCCCTCTTATCCATGCCAGTCCCTTCATTTGTAAGCAAAACAAATGTATCCAATTTAGGCAGCATCATATTCTCATGAACATTAGAACCATTACCAAGAAACGAAAGTACCTAAAAATTTAATTGGCGTGCGCGAGCTCTAGTAATTGGTCCAGTATATGTAGAAGTAGGGGCTGTGGGTGTAACAATGGTATTGATGTCCTCATCACCATTCTAGTAGTAGTTGCATAACTGCCCGTTTACACTGAGATGTTGTCAGATAATGGTTCTCTATGGTTGGATTTCTTTAATGAAACTGGAGGAAACCCTCTCTTTTGATATAAAAAAAATCAGTGCCACTAGCAGTGCCAAAACATTGCCTCAAATTAATAGTGCCACTAGATTAAGGTGCTAAATAATAACATTATCGCTTTATCATGGCGATTGCCAAAGCGATGCACAAGAGCGAGACTCAACTTGCAGGATCTTTCGCAAACGGTCGGACCAAAATGAACATACCTCGTGATGGGAACCATGTCTGCAGTCAACACCATCGTAGAAGGGATGACACCAGTCACCAACATGGATGATTCAATTCATGGGACCTTTTGGTGCAGTTCACCTAAAATGAAGCAAGCTAGCAGCTTCTTCTTCATTTTTAAGAAAAGGAGCTGCAGACCGGTTCCATTTCCATCGAAAAGCGAAACCCACAGAGCTTCTTCTTCATTAGTTGCAATAAAATTGAGCAACATCAAGGTTGGTTGTGAAGCTCTGGAATGTTCAACTATAATTTGGATATCATTTGTCCAGTTCAACTAAGATGAAGCGTGAAATGTATGTCTCTGTTTGCACAAAAAAGGTGGAAACCAGGGTGAAAAACAAGTGATTAAACATACATCAAATGAAAAGAAGCATGTTCCTTATCTGAATGGCAATCCTACTAGGACAGTAGCAATTTCTAAAGCAGCAGCATTGCTAGATATTAGTGTGGGCATTAGGATTAACTATGAGAACCATTAAATACGACATTACTTTAATGGTGCCATTGCTTCATTTTACCAAAGAACATTGGTTTAACGTGTCCTTACTTTTTAGCAAAGGCGATTTCTACATTTTACCAAGAGCATTACATAAGAGTGGCTCGGGGCAACAAACATCGAGCAGTGATATCCGGGTTGGTCCCATTTTAGATTCGGTATAGCCACCTTATCTTTGTGTGAGGCTAGCAAATCTCTTCTTTGGACTTACACTATTGACTTGTCCCCGAAGTCCCCACTTTCTTTCCTTTTTTCAACCAATAGGTCAGGTTTATATTGAGTTTGTACTGCGTTTCCTTTATTTCCCTATTAGACCTAGAGACCAGTTGGATAGCCGCCTGCTACTTTTCGCCCCATTATTTCCTCTTTCGACCAAGTCCTAGATTCAGTAACAAATCTTACCCCGCTTTCACCCCACCCCACCCCACCCCACCCCTTTCTTCCTTGTTTGAACCAAGTAGTACTAGATTCGAGTGCATGAACTAGTTTTACCTCTTAACAATAAAAAATTAGGTGGCTTTCAAACGACCGATCGATCCTATCTACGAGGGGGCCTGGGAAATAGTAAAAGATACAAATGTAGCGACGCCAGAGCTTGGGAAGTAGAGCAAGGCCGGTTTGAAGGAAGTTATACCGAGGGTCGCCAGGATGTTGCTAGGTGGGCGGCAGTGAAGCGGATCTGCCCACACACTATGACGAGGAAGAAGGGTCGGAGGCCCTCCTAGCCAGCGGTGCTTGGGAGAGAACGGAAAGGCACACTGACCGGGACGCGTCGACAGTGGGTAAGAGCCGTCGCCAAAGACCGCGTGAACATTGCACTCTCTCACCTTCCCCGGCGGAGAGGATCCGGCTAGATCTGTGACCAGCGGTGAGCAGAGAGAGAGAGTGTGTGGCCACCACTGTCGTGTTTAGATCTGGAGAGGACGAGACAGTGTGAAGAGAGCAACACTAGCAAGCAAGCGCAGAGACTCTTGCCTATATAGTGGAGTACTACTTGTTTTCTTTTGTCTCACGGAGCCGTCTTGACCTCGTCAATGATTTGTCTTCATGCACGCGCCTTCTGGAGGCGCAGCTTGTCCTCATTTCGATCCCGAAGCACCGGATTATAACATGACAAGAAACCATAACCTCACTGCCCAAAGGAGAAAACATGAATCCCGACGGACAAACCATACGAGGATCAAAGCTCAAATTAAAGATAAACTCGTAGAAAAGGGGTCCATCGATAGATGCCCTAATTAACATAGCTGGCTTGACATAGATGGCAGCCGAGTAGTCTTCATGCATGTGGTCCCCATGACTAGCGCCTTGGAGGAACTCAGTTGTCGCTGTTTAACCCTCGCAGTGATCCGAAGCATGTGACACCTAATTTTGCGAGATGACAAGAAACCTTTTTTTAGATTTCACACCAGAACTATAGCCTTGTACAACACAACCTGGACGATATGTAGATGATAGCCAATCCAGGTGTGTATGTTGGAGTTCCGTCACATGCATGGACGAACCGATCTTCCGTGGTCATGCGTGTGGATCGCCCAGAACCAACATCTTTACAACACTTCTCTAGTACTATCGCTCGTCTCTCTCTTGTATTAACTCACCCGACTTGCAGGGCCGGGGAGTGTGCCTATGGTCGGTTCTCAATTGCGGTCCCACATGTGTGTGCAAACGCAATATGACGCGCGTTCCATTCGGAGAGCAGCGCTGCGCATCGACCGACTGCCCTGGGTGCAACGCGAACGCGACGGGCGTGCTGTATACTCTACTCCGTAAATGTGTACCGCCGTTTCTTGAGGCTTTGCTCCATGGCGCAATCCATGGATACAAAATTAGTATGATGTACTATTTAAAAGTCGAGGGCGGGGCTTTTCCCACGTGGTAGGCGGGGCAATTCCGCTTAGTCGGTTCGACAGAGATGCGAGAAGATGAGGGAGTAGGCTGCTGCAAACTTAGTGCTGTGTGATTTGACAGCGAGTTACTGCTGGACAGGTGGGGCCCGGTGATTTGACTTGCCATTATCATTTTAGCTGTGGCGCTACGACCGGCGTGAGTCTCCTGATTCCTGACCACCTCCATACAGGCGCCTCTCCCGATGCTCCACCATGTAGAGGCTGGCTCTTGCTTGAGAGCCCACTCCTCCACTTTTTCCTTGCCTCTTTCCACCACATATGCAAAAATTTCATGTAAAGCGGGCTTATAGCCCACTATTGTACTTGATCCTACAGGTGCTAAGCCTGCCAAATAGGCATAAAGTCTGATGTGGCAAGTTAATTAAGAAGAGAGAGACTAGTTTGGTGACCCCAGGAAGAAACGATGCTAAGCGCGTGTACCTAGATGAAGCAAACTTAGCAACAAAAAACTAAGCACCTATGCATTGGGGACTTGAGTTGCTAAGCCATTTAATGCCCATAGCACCTCATCTAAGCACCATTTCATTGGAAGAGGTCACTCCTTGGCAAGTTTAATAAATACTATGAAGAAAGAGATAGAGAGAAGTAAACAAAAAAATACTCTTATAGCTAACCTTGTTGTAGTATGACTGACTAAGTGACGACTATGTATGACATGCGAACATCAGATAGCCAAATGCACCATGTTAAATCTCCAAGGGCGCGACTACGCGAGCGAGGCGACGGTCGTGGTTGGCGCGACCATGATACGGGCTACTGGCAGCCCTTTGATTTGAGATCGGACGGTCGCATGCTAAGTTGCTGAAAATTTGTAGAATAACCCTCCAGGATAGGATATTCACCCATAGGTCTAGAATCACGCCATGCAACCGTTCGATCTTAGATCCAAGGGCTCTCGGAAGCTTCGTATCACCTGTAATTTTCCCGACGCTTGACATGACATCGAAAGCCATTTAATTGGGCGTCGAGCAGACATGACATCTAATTGGCCACCATAGTACTTTGCATGAATCTATTTATCCACCAGGCAAGCCACTACCCTGCCATTCGCACGCGCCCCCCACTCGGGCTTTTTACAATCGATAAACCGCTCTAGTCGTCCCGTCCTTTCACATTATGGCAGTTCCACTAATCCTAACCCTCCTCCCAAATCCATGACGTCCCAAATCTCCATGATCGGTAGTGAGTACAAGGTTAGAACCATCACCGGCGATGAGTTCGACATCATCAACACCCGTTCTTCCGCAACGGTGAAAGGATGCCTTGCTCGCTTCAGACTCATGTTCGAAAACTCAAATGATGAGTGGGTCGCTGGGCTAGATGTTGAGTACACCGCAGTCCTGGGAAGCGAGAAGAATCTAAAGGAGGTAGATAAGAAGAAGCCCGCCGTGATCCAGGTTTGCATGCATGACTTATGCTTGGTCTACCACATATGCCATGCCGACATTGAGTGTGAGGAATTTAAGAAATTCCTCAAGGGCGGCCTAGTCAAATTTGTTACTATAGACTTTAGGAACGACAAGGAAATCCTGGGTCGGATAGGCCTCGTTGTAGGCAACCCCATTGACCTCCAGAAGAAAGGGCTGGTGTGCTCCTGTGATAAGCCTTCAATCTTGACCTGGCAGAGCCATGGTTCATCCTTCGAGACGCAGAATCAAGAAACCACCACACACGTTTCATCGTGCATGGTAGTGGAATGTACTAGATATAGACCACATCCACTATGCTGCAATGGATGGCTACCTTTGTTTCAATATCTACAAGGGTTGGATGAAGAGCAAGAGCCAAGTGTGCGGTTCAAGCAAAGAAGTATCAGCCAAGAGCAAGAGGGACAAGGACGAAGTCGAGGACGTGGATGAGGACTCCAAGTAAGGTGGCAGTGTCGTTGCTCATGGTGGTTCTAATGCAGTGTCTACCGGATTAGTTGCTTAGTTTAATTTCTGGTGTGCTTAGTTTTATTTGAGGGGTGTGTTGTGTTGAGCCCCCAACAGAACTATGCTATGTTTCTTCTTGTTACTTTAACTCCTCAGTACGTACATACTAGTATTTTTGACAGTTCATCTTTTAGTTGGTATAGTACTACGAATACCACTCGTTTCTTCACATTATATACGTACAATATATATGGCCAACATCATATAGCCAGCAGTTTAGTTGTCAAAGAATTTTAGGGGGCTTAGTTTTGTCAAAGAATTTCAGGGTGCTTAGTTTTATTTGAGGGTGTGTTGTCTTTGGACACCATTATTGTGACTCAAATCTCCTTTGCCATGTTATAGTGAGATAAATACCGATGGACCAACATGCCAGCTCTCCCTCTATCTCACTACAGTAAAATAAAGTGTGGGGCCTACTTGATCCCAACAACGTTCATATTTTCCTGTAAAATTGTTCGCTTGGTTACTCCTGACAAACGGGGCCACACTTATCATTGTGAGAATTGGCTTATTTTTATCATGTAACATGGTCAACGGTTTTGACGTGAAAATCACAATGTCTAATGGCATTTTTTAGCAAACATCTAACTTAACAATGGCATTTTTTAGATATCTAATTGCATTTTTGAGCAGGCATCTCATGGATCGATGGCATTTTTGAGTAGTTGTAACTTCTAATGGCAAAACTAAGTAGTGATACACAAACTAGTGGCATAAATAATAAGAACCCAAGAATTAAATAGGTATGCTAATTTCTTTAATAGAATTTAACACCCCATTTAAGCACGTACTAGCTTTTCTAATAGTACTATATGCATAATTTGGCGATGAGTGCTCTCTATATGTACCACCTTTTTTATTTAATTTCATCTTGTTAGTTTTGCTCCATGGCGCAATCCATCGATCCTACTACTGTACAAAAGTATACATTTTTTAAAAGGCTAGAGGGCGGGGCAGTCTAGCTAGGTTGGTTTCAAGAAAGGCGAGGGCCTTTGTGATTTGACGGCTCATTACTGCTAGAAGGCGGGGCCTTGTGATTTGACTGCTCTTATAAATGTGCCAACGACCTGAGGAGGAGGAAAGAACCATGCGGTATACTCAAGTTTTTCGCTGGAGTACGATGGAGGAGCACGAAACACGGCAGCCCAGTGCCATATCCTCTACTCTCTACTCTTATTATATATTACTAGCAAGAGGCATTGTTCTATTGGCGATAAAGAATGATCTAATTTGCTAGTCATCTCATTTTTAGCATTGTTCTATTCATGCGCCGAAGAAGGTGACACGTCTTGTAAACACACAAGCAAAAGAAGAAACATAGGAGCAAAAGAAGAAGGAAGATTATCACCCCAAAAAAGAAGGAAGACGCACACACAAGTGCAGGGTCTTTGCTCTCACTACATGAAGGGTTCTTGGTCATGAGTCGTGAATCGCTTCTTCGTCGCCTCCACAACCTCCATCTCCTTGCGCGTCTCCTCCGCCATCTTGTTCATTGTGTCCATGATGCGGGATTTCTCGACGCGAGCTTTCATCATTTGTTCCACGGCTGCATTACATACCTTGACAGCAGTCGGGTGCTCGATGCGGAGCTTCACCAACTCCTTCTGTTCCATGACGAGGGCCTGCAACATCTTCATCGAGGAACTACTATTCTCATACAGCTTCTTCCAGTCGGCGTTCTCCTCCTTCAGTAGGTCAAGCTCGTGGGAGAGCTTCGCCTTGTCCTCCTGAAGTTGCAGGATTTCGCCGATCACATTCTTCTCCGAGGCAATGCTCTTCTTCAACAGCATCACCAAGCCGGCGGTCAACTCCCCGTGCTCATTGAGCTCAGCGGGCATGTCGTCGAGGCTCTCCTTCAGCAGCTCCACCAAGCCGTGGATGAACTCCTTCTGCTTATTGAGGTGCTTATTGAGCTGATCGGGCATGCCGTCGAGGGATAACGACTCCCGGCGCCGCCTTCGGCTCGGCATGTTCGCCTCATGGCTAGGGCGCTCCTGGGAGCCATCGCCTACCCGTGAGAGATCTTTCGAGGTCTCCGTGTGGCGGCGAGCCCTCTCTTTTTTTTTGGCAGCCTTGGTTGCCGCTCCCTTGTTAGGAGTAGTTCGGATAGTTCTCGACCAAGAGCTCTGCACGCCGGCCATGGCAAGGACAGACGAAGAAGGAGGACTTATGAGGAGGAAGGTAGAGTAATTTTCGGTTAGGTAGTTCCCCTTTTTATAACCTAAGTACTAGCACTAGTACTAAAACCTACATAGTGGGAACACGTTCAGGTTTGGTACGTACTGGTAGGTGTGAGCAGGCTTGCAATTAATTGTAGTACTAGTACTTTGGAATGTGATGGGAACAAGGTAAAGACTAATTGATGGTTTTGGTTTCGAGGCCCAAAACGGCTCCCGATGAGTTTAGTGGAACATAAATTTCAAGTACTCCCGATGAGTTTAGTAGAACATAAATTGTTTATATAAATAATGTATCATTAAAAAGAATATTTGAAGTTTGTAATGATATATTTTTCGTGATGTATGCCTCTTATTAAGTTGGTCAAATTAACGACCTAGGTACACGTGCAAGACTTGTAAACTGAGATAGAGGGAGTACTGCACTGCTCAAATGTCTTTTGGTCGCTACAAATCGGTGATATGGCGGTGCGTACATATCGAACCAAGCTGATGCGTGTCCCTTCGGTTAGACGCGGGTGCGACCGATTGTCTGTTGGTGTGACCGACTGTAAAGTACTTACGCGATGGAGACTTCCGGTCGTGGCTTCGGTTGATTGTCACGACCAAGCATTCTAAAAGTAGTGATAAATCAATTACCATCTTTTTCCAAACGACCAAGTATTTTTTACAGGAAAGCAGTACATATAGATGGAGTGATTGTCAAGGTTGCAAACAGACATAGCATTGCAAGTTCATCGCAGCAAAGAATCGACTAGGTCATCGTGACGTCAAGGGGAAGGAGAGCAGCTCACCTCGCTTATGATGCATGCCCAGCGGCGCCGCCGCAACTACTCCCGGGATTTGGCTTCTCCTACCGCCCATTTTGAACAGTTGCACCGGCTGCTCATGCCATTGCGCAGGCATGCACATTCTTTCCTCTGCAGTCAAGTCCGTGAATATGATGTTTGCCATTAGCCCTAGCTCGAAATCAACGCGACGTTGCTGAATGTCGACATCCTCAAAGCATCTCTCCTGAGATCGACTTGGCGCCCGCCTTGTGCTTTACGCCAGCGCAGCTCCTTGAACTTCTCTCCAATCGATGCGACACTTCCTCGATCCGACGGTTGCCTTGCTGCCCACCACCTTAAACGCAGCTCGGCATGTCCTCCGGTACACCGATCTGTGATTCCAGAGCAATGGATCCCCTCTAAAACACATGTGGGTTTTCTCAAAGGCGGCGATCTTTGCGGGCCTTGATGAAAGGGCAGCCCACGGGATCCTCGGGATCTAAGAGGTTATCCATGGGGGATCCTGCATGGCGGGATCCGGTGGGCGAGGCGGGGAGGCGAGCCTAGGCGCTGGGAGAGCCCTACGAGGCTAAGATAAAGATAGTACTACTCCACTCCATCCATATTTAAATACGAAGGCCACCAACGGTAGCCCTGGCAAAAATTGATCATGCTGCCTACGTCCTGGTTTATTGGCCCTCTTTTTTGTGCCACTTTTTATGACATGCATAAATATTATGTTAGTTACAAATATGGTCAAAAAATTGGCACAAAATCACCCCATGATTTAACTACTCGCATGCGCGCTGTGGAGTAGTAATTTCTTTCTTCCGCCCTCACGTCCACTCAATTTGCATGCGCTGTATTAATTGACCATCAATGAAATGAAGGACTTTACACGCGTCAATTTATCACATGGGGTGGATCTTCATACAAAAATGCGTCGCCCCGTGTACCCGCGTGTGTGTGCGAGGGAATGAGTGCGTGCGTGGCTTGCGTGCACATCTTCGCTTCGTGCATGTATCGCCAGTGTGGCTCAGAGAGGACGAGTACATTCTTCTGGAAGCAGCAGCACGTCACTGTTATCAATCCACACAAGGAGGTCGCGACAACGCCTCCACATGTGCCACGTAGCTTCATGAACTGTAAGAGACAGCATGTAGCGTGCCATTGGAATTCTAATTTACGTGTTTGCACATACTCGAAGTACTAGTAGGGTACACATGCATTGCACGCATCAGATTTGGCAACCAAATTATGAATAAATACCACACTATAGCATGTAAGCTCCGAGTCATATATGCCTGGTGTAGACCTTCGTTTAATTTTTATAGTTCAACTCATTCAAAATAATTTAGTTTTTACAAAAAAGCTAGGGCCTCTTTGGTTCGTAGGATTTCCAAAACGCAGGAATAGGAAAAACATGGGATTAGAGTGGAATGTCATCTAGAATCCTACAGGATTGTACGAGTGTTTGATTGTGCATAGAAAAAACGCAGGATTCTTTCAAAGTGGTTTGAGTGGATGGGATGTTTCCTATGAAATCTAGCAATGAATCCTATAGAAAAATTTCTATGGTTTACAAACCTACGAATCAAACAACCAAGATAGGAAAAATTCCTATGGATTAGAATCCTCCAAAATTCCTTTGAGAATCCTTTGAATCAAAGAAGCCCTTAATCTATTTTATGATTCATGGAATTGTGCGTTGTAAAGCATAAAGTAGAAACAAATAATGGCAATTCAACTAGAAAAAAAGTTTGGGAAGTTATGATACGGAAGATTCTAGAACAAAGGAGAAGCACTTGTGTTTTGAGGTTTGTGTGTTATGCTTAAGTTCAACCATGGAGTCTGCTAGATTGTACATGTGGCAAAATCCGGTGGGGGCCTAGAAGATGGTGCGAGGGGCCAAGTGGAGGGAGACTATGAAGGAGTGCACAAGTGCGAGATCGATATTTGAAGTGAGGGGGCGAGAACATGCTGTTGGTTAGCAAAGTGAGCCATGAAAAATAAGCGAGCTAGGGGGCCAACCATTGCTAATCCTTCTGAGGAGGGCCAATTCATCAACTTAAACCATTTTACCAGCAATTGTCTAATGATCACATTCATATTAGCCTCGATATATAGTGATGTTAGGGGGGGCAGGGCCCTTGCTACCCCTGTCTTCGCCACTGTGCGCGCGTCTGAGAGATGAAGCGGAGGCATGGATGATGAGAGGGGGAAGTTGGATATATAATTAATGTGGGTGTATTAGCTATGTAATCCTATATAGAGAGGTATAGATTGATCGATGTGGATGTGGGAAAGAGGGTGAGACCTCACTAGATATATAGATTGATCGGTTTGTGTGGAAAACTGTGAGAGACATAGCTATATATACACACACACATAGAGGAACATCGTTCGTTGCGCATGCACGTGAGAGATAAAGAATGCCAATATGATGGAGAGGGGGAGGTGTGTGTGTGTGTGTGTGTGTGCATGCATGGGAGACCGACCTGAAGAAAAAGATTGCATGTGTGCGATGGATAATGCCGACTGGTAGTGTGTGTGCATGCATGCACGAGAGAAAGTTAATGGTACAATTATAAAGAGAAGATGACTGTGTGGGTGTAAAAGACTAGGTGACGTCATAATCAATGTAAAGTATAATTGAAATATTTGAATAAGAGATCATGATATTTGAAACCCATGCATGGATGAATATAACTGAGATATGCGTGGTGTGGTTTGGAAACGAGCATGTTGTACTGTATACACATTGAACAAGGTCAGACTGATTTGGATTTGAGATATCGATGGCAGACATCGTTTGACCACATTGCCTCCGAGCCTGGACACACTATTCTAAATTGAGATGATTGGTGGCTTCCGCTTCACATATCTATATCTATACTCCTATATATATATATATATATATATATATATATATATATATATATATATATTATATTTTATATTTTTCTATATAGTGTGTGGATAACTTTAACTTTGAAAGATGGTCGTTGGATGAGGCCAATCGGATGGTGCAGAGATGGCAAATTTGAGCACAACCGGCCATTGGATATCATCTAGATTCCACCAGATTTTGCCACATGTACAATCTAGAAGACTCCATGGTTGAACTTATGCATAATGCACAAACCTCAGAACACAAGCACTTCTTCTTTGTTCTAGAATCTTTCGTACCAGAATTGCCCAAATGTTTTTCTACATGATTTGCCATTATTTGATTTTACTTTATGCCTTACAACGCACAATTCCATGAATCTTAAAATAGATTAGCTTTCTTATAAAAAACTAGATGATTTTGAAAGAAATGAACTATAAGAATAAAACGAACATCTACATCATGCATATATGACTCAAAGCTTACATGCTATAATGTGGTATTTATTCATAATTTGGTTGCCAAATCTCACGCGTGCAATGCACATGTACCTTACTAGTCTAAATGGTGTTTTTTTGTGTGTTGTGTTTGTTAAACACATTGTACGTAGCATATCATACATGGTTTAGATTCCGAACATCTAGCTAGAGCATACATGTACTATGATTTGAATTCAACATAAAATCTATACATATATTTGAATTTGAGATCGTATGTACATGTAGTTTGTATTTATATAGGAATTTACTTCTCCTATATTCATGTCATGTGTTGTGAAGATAATATTTAGATGGTTGTATAACTAACCCGAGTACAATCCCATTCAAACAGGGAAAATGTACTCAAATTTAGTCCATATGCTAGACAACACACATTCTTTTTTTATTGTTGAGGGAAGTGCAAATTGTTTTGGTACTGTACACGTTATGTTTGTTGTCCTGATTTTTTTGTTTTTTTGTTGTATTTGAATGTGTTTCTAGTAATATAGTAAAACGGGACATAGCTCTATCTAGTGATGAGGTGCAAATTGTCTTTTTTTGGGTACACGTTAAGCTTGTTCTCCCGAAATTTTAAGCCGCGCCTTGTTATGCCGGAATTTCAAGCTAGCGTCTCTATCTATCGTGCTGCGAAACTCCCGCCTCTTCAACCCGCGCCTTGTTACCCCTAAATATTTAAGATATATCTTTGTCTCGTTGTGCTCCGACAACTCCCTCCATCTCAACCCGCGCCTTGCTATTCCAAAATTACAATGCGCGCGAGAACTCCCACCTCCTATGAAATCCCGACACGCGAAATGCCCGTGAAAGAATCGCCTAGCTCAAATCGGTGGGGGTAATTTTGTAACTTACCCCACATTTTGGACAAGCACGTCCCTAAGCCATGGTTCCCCACTCCCATCCCATCCGCCCACCCATTCGTACACCGAGGCCACGAAAACCCGCGAAGCCCCACACCCTCCTCCGTCCGCCACCCAGCCGGAGCCTCTTCCCCGACGACATCATCCACAGCAACACCTCGACGTCCCTCATCCACCATACCGGATGAGGATCCGTCGTCGATCTCGACGTCCCACCGGTTCAGCCACCCCGTCCTCCACCTCCAAGGAGCTGCCCCAATGTTCCCCTCGTATTTTGCGCCACCTCCATTCCCACACCGCCGTCTTCACCTGCACCACTGAAAGAGCATCATCATCACCGTTTCCTCGGATGAAGCTGAGGCCTATCGGCGCCACCAAAGCGGTTGTACACTAATCGCTGCATTTTCTTCCTGATTCGATCTCACGGTGCTGCCGGCGCTCGATCCCAAGCCGACACGGCGCGGCTCTGTCCACATCGACGTCGCCGGCCACTTCCTCCACGGTGTCGCTCCCTCGGCGGCGACGTCCACATCAGTAGCTGCTGCTGCTTTAGCTCTCGCTCGCACTGCTGCTCTTCTCTTGCTCTCGGACCCCTGCTTGGTCTGCTCTTACTAGTGCTCTTGCTCTTGCTCTTGCTCTTGCTCTTACTTGCGATGCTGCTCCGATTTAGCTACACTTCAATCGACTGAATCAACTTTTGGGTCAGTCGATTTTTTAGGGGGGGGGGGCTCGCCGGAGAGGTACCCCAGTATCTATCTTAGGGTTCAGGGGGGGGGCGGTGGTCGCCGGCGGTGGTGGGGCGGTGGCGTGGGGAATGCCGGAGAAAAAGCTTGGCATGGGGGGCCTAGAGGGATGGCCGGGCCGGCGACGGACCGGCGGTGGGGAGTGGTTTCGGGGCGGGCGGGGCGGCGCACCCCTGACCACGGGCGGCGGAGTGCGGCAGTTTGGCCGGTGGTGGCTGGCAGCTCACGGGGGTGGAGGTTGAAGTTGGACTGTAGGCCCTTGATTTCGTATCCAACGGCTGGAAAATCGACTGACCAGAGATGAAAAATTTAGTCGACCGGCACTCGCATGCGCTGCTGCTGCTGCTACTGTGTAGCGACCCGACCTCAGACGGTCAAGCCTCTGTGTTTCTATGCCATCCCTGGATCAGTATGCTGGCACACACAGTACATCAATGTATATATATCAAAGTGCAATCACATGCATAAATAACGTAAATCTGATATATACCTCATAATACTCGTGAAACAATCAAGCGGTGTGGAGTCCCATCAACGCCATCGGCAGGTTGAGTGTAGACCGTAACCCTATACCGTATTCTTACTCATCGAGGAAATATCGCAACATGATACGTTGCAGCCGTGTGTAGGTCGATTACATTGAATGTACCGGCAAGATCACAATATGAGAAAACAGATGATAAACTATACTATATGCGGTATGGCTTTGTGGCTCAGATTCGAGTTTTGTTTATGCGTAAACGCTGGTTTTATTTTCCCTACATCAAAGGAATAAATGAAATACTTACTATGGAATTTTCTATCATGACATGGTTCCGCCAACCGATGTCTCATAGCCCAAATCATCATAAGTTGCCCACAATTAAGTTATCATCCGTGTTGAGAGTTCCGAGATAGATCCAAGTCCGGATGCTCAAATTGTCCGTGAAGGGGACACGGCTAATCGATTAGGTTTTAACCTCTGCAGAGGTTTGTACACTTTACCCACAAGATTCGATCCCTCTTTTACGCTTCTCGCACTTGAGCGTTTGAGAACAAGACGCATCAAACATGGTCTTCCAAGAGTTCCTCGACCACCGTCCGTACTCATCCCATCCTACCGTAGTTCTACATCCGCTAGTACCGCCCCAGCCAGAGTCACAACTAAGGTCAACCAAGCGAGCCCATAATGACTTGGCGGTTGCATGGTAAGCTTCCGCATGAAGTATTCTTCCGTCTCTTTGAGTCTGGGTGAAGCTTTCCGCAAGATGTCATGGCGCTTCTCCATGCATCCCGGCCAACCATTTGGATTCTCCAGGTGCCCGCCAACCGTCCTTCACCCAGTGGTGTGTATTGAATTCTTGTCTTGAGTCTTGAAGTCTTGAGGCGTTGAAGATGCAGCCTGCAGATTCCATCATGGAGTTGTCGTCATTGACGAGATCCTGCATTCTCACACCACTGGTAGTACTCATACCAACCCCGCCTACTATAGCGTAGCATTAAAATAAATAACGTCCGGGCTTGGTAACAGGGTGATGGGTTCCTACCTCATGCATACTACTCAACTACAAGGATTGATAACACTCTTGAGGGTGGTTGCAAAGATGCCACTAAATGCAATAAAACATAGGTATGAAAGTATGGTCAAAGTGAACTTGCCTTGTTGACGATCTTCGAAAACTAGGGATTCAGTAGTAGCAAGCTTCAAGCACCCGGAAATTCTACCGAGGCAAACAATAACTATAATAAGCACATAGCATATGATCACATAACACAATAGCATAGTAATATAACACACCAAAACAAACGAATCAAAACCAAAGGGAAAACTCAAAGAAACCAATTCAAGTTTTTCCTACCTCAAGCAACAACTAAAAATAGTTTTATATAACAAAATTTTCTTAACATAACCTAATCATGGATTTATGTTAACTTAATGTAAAAAGAATGCATTAAGCAACTAGGAGCAAAAAAGAATCAATTTAAAATCTATTATGAAACTCCTATTAGGCCTAATTCAATTTCTATAAAGAAAAATAAAATAAAACTTTTATTTATTATAAATAAAAGTTCATCCTATTAAAGTGTCAGAAACTATCCTAGAATAATCCATCACATGTGAAAAATAAATTGTTTTACTAATTAAAATAATAGGAAAACAGTAGCTAGTTAATTAATTAAGAATAACATGATTCTGATTAAAACTAATTTTTTATTCATCCTAAAATGCCCAAATAAATTCCTACGGTTTGGCAATGTCAAAACAAAGTTGTGACAAAAAGAATCACTAAAAATAATATTCCTAACTCATTTTATAGCAGATTTACTATTCTGTCTAAATCTAAAAGAAAACAATTTTAAATAATTTTAACATGACTAATTATATTTTCTACAGAAACTACAACTAATTTGCAAACCAACAAAAAAGAATCAATTAAAAATATTAAGTAGATTAAAAGATATGAATTTTTCAAAACAGGAACTATTCTCGCTAAAACAGAAAACAAAAATAAATGAAAAAGGGCCTAATGGGCCTAAACTACATGACCGAAAGCGTAATATAGACTAAACGGGCCTAGGGTTTAATCGAATCGGGCGGTCTAAACTAATCTAACTAAAACCAAAATAAACCGGAATAAAACCGGGCTTTTAAAATAGATCGTATTCTTCTGGGGTTCTAATCTAGACCGTAGATGGGGGATCTGACGGACGAGGAGGTCTCCGGTGACTCACCAAGGCTCGACGGCGGCGGCGGCAAGGGCGGCGAAGAGGCGCCGAGGGCTCCCAAGGCCGGGAGGTAGGGGAAGTGGCCGGGAGGATGCGGGGAGCTCGAGGAGGGTTTGGTGGGGTCGGGGTGACCGGGGTGGTCTAGGGCGGCTGACGCGTGAAGTTTAAGCGGCAGTGGGAGCTTCTGGCTCCAGCGTGCTCGGGAGAGAGAGGGAGAGGGCTCATGAGGCTAGGGGGGGAATGGGTGCGGAGGGGTCGGCTTTTATAGCCGGGGGGCCTGGCCCTGCTTCGGGGCGATCGGGCGGATCTGAATCCCGGATCCTGGATCCTTGATCTCCATGATCTCAGCGAGGCGTGGGCGAGGGGTAGACGACGGGGGCGGGCCCCGCTGGTCAGTGAGAGAGAGAGGGGGAGGGGGTGAGCGGGTGGCCGGCGCCAAGGGTTTTCGGGCGAGGGGGCGAGTGAGGCCGGCTCGGTCGGCACCGGGTCAGCCTCTGGGCCGCTCGATGGGCCGGTGGTGGTTCAAGTATTTCAATCGGGTTGGGGGGTTTTTTTCTTAATTCTTTTTGAAAAATAAAAACAGAGAGAAATATAAACATTTATATAAGACATATATATATCGAAATGATCAGGGAATATTCCCTATCATTTGAACATTTCAAGTAGGGCAAAATCCAAAGTTTAAAAAATCATTTTCTAGAAATCCCAAATAAAAATCAAATTTGAATTCAAACTTTTGGCAAAGTTTTTCATCTGACTTTTTGGAGTGTCATGTTTACTCCTCTCATACTTTTTCTCAAGTATTTGTGGGGCATAGTTTTGAAATAAATTTCAACTCGCCAAATTTTGAATTCAAATCCCATCAACTCAAAATCTTGTGAAACTTCAAATGCCACTCAAATTCACTCAATCAATCAAACAAACAATCAAACAACAAGCATAGTTATTTATTTAATATAACATTCCAAAATTTAGAATTTTGGGATGTTACATACTGCTTTTCTACTACTAGCTAGTGCGTTCAGTTTCGACAGTAAAATTCAGTTTCGACAGCAAAATTCAGTTTCGACAGTTAAGTTCAGTTTTGACAGTTAAATTCAGTTTCGACAATTAAGTTCAAAGATGAGCGGCTTATGTATTTTACATCTAGCACTTTGTGGTTATGTATTTTACATCATCTATTGGAGATGCTATTAGAATTCCACTCAGGTTAACATTGTCTTTTCCCCGTCTCGGCTTCAAATTTCAAGGCGTCAGACAACTCAATTGACCGCCTCCAACGATTTAAACCCTCCATCACAATGAGCATTTCCCTAGGCTCCATCTCAAGATGCCTAAGATCTTCTTCCCCTCCTCCGACAGCCAAGTTAGCCGGATCATCCTCACCGACCAACCCAATCTCGCTGAGATCGAAATGGCTTCACCAAAGAGGTTGTACACTTGTTGCATCTCTTTTTTACTCTACATGTTATATATATTGTCCACTGAGCACACGTAGTAACGTGAAATACGATTAGTTTCTCCTACTATATGACAAGCAGTGAGGTACCGAGCAACTTAGCTATCCGTGATGGACTCTCTTGAATGCCATCATTATTTATCTCTGCGTGTTTTGAGCTGTGCATTTGTCAATGGGCACGGGAGTTGAGCTAATGGAAGTGGCCTAGGTCCAAAGTAGTAGAAGTAGGCAAGTAGCACAAAAACATTTTTTATGCGTGTAGCTTTTTCCATACTCAAGCATGCCTACTAGAATCGCTAGTGCTTGAAAGGAAAAGTGAAGGAAAAACATAGGAATTGGAAAGTTTCCTATGGTACTACTATTCATGAATTTGGTTCAAAGGAATGGAGCAAATGAAAACTGTAGGATTTGTTCCTTTAGTGTCTCCTTGAAAGAAAAATCGTAGGAATTTTAATTTCCACTTGTACTGCTTTTCAAATTCCTATTCATGAAGCACAAGACTAAGAGATAGTAGCATAATAGCATTATAATCGTACATTTTCTTGTGGTTTGAATTAATCTCACCTTGCTTCTTTGCATCATGTGATCTTCCAATTCTTGTGAATCAAACACCCAGATTGGCATAAATCCTGTGTTTTTAAATTCTCTGTTTTGCACGTGCATTTCTATCCTATTCTTGTCTCTTTCCTTTCCCTGGATTGTTAGAATCCTCAAATTCAAACAAGCCCTTACACAATTACTTCTGTTATAGATATGTGTCAAAGAAAAGCTTGTGTGGTTTGTCCTGCTCCTCCTGCGTTGTGTTCCACCCCAGCTCAGCTGCTCCAACGACAGAAGGGTTCACCACAGTAGGGATTCGCTCTCTAGACCTGCTCTTTCACGCCTCGGATCTTCTTCCCCACCGGGCAGCCACGACAATGCGTTACCATCATCAATCGAGCAGATGACCTTGAGGACTACACGGGTCCGCAAGAGATGTCGCACTCTTCCGTGGTTCCGCTTACGTTATGCATCGCTTAATATGATGACATGCTACTTTATCGTCGTGTTCACCTATTAGACTCCGAGCAGGTCCAAACTAATGCTGAAACTTTTGTTTTGAAATGGTTGTGGGGTACATATTGGGGCAGCAATCAGTACTATCTGTCTACTATCTGGTTAATCTCGGGTGTCTACTATGAGTTTCATGTTGGGTGCAAACAAACATTAAAGGAGCCATTATACGTATTTTTTAACTAAAGCTATTATCTGCTCGCTATCATTGGTTTTGGGTCTATCCATAGTTTGCTACCATCACTCTGGATTTGTGCATGCACTCCTTACATAATCTCACTATGTTTTATTCCTATGCATGCCAGTTATTGTACACAATGGAACTGAACATGTAGAGCAAAAGAGACGAGCATTGCGTGGCAATAAAATTTCATGCAGACATCGCTCCATGGTGGGCGCAAAGGCAGCCCCCCCTCCACCCGTTTCAGATCGTAATCAAGAGGAAGATAACTGTTCTGAGGGGGATTCAGAAGGAGAAGACCACTCCTATTTACCCCCTGAGGTCTTCGCTCTAACTTGGCATGCTGATGTTGGTAATATCATGCATATGGTGCCTTGCATTGCTTACTGGATACATCAAGTATGTCATCTGCTTAGCTTAGACATGCTTTGTGTCAATGCCATCTGTTTAGTTTCTTCATCGTATATGTGAATCATGCAATGCCATCTTGTTTAGCCAGGCATCATGTATGTGAATTTTGCAATGCCACCCTGGTTAGCCAGTCATCTTATATGTGAATTATATCATGCCATCATATTTTTATTACATGTTAAATTTGTCAACAATTTTAGTACATTCAATTACTCTTACTATGCATCAGCCATTCGGCACGGTCATGGAAAAATCGGAAGTGGAAACAAGGTCTTCAGAGTAGGCAATGCTATCTGATGAAGCGCATGTCTTGCTGGTTACGAATAGCTCCTCAGAGGAGGATTCAGAGACAGATGACCAGTCCTATTTCCCCCTGAGGTGTATGCTCTAAATTGGCAGGGTTATGGTGCTCATATCGTGCGTATGGTATCTTGCATTGCTATGTCATTTGCTTA
Organism: Aegilops bicornis; assembly: GCA_021605145.1. NCBI lineage: Eukaryota > Viridiplantae > Streptophyta > Magnoliopsida > Poales > Poaceae > Aegilops > Aegilops bicornis. Next base: position 3,461,988 of record JAHIAL010000026.1, on the reverse strand, counting down.
GTTTAGACATGCTTTGTGTGAATGCCACCTGTTTTGTGCCTAATTACCATATATGTGAATTATGCGATGCCATCTTGTTGCAAGACATTATATATGTGCATTTTGCAATGCTATCTTGCTGCAAGGCATTATATATGTGAATTATGCAATGCCATGCTGTTTAGCCAAGCGTCATATATGTGAATTATATTATTTCTCGTTGCATTTGTCGACAATGTTTGTATATTCAACTGCTCTTCCTGTGCATCAGCCATTTGAATTGGTGATGGAGAAATGCAGAGTGAAAACAAGGTCTTCAGAGCAGACAATGCTACCTGCTGAAGCAGATATCTTGCTGGTTATAGATTGCTCTTTAGAGGAGGATTCAGAGGCAGATGACCAGTCCTATTATCCCCCTGAGGTGTGTGCTCAAACTTGGTAGGGTTATATTACTCATATCAAGCATATGTTGTATTGCAATGCTTAGTTTTTACATCATATGCACAATATTGAATGCCATCTCCTTAGCTGACACATCATATATGCGATTGCCCTCTGCTCACTTGCTTAGTATATAAATCATATATTTGAATTATATCATGCCAAGATGTTTACACAGCATAACATGTATCTGAATTATGGCATGCCAACCCATTTTTAAAAGACATAATATAGTTATATCATCTCATCCACATTTACATAGTCATCATATTTCGAATTATGTGATTCTATCATGTTTAGTTAGCCATCATACATTTGAAATTGTGTCATGCTATCCTGTTTAATTAGCCATCATATATGTGAAATTATGTCCTGCTATTCTGTTTGGTTAGACAACATAAATGTGAATTATTTCATGCCCTATTTTCTTCCCTACTATCTATTGCACCTATCTATCTTACAATGTCTGTACATTCGATTACTGTTCTTGTTTATCAGCCATTTCAATTGGAGGGGGTGATGGCAGTATCTGTGGGAGTAAAAACACGATCTTCAGAAAAGATTGTGCTACCTGTCGATGCAGATAAAACTACAGTTGTACTTGCCCAAGAACCAAACCCCCCACACATAACTCAGACTCACGCAGATTGTACCCCTACCCAGTTGGACAGAGAAACAGCTACACCCCTTCTAGCCCCAACCCCATCAGATAGTAACCCAGTTTCAGTTGACACAGCACCATCTCCACCACAGAGCACCCAAACACGAGCAGTTAGTAAGGCAACTGCAGTGGCCAAAGCACGAGGACCACCACTCTGAACCCCAAGCCAACGCTTAAAGCAGAAGAACAATTGCTCTCAGGTCAGGTTCCGTAGCTATGGTTCATACTACTTTGCTCTTGCATCACTGTATTTACTCATACCAACTAATTTCACATTGAAGGATGCAACTGAAACTCCACTGGCGCATAGCAGGTATGTTTTAAACCTGTTTCTTTAATGTGTTCTTTGTTGTAACTTGCTCTATGTTTATTTCAGTTTCAATTGAATAAGCAGTTATGTTCTCATGCCATGCACATTACAAGTGTTGTTATTGTTGTGTAGTTTCCCACACTTATATTCTTTTCTATGTCGCTTTGTCTTAAATAGATATGATTCAAACCATATCTATCTTGATTTGGCAGCATAAACTAGAATGATATAGACCATACAGTGACCATACTACATAGATATATGTTTGTTTCATGTTGTTATCCTGTCAACCTTACTACTGAACTGGTTTACCAAAATGAGTTTCATATGCTACATTGTAAACATGTGATGTGTTTGTTTGTTTCTCTTTTAGAACGCGGATAAAATATTGGAGAAGAGTACCCCGTTATGCAATTGTAAAGGAAGTAATGCAGATAAGGTTCAAGATAGTGAGACATCCCTGTTGGTCTCCAAGAAAGCTGATAAAAACTATATTGAAGACACTGAGACAACCCCAAAGTCCTGTCTTGATGTAGTGTTCGAAAGTTCTTGGCTACTATCTTTGGCACCAGCTCTTTGAACTTCTTTGCTGAATCAGTTCGACTTCTTGAGTCTCAACTTCAAGTTGAAAGACATCGATCGGATGTTATCCCGACAGAAGTCAAGGACCGAGGAAGTCCTCAGAGAATCTCGAAGCATACTTTTTGGTGAAACAGCAAGTGCTGGAGGATTTAAGAGCCAAACAAGAGAAAGTTAATAAGCTTGCTAAGCATCTTGCCAGCATTACGTGTACACAGGATATTCTTTCTTGAGCTCTTCTGAAGTGGTTTTAGTTCTGGACTTGTTTTGCTGCGGCGTTTATTTGCCAATGATACGCCAACTTTGACAACCAAGTGTATATGATATGTCGCTTTGTTCCCTATATTTGCCTTCGGTGGCGAACTTTGATAACCAGTGGATGTAATATGTGTACTAGGCGTGATAGCCTAGCTTAAGTTGCTTGCTTATTTATATCCTTGTTGTCTTGTTTATTTGTTTGCTTGTAGTCAGTGCAGTTCTTTTTCCGCGGTTTGCTAGTGGCCGCAATAACCTATTTTTTAGAACTAGGCCACAATAACCATGGGCTACATATTTACAGTAGTTACCATGGGCCTCCTACGGGCCGTAGAAAGAATGGGCCTTCTTAGGGCCGTAGAAAGAATGGGCCTTCTATGGGTCGCAGCATCAATGGGCCTTCTACGTGCCGTAGGATCAATAGGCCAAACATGGGCCAATAACAGTCCTCATTATGGGCCGTAAACGGGCTAGATTTGGAATCGTCCGTTCATGGGCCGACAATAATAGGCCGTTGTTAATCGGCTGTATTTGATGACGTTACGAAAATGACCCAACGGAGTAACGGGCCGCAAATGGGCCGATTGTAATCGCGGGCTGAATTTGGCCCACAGGCAGAAAAGGCCAATGACGGGCCATAAGTAACCGAATGCTGGAAATGAGACCAAGAATAAATGGGCCCTAAGAAGGCCGAAAGATAACACGGGTTGGAAACGACCCAATGGAATAATGGGCCGTTAATGGGTATAAAGGGGTACACTGTTCATTGCGGGCAAGATTCACCATAAGCCGTTAATGGGCCGAGAGTTACAAAAGGTCTTGTATGAGCCGAAAGACATCATGGGCCATACATGGGCCGGTAGTTACAGCGGGCTGGAACCATATTGGAAGGCCCATATGAAGCTACTGGGCTTAATTCGGATAGGCTGTAACGGGCCGTGAGTTAGCGGGCCGTAAATGGGCTATATACGAACATGCCTTTAACAGGATTCCATGGGCCGGCCCATTACCTTTTGACCAAGTCAAACGGGCCGGCCTTTTCACCGGAATGGGCCTCTGTTGGGCCGTGCCACGTGTCGATGTATCATAGGCGCCTCCTCTCCAATGAATGGATGACATCTGTCCCAATGATGAGTCAACACGTGTTTCCTCCGGCCAATGAGAATTTTACACGTGGAAAATCCTCATTGGTCAAAATTGTTAGAGTTATCGGATCCAAAACCGGACCCGATAGCTTAACGGTGTTCCATTATGGTGTATGCCATGTGTCGGTCACCCTTGACGAAAGCACTTCCATGACGCGCGATTTATCATCATGGAAGTGGACACTTCCATGATGATAATTTTGGTAATGTCATGGAACACTTCTACGATAGTACAGGTATGACTACCTTGATTCTGTCATAATTTTTTCATGGATGTACATGCATGACAGAAAACGTGACCCACTGTGACAAACACGTATCATCACGGAAGTGTCTTTTTTTTGTAGTGCCTTTTATCTGCAGTGAACATGCAACTATATGTGTGTCGTAAAAAATTGGAATTATTCAGGGTTTGTTTGGAAATTTTATACATTAAATTGGTTTTCTTGCCATTTCAGGTGCACAATTCAAAATTAATTGCTATCATGGAATGCCATCAACATCTTTGGGTAAAAATATTGTCCCACTTGGGGCTGGTTGTGGTATAAGCTTCTCACAAACCAGAGCTTCTCACAAGAAAGCCTCATGGTTCCATTAGGGAAACGTGTCAACTTTGTGGACAAAACAATATTCGTCGCCTCTTCTTCCTTTCAATTTTTTTCCTGGTGTCAACATTGAACAACAGGAGTGTCGTGTTAAATTTTGGATTTTTTCGGGATTTGTTTGGACATTTTTATACGTTAATTGAGTTTTCTAGGCATTTATGTGCATAATTCAAAAACTGAATTACATGCACATGCTCCAGTCCATAAAAACGGGTTGCAAAATCAAATGTTTGTCCTTGGTTTGCAAGATTTGGTCACATGTAAGAAGTGAGAACGAATGTCAAACATCTTGACACTGTCGCTCGGCCGCTAACATTGAGATACATGGTTTTAAAATTCTAGTAAATCGAAAACTCGTCTAAAATTTAGGAAACTTGACATGATATCATGGAACGTCAGCGACATGCCGTGGTAAAAATATTGTCCCATTTGGGGCAGGTGTGGGTATAAGCTTCTAGCAACCGTAGCTTCTCTCACAACAAGCCCGATGGTTTTGGTAGGGTACGCGCCACCTTGGGGGACGAAACGATATCTATTGCCTCTTCTTACTTTCAAAATGTTTCTCGTGTCAACATAGAACAACATGAGTGTTGTGTCAATTTTCGGACTTTTCAGGGTTCGTTTTGACATTTTTATATATTAACTGAGTTTTCTATGCATTCATGTGCATAATTCAAATTTGAACTACAGACAAATGCTCTAATGCATATAAATTAGTTGAAAATTCAAATCTATGTCCTTGGTTGCATGCTTAGGTCCCATGCAAGAAATGGGAATGAATGTCAAACACCCTGCCACCGTCACTCGACCGCAAACATTGAGATACCTGGTTTTTAAATTCTAGTCCAAAGCTCTTCTGAAATTCATGAAACTTGCATGCTATCAAGGAGCGACATCAACATGTCATGGTAAACTTTTTGTCCCATTTGGCGCAGGTTTGGGGATATGGCGCAGGTTTGGGGATATGCTTCTCACAAACCAGAGCTTCTCACAACATGCCCGATGGTTTCGGTGAGGAACGTCCCACCTTTGGGGACTAAACGATATCCATTACTCGTTATTGCTTTCAAAAAATTTCTCGTGTCAACATAGAACAACAGGAGTGTTGTGTCAATTTTTGGATTTTTCGGGGTTCGTTTGGACATTTTTATGCATTAATTGAGTTTTCAATGCATTTATGTGCATAATTCAAATTTGAACTACATGCACATGCTCTAATGCATATAAATTGGTTGAAAATTCAAATATGTGTCCTTGGTTGCATGCTTAGGTCCCATGCAAGAAATGGGAATGAATGTCAAACACCCTGCCACCGTCACTCGGCCGCAAACATTGAGATCCCTGGTTTTTAAATTCTAGTAAATCCAAAACTCGTCTAAAATTCATGAAACTTGGTATGATATCATGGAGCGTCATCAACATGCCGTGGTAATTTTTTTGCCCCATTTGGGGCAGGTTTGGGTATACGTTTCTCACAAACCAGAGCTTCTCTCACAACAAGCCTGATGGTTTCGGTAGGGAACGTCCCACCTTTGGGGACAAAACGATATCCGCTGCCTCTTATTGCTTTCAAAAAATTATAGCGTCAACATAGAGACACAGGAGTGTTGTGTTAATTTTTGGAATTTTTCAGGGTTCGTTTGGACATTTTTATACATTAACTTGGTTTTCTAGGCATTTTATGTGCATAATTCAAATTTGAACTACATGCACATGCTCAAGTGCATATAAATTGGTTGGAAAATCAAATATGTGTCCTTGGGTGCATGCTTAGGTCCCATGCAAGAAATGGAATGAATTTCAAACACTGTGGCACCGTTGATTGCCGACAAAATGTTGAGATACTTTGTTTTTAAATTCTAGTAAATCCAAAACTAAATGAAATTCATAAAACTTGGCATGCTATCATGGAATGGCATCCGACATGCTGTGACATTTTTCGTGTCCATTTTGAGAGAAGGCGCGCTCGAATAACAGCCAACAAAGGCATTTTGAAAAATAGCTGCCACTTTAATATCTCAAACGTTTGTATAATTCAAATCTGTGCGTTCTGTTAACCATTTACGTGACGCCATGTGTCTTTGTTTTAATGGATATCGGAGGTGCCCGCGCGGACAGCTGCTTGACTGAATGGGAGGCGTGCAAGCACAGTCCGATGCGCGGGCTCACTGAGAGGCTCACCGGGAAGCGTGTGAGCTGTTCAACACAGGATTTGTGCATCTCTCCAACGCAAATGGTTCAGATTGAATACGGTATGAGCTGTTTAACCGTGCCATGCTTCGATTAAGCCGTAAAGCGCGTAAAATAAACCAAAAATATTTGTGCCGCCATTATCGCCTGCGTGCGGCGAGGTGCATGAGTTGATGGGACGCATGCGAGCATTCCGCCGTGCAGGCATACCAGGAGGCATGCGTGCAGATGTGTGTATTGACGGGGAGGCGTGCGAGTAGCTATGTGAAATGATGGTAGGAATGGCAGAAGTCCGCCGCGCTGGCTCACCGGGAGGCGAGACAGCTTTTGACCGCAGCCTTCCTCGCTCCCACTGGTCCATATTAATTGCGCGCCCGAGCCGCCAACCATAGTAGGCAGCCGCAGCCCCGGTCCACAGTGGTCACAAACGTCTGGACTCTGGAGTGTATGACGATGCCGCCGAAGCGCACCATCAGATGGAGTGGCGACGCCGGGGCTGGTGAAGCACCCGCGCAACGCGTGAAGCTGGGCACAGAGGTTGTCGTCACCGCTAACGAGGTCTTGCGTGGGCAGCAGCATGACCTTGACTTCGTCGGTGCCGTCGTGCCCCCCCAGCCAGAGCCGGAGGTCAACAGCAACTCCAGCAACGACCGCGACTCCGACGGAAAACCGGTTAGTCATCTATATACCCATTTGTGCGGCAAACATATCATGTGTTTTCTCTGGTTAATCTGCCCACCCTACCCCTCTATAATTTTTCTGGAATACAAATCCTATGGTTATGTTCTCTCAGTCCATGAAATCAGAGTAATTAAGATCCCTTAGATGCACGTAGTGTACTGATTATTTGAATGTTATCCTTATAGAGTTAGTGATTAATTGTTTATTCTGTACAAATGTTTTTTGCTAATAATCTGACTAGGGTTAGCTTGCGTGCCAATAATTCGTGCCCAGATCTTGAGAATTGATTTTAAATGTCCTACATATATGTTTGTGCCTTTTTTTTCTTCCTGATCTTGAGAAATTATTTCGAATGTCCTACATGTTATGCCATTTTTTTCTTTTAGATTGGTATGTACACAGATGAGGCTCAGGACGGCATGGCCATGGATGTAGATCTTGGACCCATATGCTGACCAAAAGCGCCTCTAGACACGAGGAACTAGTAGAATCTCTGGCGGACCGCATCAGCGATCTCCCGGACGGCATCCTTGGGGAGATCATCTCCCTTCTCCCCACCAAGGATGGCTTCCGCACACAAGTCCTCGCATCTTGGTGGCCCACTTTGTGGCGCACCGCGCCTCTTAATCTCGACTGTCGTCAGCTATCTCTCGATGATGATTCTGAACTCCCCGGAGCCATCATCTCCTCCCACTGTGGTTCGCTCAACGATTCAAGATCCCGGCATGCTACCTGCTGGACATACCCTGCATGGTGGCCACCTAGCTAACATCTCGTCAATTCGATAAACTCCAGCAGCTTGAGTTCTACCATGAGTATGTATGTAACATACCACGAACCGATGTATCTGTGCCCTCACCACCGATGTTCATCTCGTGCTTTTCCTCCTCTCTCCACACCGCCACCTTCGCCCGGTGACATCTAGCACACAATCTGGTACAAATGCTTCGACTCCCACTGCTAAAAAAACTTGCACTTGTGGTGGTTGATCTGTCGGAGGCCGCACTGCACAACATCATCCACTCCAGCTGCCCTACCCTGGAGCGCTTGCTGCTTGTTTTTGCAATGGAAATTCGTATCCATTATCTCAAAATAAAGTCGCCCCACCTTGTAAGAATTGGAATTTGTTTTTTGGACATGATCTCATCATCGAAGATGCCCCTTCACTTCAAAGGTTGCTCCTTGATTTTGGTATAGTACCTTCACAAATAGCTGTAGTCTCTGCGCCTGAAATGGAGACCTTAGGTGCAATTCGTGATCCTTTTAGATGGTTAAAGATGATGTTTGGCTCCACACCTATTGAGGTACTGTATATTATTCACATAAACTTTTGTAATCTGCCTTTTTCATTTGTACGCATAAGTTAGGTATCATCTTGGAGTACACTTTTGGTACTAATATTATGTTCTATGCTCAATGAAGAGCTTGTCCATCCTATCAGTGGTGGTGGATTCTGTCAAGACCATACATATTAGTATGTGGTGTTTTGATCTGAACACAATTATTGGCTTGCTGCAATGCTTTCCATGTCTGGATAATTTGTATATAAAGGTGATGATTTCACACACATTGAAAGCCCATATATAATGTACTATAATTAATCATTCACCGATCACTCTTTCAACATAATCTTTTTTAGACATTAACTGTTTTCAATCTTCATCTCTATTTAGGCACTAACACATGGAGAAAAAGGTATAAACAATCAATGGTTCAAGAAGCACCGGGATTTTCTCAGATCTCATGACATTCATTTGAAGACAGTAACCTTTGGAGGATATGCATCCAACAATGCAAACACTAGCTTTGTCACATTCTTCATGTTGAATGCGAGGGCACTATTGTCCATGAGGATTAAGTTTTTCGACAAGAAATTTCTTACGGCTGCAAGTGTTGAACAACATAAAAAGAACTTTCCGGTGGACCTAAGGGCTTATGATCGTGCTTGGCTTCTATTTACAACAACTTGCCATCATGTACCTGTAACATCCCAAAATTCTAAATTTTGGAATGTTATAATAAAATAGATAGATTTGATTGATTGTCTGATTCATTGTGTGAAATTCGAATATATTGAAAGTTAAATGAGAGGGAACAAAAGGACTTTCCCAAACTTTCATCTTTGCTTTTTGATCTACTTGAATTCAAATTCTTTTCAAATACAAAACCCTGGAGAGAAGATGACATGACTTCTTCCATTTAAATAAATGAAAAGGGTGTTTTAAAGATATTTGAATTCCATATGGAAATATTTTCCAATTCAGAAACTTTAAGCAACTCAATGATTTTCACGAGAGAAGATAATATGACTTCTTCAAAATATATGAAATATGAGTTGGAAGTTTTAAAAGAATTAAATTCAAAGTCCTTTTGAATTTATTTTCAATTTGGAGTTATTTGAGTTTATTCAAATTTATTTTCTCCAAAAATAAAATATATGGAAATTAGGGTAAAATGATTCCCTACATCAGAAAATTGGAGAGAAATAAATTTGAATTAATTTTGGTATCTTTAAAAATGATTTTCGTTGAATTTTATTAGAGCAGCAGCAGTGTTTAATTTATTTGAATTTTTTTGTATTTTATTTGACGTTAGAAAAACGTTCACGTTGTAGAAAATCTTTTTCTGAAAATGTTGATATATTATATGCCTATATAATATTTTTATTTATTTCGCTTTTAATCTTTTTGTTTGGAAAAAAATGTTTTAAAAAAACATTTCTCCTCGCATGACTTAAGAGTAGGCCCATGAATACGGCTTGACCCTGACTAGCGCCCGTCGCCTCGTCCCGACGGGGCGACTCCATGCGCCGCCACGCCATGAAAACCCGCCTCGGCTCACGCCATACCGCCTTACCACCCCCTCCTCCACGCCTCGCCTCCCCCTTAAATACCGGAGCCCCGGGCCCCGTTTCCCTTCTCCTCCCCGTCTACTTTTCGCCGCCCGTCATCCCGCTTGCCCGCCGCCCTTTCTGAACACGCCGCTCCTCCTCGCTGTGCCACCCGCCCGCTTCGCATATGTCTTGCACCTCATGGTAACCCGCGCACCAGCTGCTTGTTGCTTGCGCCCACGCCATGGGAGAATCATAACCCGCCGCCTCGCCCGTCGCCCGGCTGCTGCCGTCAAATGCCGCCCATGGTTTTGAAGAAAACCGCCCCGATCGGTAAAACCGTTGCCCCGGTTCGACTCGGTTTATTTTCGGTTTAGTTCGGTTTTTCTGAAAAATCCTAGATTTGTTTTTTTAGGTTTATTATTTAGCTTTTTTAGGGTAGGTTTATTATTTAGCTAACATTTTCTGTTTAGTTATCGTTCTGTAGATCTGTGTAGCGAACGTTCATTATTTAGTCTTTTTTTTCTTTTTAATTTCGGCCAGGGACCCATCCATGAATATTTTTATTTACAGATTAGTCCATGAACTTCAATCAATCATTACTTTTCGCTCGTTTATCCAAAACCAATGAAACCAACGCCCACTTCTTCGTTATGATCCCCTCTATCCAGTAAAACAACTTAAACTTGTTTTGAAAGTTTTAAAATTTGATTTCAAACAGATTTGTATTTGAACTTCGTTTGATCGTAACTCGAGTTTTATAACTCCGATTTAGTTGATTCTTTTTGCTTATCGAAGCTCTTGACCTAAACTTTCTGATAAGGCCAAATTCATATAATTTTGGTACTGTTAGAAATTGTTTTAAGTTTCAAGAGTTATTTGCTTGGTTTTGTTGTTTTCCGAATCGTATTCTTTGTTCTTTCCGATCTTTTGAGTGATTGCTTATGTGTGGTTACTACTGCTTGCTTATGATAGATTGACCGGAGTGTGAAGAGTAGAACTATCAAGAGTGTTGAGTGCCAATCATCTTCATCAACAGTACACACAAGTTCACACTTTGATCATATCCCTTTTCATACCCAGTTTTTATGCATTAGTTTCACCCTCAAACATTGCATGGTTAGGAATTGATAACATGTGGGTATTGGGAAGTAGTTGATAAGGTAGGAACCTATTGCCTTGCATTCAAACCTTGGGAGTTACTATTACATTATGCTTATATTGCCATGCTATGCTCGTAGACGTGGATTGGGTTTGAGTGTATCCATGACAGATGTGAGATTGTTAATTAATGGTTCAACTTAAGCTGGCAACTTAAATACACATCTGGGTGGATTGAGGTACACAGGAATCCGGTGATTACTGTATTTTTGGAAATCCGAGGTGGTGTGATTCTCCTATGGACTGCCACCCGGGCTCAAAGGTATCGTAAGATTATTCATGCTAGAAACTTCCGTGTGCAGCCACATGCCATTATGGGCTCCGGCATAGTTGAGTAAGTTGTGGGACACCTTTCCATGATGGGCTAGCAGATGTAGGGGATTGTAGGTGTAACGGCCTATCTATCGGTTAACGGGACCTCTTCGGAAAGACTGTGTCTCCGTCATCCGTTTCTCAAACATCATGTAGTGCGAGAAATCAAACGGAGGAGATCGAGTCTTGTGGGGAAAAGTGCGCAAACCTCTGCAGAGTGTACAAACTAATCATGGTTAGCCGTGTCCCCGGTTATGGACATCTTAAGTAACTGGTTCTTGGATTATCATGTTGATCTCATCACTCTATAATTAAACTGTTGGGTTGTTAATGATTACTTTTAATTGGGATTGAGAGGGGGTTTACCTTCTCAATGTTTTCAACCAACATTGTAGTTAAATAAAACATATTCCTTTGCAGTAGGAAAAAATTGGCTTTTCGCAAAAACCTTATAACCATAGAGCTTTTCCACCAGCCATATATGCATGTAGTGATAGCCATATTTCAGCATTGCTCTACAGTGTGAATTTGCCAGTACATTCAATGTACCGACCCTTTGTGGCTGCAACGTCTCATGTTGCAGGATCTTACGACAAGTAAGTAATATGTTAGGGTTACGATTTCTACACCCAACTTTGCCGTTGGTGTTGATGGGAATCCACAACCTTGTTACTTCTGCTATTTGGATTGAGGTAATAATAGTATTTACGTTATTTTATACATGTGATTTACCTCTATTATAAGTCCTCGAAATCTTGTATTACAAGATACGGATCCGAGGATGACACTTAAGCCACGGAGACTTGATAAATGCGAGGTCGAATTCGCTCTGATTACTAGTAGAATTTCTGGCAGGGATCTTGATTTTATGGATCGAGGCCATCCATTTGATTGTGACCGCCGAAAACTTTGGTTGAGTTAGATGTCATTGTCTGTTCAATCTGGATTTTGTCTAAACACGGTGAGCAATTAATCCTCATGCTTTTGTCTTGTTTGTAAGGCTGGAGTTAGATATTGTTTCCCTTTTCAACTCGGTTTTGACCCATATTTTCTTTCATACTGAGCCAATGGCTTGCCATTTCTTTAATTAAGACATAAATATTATAAGCATTCGCAACATAGGGAAAGAACATCACTCTCGCGGGATCCTTGAGATCTTTGTTCACTACAGAACCCGCAAGTTCTTAGCGCCCACCAAAGACTCACACAAACTTATTTTCAGCTAGCACACCAAATGGGATGTAATTCTTAATAAGAAAAGTTGCATGGTAGTGACAGATTTGGATTTGTCATTTGGGACCCACGAGGAAAAAACCTATCCAGGGCGGTGCCGACTCGACAGTAAACATTAAGAAACCTGATTTTAAAATTACTGTAAATCCAAAACTCGCCTCAAAATCATGAAACTTGGCATGGTGTAATGACATAGCACCAACATGCTGTGGTAAAAAATTAGTCCAATTAGGGACAAGTTTTGGTACAAACTACTTAAAAACCGAAGCATCCCACAAAAAGGCTCATGGTTACGAGAGTGACCTTGTCACCGATGTGTGCTTGAAAGCGACATCGTTGTCTCTTCCCGCCTTGATTTATTTTACAGAGGCAACATGCAACTATAGTAGCGTCGTCCTAAAAATATGAAATTATTCACGGTTCGTTTTGCCTTTTTATACATTATTTTAGTTTCCTAGGAATTTTGGAATGTACTTTGGTGTGTGCGAAGGTCATATGTGTACTAGCCACAAATGTAATTGGATGTTCAATCCGTTTATGGAATCAAGTCCTTATAAGTTATAAGTACATATGTTGTTGTCCTGTGTGCAATGACATTGCACACGGACCATACTGGGGAACCCGCTGACAATTGTATACCACCAAGCGTTTGCCCACAACACACACAGCTTATTAGCAGCAATCGTGTGTGTTATTATCAGTCTTCGCATTTCTGATTACAGACTTGTTTGCCGCGTATCACACACATCTTGTTATATTGAACCGTTTATGTTCTCTTAGCTCAAAGCAAACAATTCATCTGAGTGAACCCCGTGCCGTATAGCGCACACACCTTGATTTGGCTGGTTGTTTCTTTGGTGTTTCCTAATCACAAACAGTTCATCCGAGTGAATCATATGTTGTATATCGCACACACCTTCCTCTAGCTACCCGTTTCTTTTGTTTCTCCTCATCGCAAGCAGTTAATTGAACTGAACTGTTTGCCCTGCATCGCACATGCAACTAAAAACTGAACCGTGTTTGATGCATCCACCATCACAAACGTTTTGCACCTTTTTTGATGGTCTTTTACACCTTCGTTTGCGATTATTACATCGCACAAAGTTTCGTCGAAGGGTCTCTGATCGTAGTGTCGCATTAGCAGCATCCTCCAGTAGTGGTACTACTAGACGTACTCCTAGGGGTGAGGTTGGTAGAGTGCGCCCCTGCCTTCATGCTACCTCTTGAGCATGCGTTGGTTTTCCCTGAAGAGGAAAGGGTGATGTAGCAAAGTAGCGTAAATATTTCCCTCGGTTTTTGAGAACCAATGTATCAATCCAGTAGGAGACAATTGACAAGTCACCTAGTACCTGCACAAACAATCAAGAACCTTGCAACCAACGCGATAAAGGGGTTGTCAATCCCTTCACGGTCACTCGCAAAAGTGAGATCTAATAAAGATAGTAAGATAAATATTTTTGGTATTTTTGTTGTATAGATTGGAAAGTGAAGGTTGCAAAATAAAATAAATAGGAAACTAGAATTTTAGATCGGAAACTTATATGATGTAAAATAGACCCGGGGGCCATAGGTTTCACTAGTGGCTTCTCTCACGAGCGTAAGTATTTTACGGTGGGTGAACAAATTACTGTTGAGCAATTGACAGAATTGAGCATAGTTATGAGAATATCTAGGTATAATCATGTATATAGGCATCACGTGTCAAGAGACAAGTAGACCGACTCACCTGCATCTTCTACTATTAATCCACTCATCGACCGCTATCCGGCATGCATCTAGAGTATTAAGTTCATAAGAACAGAGTAACACCTTAAGCAAGATGACATGATGTAGAGGGATAAATTCATGCAATATGATAAAACCCCATCTTGTTATCCTCGATGGCAACAATACAATATGTGCCTTGCTGCCCCTACTGTCACTGGGAAAGGACACCACAAGATTGAACCCAAAGCTAAGCACTTCTCCCATTGCAAGAAAGATCAATCTAGTAGGCCAAACCAGATTGATATTCAAAGAGACTTGCAAAGATAACCAATCATACATAAAAGAATTCAGAAGATTGAAATATTGTTCATAGATAAACTTGATCATAAACCCACAATTCATCGATCTCAACAAAGACACACAAAAAGAAGATTACATCGAATAGATCTCCACGAGAGAGGGGGAGAACATTGTATTGAGATCCAAAAAGAGAGACGAAGCCATCTAGCTAATAACTATGGACCCGAAGGTCTGAGGTAAACTACTCACAAATCATCGGAGAAGCTATGGTGTTGATGTAGAAGCCCTCCGTGATCGATGCCCCTCCGTGGAGCTCGGAACAGGCCCCAAGATGGGATCTTGTGGGTACGAGAAGGTTCTTGGCGGTGGAATTAGGTTTTGGCTCCGTGTCTGATCATTTGAGAATACGTAGGTATATATAGGAGGAAGGAGTACGTCGGTGGAGCAACGAGGGCCCACGAGGGTGGAGGGCGCGCTGGGGGTGGCGCGCCCCTACCTCGTGGCTTCCATGTTGGTTGCTAGCGTAGGGTCCAAGTCTCTGGATCATGTTAGTTCCAAAAAATCACGTTCCCAAAGGTTTCATTCCGTTTGGACTCCGTTTGATATTCTTTTTCTGCGAAACTCTGAAATAGGCAAAAAGCGACAATTACGGCACAGGCCTCCGGTTAATAGGTAAGTCCCAAAAAAATATAAAAGTGAATAATAAAGCCCAATAATGACCAAAACAGTAGATAATAAAGCATGGAGCAATCAAAAATTATAGATACATTGGAGAAGTATCAAGCATCCCCAAGCTTAATTCCTGCTCGACCTCGAGTAGGAAAATGATAAAAACAGAATTTTTGATGCGGAATGCTACTTGGCATAATTTCAATGTAACTCCTCTTATTGTGGCATGAATGTTCAGATTTGATATGATTCAAGATAAAAGTTTAATGTTGACATAAAAACAATAATATTTCAAGCATACTAACTAAGCAATTATGTCTTATCAAAATAACATAGCCAAAGCAAGTTATCCCTACAAAATCATATAGTCTGGCTATGCTCCATCTTCCCCACACAAAATATTCATATCATGTACGACCCTGGTTTTAGCAAGCAATTGCTTCATACTTTTAATGCGCTTCAGCCTTTTCAACTCTAACGCAATACATGAGCGCAAGCCATGGATATAGCACTATATATGGTGGAATAAGGTATATTGGTAGGGGTTATGTGGGAAGACAAAAAAGGAGAAAGTCTCACATCAACGAGGCTAATCAACGGGCTATGGAGATGCCCATCAATTGATGTTAATGCGAGGAGTAGGGATTGCCATGCAACGGATGCACTAGAGCTATAAGTGCATGAAAACTCAAAAAGAAACTAAGTGGGTGTGCATCCAACTTGCTTGCTCACGAAGACCTCGGGCATTTCAGGAAGCCCATCATTGGAATATACAAGCCAAGTTCTATAATGAAATTTCCCACTAGTATATGAAAGTGACAAAATGAGAGACTCTCTATTATGAAGATTACGGTGCTACTTTGAAGCACAAGTGTGGTAAAAGGATAGTAACATTGTCCTTTCTCTCTTTTTCTCTCATTTTTTTTATTTGGGCCTTTTCCCTCTTTTTTTATGGCCTCTTTTTTTATTTAGTCCGGAGTCTCATCCCGACTTGTGGGGGAATCATAGTCTCCATCATCCTCTCCTCACTTGGGACAATGCTCTAATAATGATGATCATCACACTTGTATTTACTTACAACTCATGTTTTACAACTCAATACTTAGAACAAAATATGACTCTATATGAATGCCTCCCGTGATGTCTGCAGGGATATGCAATGAATCAAGAGTGACATGTATGAAAGAATTATGAATGGTGGCTTTGCCACAAATACAATGTCAACTACATGATCATGCAAAGCAATATGACAATGATGGATCATGTCATGATAAATGAAACGGTGGAAAGTTGCATGGCAATATATCCCGGAAGATATAAGGAGGTTTATTTGTGATAGAGCGTATCATATCACGGGGTTTGGATGCACCGGCGAAGTTTGCACCAACTCTCAAGGTGAGAAAGGGCTATGCGTGCAATCAAGAGGCTAGAAAATTGCAGAAAGGTAAGTGTGCGTATAATCCATGGACTCACATTAGTCATAAAGAACTCATATACTTATTGAAAAAATTTATTAGCCCTGGAAGCAAAGTACTACTACGCATGCTCCTAGGGGAAGGGTTGGTAGGAGTTAACCATCGCGCGATCCCGGCCGCCAAACAAAGGAAGACAATCAACAAATACTTCATGCTCCGACTACATTACATAACGGTTCACCATACGTACATGCTACGGGAATCACAAACTCCAACACATGTATTTTTCAATTCCACAATTACTCAACTAGCACAACTATGATATTACCACCTTTATATCTCAAAACAATTATCAAGCATCAAATTTCTCATGATATTAATTAAAGCAAATTGCCATGCTATTTTAAGACTCTCAAAATAATATAAGTGAAGCATGAGAGATCAATAGTTTCTATAAAACAAATCCACCACCATGCTCTAAAAGATAAGTGAAGCAATAGAGCAAAACTATATAGCTCAAAAGATATAAGTGAAGCACATAGAGTATTCTAATAATTTCCGAATCATGTGTGTCTCTCTCAAAAGGTGTGTACAACAAAGATGATTGTGGTAAACTAACAAATAAATAATCAAATAATACAAGACGCTCCAAGCAAAACACATATCATGTGGTGAATAAAAATATAGCTCCAAGTAAAGTTACGGATGGAAGTAGAAGAAAGAGGGGATGCCTTCCAGGGCATCCCCAAGCTTTGGCTTTATGGTGTCCTTAGATTATCTTGGGGTTGCCATGGGCGTCCCCAAGCTTAGGCTCTTGCTACTCCTTGTTCCATAATCCATCAAATCTTTTACCCAAAACTTGAAAACTTCACAACACAAAACTTAGCAGAAAATCTCGTGAGCACTGTTAGTGAAAGAAAACAAAAGACCACTTCAAGGTACTGTAATGAACTCATTATTTATTTATATTGGTGTTAAACCTAATGTATTCCAACTTCTCTATGGTTTATAAACTCTTTTACTAGCCATAGATTCATCAAAATAAGCAAACAACACACGAAGAACAGTCTGTAGTAATCTGTAACTAACGCGAACTTCTGGAACTCCAAAAAATCAGCCAAAATAGGAAGACCTAGGAAATTTGTTTATTTATCAACAGCAATTGTAATCAATATTTTATCACGTTCTGGTGATCTTTAACAATTATATTCGTGAACAGAAAGTTTCTGGAAATTTCTGCAAGATCAAATAACTATCATCCAAGAAGATCCTATAGGTTTAACTTGGCACAAACACTAATTAAAACATAAAAACACATCTAACCAGAGGCTAGATCAAATATTTATTCCTAAACAGAAGCAAAAAGCAAAAAAACTAAAAATAAAATTGGGGTTCCCTCCCAACAAGCGCTATCGTTTAACGCCCCTAGCTAGGCATAAAAGCAAGGATAGATCTAGGTATTGCCATGTTTGGTGTTCAATCCATAAGTGGCTCTCATGATAGATTCATATGATAATTTTATCTTCTTCCTAGGGAAGTGTTCCTTGCCTTTCTTTAATGGAAATTGGAATCTAATATTCCCTTCCTTCATATCAATGATTGCACCAATCGTTCTAAGGAAAGGTCTACCAAGAATAATAGGACATGAAGGATTGCAATCTATATCAAGAACGATTAAATCTCACGGGCACATAGTTCCTATTTGCAACAATTAGAACACCATTAATTCTTGCCATAGGTTTCTTAATTGTGGAATCCGCAACCTCAAGGTGCAAGTTTAAAGAGCAATCATCAAAATCACGGAAACCTAGCAAATCGCACAAAGTTTTTGGAATCGTGGAAACACTAGCACCCAAATCACACAAAGCATAGCATTCATGATCTTTAATCTTAATTTTAATAGTAGGTTCCCACTCATCATAAAGTTTTCTAGGGATAGAAACTTCCAACTCAAGTTTTTCTTCATAAGATTGCATCAAAGCATCAACGATATGTTTGGTAAAAGCTTTATTTTGACTATAAGCATGAGGAGAATTTAGCACGTACTGCAACAAGGAAATACAATCTATCAAAGAGAAATTATCATAATTAAATTCCTTGAAATCCAAAATAGTGGGTTTATTAATATCTAGGGTTTTGATTTCTTCAATCCCACTTTTATCAATTTTAACATCCAGGTCTAAAAACTCTGAATTTTTGGAACGCCTTCTAGGGAAGGTGGATCATATTCAGTCCCATCATTATCAAGATTCATATTGCAAAACAAAGGTTTAATAGGGGACACATCAATAACTTTTAGATCTTCATCTTTATTTTCATAAGAACTAGAAGAACACGCTTTACAAAAGCAATCTTTCTTAGCACGCATCCTAGCGGTTCTTTCTTTGCACTCATCAATGGAAATTCTCATGGCCTTGAGAGACTCATTGATATCATGCTTAGGAGGAATAGATCTCAGTTTTAAAGAATCAACATCAAGAGAAATTCTATCAATGTTCCTAGCCAATTCATCAACTTTAAGCAATTTCTCTTCAAGCAAAGCATTGAAATTCTTTTGTGAATTCATAAACTCTTTAACACTAGTCAAATTCAGAGGGCATCTTATTAAATTTTCCATAAGAATTGTTGTAGGAATTACCATAATTATTTGAGGAATTACTAGGATAAGGCCTAGGATTAAAGCTTCCTCTATACGCGTTGTTACCAAAATTATTCCTACCAACAAAACTCACATACAAAGATTCATTATTATTCTCAATAAAAGTAGACAAAGGCATATCATTAGGATCAGAAGAAACACTCTTACTAGAAAATAATTTCATAAGTTCATCCATCTTTCCACTCAAAACATTAATTTCTTATGTCGCATGCACTTTTTTATTAGTAGATCTTTTAGTGTGCCTGAGGGAGTCCTGGACTAGGGGTGTCAGGATAGCCGAACTATCATCTTTTGCCGGACTCCTGGACTATGAAGATACGAGATTGAATACTTCGTCCCGTGTCCGGATGGGACTTTCCTTGGCGTGGAAGGCAAGCTTGGCGATACGGCTATGTAGGTCTCCTACCGATGTAACCGACTCTGTGTAACCCTAACCCTATTCGGTGTCTATATAAACCAAAGGGTTTTAGTCCAGAGGGCGAACAACAATCATACCATAGGCTAGCTTCTAGGGTTTAGCCTCTCTGATCTCGTGGTAGATCTACTCTTGTAATACCCATATCATCAATATTAATCAAGCAGGAGTAGGGTATTACCTCAATTGAGAGGGCCCGAACCTGGGTAAAAACATCGTGTCCCTTGTCTCCTGTTACCATCCGCCTAGACGCACAGTTCGGGACCCCCTACCCGAGATCCGCCGGTTTTGACACCGACGTTGGTGCTTTCATTGAGAGTTCCTCTGTGTCGTCGCTACAAGGTTCGATGGCCCCTTCGATCATCGACTACGATGCGGTCCAGGGTGAGGTTTTCCTCCCCGGACAGATCGTCGTGTTCGGCGGCTTTGCACTGCGGGCCAATTCGTTTGGCCGTCTGGAGCAGATCAAGAGCTACGCCCCTGGCCATCAGGTCAGGTTTGGAAACTTGAATTACACTGCCGATATCCGCGGAGACTTGATCTTCGACGGATTCAGACGCATGCCAGGTGTGCCGCACGATCACGACGAGCACGATATAGCTCTGCCGTCGGACGGTGTTCGGGAGATCACGCCAGCAACTACTCCGGCCTCTAGTCCAGAGCAGATCGCGCCATCCGAGGACGGGAGGATAGACTCCACCACGGAGGCCGCGCCCTCAGTAGCGATAGAGAAGAATACCGACCTTACCCTTCACGAGAGCCGTGTCGCCGAACTGCTGGACTCGTCCTCGGCCACGGACTTCGTACCACCTGCGCCCATACCTATCGAATCCGATTGGGCGTCAATCATGGAGTTCACCTCCGCAGATATCTTTCAGCACTCGCCCTTCGGCGACATACTGAACTCATTTAAATCTCTCTCCCTGTCTGGAGAACCTTTGCCGAACTATGTCCAGCTAGAGTGGGATGCAGACGACGAAGAAATTCAATCCCCACCCACCACCCACTTAGTAGATACGGCACGATTTACTTAACCGACAGAGCATGCTCGACTTCGACTCCGAAGACATCGATGGTATCCTATGCCGAAGACGCACAGGAACCACTGCCCACAGGGCACTGGACCACCACCTCATCATATGATATATACATGGTGGATACACCCAAAGAAGGCAATGGCGACAAGACAATGGAGGATGACCCCTCCAAGAAGCAACCCCGGCCTTGACGTCGGCGGTACTCTAAGTCTCGCCACGACAAAAGCGGCGATACCGGCACGAGGAGATAACGATCTTGCGCGGAAAGTGCCGAAAATGATGACAATCCCCTCCAGAACGATCACGACCCGGAGGATGAACAAGCCAGCCCTCCTAAGAGAGCGGCAGAGGGAGAAACGGAGGACGACAACTATATGCCTCCCTCCGAAGACGATGTCAGCCTCGACGACGAGGAATTCGTCGTGCCTAAGGATCCCGTCGAGCAGGAGCGCTTTAAGCGCCGACTTATTGCCACAGCAAACAGCACGAGGGAAAAGCGGCAACAACCTTCGAGCTGATCAGGATCTCGCTAGCAGATAGATGGTGAAGTCCTTGCGGTGGCGATGCGAACTTGAACCACTTCCAGAGGTCACCCTGCGTTCGATGCGGCTGATCAACCACCCCGTGGCCGAGATAGAGAGGCAGTACGGCCTGAAAATCAGCTTGCACCCCGCCGCCATTCAAACAAATATACCAAGGCAACGGGAAACACGCGAGACCTGCGAGACGTATTGGAAGACTGGGCAAAACACGCTAGATCGATCTATGGATCACGGGTCCGTGCCCCTACAAGGGACAGTGACCGCCTCGCCGGATCTGATAAAAGCAATTCCGGACGAGCCGAATCTGGCAGGCAGGACTCCCTCTGAGCTGCGTCGCGACATAGCCCAGCCTGAGGCGGCACACCCCCTATGCTTCACCAATGAAGTAATGGAGCATGAATTCCCAGAAGGTTTCAAACCTGTAAACATCGAACCATATGATGGTACAACAGATCCCGCGGTATGGATTGAGGACTTCCTCCTCCACATCCACATGGCCCGCGGTGATGATCTACATGCCATCAAGTACCTCCCGTTAAAACTCAAAGGACCAGCTCGGCCTTTGGCTGAATAGCACTGCCGCCAGAACTCGTCGGCTGTTGGGAGGATCTGGAAGACGCATTTCTCGACAATTTCCAGGGCACTTATGCGACCACCAGACGCCAATGACTTGAGCCACATAATTCAGCAGCCAGGGGAGTCGGCCAGGAAATTCTGGACACGGTTCCTAACAAAGAAAACCCAAATTGTCGACTGTCCGGATGCAGAAGCCCTAGCGGCATTCAAGCATAACATCCGTGATGAGTGGCTCGCCCGGCACCTCGGTCAGGAGAAGCCGAAATCAATGGCAGCCCTCACGACACTCATGACCCGCTTTTGCGCGGGAGAGGATAGCTGGTTGGCTCGTAGCAATAACATATCAAGGAACCTTGGCGCCGGATACCAAGGTGAACGGCGAGTCATGTCACAGCAAACACAAGCGCCCGCAGAACGGTGATAACGCCAAGGGCACGACGGTCAATGCCGGATTCAGAGGCTCTAAATCCGGTCGTGGAAAAAGCCATTCAAAAGAAGTACTCCGGGCCCGTCCGATTTGGAACGCATACTCGATCGCCGTGTCAAATACACGGCACCCCGGTAAGCCAGCCAATCACACCAACAGAGAATGCTGGGTGTTCAAGCAGGCCGGCAAGATAAATGCCGAAGACAAGGACAAGGGGCTGCACAGCGATGACGAGGAGGAACCCCGGCCGCCGAACACAGGAGGACAGAAGATGTTCCCCCCACAGGTGAGGACAGAAAATATTATATACGCAACCCACATCCCCAAAAGGGAACGAAAGCATGCACTAAGGGATGTATACGCGATGGAGCCCGTCGCCCCAAAGTTCAACCCATGGTCCTCTTGTCCGATCACATTTGATCGTAGGGACCACCACAGTATCCGTCATGGCGGATCTGCCGCATTGGTCCTAGACCCAATCATCAGCGGATATCACCTCACTCGAGTCCTTATGGGCGGCGGCGGCAACTGAACCTGCTACCGGGATACGGTGCGCATAAAATGGGTATGGACCCTCGAGGATCAAACCCACCAAAAGCGACCTTTAAAGGCGTTATTCCGGTGTAGAGGCCCATTATGCGGGCTCAATCACTGCTGAAGTGGTCTTCGGATCTCCGGACAACTTCCGAGCGAGGAGTTAATCTTGATATCGTCCCGTTCTGCGGTGGCTATCACGCCTTTGCTCGGGTGCACCGCATTGCAAGATTCAATGTGGTACCGCACTACGCATATCTCAAGCTCAAGATGCCAGGACCTAGGGGGTCATCACAGTCAATGGAAACACAGAATGCTCGCTCCGTACAGAGGAGCACACTGCAGCCCTCGCAGCAGAAGCACAAAGCAGCCTTTTGAGGCAATTCACCAGTTCGGCGATCAAGCCCCCGGACACCGTCAAGCGCGTCCGGAATAACCTACAACAGGATCGCCTGGCACGGTCAAAGCTCGCCTAGCAATTCAGCCCCCGCCCTAGTCTTAGTACAACGGCAAAGTCCGTCCCACGTGTGCATAATTACGCATTGAAAATACCATGGGTACAGGCGGGGGCACGATCACGGCGCGTCCCACAATGCGGTTTAACTGCACTAGGGGCTTACTACCTTCATCACTCTCTCTCTCTCTTTCAGGACTCTACTCTCAAGGACACATGATACAACAGAAGGAGGCAGGGAAGCTTCGTCATACAACGGAATCCCTGTGTGGTCTCACGATAACAAGCTAAATACCTGTTTTAAGATACCAGTCCGCACCTATTGTTTTCTCACCGCACCACTTGTATCATTATGCTTTAACGCATTTCTTAAATAAACAATGCATAGTACTAGTCTATTATTGCATCCTATATTCTTTTATACATATGATTATCTATGACAATCAGCACCTGTACACTGTGGTATGGCAAATACGCTAGGGACTTCTGTATACCCCATAATTCGGCGTGAGAAGTACGAATACTTTCGACAGTGCGGCACCCCGAACTTATAGAATTATATGCATCAGCTCCGAATCATGTCTTGGGTCAATAGTTGGGCTTACCCGGCTCCCATGTTTTGGTACCTTACGTTACGCTATATCGGTTAATGTAGCACTGGGAGAACTACTGCGATTGTGCCCCGGTTCTTCCGGCCGAGCACCTCGATGAAAGCTAAAGCTGTTGTCATGATGAGGCGAGAGCTGTGTCGAATTTGAGTTGGCGGACCCTCTAGATTGAACTGCAGGGTGCCTTGAAGATCACACCTCCGACCTACCTACGTCTCGTCGCCTCGCAAGGATCTAAACTACATAAAGAACAACACAAGGGACACGAGGGTTTATACTGGTTCATGCCACCATTGTGGTGTAATACCCTACTCCAGTTTGTGGTGTGGTGGATTGCCTCAGGGGCTGATGATGAACAATACAAGGAAGAACTCCCTCGCGAGGTGAGGAGTTCTTGTGGTGGTGAATCTGGCTAAGGTTCTTCCTCTTCTCTCTTCTCTCGCTTCTCGCCTCCTAGCGTTCTATCAGATGCCTTCTTTCGGATGCCTCCTAGGGCTCTATCCGCTTGCTTTCAGATGCCTCTACTCTGTGGTGGCTAGTCCTATTTATAGAGCAAGGCCCTGGTCCTCTTCCCAAATATTGAGCGGGAAGGCGCCAACAATTGGCCATTTTGAAGGGGAACATCTAGTACACTTATCCTGACTAAAGTCGGTCCTCGCTTTGCCAAAGACTCGGCAGTGGCCTTGGCTTGGGCTCCACGATGACCTCCTTCCTGCCGTTCTGCTGGTCTTGGTCTTGTTGCACCAAAATGGTTGCCTTTGCTTGATACTCTTGCCTGCGCTTGCTCCCTTTGCACCAAAGAGGAAACAAGGACTCTGCGCAGGCCGGCGCCCGCCTGGCGCCCGCCCGGCCTCGGTCGTCATGGCTTGCGTCATGGACACCTCGTGAGGTACCCCGCCTTGATCTCTCCGCCTCCTCGCGAGCCAGCCTGATGAGGAGTCGTGCACGAGGAAGCTTTACGTAAATCCCATGTAATTGGCCCCTCGCTAGGGTCTTGAGCTTGTGTTGATGAAGATGGGCCGTCTTGGGCCACTCCTTGAAACCACGCTGCAAGCCGCAGCGAGGCAAATCCGGGTACCCCCGTTCCCGAAGCCATGACAGTATAGCCCGGGCCCAAAGCGCGCTGGACTTCAGGCGGAGAAGCGAAGGGCAAGTCACGGCGCCCGTGGGCCCGCGTGGCGGTTGATTGGACGCGGGCGTCCCTGCTTCCCCACGACGCCTCGGCAACTGCACGAATTGACAAATGAGCGGTACCCGGCCAGGCTTACCCTCTTTGCCCTCTTCAATCGTTGCCCAGATCCCTTTTCTCGTTCTTATCCTTCCTGCTTTCGAAATCCCCACATCTACTCCAACCCTGCGCCCTAGCAAGGCATGGCGCCTCGCCGGTTCCGGCGAGCTTGTTTCGCCCGCTTTGGATCCTCTGAACGCGTGTCGGAGAAGTGCCTTGCTCGGACGCGCCAGATGATGGCGGCGCAAGGCAACGACGGGGCGGCGGTGCTCAAGGTCGGCTCCGCTCTTCCCGAGGACCAAGGAAGCACCTTCGACCCGCTCTTCGTGAGCGCCATCACCGCCGGTCTGGTGCCACCCTTCTCCGAGTTCTTCTTTTCTGTCCTCCGCCATTATAACCTGCAAGCTCTGCACCTCCACCCCAACTCTGTTCTTCTCCTGGCGATCTTCGCCTACTACTGCGAGGCTCATGTCGGGGTACAGCCCTCAGTGGCCTTGCTGCGCCATTACTTTTACCTCCGGGTTTCTCGCGGCCCCATTACTGCGTGCGCGAGCTTCGTTGCGTACTCCAGCTCCAATGCTATCTCGAAGCCTGGGAAGAGGATTGAAGGCTTCCGGAGCAAGTGGGTCATGGTGGACGCTGGGCGCATCCACCCCCGGCTGATCCTGCCCACGAGGCAACCTGAGTCCGTCGGCCTTTCGGTCTCATGGAGCTCGTCGATCCTCGCCAAGCCAGGTGTTGGAGAAGGATGGGCCAGCGGACTGTGGCGGGCAACATGGCGTCGGCGAAGCTGACCAGGGCGTCGCCAGGGGAGTTCTGGAGCACCGGGTGGCCTGCTTCGGCAAGATTCGCCTCCTTGTGGAGGCTTTGCCCGAGCCCGTAGTCTTGGCCGACGAAGATCTGGCCGCGGTCCTCCAATCCTTGGTGCAGGGAGGCGTGGCGAGGCTGGAGGGTGCTCTGCACTGCCTGTTCCTTCGGCATGATTGGGAGCATGTGGTGAACTCCATGCCCGCTTTCAACGGGGACGAGCCTATGCCCGCGGAGGTTCCGGAGGACCCGGCGGCCCTAGTGAACGTATCCTCGGGCGACTCCGGCAGAGAGGAGGAAGAAGAGGAGCAGGGAGGGGAGCCCGATTCTGAGGCGACCGACAGGAAGTCGAGGGTGCCCCTCCCTTGGCGCAGTTCCCGCGCTCTTCGCCTCATGCCAGACGACGACGAGGATGGCGACGAGCGAGGCGGTGAATGCTCGCCCCTGATCCCGAAGAAGAACAGGGGCGAGCTGGTTCTCCATGAGCTCGCCTCCCGGCTCAGGCGATCTCAGGCGTGCCTCCTGCTCCCGAGTCTCTTGAGGTTGACCCCAGTAGCCGGCTCTCGGGCTTGAAGTTCGGCCGGAGGTTGCTTGAGCCCGCGAGCGATGATCAGTAAGTGCTTGGCTCTAGTTTGGCTTCTTGCTTCGTTGCTGAGGCTTTACGTTCATATTCTTTGGCTAGGTTGGCGCCTGCGGCGAAAAAGCTGAAGGGGGCCCCTGAGGCTTCGTGCAGGAGCAACATTTCGCCCACGGGAGAAAAGTGCGGCAAGGCCCACGCTTCTCTGCCAGTCATCCTCGCGAGGCCAGGCGGGGTGTGTTGGGGCGAGCTCAGCCCCCGTGGCCCGAGCGACTCTCGAGGCAGCTTCGCCTGACGCCACCGTCGCAGTCGTCGGGGCGCAGATGGTCCCCACTCATGGTGCCGTGATCTCACTGCCGTCTTCTCCTCCTACTCCACCAACTGCCATTTCTCCGACTCCGTCTACTGTCCTGGATCATGCTGCTGCTGAATTGGACCGGCTGCGAGGAGATCTCCAGGGCGTCGACCCTCGCCAAGTGGCCGGGCGCCTGGTGCTGGCTTCTGGCTGGGTCCGCTTCGATGCTTCAATTCGAGCAGCGCTGGTTCAGGCCGCGACGGCCTGCGACGAGGAAAAACAGGCCATCCTTCAGGCCAGGGCCACTCGTGATGCCGCCTTGGGGGAGGTTGCGGATGTTCAGGGTCGCCGCAAGGCGCCGGAGAGCGAAGTGCGGGGCCTTTGCGACCAGCTCGCCAAGGAGGCCCGTGACCGCCCGGAGGAGAAGGAGGCGGTGAAGGCCAGCGAGACAACCGCCAAGGACCGGGATGCGAGCAGGCTTGGCCATAGCGCCGCTTAGATCTGTTGGAGCGAGGCGTTGAGGCGAGGAAGATCGAGCTGGACGGCAAGGCGCGGGTCCCGGCGAGACCGCGTGGCGCCGCGAAGATGGAGGAGAAGGCTCGCGCCTTGCTGAAGACGCTTTATGACAGCGGCCTGGAGAGTCCGCTAGCCAGCGCCGAGGATGGTCCCGCAAAGTTGCTTCCCTTCCTGGTCCGCGCCCATGAAGATGTCGCGATTGGCCTGGGCCCCACGGCTGAGGCTGATGCGCGTGTCCTTTCTTCTGCAAAGATCGACACGCGTCTTCACCCGTCTACCTTCGCGACCCCAACGTTGATCTGGACAGCTGCCGGAGCTCGTGAGTGGTGAGCTTGCGCTGCCGCCATTGGAAGGCTGTGAAGGGTTGAGCGGAGGCTCTGCTGGCGGTTCCGTGCCTTGACGCACCAAGCCAAGGCGAGGTGCTGCCGATCCTCGAGGCTCCACGAGGCGAACCTGCCCAACAGCTAGCGCCGCGCCAAATGACATGGCGCTGCTTTAAAGTGACCCCTTCGTGGCTCCTGTCCTGCTTTCAGCTCCTGCAACATGCATCATGCCTTGTGGAGGCGTTTAAACTTGTGTTTGGCGTTGTGAAAACAATTATGGACTGTAATATTTGCTTTTGAATTCTTCAAGATTTGCGCTTTTCCTTCCTACTTGCTTGTGTTCTACGTCGGCAGAGCCCGGCCCCGCGCATACCTCAGCCGCCGTTAGCCCCGACCGGAAACCAGGGGCGGGACCAAGGAGTGAGGGGCTACGTGACCCGATTAGGCTCTGAGTCGCGATGCTCAGGGAGTCCCCTTGACGCGCTTGAATAGCAAGTAGGGAGGGGAGATGCATGAACAGATTTACTGCTCTACGCCTTCCACAGAGCCCGCCCCACGCATACCTCAACCGCCGTTAGGCTTTGAACTAAGGGGTGAGGGGCTACGTGACGATTCGGCTCTGAGTCGCGATGCTCAGGAGTCCCCTGAGCAACGTTCAAACGCAGCCTTCATACCTTGGCTCCGCTCGGGAGAGGCGTCAGACGAACCAGGCCCGAGGGGCCTGGGTTGGGTGGCGTGCGTCTGGGAGTGACCCAGGCGTAGCCCCCATGCCCAGGCCCCTCGCGGCACTCGAGGAGGCGTTCTGACGAGGCCAGGACACTGAGGCTCTAGGCTCCACGAGGTTGATGCAGCCGGGGCCACCCTCAGTTCTTTATCACCGGTAGCGGAGCATAGCGCTTCTGCGTATGTCACGGGCATAGCAGCTCCTCGGCAAGGTCGTTAGCCAAGACGGAGCATGGTGCTTCCCCAGTGCGTGGGAGGGGCTCCCCCTTCGGGAGGAGCCAGGGGGCATCATGTACAGCCCATACGACACGTGGCTGGCATGGTAGGGCTTGGCGAGGTGTATCTAGGCACCCGTGAGCAGTAGCGGGACTCACGGGCCCTACCTCCAAGGCGGGTTGCGCCTGTCTCGGGCCTTTCTTGTAATGTGCTCCTGCAAGTTTGGTTAGATGCCCGGCGCTCACGTCCTCGGGTCCCGGCCCTCGAGCTAGCTCAGCCGTGTTGGTATGCCGGTCGTGATGCCAGTGGACAAGGCCAGAGGGTGAGGGCTGGAGAGCCAGTAAGGGCATGTGAGTCGCGATGCTCAGGTACCCCCCTTTAACGTACAAGCGGCCGACATGAAGGAAGAAGGGTGCCGTGGACAGGCATCAAGTAATGATCATAAAGAGTCAAACACACGACTCGAGTAAATGCAAGAGGGATACACGCATGCTTGGTCGGGGACCGAGTGGTTTGGGATAATGCAGCGAGGGGCGACCCCAATAAAAGCAAGCTAAAGCATGAACAAAAGGGATACATGCCGCAGAGACGGTCCCAGTGACACAGGAATGATGCAGCCTTTAGGGCGCCCCAAATTTGAAAAGTAAAGCTCGAAGGATGTCACACGATGATGCCGAAGATGAAGGGGTGCTGAAGTAGCGTCGTCGTGCCTCGCGAAGCCGATCTTCACGAGCCCCGGTGCCTGAGGAGCCTCGGGAGGCTCCGGAGGCGCTGGTGGCTCCTCACGGACCATCTCCATCTCTGCCAGACTGCGGAATGCACGGCCGCTGAGCCTCGGGATGCTCCTCATGAGGCTTTGGCGCTGCTTGACCATGTTCGGCAGCCGTAAAGGCATCACGAACATAGTTGTGGGCGGACCTTCGCACTGGCGTCCCACGCGCAAGGGCAGGAGGCGCCTCACGAGGCGGCTCGGTTGAGCCCCTGGTATGTCGATGCAGACGCTGCAGCCCACCATCCTCGCCGGATGGGGAGCCACTGGCAGGGTAAGCGGCGGTCGCCACTCATGACTCTTGACTCCTGCAGCTCTGAATGATCTCGGCGAACTCCACGAGGGTTTGGCCCTCCGTGCCTTGCTCCTGCCTGAGGGAAACGTGCCTTGAAACACGCCTCCAAGTGGTGCCCGAGCACCTCCCTCGTGAGCTTAGCAAAGTCGATGGCCCTCCAGGAGAGAGCCCCCGAGCCTTGCTCGAGGAGGGCGCCGGGCGCGCCTTCCTATGCGACAGAAGGAGGCGCCCCTGGAACGGGCGCGGACTCTGAGGGGCCTGCCTCCCGAGGGTTATGACCAGGGGATGTCTTCTTCTTCTTAGGGACCACCTCGGGAAGCCCTCCGCTCCTGCGATCTGGGTCTTCAATTGACGCGGCTCGAAATGCACGCTCCAAGGAACCTGCTTCGTCTCTCTCTTCACAAGGCACCGTGGATGACTTCCACCGCTACACGGCATCTTGAGGACATTGTAGCCATGATGAGTCACTGACCATGAATTTAGCCGTAGCCGGTACTCGAGCATGGCATTGTACAAAGAAAGAATGTGCGCGACGTCAAGTCAATGAGCTCGGTGCGGTAGTTGTCAGCGCGTCCGAAGGTGAAAGGAAGGCGGACCTGCCCTATCGGAACTGTGGAACCATCGGTGACTCCGGCGAAAGGCTTGGTTGGCTGAAGCTGATTGTATGCGCACTTGGAGATTGTTGAATGTCTCGGCCAGACGGGACATTGAGCCCGCTCTTGCCATCAATGAGGGTCCTGGTGACTTGCACATTGCTGATGATTGGGGAACAAAGAATCGGGAGGACTCCGGCTGTGGCCGCGCACTTGAGCTGATCCGCCAAGCTGAACGTGATGGCGCATGCTGACCACCTGAGGGGACGTGTGGCTTCGAGCCTGGGAAGGACTGCATTCCCTTTGCGAGCGAACTACTTGAAGATGCGCTGAGAGGCTGGGGCTTGAGCTCTGCCCAGGATGCAAGCGATCGTGCGCGGCTCCTGGAAGCCCCTAGCCCATCGTCCTGGTGATGGTCTTCATTTCTCCTTGGCTGCGGTGGCAGAGGAGGGAGGCCTGCGTTGCCTTGTGGGCGATCCTCGCGAGGCTGATCCCTCCAGCCTCCCTCGCGAGGCGGGTCCCTCCAACCTCCCTCGCGAGGCTGATCTACCAGCCCGGTCCTCGCGAGGTCGGTCACGCCACCCTTGGCGAGGGCCACAGTCTTCCCATCGTCCTCCACCTCTTCCTCCTCCTCGGCCATAGCTCTGGTCGTTGCGCTTCAGGCGTCGGCGGCGCAGACATCCCTTACGACCACTTCGAGCTCTTAGCATTCGTTGGTGTTGTGGGTGTGGAGGTCGTGGTACACGCAGTACCGGCTGCCCTTGGATGACTCAGGCTGATCCCTTCCTCGCTTGGTGTCCGGCTCTGCTGCAAGCACCGCAGCCCCTTTGTGCTTCACGTCCTTGACCATGGGCTTCTTCTCTTCTGGGTCGGCAGCCGACAGCTCGAGGAGGGAAAGGCGTCCTTCCTCAGCCTGGCGCGCCAGTCGCCAAGTTGAACAGCTCAAGGGGCGTGCACATGTCTTCATGGATCGCGAGCTCTTCTTTCATCTTGACGTCCACGCACACCGTCGGAGAAGGCTGAGATGATGGCCTCCTCGAACACCACAGGGATCTTAAAGCGGCGTTGTTGAAACGTTAGATGAACCTGCAAGGGTCTCCACAGCTTCGCTTGATGCGGCGCAAGTCACCGATGGCGGGGCCGATCGCGGTGCCTGCTGGAAGTTGGCGATGAATCGGTGCGCATCTCGTTCAGGAGGAAATCGTGCCAGGAGCTGGGTTCGAGGAGCTGGTGGGCACCGCCCTTGAGCGCCATGGGAAACCAATTCGCCATGACCTTCAGTCCCGCTTATGCGGCTTGATGCCCAGCTCATAGAGCTGGAGGAACTCCGCAGGTCGGCCCGTGCCATCGTAGCATGGGGGCAGGTCGGCTTGAACTTGCCCTGCCAGGCCACGGTGCGCAGCTTTCGGCCCGGTGAAGGCACGGCGGCCTGCGAGGCCACGGAGGCCTTTGGTGACGGAGGGCTTGATCTTGAGGTCCCCATGCGCCACCGCCAGAGCAGCGTGGGGTCTTAGTATGCCACTGGAGCAGGAGGCTCGGTCGTGGCCGGGCGGTGGGAGCACTCGGGCAGCTTCTTGGGGACGAGGGAGCTCTTGGCAGCTCTTCTTTTCTTTGTCTTTGGTCTTTGGGACGGAGTGGGTTCCGCCCAGGCCACACGCCTGGGGCTAAGGCGCCTTCTTGAGGGGGAGGCGGCCGAGGCGCCTCGAACTTCATCGCGCAAGGCACGGCGGGCGTGGTGCAGCGAGAGAGGATGGCGAGGAGCCCCAGTGGCGTGGAAGCAGCTCGGTGATGCGGGCGAGCCACTCGTCGTAGAGGTCGTCGACGGGACGGTAGTGCAGGAGTTCCCGCGCCAGGAGCAACGCGGCGTGCGCGTCCGCAGGAGCGCGACGGGCGTGGGACGAGGAACCGGCTGGAGTCAGCGACGGGGTGGCAGTGCGGCCTTCCCGCCGCACCGAAGGATGCAGAGACGACGCCTGCTGCTCGTTCCCCGCCGGGCCGGTGGCGGCGTTAAGCGGCGGCTGACGGAACGGCGGCGGTACTCGCCGACGGGGCCGTCTGGGCGACGCGAGCAGCGGCAACGGCGCTGGCAGGCGAGCTCGGCAAGCGTCGACATGGATGCGAGGGCGGCGAAAAGCAGGGCGGCGGAAGGCGGATTCAGTGCACCTACCGGGCGCGCCAAATGTCGGATTTCGGGTTCCGGCAGGACCCTCTAGATTCGAACTACAGGGGTGCACGCGGAGATCACACCTTCAACCTACCTACGTCTAAATGCGCCTCGCAGGATCTAAACTACATAAAGAACAACACAAGGGACACGAGGGTTTATACTGGCAGGCCACCATTGTGGTGTAATACCCTACTCCAGTTTGTGGTGTGGTGGATTGCCTCAGGGGCTGATGATGAACAATACAAGGAAGACCTGCCTCGCGAGGTGAGGAGTTCTCGTGGTGGTGGATCTGGCTAAGGTTCTTCCTCTTCTCTCTTCTCTCGCTTCTCGCCTCCTAGGGTTCTATGAGATGCCTTCTTTCGGATGCCTCCTAGGGCTCTATCCACTTGCTTTCAGATGCCTCTACTCTGTGGTGGCTAGTCCTATTTATAGAGCAAGGCCCTGGTCCTCTTCCCAAATATTGAGCGGGAAGGGCGCCAACAATTGGCCATTTTGAAGGGGAACATCTAGTACACTTATCCTGACTAAAGTCGGTCCTCGCCTGCCAAAGACTCGGCGTTGACGCCGGCTTGGGCTCCACGATGACCTCCTTGGCCCGTTCTGCTGGTCTTGGTCTTGTTGCACCAAAATGGTTGCCTTTTGCTTGATACTCTTGCCTGCGCTTGCTCCCTTTGCACCAAAGAGGAAACAAGGACTCTTGCAGGCCGGGCGCCCGGCGTGGCGCCGCCCAAACCTCAGTCATCATGGCTTGCATCATGGACGCCTCGTGAGGTACCGCCTTGATCTCTCCGCCTCCTCATGAGCCAGCCTAATGAGGCCATGCCCGAGGAAGCTTTCATCGTCCGCCCAATCTGGCGAGCCCTCGCGAGGTCTTGAGCTTGTGTTGATGAAGATGGGCGTCTTGGGCCACTCCTTGAGCCACGCCATGCAGGTCAGTAGGCGAGCAAGTCAGGGTACCCCGTTCTGCCCTGCACGACAAGCTGGTCGCTGTCATGCGAGGTCTCAAGTCCCTAAAGACTTTTTCCACTTCGGGCGAGGAGCCGGCCTTGTCCGGCTTAGGCGTGTATATCGCCCCAAATTCGGCTGTCCGAAGACTAGGGGCTTCGCGAAAATTTCAAACTGTAGACTTCTATGGCTAAGTGAGAGCGATAAAGCATTATAGTCCGATTGCCTGGTTCGTTGCGCTGAACACCTCCCTCGAAGGACCCAAGAATGGGAAAAAGAGTGCTCAGATTTATCTCGAACACCCCAGCACTAGTTGCATGGGGGCAGAAGCCGACGACTAGCAACTCTCAGAATTTATAAATGGCCGCCTGAAGGTAATTTTTAAATACAAAAGTGTTGCATAACGAACATGAACTAGTTTTCATAAACACAAGGATCACATGAGCAAGTTCATTCAAAGACTACATCTTTGGTACATTCGTCCGCCACGAGACGGGCACCCTTCAGGACACTTTCATAATACATTTCGAGGTGGCAATGCTCCTTGCCTTGCGGCGCCCTCCTTCACCAGCTTTTAGGTGTCCATCTTCGCCTGATGCACCTTTGCATCGGCAAGACCCTAACGGCGCCTTCGATGCAAACGGACCGCTTGATGACTTCCGGTAGTGGCAGGTGCATCTACAACCGCCTCACTAGGCGAAGTAGCTGTTGGGAAGGGGAATCGCCAGGGCCACATCTCTGGACTATAAGGCCCCTCATGGCCTGTCCGGCCGCCTTGTGGAGCTCGACCAATTGCTTCAGCTAGTCGCTCACGGGCATCGGGTGTTCGGTCCTAGTATACTGAGACCAGAACAACTTATCCGTCGAGCTCCCCTCCTCGGCCTGGTAGAACTTCGCGGCGTCAGACACACTACGGGGCAGATCTGCGAACGCTCCTCGTGAGCTCCGAACTCGGGTAAGTAAAAGGAAATTTTCTTTCGCATGCCTACTTTGCATAATGAATGCCTTACCCGCCGCTATCTTTTTCACCGCCTCAACCTCCTGGAGGGCCTTTTGGGCTTCGGCCTTGGCATTTTTTGCACTTTCGAGGGCCTGGGCAAGCTCGGACTCTTGCGTCCTCGAGTCAAGCTCCAGGGACTCATGCATCTTGACAGCACCTAGAGCTCTTGCTGCACCTCAACTACCCGGGCTTCGTGTCTTTCTCGCTCAGTGCGCTCCTTGGCTGCTTTGTTTTCGGCCTCGGACAACGCCTTCTTGAGGGTCGCCACTTGGATCGTGGCCCATGGCAAAATTCATGATGATCCTATTATTCTGCAACCAACTCTTTCTTTTTTTCATATTGACAAGGTATTGCTTACCTTTGTTCTCCTCGAGCTGCCTCTTGGCAAGGCCGAGCTCTTCCCTGGATTGCTCAAGGTCCTGCTGTAGTGCGGCGACCTCCGCAGTACGTGCGCCAGCGGCCAGCAGGGAAGTCTCCAGATTCACATAGATATACTATAATTAGACTCCTGCGGTTATCATTCGATCCTCTATTCGGCCTTTCTTCACGAACGCCAAACAGAGCATCAGGGGCTACTGTCTATGCGGTGATATTTCCCTATAATTTAAATACTTACCTCAAAGCCTGTTAGGAGGTCGGGCGAAGCTTCGATTAGTCCGCTCTTGGCGGATCGAACTTCTCCATCACCGCACTCATGATAGTGCGGTGTTTCTTCGTCGATGGAAGCGCCTTTTGAGCGTTTCCGGCAAGCAAGTTGTCCGGTGCCTCTAGATGGACAGAGGTCCACGCACGAGCGGCTTGCCCCTCTTCCTGTGGGGTCGCCTGACAGAGTCCGGGACCCTTTGGAGGTTCCGCCGGTGTTCGACTGGAGGCCGAACTCGGAGCCCATGGGAGTCTTGCTCCCTTTGCGCCCAGGGTCCGGAGTGTCGCCTTGAGGCGCCTCCAGGACTACCTCCCCCCGGCTCGGTGCCCTTTGATACAACACCTCGGCGTCGCCGTGGAAGGCGAGGGTGGAGGCGGTCGGAAGTGAATCGCTATTCATATCCGACGGGTCCAAAGAGCCATCCGACGAAGATACGTCGATATGGGCTCGGGACGGACTGCGTAATCATGTTTGGCATGATGAGAAGCAGTGCGATAAAATATATCAAGAATTATTATGGTATCCGGATACTTACGACTTCGGCCAGGGCTTGTCCACAGGCAACCACTCGTCGTCGTTGTGGGCCGCGGTCGTGGAGCAGTCCGGAAGGAGGGTCCTTCCTTTCTTGGACCCTTCGGCCTCCCCGGTTGAGGCGGCCTTCCTTTTCTTGTCTCCCCGGCTAGGGGAGTACTCTCCTCTTCCTCCTTGTCGTCATCGTGGGAGGAGTGCGCCTTGGAGTGTTCGGACGATGAGTCCAACACAACCTTGCGCCGGAGACCCTGTTGGGTCCCCGTGGCCTTCTTCTTGGCCGTCTTCGCTGGCACCTCGTAAGGTGCCGGAGTCAGCATCTCCATTAGGAGAGCGTCTGCTGGATCTTCGGGCAAAGGCGAGTCAATCCGCTCGGCCGTCTCCACCCAGTCTGTCAAAGGCATGGGGGCTTAGATCACGCATATGATTAAACTAAGGAAACTAAACATCTCGTGATGTGTAAAACCACCTACCGGATTGGCGGCGCTTATGCAGCTGAGTCCGCGGGTCCTCGGTAAGGGAGGAGGTACCGGTACCTTTAAACAGCACCCTCCAGACGTCCTTGTGCGTCGTGTCGAAAAGCTCCTGCAGCGTCTGGTGCTCGGCCGGGTCGAACTCCCACAAATTGAATACCCGTTGTTGACACGGGAGGATCCGGCGGAAGAGCATGACCTGGACCACGTTGACAAGCTTGATTTTCTTGCTCATCATGTTCCTGATGCAGGTCTGGAGTCTGTTCAGCTCTCTGCGGGTTACCCCAGACAGGCCCTTCTCTTTCCGTGGAGGTGAGCCGCGTGGGGATTCGGATCGGAACTTCGGGGCCGCCACCCAGGTTGGTGTCAGCGGCTCGGCGGTGATGTAGAACCACCCGATTGCCACCCCTTTATGGTCTCCACATAGGAGCCCTCGAGCCATGTGACATTGGGCATTTTGCCCACCATGGCGGCGCCGCCAAGATTCCGCTTGTTGGCCGCCTACAACCTTCGACTTGACATTGAAGGTCTTCACCACAGCCGAAGTGGGGCTGGATGCGGAGGAAGGCCTCGCATTACCCATTTATAAACGCCGAGATGTTGAGGATGAAGTTCAGGGCCAGGTCGTGGAAGTCCAGCCCATAGTAGAACATGAGGCCAGCGGACGAATGGGTGGAGAGGAAATCCCAGTCCATGGACGAAGTGGGTGAGGAAGACCACCTCTCGTAAGGTTCCGGGTAGGGACGATCTGCCCCGCGTCGGGCGGCGATGCGTGATATCCATGACCAAGTAGCCGGCTCGCAGCTTCTCGATGTCCTCCTCCGTGACGGAGGATTTCATCCACTTGCCTCCCGCTCCGGACATGATTGACGCGGTTTGAGGAGAAAAGGGGCAAGCTTGGGCGTTGGAGCTCGAGCGCGCAAGAATGGATATGCGAGAGAGAAGAAGGCGTGGGTGAAAGAGGTGAGGTCCTTATCCCTTTATAAAGGCGGATGAAACTATGCACCCCCACTTGCCTATTAAACTGGCTTGATCCCCAAGCACCGTAATTGATGGCGCGGTTGGGTTACCCACGTCCGTATTGATGAGAATCCCGTGATAAGGGGACACGATCTCTGCTTCGACAAGACGTGCCTAGGGAACTGCCTCGCAATATGTGCGGTGGCAGGTTGCGAAAAACGGTTCGAATAATGACCGGGCCATGGCGTGATGTCATGCTATAATATGTCAGCCGATTAGATTTGTGGAAATATTATTCTCTCTACGATGGTATGTGGAACTTGTTTTGCAGAGCCGGACACTATCCTTGTGTTCAAGATCTTCTATGTAGTATTCGGAGGAGGAACCTGCCTTGCAATGCCGAAAACAATCTGTAGCGGACTCATCATCGTCATTGAAGCTGGTTCAGGGACTACCGAGGAGTCTGGATTAGGGGTATCCGGACAGCCGGACTATATCCTTTGGGTCAACTGTTGGACTATGAAGATACACGATTGAAGACTTTGTCTCGTGTCCGGATGGGACTCTATTGGCGTGGAAGGCAAGCTTGTCGATACGAATATGTAGATCTCCTTCTGTTGTAACCGACTCTATGTAACCCTAACCCCCTCCGGTGTCTACATAAATCGGAAGGTTTAGTCCGTAGGACAACAACAATCATACCATAGGCTAGCTTCTAGGGTTTAGCCTCTATGATCTCGTGGTAGATCAACTCTTCTAATACTCATATTCATCAAGATCAATCAAGCAGGAAGTAGGGTATTACCTCCATAGAGAGGGCCCGAACCTGGGTAAACATCGTGTCCCCTGCCTCCTGTTACCATCCGCCTTAGATGCACAGTTCGGGACCCCCTACCCGAGATCCGCCGGTTTTGACACCGACAACCTCCATACATGAAAAGAAGGGGTTTTTCCTGCGTGCTTTCCTCCCTGACTCCCCCTCCCCCTCCCACGACACGCCCGCGTGCGCCGAGGGGAAACCCTAGCCGCTAGGCCCTCGGCCCTATCTCCCTCCTCGTCTAACACCGCCATGACAGTGTGACGGGCCAAGCCCGGATGGCGCAGCAGCGGCAGGACCCTTCCTTCTCCTTTGGCCGAGTATGGCCGAGCCCAATGGCATGTGGTGAGGGGCGTGGTGGGGTGGAGCATCCGGCTGGAGGCTACGCGCCGGTGTCTGATGACCCAAAAGTATAGGGGATCTATCGTAGTCCTTTCGATAAGTAAGAGTGTCGAACCCAATGAGGAGCAGAAGGAAATGATAAGCGGTTTTCAAGAAGGTATTCTCTGCAGTCTTGAAATAAGTGGTATGAGATAGTTTTGTGATAAGATAAATTGTAACGAGCAACAAGTAACAAGAGTAAATAAAGTGCAGCAAGGTGGCCCAACTTTTTTGTAGCAAAGGACAAGCCTGGACAAACTCTTATAATAGGAAAAGCGCCCCGAGGACACATGGGAATATCGTCAAGCTAGTTTCATCACGCTCATATGATTCGCGTTAGTACTTTGATAATTTGATATGTGGGTGGACTGTGCTTGGGTGCTGTTCTTACTTGAACAAGCATCCCACTTATGATTAACCTCTATTGCAAGCATCCGCAACTACAACAAAAGTATTAAGGTAAACCTAACCATAGCATGAAACATATGGATCCAAATCAGCCCTTTACGGCGCAACGCATAAACTAGGGTTTAAGCTTACATCACTCTAGCAACCCATCATCTACTTATTACTTCCCAATGCCTTCCTCTAGGCCCAAATAATGGTGAAGTGTTATGTAGTCGACGTTCACATAACACCACTAGAGGCTAGACAACATACATCTCATCAAAATATCGAATGAATATCAAATTCACATGACTACTAATAGCAAGACTTCTCCCTTGTCCTCAGGACCAAACGTAACTACTCACAAAGCATATTCATGTTCATAATCAGAGGGTAATAATATGCATACAGGATCTGAACATATGATCTTCCACCAAATAAACCAAATAGCATCAACTACAAGGAGTAATCAACACTACTAGCAACCTACTAGCACCAATCCCGGAATTGGAGACAAAATTGGATACAAGAGATGAACTAGGGTTTGGAGATGAGATGGTGCTGGTGAAGATGTTGATGGAGATTGCCCTCTCCCGATGACAGGAGCATTGGTGATGACGATGGTGATGATTTCCCCCTCCCGAAGGGATGTGTCCCCGGCAGAACAGCTCTGCTGGAGCCCTAGATTGGTTCCGCCAAGGTTCCGCCTCGTGGCGGCAAAGTCTCGTCCCGAGAGGTTGCTTAATGTTTTTTTTCTCATCGAAAGACTTCATATAGGAGAAGATGGGCGTTTGAGAGCCACCGGGGGGCCCACGAGGTAGGCGCCCTGTGGGGGCGCCCCACCCTCGTGAGCAGGGTGTGGCCCCAGCCTTCATCTTGGCAACGATTTTTCTTTATTTATTTTAAGATATTGCGTGGAGTTTCAGGACTTTTCGAGTTGTGAGAATAGGCCTCCAATATTTGCTCCTTTTCCAAATTTCTGTGATTCCAAATTACGCCATAGCCTCCCTCTTCCTATAAACCTTGTAAAATAAGAGAGAATAGCCATAAGTATTGTGACATAATGTGAAATAACAGCCCATAATGCAATAAATATCGATATAAAAACATGATGCAAAATGGACGTATCAACTCCCCCAAGCTTAGACCTCGCTTGTCCTCAAGCGAAAAGCCGATAACGATAAATATGTCCTCATGTTTAGAGGAAGAGGCGTCGATAAAAATAAAATACGGACATGAAGGCATCATGATTATTCTCATAACAGCAACATATATAGATTTTGTCATATGATTACTTATGTTCAAGTGATGATCTTTTCACAGTGCGGAAGTATGAATCAGAAACCTTATTGAGCACCAACAAATTATAACCTCGGTGTTTGAAGCAATTGCAATTTGTCATAACAACGGAAGTAGTCTATGTCAGAGCTTAAAAGCAAGTCCACATACTCAACTATCACTTAGTCCTTCATAATTGCTAACACTCACGCAATACTTGTGGTTACGGAATTTTAATCGGACGCAGAGAAAGATAGGCGCTTATAGTTTTGCCCCACAACCTTTTACCTCAAGGGTAATGTCAACAATAATAATTGATGCTCCCCTACATCCAATTATATATGTATATCATGTTCTTTCCAACATGCTAGGCTTGCCAAAGGATAAAATGAAAAAGGAAAGGTGAAGATTACCGTGACTCTTGCATAAGGTAGAGGATAATAATAAAAGATAGGCCCTTCGCAGAGGGAAGAAGAGGTTGCCGTGCGCTTTTATGGTTGAATGCACAAAATCTCAATGCAAAAGAACGTCACTTTATATTGCCCCTTGTGATATGAACCTTTATTATGTAGTCCGTCGCTTTTATTACTTCCACATCACAAGATCGTATAAAGCTTATTTCTCCCACACCAATCAATCATACATGTTTAGAGCAATTTTTATTGCTTTGCACCGATGACAACTTACTTGAAGGATCTTACTCAATCCATAGGTAGATATGGTGGACTCTCATGGCAAAACTGGTTTAAGGGTATTTGGAAGCACAAGTAGTATCTCTACTTGGTGTTGAGAATTTGGCTAGCATGAGGGGGAATGGCAAGCTCAACACGTCAGAGGATCCATGACTACATACTTTATCTCAGATGTAAGAAAACATAACTCATTATGTTGTCTTCCTTGTCCAACCTCAACTCTTTAGCATGTCATATTTTAGTGAGTGCTCCCAATCATAAAAGATGTCAATGATAGTATATCTATATGTGAAACCTCTATTTCCTTATTACTTCTTAATAATTGCAAGGATGACCAAAGCTATATTTGCCAACTCCCAACAACTTTTAATCATCATACTCTTTCTATGTGAAGTCATTACTTTCAATAAGATCAATATGAACTCTTTGATTCTTTTTATTCTTTTTCTTTTTTTTCACCCAAGATCATGGCAAAATAATCAAGCCCTTGACTCAACACTAATCTTTATTATATAGCTCACGGACTCGATTACAAAGAGGGATCATAAAGCAAAACTCAAAACTAGATCATGCCATGACTTTATTCTACTAAATCAAAATACTACTAAAAGGATCGAACTAAGAATAATGGTAAAGATAGGAGTTGTGATGGTGATACAATAACGGGGCACCTCCCCCAAGCTTGGCAGTTGCCAAGGGGAGTGCCCATACCCATGTGATTATGTCTCCTTTGCTGGTGAAGAAGGTGGAGGTGTCGTTGATTTAGTTGATGGCATAGACTTCTCCCTTAATTTGCGCTTTAGGACGGCATTTTGATCCCTCAGATCATCAATCTCCCACTCTAGGGTTAATATCTTCTTGCATAGGTCCTGCTTATTTTCCTGCAAGAGACTAAAAGGGATAAACTCGAACTTTGGTTTCTTTACCCTATCAGGGGGACCTGACTTTTTGAGCTCCACATGCATGTCCCCAGGTTGAGGTAGTGGGGTTTCATCTTCGTCTGAGCTCGTCTCTTCTTTCCCCTTGGGTTCATAGTCCTCTTCCTCCTCCATGGTCCAACCATCGTGCTCGACATCTCCATAGACCTTAGGATTTGCTAGATAATCATCCACATAGCTTTCTCCTTCCGAATCCTGGGATGACATGTTGATCTAATCTCTAGTAGGACAGCTAGAAACAAGAACAGAGGATATTTGCGTGATACGAGAGTCAAAACCTTTGGGAGAATATATAATGAATTTTTACCGACCAAAATATGTATCATGAAAGAAAACGGAGTCCGGAGGGCACACCAGGTGCTCACGAGGTAGGGGGGCGCGCCCAGGGGGGTAGGGCACGCCCACCACTCTCGTGAGGCCCTCGTGTCCTTCCCGGACTGCCACTTATTTTTCTATTTTTCTAAATATTCCAAAACAGAGAAATATTGCCTTAAAAATTATTTTGGAGTCGGTTTACTTACCGTACCACATACCTACTCCTTTTCGGAGTCTGAAACGTTCCGGAAAGTGTCCCTTATGTATTCCTCCGGGGTTACGGTTTCGATAATATTGGTTTCAACATTTATGGGATTACCTGAAATATAATGTTTGATTCTTTGACCGTTTACCACCTTCGGATTTGTGCCTTCGAAGTTGTTGATTTTTATGGCACCGGAACGATAGACCTCCTCGATAACGTAGGGATCTTCCCATTTAGAGAGAAGTTTTCCTGCAAAAAATCTTAAATGAGAGTTGTATAGCAATACATAATCACCTACATTAAACTCACGCTTTTGTATCCTTTTGTCATGCCATCTTTTAACTTTTTCTTTAAACAACTTGGCATTTTCATAACCTTGGGTTCTAAATTAATCAAGTGAGCTAATATCAAA
The DNA here is from genome assembly GCA_021605145.1 of Aegilops bicornis. Taxonomy (NCBI): domain Eukaryota; kingdom Viridiplantae; phylum Streptophyta; class Magnoliopsida; order Poales; family Poaceae; genus Aegilops; species Aegilops bicornis. The sequence continues at coordinate 3,419,780 of JAHIAL010000026.1, read as the reverse complement.
TAACCTCTTCTCACCGGCAAGTTTGAAATCATAGTTGAGCTCTTTAATTGCCCAATATGCCTTATGTTCTAGTTCGAGAGGTAAGTGACATGCTTTTCCATAAACAATTTTATACGGAGACATACCCATAGGATTCTTATATGCAGTTCTATAGGCCCATAATGCATCATCAAGTTTCTTGGACCAATTCTTTCTAGATCTATTAACAGTCTTTTGCAAAATTAATTTGAGCTCTCTATTGCTCAATTCTACTTGACCACTAGTCTGTTGGTGATATGGAGATGCAATTCTATGATTAACGTCATATTTAGCAAGCATTTTACGGAAAGCACCATGAATAAAGTGTGAACCACCATCAGTCATTAAATATCTAGGGACTCCAAAACTCAGAAAAATAACTTCCTTAAGCATTTTAATAGAGGTGTTATGATCAGCACTACTAGTTAGAATAGCTTCTACCCACTTAGTAACGTAATCAACAGCAACTAAAATATGTGTATAACCATTAGAGGCAGGAAAAGGTCCCATATAATCAAAGCCCCAAACATCAAATGGTTCAATAACAAGTGAATAATTCATAGGCATTTCTTGACGTCTACTAATATTACCAATTCTTTGACATTCATCGCAAGACAAAACAAACTTACGGGCATCCTTGAAGAGAGTAGGCCAATAAAAACCAGATTGCAATACCTTATGTGCAGTTCTATCTCCAGCGTGGTGTCCTCCATAAGCTTCGGAGTGACATTTGCGTAGGATCTGTTCCTGTTCATGCTCAGGTACACAACGTCTAATAACACCATCTACTCCTTCTTTATAAAGATGTGGGTCATCCCAAAAGTAATGTCGCAAGTCATAGAAAAACTTTTTCTTTTGTTGGTAGGTGAAGCTAGGTGGTATAAATTTAGCAACAATGTAATAACATAATCAGCATACCATGGAGTGCTATGAGAAGTGCTTATGACATTTAATTGTTCATCAGGAAAGCTATCATCAATAGGTAGTGGGTCATCAAGAACATTCTCTAACCTAGATAAGTTGTCTGCGCAACGGGTTCTTAGCTCCTTTTCTATCAACAATATGCAAATCAAATTCTTGCAAAGCAAGAGAACCCATCTAATAAGTCTAGGTTTTGCATCTTTCTTTTCCATAAGATATTTAATAGCAGCATGATCAGTGTGAATAGTTACTTTAGAATCAACAATATAGGGTCTGAATTTATCACAAGCAAACACAACTGCTAAGAGTTCCTTTTCGGCAGTGGCATAATTTCTTTGAGCATTGTCTAGAGTCTTACTAGAATAATGGATAACATAAAATTTCTTATCAACTCTTTGCCCTAGAACAAAGCACTTCCACAGATAATCACTAGCATCACACATAATTTCAAAGGGTAAATTCCAATCGGTGGGTGAACAACGGTGCGAGACTAATGCTTTCTTAAGTATTTCAAATGCTTCTACACAATCATCATCTAAGACAAATGGTACATCTTTTGTAATAAATTAGTCAGAGGTCGAGAAATTTTGAGAAGTCCTTAATGAACCTCCTATAAAATCCGAGGCGTGACCAAGGAAACTTCTTATACCTTTGATGTCCTTGGGACATGGCATCTTTAAAATAGCATCAACCTTGGCTTTATCAACTTCAATACCTCTTTCAGAAACTTTGTGCCCCAAGACAATACCTTCATTAACCATAAAGTGGCACTTTTCCCAATTCAAGACAAGATTAGTTTCTTCACATCTCTGCATAACTCGATCAAGATTGCTCAAGCAATCATCAAAAGAGGAACCATAGACGGAAAAGTAGTCCATGAAAACCTCACAAATATTTTCACAAAAGTAAGAGAAAATAGCCAGCATGCATCTTTTAAAGGTATCAGGTGCATTACATAAACAAAAAGTCATACTTCTATAAGCAAAAGTACCAAAATTGCATGTAAAAGTAGTCTGTGATTGATCTTTAGCCGACACAGGTATTTGAGAGAAACCAGAATAACTATCTAGAAAGCAATAATGTGTATGTTTGCATAACCTTTCTAGCATTTGATCAATAAAAGGAAAGGGGTAATGATCTTTCTTAGTAGCTATATTTAATTTGCTGAAATCAATTACCATCCTATAACCTGTGGTAATTCTTTGCGGGATTAATTCATCTTTATCATTAGGGACAACAGTAATACCTCCCTTCTTAGGGACACAATGGACAGGACTTACCCGCTGACTATCAGCAAGGGGATAAATTATACCTGCCTCCAGAAACTTGAGTATTTCTTTTCTTACCACTTCTTTCATTTTAGGATTCAAGCGTCGTTGAGGATCACGAACTGGTTTGGCATCCGCTTCAAATTATTTTATGTTGACATAGAGTGGGACTAATGCCCTTAAGATCATCAAGATTATATCCAATAGCGGCACGGTGCTTCTTGAGTTTTCAATAATCTTTTTCTTCATGCTCTGAAAGGTTAGCACTAATAATAACAGGATATATTTTCTTTTCATCAAGGTAAGCATATTTAAGATTATCGTGCAGCGGTTTAAGCTCAAACACGGGATCACCCTTGGGTGGAGGAGGATTCCCTAGGATTTCAACAGGAAAATTATGTTGCATAATAGGTTCCTGTTTAAAGAATACTTCATCTATTTCCCTTCTTTCATTCATAAACATATCATTTTCATGGTATAGCAAGTAATGTTCTAAAGGATCACTAGGAGGTACGGCAATAGAAGCAAGACCAATGATTTCATCTTTACTAGGCAATTCTTCCTCACGGTGTTGTTTACTAAATTTAGAGAAATTAAACTCATGAATCATATCATCCAAGCCAATAGTAACAACATTCTTTTCACAATCTATCTTAGCATTAACGATTATTCAAGAAGGGTCTACCAAATATAATGGGACAAAAGCTATCTTGTGGAGAATCGAGAACAAGAAAATCAGCAGGATATTTAGTTTTCCCACACAAGACTTCAACATCTCTAACAATTACCATTGCAGATATAGTATCTCTATTGGCAAGTTCAATTGTAACATCAATATCTTCTAACTCAGCAGGTGCAATTTCATGCTTAATTTCTTTATATAAATCATAAGTTATAACACTAGCACTAGCACCCATATCACATAAGCCATGATAACAATGATCTCCTATTTTAGCACAAATAACAGGCACGCCTACCATAGGTCTATGTTTATCTTTAGCACAAGGTTTAGCCATTCTAGCAGATTCACCACAGAATTGAATAACATGCCCATCAATATTATCAGACAAGAGATCTTTAACAATAGCAATATTAGGTTCTACTTTGACTTGCTCGGAGGTGTATAAGTTCTAATATTGCTTTTACGAACCTGATTGAAGCTTTAGCATGATCCTTTATTCTAACGAGGGAAAGGTGGTTTCTCAACATAAGAGGTAGGAACAATAGGATCATTATAAGTGACAGTCTTTTCTTGAACTTTAATAGGTGCAGCTACTTTTACTTCTATGGGAGGATGATATTTAAACCACTTCTCCTTGGGGAGATCAACATAAGTAGCAAAAGATTCACGTAAAGAAGCTACTATCTCAGAGTCAAGTCCATATTTAGTGCTAAACTTACGGAAAATATCGGTATCCATAAAAGATTTAACACAATCAAACTTAGGTGTCATACCTGACTCCTTACCTTCGCCGAGGTCCCAATCTTCAGAGTTGCGTTTAATTCTATCCAATAAATTCCATCTGAATTCAATAGTCTTCATCATAAAAGAGCCAAAGACAAGAAGTATCGAGCATGGTGCGATTGTTATCGAGAAAGCCGAGCATAAAAGTTACGAAGAATTGTCACTCTTGAGAGCTCATGATTGGGGCATGAATATAACATTGATTTAAGCCTCCCCAAGCTCGAGCGATGCTTTCTCCTTTATGAGGCCAAAATTATATATATAATTGCGATCACGGTGAACAAGATGCATAGGGTAATACTTTTGATGAAATTCCAATTTCAATCTTTTATAGTTCCATGATCTCATATCATCACATAGCCTATACCATGTCAATGCGTCTCCCTTCAAAGATAAAGGAAGACCTTCTTAACAACATCATCGGGTATACTGCAAGCTTAAACAGTCCACAAACTTCATCCACATAGAGTAGATGTTCATCAGGATGCTTTGTTCCATCTCCTGTAAAAGTGTTAGCTAGCAGTTTTTCCATCATACCCAAGGAATTTCAAAAGGAGTTTCATTTCAATAGGTTCAGTAGGTTGAGGAGCAACTCTTTTGCTCTCTCGGACGGGTGAAGATACCCTAACAAGCCCCTCGTAGAATTACTTTCCATAGTAACAAGTGACGAAAATTTCAGCACACTATATAAATTTTCCTTACCAAATTCCACCTACCAAAGGCACTACACTCCCAACGGCCTTTAAAAGAGTCTTGATGACCAACAAGTACAGGGGATCTATCGTAGTCCTTTCGATAAGTAAGAGTGTCGAACCCAACGAGGAGCAGAAGGAAATGATAAGCGGTTTTCAGCAAGGTATTCTCTGCAAGTACTGAAATAAGTGGTAATAGATAGTTTTGTGATAAGATAAATTGTAACGAGCAACAAGTAACAAGAGTAAATAAAGTGCAGCAAGGTGGCCCAATCCTTTTTGTAGCAAAGGACAAGCCTGTACAAACTCTTATAATAGGAAAAAGCGCCCCGAGGACACATGGGAATATCGTCAAGCTAGTTTTCATCACGCTCATATGATTCGCGTTCGGTACTTTGATAATTTGATATGTGGGTGGATCGGTGCTTGGGTGCTGTTCTTACTTGAACAAGCATCCCACTTATGATTAACCTCTATTGCAAGCATCCGCAACTACAATGTAAGTATTAAGGTAAACCTAACCATAGCATGAAACATATGGATCCAAATCAGCCCCTTACGAAGCAACGCATAAACTAGGGTTTAAGCTTACATCACTCTAGCAACCCATCATCTACTTATTACTTCCAATGCCTTCCTCTAGGCCCAAATAATGGTGAAGTGTTATGTAGTCTACGTTCACATAACACCACTAGAGGCTAGACAACATACATCTCATCAAAATATCGAACGAATACCAAATTCACATGACTACTAATAGCAAGAATTCTCCCTTGTCCTCAAGAACAAACGTAACTACTCACAAAGCTTATTTATGTTCATAATCAGAGGGGTAATAATATGCATAAAGGATCTGAACATATGATCTTCCACCAAATAAACCAAATAGCATCAACTACAAGGAGTAATCAACACTACTAGCAACCTACTAGCACCAATCCCGGACTTGGAGACAAGAATTGGATACAAGAGATGAACTAGGGTTTGGAGATGAGATGGTGCTGGTGAAGATGTTGATGGAGATTGCCCTCTCCAGATGAGAGGAGCGTTGGTGATGACGATGGTGATGATTTCCCCCTCCCGGAGGGAAGTGTCCCCGGCAGAACAGCTCTGCTGGAGCCCTAGATTGATTCCGCCAAGGTTCCGCCTCGTGGCGGCGGAGTCTCGTCCCGAAAGGTTGCTTAATATTTTTTTTCTCATCGAAAGACTTCATATAGGAGAAGATGGGTGTCGGAGAGCCACCAGGGGGCCCACGGGGCGCGCCCCCCACCCTCATGAGCAGGGTGTGGGCCCCCTGGCCTTCATCTTTGGCGACAATTTTTCTTTATCTATTTAAGATATTCCGTGGAGTTTCAGGGACTTTTTGAGTTGCGCAGAATAGGTCTCCAATATTTGCTCCTTTTCCAGCCTCAGATTCGGTGTCGGCATTCTCCCTCTTCATATAAACCTTGTAAAATAAGAGAGAATAGCCATAAGTATTGTGACATAATGTGAAATAACAGCCCATAATGCAATAAATATCGATATAAAAGCACGATGGAAAATGGACGTATCAGTGTCCTGCTTCCCAAGCATGGCGCGGTGGCTGCGGAGGTCCTGGCCCGAGAGGTGGCGTGCGATCGGACTCCCCGCCGGATCCGGAGGTGGGGGTCGGCTGGCGTCGCGGATCTAGTGGTTTTCGGTGGTGGCGTGCTCTCCGGATGCTGGCTGTTGGGGGGGCTGGTGTGGGGGCAATGTGGATGTCATGGGTGGATCGGTCGGTCCTCCAGGCGACCTCGGAGCTGAATCTAGTCGGTGGTGGTGGATGGCTTCCGTCGGAGTGCAGGCTCCGGGAGCCGACCTAGTCCACGTTGGTCCCTCGCGTTAGTGATCTCCTTCCTATTTCTCCATTGTGGCGTTGATTTGAGTAGGCTCCCATGTTGCTGCTTTGTTGCAGACGGATCGACGACGCTGGCCATGGATGTGGTAGCATACGAGCTTGACTCGGTCTGGTTGTGGACCATTCCGAGGCTTGCTCGACGGTGGTCATCGACAGCTACTATGCCGTGTTCCCACAATTGAGGGAGATTGTCGAGGGACACAGGCATGGATGCCCCCTACTATGGGGGCGCTCACCCAGGTCGGGTGGCTGATGCCGAGATAGGAGCGGAAGAAGACACCTCCTGTTCCTCCAACCATGGTTGCGTGTTGTGAGGTCGATGGTTGGCGGTGACTCGGGACATGGATGCCGGGGCGGTGGCCCCGAATGGTGGGCTACATGGTTCGCTCTCCGGCGGGCACTATGGCGGCGGTGCTGGCTCTCTTCTTGGTCCTGTGGGCGACGAGGGGGTAGCGTCAGGTGTCTTGGGCTCACACAACTTCACTAGGGCGATGCCCAGATCCAGATCTGGGAGTCTGGAATCATCGCAGTTGTCCTGGTGACCTCGCATGGCATGGGTGAGCTGCCGAGCGAAAGCTCCACGCTTTTGTGCCGACGGCTACGACACTCGCGGGCGTCACTCTCTTATTAAAGGCGTCGTTGTGGATCTCCTCTCTGTGCCAGGGTTTCAAGCGAAAGCTCATGTCCACTTTGGACTCAGCAGTGGCGAAGCATTGCGCCGTCTTCCCTCCTAAGGGCATTGTCATGGAGCTTAGGTGTGCTAGGGTGTAGTGTGGCGTTGTATCTAGACTTCCCTGTGTTATCCTTCGGTAGCGTAGTTTTCTTGCGTGATCCAACTATCTCAGGATCTGCTTTGTAGGAGGGCCACCTGTCCACCTTGTATCATTCGGCCGTGTACTTTGTTCCGTTGTTGGTTTATCCATAAAGCTAGGCGAAATCCTGTTTCGAGAGAGTATTGAAACTTGTAATTCTAGCTTTTCTTCTAAAGCTTTCATCATAGCTTCTACGATATGTTTAGTATAAGCTTTATTTTGTTCATAAGCATTGGGTGAATTTATCATGGATTGCAACAAGGAAATGCATTCAATTAAAGAATAATTATCACAATTAGAATCCTTGAAATCCAAAGTGGTGGTCACAACACTAGTTAAGGTTTTCACCTCTCTGAACCCACTTTTTTCAATTTTTCCATTAAGATTATCACCCTCCGAACAATTGGGACTCCTTCTAGCTGAAGTTGACTCATCTTCAATCACCTTCTCATCAAGTTTTATATTACTAAATAAATATTTAATGGGTGAGACACCAACCATTTTAATATCTTCATCATGATTACGACAAAAACCTAGCAGAATCGCTTTTTCTAGGAATTCTCACTTAGCTCTCAATCTAGCAGTTCTCTCTTTACTTTCATTAATGGAGACATATATAGCTCTAATGGACTCATTAATATCAAGCTTGGGTGGCAAAATTTTAGATTTGAGATTCTTCACATAATGAGCAATTCTATCATGTTCCTAGCCATATCATCAACTTTATTAAAGTTTTCCTCTATCATGGTATCAAAAATCTTTTGAAAATTAATAAATTGTTTAATATTTCTTTCAAGATCAGAGAACATCCTATTATTATTATTATTATTATTATTATTATTATTATTATTATTATTATTATTATTATTATAAGAATTACCATAGGGATTGCCATAATTATTAGAGGAAATTCTAGGAAGCGGCCTAGGATTGAAATTACCCCAATAAGCATTGTTATTGAAATTATTTCTAGAGACAAAATTCACGTCAAAGAAATCATTATTTTGGGAAATCAAAGTAGATAACGGCACATCATTAGGATCAACATGAGCACTCTTACTAGCAACCATTTTCATAAGTGCATCCATTTTATCACTCAAAGTATTAATTTCTTCGACATAATTCACCTTTTTACTGGTTGGAGTTCTTTCAATGTGCCATTGTGAATAATTTTTCATAATATTATCAAGGACTTTTGTAGCTTATCCAAATGTGATTTCAATACAGGTACCCCCTCGCGGAATCTAAAAGATTTCTAGAGACAAAGTTTACTCCCGCATAAAAAATTTCTATGATCATCCATAAGCTTAAACCATGAGTAGGGCAATTTATTATCATTAATTTCATTCTCTCCCAAGATTGTGCAACATGTTCATGATCAAGTTCCTTAAAGTTCATTATTTGATTTCTAAGAGAGAGAAAAATTGCGGCAGGAAGATACTTGGCAATAAAAGCATCCTTACACTTATCCCAAGAATCAATACCATTTCACGGCAAGGATGAAAACCAAGTTCTAGCACTATCTCATAGTGAGAACAAAACTAATTTTTATTTGACAATATCATTATCCTCATATTTTTTTCCTTTGCATATCACACAATTCAACAAAAGTATTCAGATGGGATGCATCATCTTCATTATGACTACCAAAACATTGTTCTGTCATAACATGATTTAGCAAAGCATCATTAATATCACACGACTCCGCACTAGTGGCGGGATGAGCAATCGGAGCACTAAAAAAATCATTATTATTAGTATTGGAAAAGTCACATAACTTGGTATTTTCTTGAGACATAGCGACAAAGCAAGCAAAGAAAAATATTATTGTGTGGTTTATAAAAGTTGTTTTAGAAGTGGGGGAGAGGAAAACGAGAGAAAAATGGCAATTGAAAGTAAGAACAAGTAGATGATAGTTTATGCGAAGGTATTTGATAGGTTTTGGTGATGTCTCCCCGGCACCGACGCCAAAAATTCTTCTTGCTACTTGTGAGCTGCGTTGGGATTTCCTCAAAGAGGAGAGGATGATGCAGTACATCAGAGATAAGTATTTCCCTCGGTTAAGAACCAAGGCTATCAATCCAGTAGGAGAACCACGCAAAATCTCGTTAACATCACCTACACACAAAAGAGCAAATATTTGCAACCAACAAGATCAAGGGGTTTGTCAATCCCCTCAACGGTTATTTGCAAGGATCAAACCTTGTAGTGATAGATAGATAAAATAAAACATAAAATAAAATAACGGTAAATAAATCGCAGCAAGGTATTTTGTATTTTATATATGATAAAAGTAGACCCGGGGCCCATAGTTTTCACTAGAAGCTTGTCTGTCGAAAAAGCATACGGTGGGTAAACAAATTAATGTTCGGCAATTGATAGAAAAGTGCATAGTTATGACGATATTCAAGGCAATGATCATGTATATAGACATCACGTCCAAGACAAGTAGACCAACTCCAGCCTGCATCTACTACTATTACTCCACCCATCGACCGCCAACCAGCATGCATCTAGAGTATTAAGTTCATAAAAATGGAGTAACGCCTTAAGCAAGATGACATGCTGTAGACAAAGTAAATCCAACCAATATGAATAAACCCCGTAATTTTCCCCTTAATGGCAATAATACAAATACGTGTCTTGTCCCCTTCTGTCACTAGGATATAGAGCACCACAAGATTGAACCCATTACAAAGCACCTCTCCCATTGCAAGATAAACCAATCTAGTTGGCCAAACTAAACAGATATATCAGAGAGAAATACCAAGGTATAATAATCATGCATAAAAGAATTCAAAAAAGACTCAATTAGTATTCATGAATAATCTGATCATAAATGCACAATTCATCAGATCCCAACAAACACACCACAAAAGAAGATTACATCGAATAGATACCCAAGAACATCGAGGAGAACACTGTATTGAAGATCAAAGAGAGAGAAGAAGTCATTTAGCTACTAGCTATGGACCCGTAGGTCTACGATAAACTACTCACACATCATCGGAAGGACGGTAAGGTTGATATAAAAGCCCTCCGTTGTTGATTCCCCTCCGGCAGGGTGCCGGAAAAGGCCTCCACATGGGATCGCAGAAGAACAAAAACTTGCGGTGGCAGAAAAATTATTTTGGGTGGCTCTTTGTTGGTTTCCGATTTTAGAGAATTATAGAGGTGGAATTAGGTAAGACGGAGCCACGAGGGGCGCGCAAGGCATCAGGGCGTGTCGGGGCTATCTAGCGACATATGCCAGGGGGTGGCTTATCATGGATGGGGACAAGAGTACGTTGCTGGGCTCTAGAAGCGGGAGTGAGTGAGACCACATACGCCTGCGAATCTTACCTAGGTTCGGGGCTCTCCGTGGAGATAACACCCCTAATCCTGCTCTGCGGGGTCTCGGCATGATGACTATAGTCAGTAGAGTAGCTACAAGATGGCTCCTTGAGCTATTTGGGCCAGAGGAGGAAGGAGCAAGGCTAGCCCTAACTTCTCCTTCTATGGGTGTGTGGATGGTGGCTAAGGTTCTCAACCCCTTGCATGGGGAAGCACTGGGGTTTATAGGCCTACACCTCGGGGTACAATGGTAATCCAGCCGGGTGTAGGACCCGGCCGTCGATGTCTCTGGCGCCGGCTTCTCCGCTGTTCTTGGGCCACTTGCGTAGCAGGGTCACGCTTAGCTGGGGACTCGGCCGAAAGGTAGGGCTCACTCATGGACCATGTCGACTGCTTTATACTGTTGCCTTGCTCCTGATGACGGAGGCTTTGTCGGGGGAGTGTGGCTATAGTCTCGCCGCCTGGCGGATGCTCAGTGTAGCCAGACCCCGTCTCATCTGATTAATGGTGCGCTGATTCCGAGGGGGAGAAGGCCGGCCTGCTAGGAGTCGGCCTACCCTTGTCGCGGTCTGCTTGGGGTTCACCGCCTTCGAGTGGCTCACAGATAGGTAGGGCCCGCCACCTGCGGGCCGTACCGACATCCCGTCGTGGGAGCGTGGCTCCTTCTGACATAAGTGATGTCACGGGCTACGTGGCAACAGTGCCGCGCCGGGCGAGGGGTGTCCGCTTGGTACACCGCACTATGGCCACGATCCGCCCTGGATTCGGGGTGGCAGGTCGCACTGTAGCCACTCCCCGTCCCGTCATGTTTATGTGGGTGCATACTTTGAGGGGACGAGGGGCCGCCTGGTAGGAGTCGGCTCCCTCATGGCCGCCTTGTGATGTCTTGCTGTCTTCTAGCAGTCGGCCTCCTGGACCAGCCGGCCCAAGAAGCCGGCCGCTCATCCAGGAGGTGTGAGTGGCGCAGCTAGCCCCGATGTCTTGAAATACCATAGGGGTTCGATGAGGCTACCCGTGGTCATTTACTCCGACAAAGTCCCGAAGCTGGTGGGGCACCACGGCTGAAATCGAGGAGCGGCACTTCCTACTCGAAAGTGTTACGGTAATCTGTTCGACCGTCTTCTAGAGATGCCGACTGTCCGGAGCCGGCCAAGGTCGGGGCGGCCGCCTGGTGAATTTGAATCGTCGTGGTAGGGGCCGGGTGGCGTGCCAGCCGGGTGACGGTCTTGCCGCCCATTTCTCGTTCGCCAAGCGGCGCCAGCAGACCAGGCCGGCCTGCCAGCCCACGCGCGCGATGGGACGTTACCACAGGCCTGGGCCCACCACTACGAGGCCTCAGCGCGTGCACGGATCCGCTGCGGCCGAGGTGGACGGTTGGCCTTCCCGGGCACATTAACTACACACCGTTATGGCATGGAAGGTGCGGGGTCGTGGGGGAAGTGGGCGTAGTTAATCCCATGCCCCCATGTCTCGCCCCGTCGACTCCGTCGCCGGGGGTCTATAAGTAGGGGAGGAGGCGGCCCGAGAATGCACGCGCGCCTCTCGCCTTCGCTCTTCTTCTCTCTCTGCTCTTGCCGCTTGCCTTCTCTTGCTGCCGGGGCGTAGCCATCTCGCTACCGCCACCGGACTCCTCTACATCTCCGTGGCTTTGCCCTCGCAGCCATCTCGCGCCGCCACCGAGCAACGATGCCCATGGCGCGTGGCCAGCTCGAGGCGATCGGGGACGGTTCCAACATCCACAATGACCACTTGGAGTTCCTCCACCAAACGCGACGGCTTCCCAGTGCGTCGAATGTGAAGGTGCGTGTCGGATTGCGGGTTCCGGCAAACCCTTGAGAGGTTCGAACTCTGGGGTGCACACGAAGATCACTTTATCCCTAGCTCACTCGGTAACGATCCCACGGCCTAGCTCGACGAACCCAGAGAACAAGAGACATAGGGGTTTATACTGGTTCGGGCCACCTTGCGGTGTAATACCCTACTCCAGTTTGTGGTGGATTGCCTTGAGGGGCTGAGGATGAACTAGTACAGTGGATGAACAACTTCAGGAGGTGAGGTGTTCTTGAGCTCGATGAGCTGGTGGGTGTGAGGATGGTCTGAATGATCCCTGCCTGCTACTGTGGTGGCTAAGTCCTATTTAGAGCGGCCTTGGTCCGCTTCCCAAATGTTAGGCGGGAAGGGATCCCACAACGGCCAAGTTTGAAGGGGGACAACTAGTATAAGCTATCCTGACAAAAGGTGGTCTTCGCCTGCCAAAGGCTCTGGTGGTGACGCTGATGTGGGCTCCACGATGACCTCCATCATGCCGTCCTGCTGGTCTTGGTCTTGTTGCACCAGTATGGAAACCTTTCCATGATGTCTCGGGACTCCGTGCCTGCGCTTGCCTCGTTAGCACCAAAGAGGAAACTGGTACACTGCGCCCGCTGGCGCCCGCCTGGCCTTGGTCGTCATGGCTCACGTCACGTGAACCTCGCGAGGCACCCCTTGCATAGATATCTCCGCTCCTCGGGAGCCAGCCTAGTGAGGCCACCCCCAGGAAGGTCTTGGTGTCGTCCACCTCGCGGGGCTTGGCCCCTCGCAAGGGTCTTGAGCTGTTGCTGCCGAAGCTGGGTCGTACCAGGCTGTTAACGGAGCCACGCTCGGGCCGTAGGTAGGCAAGTCTGGGCACCCCCGGTCCCAGAACACCAACAGTAGCCCCTGGGCCCAAGGGACGCTCGAACTTGGCTTCGAGGCGAAGCCAAATGGCAAGTGTGGAGCGCCGCGGACCCCAACCGCCTGCGGCCTTGATCGACGTGTGACGATTGAGGGGACGTGGGTGCCTTCGCTTCCCCACGCTGCCTCGGCAACCGTTCAACTTGACTTGACCCTGCTGCATGCAGAAGAAAACCATCATTACCTGCGATCGTGGAGGCCGGCTGTTGGCCTTCTTCTGGCTATAAATCAGGGGAGGGGTGGAGCCCCCGTTGCTCATTTCCTTCTCCACGCCGCCTGCTTCTTCTTCTTCCTCCTTGCCTCGCCACCTTGCTTCAGTCCCATGGCGCCAACGAAGAGGTTCTTGGCCGCGGAGAAGGGGAAGGCTCACCGGGTGGGGCCCAGATCGCCTCCACCGAAAAGGGGGCGAGGCCTTCCTCGTAAGCATGCTGCGACCCCCGGTATGGCTCCTCGGGGGCGCAGTCGCACTCCTTCGGGGGCCGGTGTCGTCCTCGGCGGCCGCAGTGGTGTCTCCTCCCACGGCGGGGGCCGCTCTAGGTGGAGCAGCCATGGTCTCCCGGCCTCCTCAGCCGCGCTTCCACTCGGCGGAGGTGCTCCCGGAGTTCGTCGTGTGGTCGGAGAGTCCGGCTGGCACCTGGCTCCAGCTTTTGCGCTCCTTAGCTGGCGAGCTGCCGGCAGGGGGTCTTGACAACCTCTGGCTGTAGGCTGACGGTTGCTGCAGCAAGGCCTCCCGGGTCGCGGTGGAGGTCTCCATTGCGGCAACGTGTACAGCCCGCAGTAGGGAGGCGTTGCCGTAGCCTTGTGGTGCGAGTAGGTGGTGCACCCTCCACTTCAAGTACGATGGCGCCGAGATCCTCTTCGTGAGGGTGTTTGGGGAAAATGTTCCTCGCACAGGGTGCTGCCCCGAAGACAGCGGCGACGATGATTAGCTCGGCCTGGGCGACGGCCGTCATGAGGCTGAGGGTGAACCTATCCATGGCGATGGCCGCGGTTCACCCAGCAGTGGCAGCTTCTCCGCCAGCGAGACCTCCAGCAGCGGCAGCTACAACCAGCCGCCGCGCCATGGGGCTCGCTTCAAGGACGGCGGCGGGTCATCCCGCCGCCACGGCCACGCGGCGGTGAAGCGCGAGAGGGGCTCAGACTGAGCTGAGTCCGAGAGGCCTTCGGAGCCGGGCCTCGTGAGCCGCCGCGGTCGTACGGGCCACTTTTGTTCGACTTTTCCTTTCTTCCTGCATTTTGAAAAAAGTAGATGGCCCGGCTAGGGCGTGTAATGAACTGTGGTGTTTATGCTGTTATGTTATGCTATTGCTCCGACATCGTTCGTGCTCCACGTAGATGTAAAAGGGGGTGACTTGGCTTGATACGCTCGGGGTAGTTTCCCATCTCGTGAGGGCGTGCCTTCTGGCATCTGGTGAGGCCCCCTTGTTGCCGACTCGGGAGCCGCAGGCCACGGGAGGCGCCACAAAGCTGCAGAATTTGTTAGGACATCTATCGGGTGCGTTTGTTCCTCTTGTTGCGAGCCCTCGGTCGTGGGCTAATCATGGCTTAGTGCAACACGTTGCGGTACCCGTGGGGCACGGACATAGGAGGGTGCACCAATCACGAGCTCATTTGAGGGCGCCTCACAAAGATCAAGGGAGCCGAAGCTCTGGGGCGGCAGCGCTTTGGCGAGGTGTGTCCGTGGTTTAGGTTAACCCAGCGCACGCACACACCTGCCCAGTCTCCGTGCGAGGGGCACGAGGGAGAGCGTCGGGCAACTGTCGTCCTCCTTGGCGCAAAACAAAGAAGCGAGCGAAGAAGTAAAAGAGAGGGGAACTCAACCAAGCAACCGAGAAACGCCAGAACTCCAAATTCATTAAAAGGTTGCAAACCAGCTACAGAAAGCAAATGAACAGCCGCGTCCGGCACCTAGTCTAGTCTTCTCACCATCGCGGGGCTAAGTGCTGCCACTAGGACGTGGGAGGGAGCCCCCGAGGCCCAACGGCGGCACTCCGGAGACTCCGGGGCGTGTATAGCCCCACTCATTATTACGTGAGAGTGTCACAAGCGAAGACCTTCACAGGCACTGGGCCTTGCTTCATGGGTAGAACTTCCGGACGTGCTGGATGTTCCACGCGTTCTGAATGGGAATCCCGCCTGTGTCACCCGGCGCAGAGCACCAGTCCTGGGGACGTGGGCAATCCTAAACGGTCCCTCCCACAAGGGTGAGAGCTTATGTAGCCCTTCCCTGGAGAGCATCCGCCTTAGGACGAGATCGCCCACCTCAGCGCCCGCCTCGCGGTGGTACCGTTGCAGCGCTACTGGGTACCTTTGCCGCTGAGCGAGCTTTGGCGACGTCGTTCCTCCCCCAGCACGAGGTCCATCCCCCGCATGGCGTCCTAACGTGCCTCGTCAAACACCAAGACCCGTGCGGAGCGATGCTTGACCTCATGAGGGAGAACCGCTTTGGCTCCTAGACGAGGAAGAACAGAGTCTCGCCCGTTGGCTTGGTGGAGGCGGTGCGGATGGACCAAAGCACGGACTGGAGCTCGTCGTGCTAGCCCCTGCCGCAGGCCTCGAGCTTCTTCTTGAAGGTCCTTGTCTTGAGGCCTCTCAAGACCTCCGCGTTGGTGCGCTCATCTTGGCTGTCGTTTCTGGGGTGTGCCACTAAGGCGTAGCTGTCGGCGTTATGGGAACGGGGGTCCCCAGATTTGCACTCGTCATGCCCACAGTGGCTAAGCCAAAGAGCCGCATAACCCATCTTCATCAACAAGGCATCCACGACCCTCGTGAGGGTCCAAGCCTCGCGAGGCGGACGGCGCAAGACCTCCTCTGGAGTGGCCTAGCCAGGCAGGCTCACGAGGAGCGGAGATATCAAGGCGGGGCAAACCTCATGAGGCCCTCGTGACGTGAGCCATGACGCATGGCACAAGGCGGGCGCCAGCGCGCGCAGCGTCCTTCTTTCCTCTTTGGTGCTAAGGAGGCCAGCGCAGGCGAAGAGTACCGAGGCATCAGGCAAAGGTTGACATATTGGTGCAGCGAGACCAAGACCAGGAGGATGGCAAGGCGGAGGTCATCGTGGAGCCCAAGACGGCGTCACCCCAGAGCTTTTTGCAGGCGAAGACCACTGTTGTTAGGATAGCTTGTATTAGCTGTCCCCATTCAAATTCGCCCGTCGTTGTTGGCTCCCTTCCCGCTCGATATTTGGGAAGAGGACCAGGGCCTATATAAGTAGAGCTAGCCACCATAGTAGAGGCATCTCATCTTAGCTTGATCCAACCCGATCGAGAGCCTACTCACACGAACACCTCAACCTCAGGAGGCCGTTCTTCCCTTGTACTGTTCATCATTAGCCCTAGAGGCAATCCACCACCACCACACTGGAGTAGAGTATTACACCACAACGGTGGCCAACCAGTATAAACCTCATGTCTTTCTGTGGTTATGTAGTTCGTCGAAGTTCGTCATGAGATCTTAGCGAGCCAGGCGTAGATCGGTAGGAAGGAAAGACTTCGCACCCGCAGTGTTTGAACCTTAAGGGTTTTCGAACCCCACATCCGACATTTGGCGCGCCATGTAGGGTGCGCCGGAGCTTTTTTCGCCAACCAGCTTCGCCGACGCCTCAGCCCACGATGAAACCGGGCGACTCTGTGGCCGGGTTCGATCGCTTGGCAGCTGGCGGCTTGGCAGCGCCGCCTGCCCGTGAAGATCTCGACCCCGCACTCCAAGCAGCACGAGCGCCGCCAAACTCCGCCGGGCGCGGGCATCGCGGCCAGGCGTCGTCCACCCTCACCCCACGACAGGTACGGGCCATGGCAAGAGCAGCGAGCCATGCCACAGCAACGGCACCGCAGTCACGGTGGGAGCAAGCAAACATGCGGGCAGCGCTCACCGTGGCAAGGGAGCTGCTGCGGTGCAGGCTGATGGAAAACGGCTGGGACACGCTGCTGGAACGTGTTGCCGAGCTGCTAGATGCAGCGGCGTCTGGAGCACCACCCTTCTGCTATCGACTTCCTCCCCAGGCCACTGCAGGGCCGCGCGGCGAACCTCACCACACCCGCGCGCCATCAACTACGCCATGGGGCTTCATCAACATCAGCACGGCCAGCGGCGTAGGGGGCTCCGACCCCCCCCCCCCCCATGCTGCCCGCGACAAGCACGGGCGCAAGTGTCGCCCTCCACGGTCCTAGCCGGATGCCTTGCGTCTTGTCATCCCTGTGGATGCCACCATGGGCCGAGCAACATGGAGCGTGGGGCACCACGGCGAGGTGTTCAGGGTGACGGCCCCGGAAGCCTACATGCCCCGCATGATGGACCAAGGGTACACACCAGAGGACGACCCTGGCTCGTTCATTGGAGAAGTTGGGGAGAGGGGGCGCTAGGAGTCGAAGCCTTCCAAGAACCAACGGAGAACCACGACGGTCACGCCGGCAACGGCAACTACGGGGTGCTACGTCTTGAGCTTGCGTTGGTTTTCCTCGAAGAGGAGAGGGTGATGCAGCAAAGTGTAGCGTAAATATTTCCCTCAGTTTTGAGAACCACAGGTATCAATCCAAAGAGGAGGCTCCTCAAAAGTCCCACGCACCTACACAAACAACTGAGAACTCGCAACCAACGCAATAAAGGGGTTGTCAATCCCTTCACGGCCACTTCACGAAAGTGAGATCTAATAAAGATAGTATGATAAGATAAATATATTTTTGGTATTTTATAATATAGATGCAAAAGGTAAAGATGCAAATAAAATTACATTGGAAACAAATATGATAAGAGACAGACCCGGGGGCCATAGGTTTCACTAGTGGCTTCTCTCAAGATAGCATAAGTATTACGGTGGGTGAACAAATTACTGTCGAGCAATTGATAGAAAAGCGCATAGTTATGAGATTATCTAGGCATGATCATGTATATAGGCATCACGTCCATAACAAGTAGACCGACTCCTGCCTGCATCTACTACTATTACTCCACACATCGACCACTATCCAAAGATGCATCTAGAGTATGAAGTTCATAAGAATAGAGTAACGCATTAAGCAAGATGACATGATGTAGAGGGATAAATTCATGCAATATGATATAAACCCCATCTTGTTATCCTCGATGGCAACAATACAATACGTGCCTTGCAAACCTTTCTGTCACTGGGTAAGGACACCGCAAGATTGAACCCAAAGCTAAGCACTTCTCCCATGACAAGAAAAACCAATCTACTAGGCCAAACTAAACCGATAATTCGAAGAGACTTGCAAAGATAACTCAATCATACATAAAAGAATTCAGAGAAGATTCAAATATTATTCATAGATAAACTTGACCATAAACCCACAGTTCATCGGATCTCGACAAACACACCGCAAAAAGAGATTACATTGAATAGATCTCCACAAGAGAGGGGGAGAACATTGTATTGAGATCCAAAAAGAGAGAAGAAGCCATCTAGCTAATAACTATGGACCCATAGGTCTGTGGTAAACTACTCACAACTCATCGGAGGGGCAAGGATGTTGATGTAGAGGTCCCCTCTGCTTGATTCCCTCCGTCAGAAAGTGCCCGGGCGAAGGCCCCAAGATGGGATCTCATGGATATGTAAGGTTACGGTGGTGGAAATTGTGTTTCGTGGTGCCCCCGGATGTTTTTGGGGTACGTAGGTATATATAGGAAGAAGAAGTGTGTCGGTGGCCGCCCGAGGGGCCCACGAGACAGGGGGGCACGCCCTATAGGGGGGGCGCCCTCCTATCTCGTGGCTTCCTCGGAAGCTTCTTGACTTGCACTCAAGTTCTTCGGATCACGCTCGGTGAGAAAGTCACGCTCCCCGGTTGTTTCATTCCGCTTTGGACTCCGCTTGATATTCCGCTTTGTTTGAAATACTGAAATAGGAAAAAACAGCAAATCTGGGCTGGGCCTCCGGTTAATAGGATAGTCCCAAAAATGATATAAAAGTGGAAAATAAAGCCCAATATGGTTCAAAACAGTAGATAAAGTAGCATGGAGCAATCAAAATTATAGATACGCTGGAGACGTATCGTGCATCCCCAAGCTTAATTCCTGCTCGCCCTGAGTAGGTAAATGATAAAAGAGAATTTTTGATGCGGAGTGATACTTTGGCATAATTTCAATGTAAATCCTCTTAATTTTGGTATGAATATTCAGATCCGAAAGATTCAAGACAAAAGTTCATATTGACATAAAAATAATAATACTTCAAGCATACTAACAAAGCAATTATGTCTTCTCAAAATAACATGGCCAAAGAAAGTTATCCCTACAAAATCATATAGTCTGGCTATGGTCCATCTTCCCCACACAAAATATTTAAACCATGCACAACCCCGATGACAAGCCAAGCAATTGTTTCATACTTTAACATTTTCAAAACTTTTTCAATCTTCACGCAGTACATGAGCATGAGCCATGGATATAGCACTATATGTGGAATAGAATGGTGGTTGTGGAGAAGACAAAAAGAGGGAAGATAGTCTCACATCAACTAGGCGTATCAACGGGCTATGGAAATTCCCATCAATAGATATCAATGTGTGTGAGTAGGGATTGCCATGCAACGGATGCACTAGAGCTATAAGTATATGAAAGCTCAACAAAAGAAACTAAGTGGGTGTGCATCCAACTAGCTTGCTCACGAAGACCTAGGGCATTTGAGGAAGCCCATCATTGGAATATACAAGCCAAGTTCTATAATGAAAAATTCCCACTAGTATATGAAAGTGACAAAATGAGAGACTCTCTATCATGAAGATCTTGGTGCTACTTTGAAGCACAAGTGTGGTAAAAGGATAGTAGCCTTGCCCCTTCTCTCTTATTCTCTCATTTTTTTCTCTTTTTTTTCCTTTGGGCCTTTTTTTATGGCCTCTTTTTTTTCTTTTTTTATTTATTTTATTTTTCGTCCGGAGTCTCATCCCGACTTGTGGGCGAATCATAGTCTCCATCATCCTTTCCTCACTGGGACAATGCTCTAATAATGATGATCATCACACTTTTATTTTCTTACAACTCAAGAATTATAACTCAATACTTAGAACAAAATATGAATCTATATGAATGCCTCTGGCGGCGTACTGGGATATGCAATGAAACATGAGTGAAATGTATGAAAGAATTATGAAGGGTGGCTTTGCCACAAATACGATGTCAACTACATGATCATGCTAGCAATATGACAATGATGGAGCGTGTCATAATAAACGGAACGGTGGAAAGTTGCATGGCAATATATCTCGGAATGGCTATGGAAATGCCATAATAGGTAGGTATGGTGGCTGTTTTGAGGAAGATATATGGCGGGTGTATGATACCGCGAAAAGTGCGGTATTAGAGAGGCTAGCAATGGTGGAAGGATGGGAAAAAGTGCGATAATCCATGGACTCAACATTAGTCATAAAGAACTCATATACTTATTGCAAAAATCTAGAAGTTATCAAAGCAAAGTATTACGCGCATGCTCCTAGGGGGATAGATTGGTAGGAAAAGACCATCGCTCATCCCCGACCGCCACTCATAAGGAAGACAATCAATAAATGAATCATGCTCCGACTAGCATGACTCTAATATCATCATCCTCATATCTCAAAACAATTATCAAGCATCAAACTTTTCTTAGTATTCAACGCACTCAAAAGAAAGTTTCACATATCTTGAATACCAATTATATTAATATTTAAGCAAATTACCATGCTATTAACGACTCTCAAAATAATCTAAGTGAAGCATGAGAGATCAATAGTTTCTTTAAAACAAATATACCATCGTGCTCTAAAAGATCTAAGTGAAGCACTAGAGCAAAAATTATCACACTCAAAAGATATAAGTGAAGCACTATGAGCAAAACTATCAAGCTCAAAAGATATAAGTGAAGCACATAGAGTATTCTATCAAATTCCAAGTTATGTATGGCTTTCTCAAAAGGTGTGAACAGCAAGGATGATTGTGGTAAACTAAAAAGCAAAGACTAATATTAACACACGACGCTCCAAGCAAAACACTTATCATGTGGTGAATAAAAATATAGCCCCAAGTAAAGTTACCAATGAACGAAGACGAAAGAGGGGATGCCTTCCCGGGGAATCCCCAAGTTTAGGCTTTTGGCTATTCATGAATATATTGGGGTGCCATGGGCATCCTCAAGCTGAGCCTCTTGCCACCCTTTATTCCATAGTCCATAAAAGCTTTACCCAAAACTAGAAAACTTCACAACACAAAACTCAATAGAAATCTCGTGAGCTCCGTTAGAGAAAGAAAACAAAAGACTACTTTAAGCTACTGTAATGAACTCATTCCTTATTTATATTGGTGTTAAACCTACTGTATTCCAACTTCTCTATGGATTATAAACTATTTTACTAGCCATAGATTCATCAAAATAAGCAAACAACACACGAAAAACAGAATCAGTCAAAACAGAACAGTCTGTAGTAATATGTAACTAACACAAACTTCTGAACTCCAAAAAATCTACCAAAATTAGACGACCTAGAAAATTTGTTTATTGATCAGCAGCAATTGGAATAACTATTTTATCACGTTCTGGTGATTTTTAACAATTCGGGCACTGAGCGCAAAGTTTCTGGAAATTACAGCAAGATCAAATAACTAGCATCCAAGAAGATCCAATAGGTTTAACTTGGCACAAACACTAATTAAAAGATAAAACCACATCTAAACAGAGGCTAGATGGATTATTTATTCCTAAACATAAACAAAAACAAAAACTAAAAATAAAATTGGGTTGCCTCCCAACTAGCGCTATCGTTTAACGCCCCTAGCTAGGCATAAAAGCGAGGATAGATCTAGGTGTTGCCATCTTTGGCACTAAACTCATAAGTAGCACGCATGATAGATTCATAAGATAATTTAATTTTCTTTCTTGGAAAGTGCTCCATGCCTTTCTTTAAGGGAAATTGGAATCGAATATTGCCTTCCATCATATCAATAATCGCACCAATCGTTCTAAGGAAAGGTCTACCAAGAATAATAGGACATGAAATATTGCAATCTATATCAAGAACGATAAAATCTACGGGCACCAAATTTCTATTTGCAACGATAAGAACATCATTGATCCTTCCCATAGGCTTTTTAATGGTGGAACTGCAAGGTGCAAATTTAACGGGCAATCATCAAGATCATGGAAACCTAGAATATCACATAAAGTTTTCGGAATTGTGGAAACACTAGCACCCAAATCACACAAAGCAAAACACTCATAATCTTTAATTCTAATCTTTATAGTAGGTTCCCACTCATCATTAAGTTTTCTAGGTATAGAAACTTCAAATTAAGTTTTTCATCATAAGATTGCATCAAGGAATCAACAATATGCTTGGTAAAAGCTTTATTTTGACTATAAGCATGAGGAGAATTAACAACGGCTTGCAACAAGGAAATACAACCTTTTAAAGAGCAATTATTATAATTAAATTCCTTGAAGTCCGAGATAGTGGGTTCAACTTTATTAAAAGTTGAGGATTCTCCAATCTCACTTTTACCAAATTCATCATTAAGATCTAAGGATTTCGAATTCTTGGGACGCCTTCTAGGCAAAGTTGATTCATCATCAGTCCCATAATCATCAAAGTTCATATTGCAAAACATAGATCTAATTGGAGATGCATCAATAACTTTAAGATCCTCATCATTATTTTCATGGAAACTAGACGAGCACGCTTTTATAAAGCTTTCTTTCTTAGCACGCAATCTAGCGGTTCTTTCCTTGCACTCGTCAATGGAAATTCTCATTACTTTGAGAGACTCATTGATATCATGCTTAGGAGAAGAAGATCCAAGTTTAAGAGAATTAACATCAAGCTTTAAAGTCTATCAACGTTCCTAGCCAAATCATCAACTTTGAGCAATTTTTCTTCAAGCATAGCATTAAAATTCTTTTGAGAGATCATAAATTCTTTCACACTATTCTCAAAATCAGAGGGCATATTATTAAAATTACCATAAAAATTATTGTAGGAATTTCCATAATTATTAGAGGGATTACTAGGATAAGGCCTAGGATTAAAATTTCCTCTATAAGCATTGTTTCCAAAACTATTCCTACCAACAAAATTCACATCCATAGATTCATTATTATTCTCAATCAAGGAAGACAAAGGCATATCATTGGGATCAAGAGGAGTATTTTTAGTAGCAAACATCTTCATAAGTTCATCCATCTTTCCACTCAAAACATTGATTTCTTCTATAGCATGCACTTTTTTACTAGAAGATCTTTCGATTGTGCCATTGAGAATAATTTGCCACAATATTATCAAGTAATTTTGTAGCATCTCCTAACGTGATTTCCATAAAGGTGCCTCCCGCGGCGAATCTAAGAGATTTCTAGAAGCAAAGTTCAAACCGCATAAAATTTTTGTATGATCATCCATAAGTTCAAACCATGAGTAGGGCAATTGCGAAGCATCAATTTCATTCTTTCCCAAGATTGGGCAACATGCTCATGATCAAGTTGTTTAAAATTCATAATATCGTTCCTAAGAGTGATGATCTTAGCGGGGGGAAAATACTTAGAGATAAAAGCATCTTTGCACTTGTTCCAAGAATCAATACTATTTTTAGGCAAAGACGAGAACCAAACTTTAGCACGATCGCCAAGTGAAAACGGAAATAACTTCAATTTGACAACATTGTTATCCGTATCTTTCTTCTTTTGCATATCACACAAATCAACAAAGTTTTTTAGATGAGTAGCGACATCTTCACTAGGAAGGTCGTGAATTGATCGCTCATAACAAGATTCAAAGAAAGCGGTATTGATTTCACAAGACTCATCATTATTAAGAGGAGCCATCGGAGTACTAAGGAAATCATTATTATTTGTATTCGAGAAATCACACAATTTGGTATTATCTTGCGCCATGGCAACAAGTAATCCAACACACAAGCAAATAAAAGGCAAGCGAGAAAAAGGCACCGGGAAAAAGAGGAGGAGATTGGGAAAGAGAGGGCGAATAAAACGGCACGGGTGAAGTGGGGGAGAGAAAACGAGGGGCAAATGGAAAATAATGTAAATGCGAGGGAGATAGGTTTGTGATGGGTACTTGGTATGTCTTGACTTGAGCGAAGACCTCCCCGGCAACGGCGCCAGAAATCCTTCTTGCTACCTCTTGAGCTTATGCTGGTTTTCCTCAAGAGGAGAGGGTGATGCAGCAAAGTGTAAGCGTAAGTATTTCCCTCGCTTTTGAGAACCAAGGTATCAATCCAAAGAGAAGGCTCCTCAAAAGTCCCACGCACCTACACAAACAAACCGAGAACTCGCAACCAACGCAATAAAGGGGTTGTCAATCCCTTCAAGGCCACTTCATGTAAAGTGAGATCTAATAAAGATAGTATGATAAGATAAATATATTTTTGGTATTTTATAATATAGATGCAAAAAGTAAAGATGCAAATAAAAGTAGATTGTAAACAAATATGATAAGAGATAGACCCGGGGGCCATTGGTTTCACTAGTGGCTTCTCTCAAGGTAGCATAAGTATTACGGTGGGTGAACAAATTACTATCGAGCAATTGATAGAAAAGCGCATAGTTATGAGATTATCTAGGCATGATAATGCATATTGGCATCACGTCCATAACAAGTAGACCAACTCCTGCCTGCATCTACTACTATTACTCCACACATCGACCGCTATCCAGCATGCATCTAGAGTATTAAGTTAATAATAACAGAGTAACGACATTAAGCAAGATGACATGATGTAGAGGGATAAACTAATGCAATATGATATAAACCCCATCTTGTTATCCTCGATGGCAACAATACAATACGTGCCTTGCAACCCTTTCTCACATCGGGTAAGGACACCGCAAGATTGAACCCAAAGCTAAGCACTTCTCCCATGGCAAGAAAAACCAATCTAGTAGGCCAAACCAAACTGATAATTCGAAGAGACTTGCAAAGATAACTCAATCATACATAAACTTGATCATAAACCCACAATTCATCGGATCTCGACAAACACACCGCAAAAAGAGATTACATCGAATAGATCTCCAAAAGAGAAGGGGAGAACATTGTATTGAGATCCAAAAAGAGAGAAGAAGCCATCTAGCTAATAACTATGGACCCGTGAGGGTCTGTGGTAAACTACTCACAACTCATCGGAGGGGCAAGGATGTTGATGTAGAGGCCCCTGTGCTTGATTCCCTCCCAGAAAGTGCCGGGCGAAAGCCCCAAGATGGGATCTCATGGATACATAAGGTTACGTGGTGGAAATTGTGTTTCGTGGTGCCCCGGATGTTTTTGGGGCACGAGGTATATATAGGAAGAAGAAGTACGTCGGTGGTCACTGAGGGGCCCACGAGATAGGGGCGCGCCCTAAAGGGGGGCGCCTCCTATCTTGTGGCTTCCTCGAAGCTTCTTGACTTGCACTCCAAGTTCTCTCGGATCACGTTCGGTGAGAAAATCACATTCCCGGTTTCATTCCTGCTTTGACTCCATTTGATATTCCGTTTCTTGAAATCAAATAGGCAAAAAACAAGAACTGGATGGGCCTCTGGTTAATAGGTTAGTCCCAAAAATGATATAAAAGTGGAAAATAAAGCCCAATATGGTTCAAAACAGTAGATAAAGTAGCATGGAGCAATCAAAAATCATAGATACGTTGGAGACGTATCACAGGGTACCACTAATCTCTCAGGAACAGGCTTATGCTAACCATGGGCTGCAGATGACTCAAGTTGCAGCGTCGATCGATAACCCTGGCACGGCAGCGTCCGTTCCAACAAGGGGGACACGCTGGGGGCCGCCGGGAGGATGCCAGGAGCAAGGCCCCTCACCACGGCGCGCGACGCCTGGCGACATCCGGAGGTAGGCCCTCTGCCAGGGAGGCCTCGACAACCCTTCCCCCGGCAGAGGACCTGTGGTCGCCGAGGGAACCACTAGCGTCCTCTTTCCCTCCTTTGTGTCGTCCTGGTGACCGGTCGGCTCAGAGGAGGTCAAGGGTGGCGCAAGGCGGCCCTCGTCATGCAGCGATATGAAGTAAGGCCGGTACTGAAGAAGCCCTGCCTCGAAGCTCGCCACCCGTGACACTCTCACGTAATAATGAGTTGGGGCTGTACACGCCCGAGTCTCGGGGGTGCCGGCCTCAGCCATGGGGCTCCCTCCCACGCCTAGTGGCAAGACTTAGCTCATACCGGGTGAGAAGACTTGAAGACCAAAAGACTAGACTAGGTGCCAGACGCGGCCTTTTGCTTTGGATCTCTCTCTCTGTAGCTTTGCTTTCTGGATCTGGATTTGAGTTGAAGCTGAGTTTTTTTTATTGGTGCGCGCGGGGGGAGCCTTTTCTTGTTCGAGCAATTTCTTGCCTTTTGGATCTCGTTTTGACTGGGACTCATGTCCATCGCCTTCCTCTCACGAGCTCCTCGTGAGCGAGATAGCGCGAGGCGCGCACGCCAAGTGCTCACAAGCACTACAACTGGTGCTCAGCTCTAATGGGGCCCCTTCTGACGGGGCAACAAGCTCCGCGGGGTTCTCAGGAACTCGGCACATCGCAGCCCAGCTCAAAGCTGGCACGGACTAAGGTAAACCAAGGCAGAGAACTCGCATCCGGACTCACCAATTCATGAGGACACAAACTCACATCACATGGGAAAATAAAAAATGCAATTTGCTTACATGAGGGGCTCCCCCTCTCAAAATGCTCTTACAAGTTTCCAAGGGCCACGCCCGAGTTTGTGCGCAGGATGAAATGATAGGAGAACAAGGGATCAGCTAGAAATGTCGCTCGCTGCATCACCCGCAGATGCGTCAATCGCGTCGTCATCGTCTTCATCGGCACCGTCGCCGCCATCGGTGATGCCTCCGTCGCCGTCGTCAACCACGTCGCCTTTGTTTGCGACGACCACCACCGCGTCATCCTCCGAAGTAAAGGCCCTAACCAGCGCGTCCACATTGCCCTCAACCCAATGCGCTAGGTCGCCTCGGACAGCCGTGGGTACGGGGGCGATGGCGGCTCAAAATCAAAGTTGGGGTTGGCGTTCAGAAGGTGGCTGAAGACACGGGAGAAAGCGCGCTCGAGCAGACCATGCCTCCTTTCCTCCACAAGCTGGCGAGCTCTGGCAGATCGAGCCTCCAGGCGCATCACCACCTCGGTGAAGAAGGTCAGGTGAGTGGCATAATCATTCGAGTGAGGGGTCGGCGCCTCCACGTTGCAAATATGGCCCAGGGCGATAATGGCCCTGTTCTGGAGGTCCTGAAGCATAGGGGCATGCTCGCGCTCCAGCATTCGTCGCTGGAGCACCTCCTCCGTGTTTTGCCTCGCGACGGCCTCTATGTCACCAACCCGCCTCCGGAGGGAACGCAGCTCGGCGCAGGCGGAGGCCAAGTCCGACCGCTGCCAGTAACAGTGGCGGCGGCCACGGCCTCCGCACGCCTCTCAGCCTCGACCATCCTGGGCCTGAGGGCAGAGGCCCTGCCCTCATCCTCCACGCCCGCGAGCTTCAGCTTCAGGTCGTACCTACCCTCCATGTCCGCGCGAACCTCGGCCACCCAGCGGTTCACCTCCTCCTCAACTCCGGCCTCGCGAGCCCCGACGGCATCTTCTGCTTGGGCAACTTGACGCTCCCTCGTCTCTAGTTGCTCGAGCTCGAGGCTGCGCTCCATGGCCTCCAGGGCCAGCGCCTCCTCACGCTTCCAGACCTCCTCCTCCTCCGCGGGCGTCCCCCTCAGCGACGCAAGAGTGGCCTTGCGTGCCTCCACCTGCTGCTCAAGAGACGCGCTCCAGGCCTAGAGCTCCCACGCGCGCTTCTCCACAGCCTCGCGGCGGCGGTCAGCCTCGCGAGCCTCGTCCAAAGCTCGTGAGTGGGCTTCATGGGCGACCTTGAGGGACGCCTCGGCCTTCGCATTCTCAAGGTCGTGCTGTTAGCGATCGAGGTTGATGGCCACCCTCAGCTTGCGCCGCTCCTCCACCAGCCGAAGACCTTCGGCCTCAAGGCGCGAGTCAACACCCTCGAGCTCTTCACCAAGTCGGCTCATCGCGTTCATCGCCACCGGGAAGAGCTCATGACGAACCACGCTCTGCCCGCGCTCAAGCTCGAACACTCGGCCTTCTTCGTCCTCCACCTCGGGGGCTGCGGGTGGGGCGCCAAGCGGAGCGCCACCTCGGCAGGGGGGCAGCTGGCGCCAGACCCGACACCAGCCTGCCCTCATGAGAAGCCCAAGCCGGCCGAGGCTCGCTGCTTGAGGAGGAACCGAAGATTGAAGCCAGCCAGCCGCTGCCCATAAGCGAAGGGGGAGCCTTGGGCACGCCCGCCAAGCTCCACGCCAGACCATGGGGGAGGGATGGCCAAAGTGTGGGCTCAGCGCACCGCGAGGGCAGCGATGCTCCCCCGACCGACCCGACTCCAAGGGCGGTAGGGAGACCAGGAACACTCAAGGCGGATGGGGGATTTGATGAAGGAGGAGGCCGCTTCTCGGGAGATGCAACAGCTTCAGCGGAAGGAGCCCTGGAGAACTAACGTCAGGACAAGAAGGCAACACATAGGAAGCCGTGACAACAAGGTACTTACGCGTCAATGGCGATGTACTTTCGTCGCTTCAGCGTTCAAGATGCATGCTACCACTAGGGGATCCTTTCCTCTTATGGAGCTCATCAAGTCCACACAAAGCCGACCAAAGTTTGGACATGACGGCGGTCTTGTGGCGGAGACGAAGAAGAAGAGCCTTGAAGGATGTCCTCAAGGGTGCCCAGTTGCGGTGAACAACCAGTCACCGTTTCACCACAACCTCCTGAGGCCCTTGAAGCCTTGGCCTCGGGAGTGGCATGCTGCGTCTCCTCGACAACCGACGCCTCAGGAGGGGGTGGCAAGCTCCTGAAGACGATGCCCCAGGATCACCACTCGATATATGCTCCTCAAAACTCGAGCCACCGGCCTCCTCCAGAGCTCGCCCACCTGCACCGTCGTTTGGGGCGAGCTCAGCACCAGTGGCAAGGAAGGGAACCATGACGACGGGGTTCTCATGAGGCCCCTGCAGACCGATAGGCCGCGGCCCCCATTCATCAAAGGAAGGCATGTTCTCTACAAATTCATCCTTGTTCTTGCAGCGGTACATCAAACAGTTCTTCCCAGGCAGTTCGGCTAGCAAAAAGGCACCCGTCAGGACCTTGAGCACTGTTCACCGCGTCCCCAGGAGGTGCCGGACTGAAACCTCATGTGGTCCTGGCTCACGAGCAAGGTCCACATTAGAACGGCGCTGAAGCGGAGCGACCCGGCTTTGGGCGAATTCCTTCACCACCATCAGCGCAGTTACGCCGCGATCTTTCAGGAACCTCAACCTGAACCAGACATTGGCAAGGCGGGGGCTCGTGAGCCGCTGGTGGCTCCAGCCAGAGTTAGGAATAGCTGGCCCCGACGGAGCCTGAAGCAGAGGACTGAGCACACCGGCATCGACGAGCACCCATCGTGTCCGGAATTCGCTCGTGTATGGAGGAAGCTCGAAGTCGATCCCCTCGCCCGCCGTCGCAGCCACGGCCTGGAAGCTCACGCACCCCGAGCATTGCTAAGGGTTGGCCAGATGCAATGAGAAGAAGTGATGGAGGAGGGCCACCGAAGGAGCGATACCCACCATGGCTTCGCACACGAAGGCGAAGACAGCAAGAAGAGTCACAGACTGAGGGTCGAGATGTAGCATGTGGATCTGATAATGCTCAAGCACCGCATTGAAGAAGGCAGAGAAGGGAGGAATCAGGCCGGCCCAGAGGGCATCTATGAATATTGGGATCTCAGTTGCTGTCTGAGCCGTGGCGAAAAGTAGACGCAGGCCAAGCCACCGCTCTCCCCACTTATTGAAGCTGGAAGCAAGCATCGGGCGCACCTTGTCCATGGCCTCGTCGTTGAGCACCAGAGACCGGCCGAGCGCCGGCGCGAAGGACGGAGGCGCAGCTGGCAGAGAGAGAGGTCTCTTCCCCTTCTCAGCTTGTTTCGGCGCCATGGCGATGGAGCAGGCGGAGCGCAAGTTAGATTGGAGAAGAGAAACAGAGTCTCGAGGAAGCAGGGGAATTGGGGAAGCAAGGCGCATGCGATGGAGGAATAACTGTGTAGGCCGCAGGGGCCGCATAGCTAGGCAGATTCGAAGGTAGCGTGGGGAAGCGGAGATGCCCATGTCCTATCAACCGCCATGCGTCGACCGAGGCCACAGGCTTTTGGGGCCCGCGGTGCTCCGAACTTGACCTGTGCGGCCGTTTGTGTCATATAATGCTTTGTGCTAGATTTCTACTTCCTGTGCGGCCGTTTATATTAAATCTGAGAGTTGGCCAGTCGTCGGCTTCAGCACCCACGTAGGAAATACGAGGGTGTTCGGGATGGAATCTAAACACTCTTGATCCAATTATTTGGTCCTTGAAGGAGGTGTTTAGCGCAATGAACAAGGCAATCGGACTATAATGCTTTATCACCCTCACTTAGCTATAGGAGTTCGATAATAAAGTTTTAGGCGCAGCCCCTGGTATTCGTAATTCCGAACTGGGGGATTCTGTAAACACCTAGTGGTATAAAAACCGATTCTTCACGTAATGCCGAAAAAACCTCTCGAGATTTGAAACATCGGAAGAGCTGACCGGCTCTCGCCGCATCATGATAGCCAGGTTTTGGCTTTCTCTACTGAGGTGCTCATCCAGATGAATCAGGACACAATCGCAGTAGTTCTCCCTTTACTACCCTAGCCGATATAGCGGAACGTAAGGTAGTAAGCACAGGAGCCGGGCAACCCAACTGTTGACCAAAGACATGATTCGAAGCCAATGCATATAATGCTAAATTCGGGGTGCTGAACTATGATGTAAAAAGTGTTCGGACTTTGTTGTCATATTGCGGGGCACTATAAAGCCCCTGGCAAATGTACACTCTGGTACGGGTGCTATCTGATAAGGTTTATTAACAAAGAATAAAGGAAAACAGAAAAGAAGCAAAGGTAATGAGCTAGGGCCGCAGAATTTGGGCCGCGAACTATTTTCATTGCAATTTTATTATAACGTCAAAGCGCATTGATACAAATAGTGCATTTAAGCAATAGGCTATTTAACATGCTGTCGGCGTTCTGGGAACGGGGGTCCCCAGACTTGCTCTCGCTCATGCCCACAGCGTATATAAAGAGGTGAGACGGCCCATCTTCATCAACAAGGCATCCAAGACCCTCGCGAGGGTCCAAACCTCGAGGCGGACGACACAAGACCTCCTCTGGAGTGACCTAGCCAGGCAGGCTCACGAGGAGCGGAGATATCAAGGCAGGGCAAACCTCACGAGGCTCCCTTGACGTGAGCCATGACGAACGACACCAGGCAGGCGCCAGCGCGCGCAGCGTCCTTATTTCCTCTTTGGTGCTAAGGAGGCCAGCGCAGGCGAAGAGTACCGAGGCATCAGGCAAAGGTTGCCATATTGGTGCAACGAGACCAAGACCAAGAGGACAGCAAGGCGGAAGTCATCGTGGAGCTCGAGACGGCGGCACCCCAGAGCCTTTCGCAGGCAAAGACCACTTTTGTCAGGCTAGCTTGTACTAGCTGTCCCCCTTCAAATTTGGCCGCCGTTGTTGGCTCCCATCCTGCTCAATATTTGGGAACAGGACCAGGGCCTCTATAAATAGGACTAGCCACCACAGTAGGAGGCAAGTGATCCCGAACTGGTTCAGATCATCCTCAACTACACAAGCACAAGAACACCTCAACCTCAGAGGAGGCTGTTCTTCCCTTGTACTGTTTCATCATCAGCCCAAGAGGCAATCCACAACCACCACACCGGAGTAGGGTATTACACCACAACGGTAGCCGAACCAGTATAAACCTCGTGGTTCATTTGCGGTTAAAGTTCGTCGAGTTCGTCCGCGAGATCTTAGCGAGCTAGAGCGTAGATCGGTAGGAGGGAAAGACTTCGCACGCGCCCCGGTGTTCGAACCTTAAGGGTTTGCAAGAACGCCACATCCGACATTTGGCGCGCCAAGTAGGGGTGCGCCATAGTTTCCCTTCCATCAGTTTGTCGCTCCTTCGCTCCGTCGTTTCCATGACGGACGCTTTCGCCCGTCTTTCGAGCTGGCCGGGCTGCCCTCTCCGCCAGCGTCGCCGTGACGGCTCCTGTAGGCGGGCCACCTCGTCGTTCTCCGTCCTCTGCCGCCAACGCTGCCACCGCCCGGCAGGAACGGCGAGGCGTCCTCATCGCATCCTTCCGGTGCGGCAAAACGCCGCACCGCTACTCCATCACTTACCCATGCCGGTTCTTTCGTCTCACGCGCATCAAGGCCCCTTTGAGGCACGGGCCACGCCATCGTGGCGAACGAAGCCTCTGCGTTACCGCCTCATTGCCGACCTCTACGAGGAGTGGCTCGACCGCGTCGCCGAGCTCGTCCACGCCGCAGGGGGCTCTCCGGCGCCGTTGCACTCTCTGCCTCCCCCTCAACCAGCCGCGGGCGACGGGGCTCATGGCATGCCTCCACCACCTCAACCCCAAGACGGTGCCTTGGCGCCAAGGCGCGCGCCTCCGCGGCGTGATCCACCGTGCCCGGCGCCCGCGCGTGAAGAAAGAAGCTGCTAACAAATCCCGCGGCCGCGAGAAGCTGCACAAGCGCTCCCCGCGCCACCTCGTCAAGACCGCGTGCCGCCTGCAGCGGCGCAGCGCGGACCTCGCCAAGACCAAGCTCCACCTCAGAAGCGGGCCCCGGCAACCACGGTCGGCTGCTGCGCCTTCACCCCCGAGCTGCGTAGCATCGCCTGGCAAGGCAAGTTCAAGCCAGATCTGCCTCCTCGCTACACGGCACCGCCGACCCCGCGGAGTTCCTGCAGCTCTATGAGCTAAGCATCGAAGCGGCCAACGGCGACGAAAAAGTCATGGCGAACTGGTTTCCCATGGCTCTCAAGGACGGGGCCCGCTCCTGGCTCCTGAACCTACAACGCGGCTCGATCTCCTCCCGGGACGAGATGCGCGACCGCTTCGTCGCCAACTTCCATGGCACTCGCGACCGCCCACCGGCCGCGGGTGATCTACGCCGCATCAAGCAACAACCAGGAGAGACCCTCCAGAAGTACATCCAGCGCTTCAACAACACCCGCCTCAGGATCCCCAAGGTCACGGACGAAGCCATCATCTCTGCGTTCTCGGACCGCGTCCGTGACGTCAAGATGAAGGAAGAGCTCGCTATCCACGAGGAGCTCTTCACATCTCAGGAGCTATTCAACCTGGCGACCAAGTGCGCAAGAGCTGAGGAGGGGCGCCTCTCTCTCCTTGAGCTGCCAGCTGCAGGAGCGGATGAGAAGAAGGCCAAGGCCAAGGACGTGAAGCGCAAGGAGGCGATTGTGCTCGTGAAGCGAGCCCGACACCAAGCGAGGCAGAGATCAGCCCGAAGTCATCCAAGAACGGCCGACCATTCTGCGCTTCCACAACCTGAACACCCACAACACCAGCGATCGTCAAGAGCTCAGAGCCATATCTGGGATGGGCCTTTATAGTCGGCGCTCCAAGCGCAACGATCGGGGCTACGGCCGCGGAGGAGGATGTGGAGACGGACGCTGGGACGACCGTGGCCCGCGCTAGGAGTGACGCGACTGGCCTCGTGAGGACCGCTGGCAAGACCAACCTCGCGAGGGCTCCTGGAGGGATCCGCCTCGTGAGGATCGCCCCCAGGCCAACGCCGGTCTTCCCCCGCTGCCGCCACCAAGAAGGAATGACGACCACCACCACAACGAGGGGGCTGGGGGCTTCTAGGAGCCGCGTGCGATCGCCTGCATCTTGGGCGGTGCCCAGGCCCCAGCCTCTCAGCGCATCTTCAAACAGTTCACTCGCGAGGTGAACGCGGTGCTCCCCAAGCTCGAAGCCACGCGCCTGGGCCAGTGGTCCCAATGTGCCATCACCTTCAACTCGGCAGATAAGCTCAAGTGCGCAGCCACCGCCGGCGCCCTCCCTATGTTGTGCTCCCCCGTCATCAGCAATGTGCAAGTCACCAAGACTCTCATCGACGGCAGCGCAGGGCTCATCATCCTGTCCGTCGACACGTTCCACAACCTCCAAGTGCCATATGAGCAGCTCCAGCCAACCAAGCCTTTCTCAGGAGTGACCGACGGTTCCACCACACCGATAGGGCAGGTCCGCCTGCCTGTCACCTTCGGGGAGCGCAAGAACTACCGCACCGAGCTCATCGACTTCGACATCGCGCACATCCACCTGTCGTACAATGCCATCCTCTGGTATCCAGCCCTGGCCAAGTTCATGGTAGTCACTCATCACGGCTACAATGTTCTCAAGATGCCAGGAAGCGGAGGAATCATCACGGTCCCGTGTGAAGAGAGGGATGCGGTGTGTTCCCTTGAGCGCGCCTTTCAAGCTGCAGCAATCGACGACCCCGATAGTAGAAGTGAAGGCCCTCCGGAGACCATCCCCAAGAAGAAGCCGCTGCGGCCGCCGCAGACCCCAAGAGGATGGCGTTGGCAGGAGCCTCATCGAGGATCGGCCCGCCCGCCTGTGGGCGCCTCCCTCCGTTGCATAGGAAAGCATGCCCGGTGCCCTCCTCAGGCAGGGCTCGGGGGCTCTCTTCTGGAGGGCCTCAGACCTTGCCAACCTCACGAGGGAGGCGCTTGGGCACCGCTTGGAAGCATGCCTCACAGCACACTTTCCTCAGGAGAGCACAGGGCGAGGAGTGCCCACCACCCAGGAGTTCATCACCAAGACCACCCAGGAACTGCAAGAAGCAAGAGCCATGCGCGGCAATAGCCGCTCACAAGGCGCAACTCCCCATCCAGGCGAGGGTTCCGGGCTGCGTGTCTGCGTCGACGTCCCAGGGCTCAACAAGGCCACATCTCAGGAGTGCTTCTGGCCATCGTGTATGGGCCGCTGCGAGGGCCCACCACATAGCTACGTTCGCATGCCCTTCGGCTTGCCGAGCGTGGCGTGGGCCTATCAGCGCAACATGCGGCAAGTCCTGGCGGCTCAGGAGGCCAGGTTCCACGCCGTCCTGGAGGAGATGGAGACGGTCTTCACGGAACCTCCTGAACCCCCAGAGCCTCCCGAGGCTCAAGGTCCCGGTGGCTCATGAGGAGCCATTGCTTCAATGCGCGCCTTCGCCTGCACCAAGTCTACTTTGCTCACGTAACCAGGTGACTTCTTCCAAGTTTGTTTAAGTTGAGCGCCTCGGCTGCATTATTCCCAGGCCACATGGGTCCGTCCCTGTGGCATGTACCCCTTTTGCTTAAGTCTTTATCTTACCTTGCTGGGGCGCCCCTCGGGCTGCATCGTCCCTAAGCCACTCGTGCCGGACCCGGTGGCATGTATCTTCCTACAATTATCCAAGTTGATCTGCTCTTCATGCGTAACCTGCCAACGGCTATCGCCTGCTCGATTGCCGCCTGCCACGAGTCTGTTCATCCAATGCAATTCGCTTGCATGTTAAAAGGGGGGCTCCAGAGCATTGCGACTCAGGAGCTCTTACTGGCTCTCCAACCCTCACCCCCTGGCCTTGACCACGGCATCGCGACCTGGCATACTGATGACCCACAAGTATAGGGGATCTATGGTAGTCCTTTCGATAAGTAAGAGTGTCGAACCCAACGAGGAGAAGAAGGAAATGTTAAGCGGTTTTCAGTAAGGTTTTCTCTGCAAGCACTGAAATTGTAGGTAATATATAGTTTTGTGATAGGATAAATAGTAACGAGCAACAAGTAAATAAAGTAAATAAAGTGCAGCAAGGTGGCCCAATCCTTTATGTAGCAAAGGATAAGCCTGGACAATTTCTAATAATGAGGAAGGAGCTCCCGAGGACACATTGGGAATTATCGTCAAGCTAGTTTTCATCACGTTCGTAAGATTCGCGTTCGGTACTTTGGTAATTTGATATGTGGGTGGACCGGTACTTGGGTACTGCCCTAACTTGGACAAGCATCCCACTTATGATTAACCCCAATTGCAAGCATCCGCAACTACAATAAGAAGTATTAAGGTAAACCTAACCACAAAGATTAAACATATGGGTCCATATTAGCCCCTAACGGCAACGCATAAACTAGGGTTTAAGCTTCTGTCACTCTAGCAACCCATCATCTACTTATTACTTCCCAATGCCTTCCTCTAGGCCCAAATAATGGTGAAGTGTTATGTAGTCGACGTTCACATAACACCACTAGAGGAAAAGACAACATACATCTCATCAAAATATCGAACGAATACAAAATTCACATGACTACTAATAGCAAGACTTTACCCATGTCCTCAGGAACAAACGTAACTACTCACAAAGCATATTCATGTTCGTAATCAGATGGGTAATAATATGCATAAAGGATAGGAACATGTGATCTTCCACCAAGTAAACCAATTAGCATCAACTACAAGGAGTAATCAACACTACTAGCAACCCACAGGTACCAATTTGTGGTTTTGATACAAGATTGGATACAAGAGATGAACTAGGGTTTGAGAGGAGATGGTGCTTTGGTGAAGATGTTGATGGAGATTGACCCCTCCCGATGAGAGGATCGTTGGTGATAGCGTTGGTGATGATTTCTCCCGAGGGAAGTGTCCCTGTAAGAACAGCTCCGCCAGAGCACTAGATTGATTCCGCCAAGGTTCCGCCTCGTGGCGGCGGAGTTTCGTCCCGTAAGCTTTCCACGATTTTTCCTGTGGTAAAAGTGATGATATAGCAGAAGATGGACACCGGAGGCCCACCAGGGGGCCCAGGAGATAGGGGGTGCGCCCTACAGGGGGGGCACGCCCCCTGTCTCCTGGACAGGGTGTGGCCCCCCGGGCCTATTTCTTTCGCTCAGAAATTCTTATAAATTCCAAAAAGTTGTTTACGTGGAGTTTCAGACTTTTGAACTGTGCGTAATAGGTTTCAACGTTTTCTCCTTTTCCACCAGAATTCCACCGCCGACATTCTCCCTCTTCATGGTAAACCTTGTAAAATAAGAGAGAATAGCCATAAGTATTGATATATAATGTGTAATAACAGCCCATAATGCAATAAATATTGATATAAAAGCATGATGCAAAATGGACGTATCAACTCCCCCAAGCTTAGACCTCGCTTGTCCTCAAGTGGAAGCCAAAATCGAAAAATATATCCACATGTTTAGAGATAGAGGTGTCGATAAAAATAAAATACGGACATGAGGGCATCATGATCATTCTAATAACAAAGAACATATATAGATTTTTTCATATGATTTCCTATGCTCAAGTAACAATCAATTCACAATGTCAAGTATGGTTCAAAAACTTCATTGGGAACCAACAAACTATAATCTCAACAAGTGAAGCAATCGCAATTTATCATAACATCGTAAAAGAGTCAACAATAGAGCCTTTCAGCAAGTTCACATACTCAACTATCTTGTAGTCTTCCATAATTGCTAACACTCACGCAATACTTGTGGTTATAGAGTTTCAGCCGGACACTGAGAAAGATAGGGGCTTATTGTATTGCCTCCAAACGTATTCACCTTTGGGTGATGTCAACAATAATAGCCCATGCTAACTTACATCAAATTGGATATATATATCATGATCTTTCAAACACGAGGAGCTTGCCAAAGGATAAAATGAAAAAGGGAAAGGTGAGGATCACCTTGACTCAAGCATAAAGTAAAAAAACATAAAGTAAAAAGATAGGCCCTTCACAGAGGGAAGCAGAGGTTGTCATGCTTGGCGTTTAGGGTTGATGCACGAAATCTTAATGCAAAAGAACGTCACTTTATATTGCCCTTGTATGTGGACCTTTATTATGCAATCCGTCGCTTTATTACTTCCACAACAAGTTCGCATAAAGCTTATTTTCTCCGCACTAATAAGCCATACATATTTAGAGAGCAATTTTTTATTGTTTGCACTGATGACAACTTACTTGAAGGATCTTACTCGATCCATAGGTAGGTATGGTGGACTCTCATGGCAAAACTGGGTTTAAGGATATTTGGAAGCACAAGTAGTATCTCTACTTGGTGCAAGGAATTTGGCTAGCATGAGGGGGAAAGGCAAGCTCAACATGTTTGGAAGTGCAATGACAATATACTTTAACTGAGATGTCGGAAAACATAAACCATTACGTTGTCTTCCTTGTCCAACGTCAACTCTTTTAGCATGTCATACTTAATGAGTGTTCCCAATTATAAAAGGTGTCCAAAATAATATATTTATATGTGATCCCCTCTTTCCTTATCACTTCCTATTAATTGCAACGATGACCAAGGCTAAGTTTATCAACTCTCAACAATTTTTATGCCTCATACTTTCTATGTGTGAAGTCATTACTATCCATAAGATCAATATGAACTCTTTTATTCTTTCTACTTTCTCAAGATTATAGCATCATAGCAAAGCCCTTGACTCAACACTAATCTTTATTATAGATAGCACACGGTCTCGATTACATAAAGGGATAACAATGAAAAACTCAAAACTACTTGATATCAAAACTTCAAACTACTAGATCAAGATACTACTAAAAGGATCGAACTGAATAAAGCGGTAAAGATAGGAGTGTGATGGTGATACGATACCGGGGCACCTCCCCCAAGCTTGGCAGTTGCCAAGGGGAGTGCCCATACCCATGTGTTTATTTCCTTGAAGGTGATGAAGTAGGAATTGTTGATGATGTAGGCTTGTCGTCCGTCTTCCAAGGCATAGGCTCTGCATAATAAAAGGATGATCGAGTCTCCGGGATCCTTAAATCTGCAGCCAAACTCATCCTCTTAAATCTATATTCATACTCACAGTTCTGGTTTTGCAGGTCATAGATCTGAGCTTGGAGATTCTTGATTTTCTCTTGAAGCTTGGAGATGGTCTCCCCAATGACTTTGGCATCCAGGTTGTGGTTGTTGGTGAACTCCATGATCATCATCTGGTTGGCGTCGAGTCCACGCTCCACCATCCCTTGGCACTTGAAAACTTGCTGCTCCACGGCTTCAAGCTTAGTCTCCACGCTTCCGATACGCTTTGGTCCCTCCACATCGCGGATGTGCAGCACCCCCTCACGCATCTCAATGGTTTGAGGGTGTTGCAGCACCTCTACAAGATAGGGGTTGATAACCCTCTCGAAAAACTTTTCCTTGGGACCGCTTGGAGACGACATGATGCTCTTAGATCTGAAACAGGAATAGCTCGAAACGAAAACAGAGGATATTTGCGTGATACGATGGTCAAAACCTTCGGGAGTATATATAATGAATTTTTACCGACCAAAGTACGTAACATACAAGAAAACGGAGTCCGGAGGCACACGAGGTGCCCACAAGATGAGGGGCGCGCCTGCTGTGGGGCGCGCCTCCACTCTCGTGGGAGCCTCGTGTCCCTTTTCGGACTACTTCTTTCTTCCTAAAATTCTTAAATAATCCAAAACTGATAAAAATTGCCATTAGAGTTGTTTTGGAGTCGGTTTACTTACCGTACCACATACCTATGCCTTTTTGGAGTCTGGAACGTTCTGGAAAGAGTCCCTTATGTATTCCTCAGGGGTTATGGTTTCAATAATATTAGTTTAAAAACAGATAGGATTACGAAATATAATGTTTAATTCTTTGACCGTTTACCACCCTCGGATTTGTGCCTTCGAAGTTGTTTATTTTTATAGCACCAGAACGATAGACCTCCTCGATAACGTAGGGACCTTCCCATTTTGAGAGAAGTTTACCTGCAAAAAATCTTAAACGAGAGTTGAATAATAACACATAATCTCCTACGTTAAACTCACGCTTTTGTTTCCTCTTATCATGCCGCCGCTTGACTTTTTCTTTGAATAGCTTGGCATTCTCATATGCTTGGGTTCTCCATTCATCAAGTGAGCTAATATCAAATAACCTCTTCTCACCGGCAAGTTTGAAGTCATAATTGATCTCTTTGACAACCCAATATGCCTTATGTTCAAGTTCAAGGGGTAAATGACACGTGAGTGAGTCCCG
This sequence comes from Aegilops bicornis, assembly GCA_021605145.1. NCBI lineage: Eukaryota > Viridiplantae > Streptophyta > Magnoliopsida > Poales > Poaceae > Aegilops > Aegilops bicornis. The sequence goes on along the minus strand of JAHIAL010000026.1, from coordinate 3,379,809 downwards.
GACTAGGGGGTGTCCGGATAGCCGGACTATCATCACGGTCGGACTCCAAGACTATGAAGATACAAGATTGAAGACTTCGTCCCGTGTCCGGATGGGACTTTCCTTGGCGTGGAAGGCAAGCTTGGCGTCTGGATATGTAGATCTCCTACCATTGTAACCGACTACGTGTAACCCTAACCTATCCGGTGTCTATATACACGGAGGGTTTTAGTCCGTGGGGACGAACAACAATCATACCATAGGCTAGCTTCTAGGGTTTAGCCTCCTTGATCTCGTGGTAGATCTACTCTTGTACTACCCATATCATCAATATTAATCAAGCGGAGTAGGGTATTACCTCCATCGAGAGGGCCCGAACACAGGTAAAAATATTGTGTCCCTTGTCTCCTGTTACCATCCGCCTAGACGCACAGTTCGGGACCCCCTACACCGAGATCCGCCGGTTTGACACCGACATTGGTGCTTTCATTGAGAGTTTCCTCCGTGTCGTCACCGATAGGCCCGATGGCTCCTTTGATCATCAACAACGACGCGGTCCGTGGTGAGACTTTTCTCCCCGGACAGATCTTCGTGTTCGGGCGGCTTTGCTGGCCACCCAATTGCTTGGCCATCCGGAGCAGATCGAAAGCTTCGCCCACAGCCATCCAGTCGATTTGGAAGTTTGAACTATACGGCCGATATCCGCGGAGACTTGATCTTTGACGGATTCGAGCCGCAGCTAAGCGTGCCGCCTTGTCTCGATGGGCATGATCTAGCTCTGGCGAGACAAATGCCACGGAGGCCGCACCAAGATCCGCTCCGACCCTTAATCCGAGCTGGATTCCCCGATCGAGGGGCAGTGGTTGGACACCGCCTCGGGGCTACAATCTCTATGGCGATCGAGCCAACTCCATCCCTGTCGCTTGCGAAGACCTCGACTCCAGGGTGCCGGACTCCTCTCCGGACTCCGAACCCTCCGCGCCCCTGCCAATCGAATCAGATTGAGCGCCGGTCATGGACTTCACTGCCGCGGACATCTTTCAGCACTCGCCCGTTGGTGACATCCTGAATTCACTAAAGTCTCTCTCTTTATCCGGAGAGCCCTGGCGGGCTACGGTCGGGAAGGTTGGGATGCGGACAACGAAGAAATTCAACGCCACCCACCACCCACTTGGTAGCCATCGCCGATGATTTAACCGACATGCTAGACTACGACTCAAGGCATCGACGGTATGGACGACGCCGCCGGAGGCGACCAAGACCAGCGCCTCTGAGGCACCTTTGAAGGCCAGCTCGTCATATGACATATACATGGTGGACATCCCAAAAGATGGGAATGGCGATGGAACAACGGAGGATGACCCCTCAAGAAACAGCGAAAGCGCCCGGCGTCGTGGCGCCGCTCTAAATCCGCCACAACAAAAGCGGTGATTCCGGCCGCGGAGATAATAACACCCCTGACGGTGACGAAGAGAACCCCCTCGGCCAGACTCAAAGACAGGAGGAGGAGAAGCAAGTCCGCACGACAAGGCGGCAGAAAAGAGAGGTCGAGGACGATAATTATGCGCCTCCCTCCGAAGATGAGGCAAGCCTCGACGACGGGCGAATTTGTCATGCCCGAGGATCCCGCTGAACAGAGGCGTTTCAAACGCAGGCTTATAGCCACGACAAGCAGCCTCAAGAAAAAGCAAACGAGTTAGAGCTGATCAAGACCTGCTAGTCGACGGATGGATTTGAAGTCCTTGCGGCCAAGAGTATGAACTCGAATGCCCTCCAAAAGCTACCCCAAACGTAGGCCGTTGCCTCGACTAGAGGAGGAAGCACCCAAGTCGCCAAAGACGACATGGCAGACCGGCCACCCGTGGCCTTGACAGAGAAGCCTCTCGGCCCTCGCTCAAGCCACACCCCGACGCCGCTCAAAAAGTACCAAGGCACGGAAAACGGCGTCGGACTTGTGAGATATATTGGAGGATAAGGCAAAACATACAAGATCGATCTCACGGATCGGCGTGGGCGCCAACAGAACGGGATGATTACCGTCGCGCCGGATACAAAGCAAACCGCCGGGCGAACACAAGAGACAAAGCTCATATGAGCTACGTCATGATATAGCCCAATCACGTAGGCGCCAAGACACCCACTACGCTTCACAGATGAAGTAATGGATCATCAAATCCCCGAGGGCTTCAAGCGCGTAAACATCGAATCATACGATGGTACCACAGATCCCATGATGCGGATCGAGGATTATCTCCTCCATATCCACATGGCCCGCGGTGATGATCTACATGCCATCAAATACCTCCCACTCAAGCTTAAAGGACCAGCTCGACATTGGCTCAATAGCTTGCCAAGAGAATCAATTGGTTGTTGGGAGGACCTCGAAGCCGCATTCCTTGATAACTTCCAGGGCACATATGTGCGACCACAGACGCCCGATGACCTTAGCCACATAATTCAGCAGCCGGAAGAATCGGCCAGATGGGCCCGACACGGTTCCTCACAAAGAAAAATCAAATCGTTGATTGTCCGGATGCAAGAGGCCCTTGCAGCCTTCAAACATAACATCATGACGAGTGGCTTGCCCGCACCTAGGACAGGAAAAGCCCGAAATCTATGGCAGCCCTCACAACCCTCATGACTTCGCTTTTATGCGGGGAGAGGACAACTGGCTAGCTCGAAGCAACAACTTGGCGAGACATCGATAGTCCGGATACCAAGGACAGCAATGGCGGTCGCGTCGCTAACAAGAACAAGCGCCACATTAACGGCGACAACATCAAGATACGGCCCGTCAATGCCGGATTCGAGGCTCTAAACCCGGTCAGCGGAAGAAGCCATTCAAAAGAAATACCAGGGCCCGTCAACTTGGACCGAATACTTTCGATCGCTTGTGCGGATACATGGCACCCGAAAACTCAATAATCACACCAACAGGGACTGTTGGGTGTTCAAGCAAGCGAGCAAGTTAAGTGCGAACTCAACGACAAGGGGCTGCATAGCGATGACGAGGAAGAGCCCCGCCACGAACAATAAAGAACGAAGGGTTTTCCTACACAAGTGCGGACGGTGAACATGATATACGCAACCCACATACCCGGAAGGGAGCGGAAGCATGCACTTAGGGACATATATGCGATGGAGCGGTCGCCCAGTTCAACCCATGGTCTTCCTGCCCGATCACCTTGATCGAAGGACCACCCCACTAGCATCCGTCCACGGCGGCCGCGCATTGGTTCTTGACCCAATTATCGACGGATTTCGCCTCACCGAGTCTTGATGGGCGGCGGCACTTTGAACCTGCTTTATCGAGGATACAAAGGCGCAAAATGGGCATTGACCCCTCAAGGATTAAACCTACAAAGACGACCTTTAAAGGCGTCATACCGGTGTAGAGGCCAGTTGTACGGGCTCGGTTACACTCGAAGTGGTCTTGGATCCCAGATAACTTCCGGGCGAAGAGTTAATCTTCGACATCGTCCCATTCCGCAGCGGCTATCATGCATCGCTTTCGGACGAACCGCATTTGCAAAGTTCAATGCGGTGCCGCACTATGCATACCTCAAGCTCAAGATCAGGGCCCTCGAGGAGTAATCACGGTCAATGGAAACACCGAACGCTCTCTCCGAGCGGAGGAGCACACGCGGCCCCTCGCGGCGGAGGTACAAAGCAGCCTCTCACAGCAATTCTTGAGTCGGGCCACTAAGCGTCCGGACACTGTCAAGCGCGCCCGGAGTAACCTACAACAAGACCACCTAGCACGATTCAAGCACGAGTAGCAATCCGGCCTCAACCCCAGCCCTCGCGGAATTGTGAAGCTAGTATTACGCGTACATAATTACGCTCTGGAGATACCATGGGCATATGGGGAGGGCAAGACAACTGACACGCCAAGAATGCGGCTCGACCGCACCGGGGGCTCCGTTTGTGTCATTTCTTTTTTCTTTTTCCTTCTTTTCTTCCTTTTTTACTTTCGGACTCCGTCCTTGAGAAGTCTGTCCGCACTTGAATCGCCGAACTCACGATGCAACAGCCAGGGGAAGCGTAAAGCCACGTCGGCGTTCAGGTGGTCTCTATTACGAGCATTATACCTGTTTTACATACAATCCCGCGGCTTACCCCTGGAGGGGGACCTGTTAGATAGTCCCATCCCTTGCTTATCGCACTATTTGTATTGTTCTGCTTCCATTGCAATACCTTTTTGAATAAACAATACATAGCTTTTGCTTATTATTGCTCTACTTCCTTTATATATACATATGTTCATTTCACGACATGTTGCAACAGTACACTTTAAATACGGCCAATACACCGAGGGGCTTAAGTATCCCAAAATTATGGTGTGATAAGTCCGAACACTTCCCAAGTGCGGCACCCGAACTTATAGCATTATATGAATTGGCTCCGAATCATGTCTTGGGTCAATAGTTGGGTTTGCCCGGCTCCCGTGTTTTGGTACCTTACGTTCCGCTATATCGGCTAAGGTAGCACCGGAGAACCATCTGCGATTATTGTGCCCAGTTATTACGGGTCGAGCACCTCGAGAAAGCTAAAACATTTGTCATGATAAAAGGCAAGAGCCGGTCGCTGTTCGAGAGGTTTTTTCGGGTCCCTAAAGACCTACGCCCGCTTAGAGCGAGGAACCGAATTGTCCGGCCAAGGCGTGGATAAGCGCCCGAACTCGGTCTTCCGAATACTAGGGCTTCGCCGAAATTTAAAATTATAGAATTCTATGGCTAAGTGAGAGTGTTCAAGCATTATAAGTCTGGTTGCCTTCTTCGTTGTGTTGAGCGCCTCCATAGATAGACCCAAGAATGGGAACAAGAGTGCTCAAGTTTGTCCCGAACACCCCAGCACTCGTGGCATGGGGGCTGAAGCCAACGACTTGCCATCTCTCAAATTTGATAAACGGCCGAACAGAAGGTAATATTTTAAATTAATAAAAGCGTTGCTTAGCGCATATGAACAAGTTTTCAGCGTGACAGGATAACAAACGCGAGCCTATTCAAAAATTACATCCTTGGAGCACTCATCCGCTATTCGTGGGCACCCTTCAGGAGGCCCTCATAGTACATTTGGGCGTGCGATGCTCATGGCCCTTGGTGGCCCGTCCGTCACAAGCTTCTCGCATCCGGCTTGCCCGGTGCACTTTAGCACGGGCAAGGGCCAACGGACCCCTTCAATGCAGACGGAGCGCTTGATGACTTCAAGCCACGGACGAGCATCCACCACCCGCTGCACCAAGCGAAGTAGCTCCGGGCATGGCCTCCAATGGCCACAACAGCTTATAAGGCCCTTCATGGCCTGTTTTGGCGACCTTGTGGAGCTCGACCAGCTACTTCGGCTGGTCGCTTAGAAAGGCACCGGATGTCCGGCCTCGGCATATTGAGACGAACACCTTCTCCGTGGAGCTCCCTCCTGGGCGCGGTAGAATGCGGCAGCATCAGACGCACTACGGGGCAAATCTGCGAATGCTCCTGAGAGCTCTGAATCCGGGTAAGTAATAGGTAATTGACTTTTACATTCTTGCTTTGCATAAAGAATGCCTTACCTGCCGCTATCTTCTTTAGTGCTTCAATTTCTTGGAGGGCTTTTTGGGCCTCGGCCTTAGCAGCTTTGGCACTCTCAAGAGCCGAGGCGAGCTCGGACTCTCGAGTCTTCGAGTCACGCTCCAAACCCTCGTGTTTTTTCACGAGAATCTGGAGCTCTTGTCGCATTCTCCGCCAATTGCGCCTCCCTTTCTCTCGCTCGGTGCGTTCCCGGCAGCTTTGTTTCGGCCCACGGACACCGCTTCCTTGTGGTCGCCACCTCGTTAAGTGGCCCTGCGGTACCCATGTTATTCTATTTTTGCAACCAAAACCTTTCCCATAAGGTATTTCTTTAATAAGGTATTACTCACCTTCCTTGTCCTCGAGCTGCTTCTTGGCTTGTCCGAGCTCGTTCTCGGACCGCTCGAGGTTCTCGCTTCAATGCATTGACCTCCGCATGATCGGTCTGGCCAGAGGTCGGCCAAGAGCCTGCATTCCCATATTGACATACTTATGTTAGACTCCTGCATTATATCTTTAGATCCTTAGTCCGGCTTTTCTTTCCGAACACGAACTAAGCATCGAGAACTACTGTCTATGCGGTAATATTTTTATATGTTTTAAACTTACCTCAAAGCCTGTTAGAAGGCTGGTACAGGCTTCGGTCGATCCGCTCTTGGCAGACTAAATCGTCGGATCACCGCACTCATAACGGCGGTGCTCCTCCTGATGGGCGCCGTTGGCGCCTCGATGCTTCTCTGGTGCCTCGGTTGGGCGGAGGACACCGGCGTCTTACCCTTCTTGCGAAGGATCCGCTGTCCGGACTTGAACCGCTGATGGTTCCGGCATGGAGTCCTGACGAGGGTCGGCTTAGAGGCCACAGGGGTCTTGCCCCAGCGCCTAGAGTCGGGAGGTCGCCTTGTGGCACCTCTGCGCTACCTCCTCTTGACCAAGCCCCTTCCGGGCCCCACTGCGGCGTCGTCCACGGCGTGGCGAGGAGGCGTTCGGAAGCGAAGTACTCTCCATTTCCGACGAGCCCAGGGACCCGCTCGATGAATCGGCGAACTCGCCCTTGGGCGGGCTGCATGATTGTTCGGCATTAGAGAACACTATGCAATTATGAAAAAGCCGTGGGTATCCGGACACTTACGATCTCGCCAGGGGCTTGGCCCTTGTTGGCCAATCCTCCTCAAATAAATGCGTCGGCGTTGGTGGAGAAGTCCGAGGAAGGGTTCTTCCTTCTTGGACCCTCCGGCCTCCCCCTGGGGCGGCCTTCCTTTCTTCTCCTCTCACTGGGAGGAGCTTCTTCTTCCTCCTTGTCCTCGGGAGAAGATTACGCCCGTCAGACCGACACTGGCGTCGGGACCTCCTTGAGTTCCCATGGCCTCCTTCTTGGCCTTCTTCTCCGGCACCACATGGGGCGCCGAGCAGCAGCCCAGATTAAGCCAAGGCGTCCTCGAGTCTTCCGGCAAAGGAGCCGGACAAGTTAATCTGTCCGGACGTCTTCACCGATCTGTCAAAGATTAGGGAGTTTTAGATCCGCGTAGAGTCAATCTATGAAAAAGAGTCCGTAAAGGCTAAAATAACTTACCTCGCCGGCTGGACGCGTGCGCTGTACCCGCGGTCTTTGGTAGCGGATGTTGGGGCTTCAGCGCCCTTGAACAGCACCTTCCAGGCATCTTCGTACGTAGTGTCGAAGAGCCGGCTCAAGGTTCGGTGCTGTGCCGGATCGAACTCCCACAAATTGAAGGCCCGTTGTTGGCATGGGAGAATCCGGCGGATGAGCATCACCTGGATTACGTCGACAAGCCTGAGATTCTTGTCCACCAGGTTTTGGACGCATGTCCGTGTGCAGATAGCTCTTCCGAATTCCCCACGTCAGGCCCGTCTCTTTCCATAGCGAGAGCCGTGGGGAAGCGAGATCTGAATTCGGGGCCGCCGCCCATTCGGGGTCTCGTGGCTCGGTGATGTAGAACCACCCCGATTGCCACCCCTTTATTGTCTCCACAATGGCGCCCTCGAGCCATAGGACCTTGGCCATCTTGCCAACCATGGCGCCTCCGCATTCCGCTTGACGGCCGCCCACTACCTTCGGCCGGACGTTGAAGATCTTCAGCCATAACCCGAAGTGGGGCTGGATGCAGAGGAAGGCCTCACACACGATGATAAACACCGAGATTTTGAGGATGAAATTCGGGGCCAGGTCATGGAAGTCCAGGCCGTAGTAGAACATGAGCCCCCGGACAAATGGGTGAAATGGAAAACCTAGTCCGCGGAGGAAATGGGGTAGAAACACTACCCTCTCATGGGGCCCGGGTTGGAATAAGCTGCCCGCATCGGCAGCCTTTGTCTGTGATGTTGCTTGGGACAAGTATCCGGCCTCCAAGCAGTTTTGATGTGCCCCTCCTTGACGGAGGAGGCCATCCACTTGCCTCCCGCTCGACATGGTTGGAGAAAGGTCGAGGTGGGATGTGTGGACTTAAGTATTTGGAGCTCGAGTCTTGGCGGAAATGGATAAGCAAAGGAGGAAGAAGGCGTGGGTGAAAAGGTGGATCCTTATCCCTTATATGGACGGGCCAAGCTATGCGTCCCCACCGACTGGTAAAAACTCGCTTATTTCCCAAGCGCCGTAATCAATGGCGCGGGATGGGTTACCCACGTCCGTATTGATGAGAATCGTGGAATAAGGGGGCATGATCTATGCTTTGATAAGACGTGCCAAGGAAACCGCCTCGCTAAACACGCTGAGATGGAACAGTAAAAACGATTCATATAAAAGCCTGGCCGTGGTGTGATGTCACGCCGCGGAATACGTCAGCAGATCTGTGCAAATATTATTCTCTCTACGGTGTTATGTGGAACTTGTTTTGCAGAGCCGGACACTATCCTTGTGTTCAGAACCTTCTATGAAGTATTCGGAGGAGGAACCCGCCTTGCAATGCCGAAGACAATATGCGCGCCAGACTAGTCGTCATTGAAGCCTGGTTCAGAGACTCTTGAGGAGTCCGGACTAGGGGTGTCCGGATAGCCGGACTATCATCACGGCCGGACTCCAAGACTATGAAGATACAAGATTGAAGACTTCGGCCCCGTGTCCGGATGGGACTTTCCTTGGCGTGGAAGGCAAGCTTGGCGATACGGATATGTAGATCTCCTACCATTGTAACCGACTCTGTGTAACCCTAACCTATCTCGGTGTCTATATAAACCGGAGGGTTTAGTCCGTGGGGCGAACAACAATCATACCATAGGCTAGCTTCTAGGGTTTAGCCTCCTTGATCTAAGTGGTAGATCTACTCTTGTACTACCCATATCATCAATATTAATCAAGCGGTGAGTAGGGTATTACCTCCATCGAGAGGGCCCGAACCTTGGTAAAAATATTGTGTCCCTTGTCTCCTGTTACCATCCACCTAGACGCACAGTTCGGGACCCCCTACCCGAGATCCGCCGGTTTTGACACCGACAACACGCTTTTCCATAAACCATCTTATATGAAGACATACCCATAGGATTTTTGTATGCAATTCTATAGGCCCATAATGCATCATCAAGTTTTTTGGACCAATTCTTTCTAGATCTATTCACAGTCTTTTGCAAAATTAATTTGAGGTCTCTATTGCTCAACTCTACTTGACCACTAGACTGCGGATGATAAGGAGATGCTATTCTATGATTGGCATCATACTTAGCAAGCATCTTATGGAAAGCACCATGAATAAAATGTGAACCACCATCAGTCATAAGATATCTAGGGACTCCAAACCTCGGAAAAATAACTTGTTTAAGCATTTTAATAGAAGTGTTATGATTAGCACTAGTAGTTGGAATAGCTTCTACCCACTTAATAACGTAATCAACAGCAACTAAAATATGTGTATAACCATTAGAGGCAGGGAAAGGTCCCATATAATCAAAGCCCCAAACACCAAGCGGTTCAATAACAAGAGAATAATTCATAGGCATTTCTTGGCGTCTACTAATGTTACCTATTCTTTGACATTCATCACAAGACAAGACAAACTTACGAGCATCTTTGAAGAGAGTAGGCCAATAAAAACCAGATTGTAGTACCTTGTGTGCAGTTCTATCTCCAGCGTGGTGTCCTCCATAAGATTCAGAGTGACACTTGCGTAGAATCTGTTCCTGTTCATGCTCAGACACACAACGTCTAATAACACCATCTACTCCTTCTTTATAAAAGGTGTGGATCATCCCAGAAGTAATGTCTTAAATCATAAAAGAACTTTTTCTTTTGCTGGTATGTGAAACTAGGCGGTATAAATTTAGCAACAATGTAATTAGCATAATCAGCATACCAAGGAAGCAAAGACGAGAAGCATTGACGACCGCTAATTGTTCATCGGAAAGCTATCATTAATAGGCGGTGGGTCATCAAGAACATTCTCTAACCTAGACAAGTTATACGCAACGGGTTCTCAGCTCCCTTTCTATCAATAATATGCAAGTCAAATTCTTGTAGCAAGAGAACCCATCTAATAAGTCTAGGTTTAGCATCTTTCTTTTCCATAAGATATTTAATAGCAGCATGATCTGTGTGAATAGTAACTTTGGAATCAACTATATTAGGTCCAAACTTATCACATGCAAACACAACTGCTAAGAACTCTTTTTCAAAAGAGTAGCATAATTTCTCTGGCAAGATCAAGAGTCTTACTAGCATACTGGATAACATTCAATTTCTTATCGACTCTTTGCCCTAAAACGGCACCTACATCATAATCACTAGCATCGCACATAATTTCAAAAGGTAAATTCAATCGTGTGGCTGAACAATAGGTGCAGTGATCAAAGCTTTCTTAAGTGTTTCAAAAGCTTCTACACAATCATCATCAAAGACAAAAGGGATATCTTTTTGCAATAAATTAGTCAGAGGCCTAGAGATTTTAGAGAAGTCCTTAATGAACCTCCTATAAAAACCGGCGTGACCAAGGAAACTTCTTATACCTTTTATATCCTTGGGACATGGCATCTTTTCAATAGCATCAACTTTGGCTTTATCAACTTCAATACCTCTCTCGGAGATCTTGTGCCCCAAGACAATGCCTTCATTAACCATAAAGTGACACTTTTCCCAATTCAGATTTAGACTAGTGTCTTCGCATCTCTGCAAAACTCGATCAAGGTTTCTCAAACAATCATCAAAAGAGGATCCATAGACTGAAAAGTAATCCATGAATACCTCACAAATCTTTTCACAAAAATCAGAGAATATAGCCATCATGCATCTTTGAAAGGTAGAAGGTGCATTACATAAACCAAAATGCATACGTCTATAAGCAAAAGTACCAAAAGGGCAAGTAAAAGTAGTTTTAGATTGATCCTTCGCTGACACAGGTATCTGAGAGAAACCAGAATAACCATCTAGGAAGCAAAAATGTGTGTGTTTGGATAGTCTTTCTAGCATTTGATCAATAAAAGGTAAAGGGTAATGATCTTTCTTGGTAGCCTTATTTAACTTACGGAAATCAATTACCATCCTATAACCTGTAATAATTCTTTGCAGGATCAATTCATCTTTATCATTAGGAACAACGGTAATACCTCCCTTTTTAGGGACACAATGGACAGGACTTACCCATTCACTATCAGCAACGGGATAAATAATACATGCCTCAAGGAGCTTTAGTATCTCCTTTCTTACCACTTCCTTCATCTTGGGATTTAACCGTCTTTGAGGATCTCTAACTGGTTTGGCATCTTTCTCCACCGAAATTTTGTGTTGACATAATGTGGGACTAATGCCCTTAAGATCATCGAGTATATCCAATAGCCGCTTCGGTGCTTCTTGAGTTTTCAATAATCTTTCTTCTTCTTTCTACGAAGGTTAGCACTAATAATAATAGGATATATTTCTTTTTCATCAAGGTAAGCATACTTAAGATTATCAGGTAATGGTTTGAGTTCAAACACGGGATCACCCTTGGGTGGAGGGGGATCCCCAATAATTTCAACGGGAAGGTTACGTTTCAGCATAGGTTCCTGTTTAAGGAACACTTCATCTATTTCTTCCCTTTCCTTCATAAACATATCATTTTCATGGTCTAGCAAATATTGTTCTAACGGATCAGTTGGAGGAATAGCAATGGAAGCAAGACCAATAATTTCATCCTTACTAGGTGGTTCCCTTTCATGGTGTTGTCTACTAAACTTAGCGAAATTAAACTCATGAGACATCCCATATATGCCAACAGTAACAATATTCTTTTTGCAGTTAATCTTAGCACTAGCAGTATTCAAGAAGGGTCTAGTGAAAATATTGGGACAAAAATCATCTTGTGGGGAACCAAGAACAAGAAAATCAGCAGGGTATTTAACCTTCCCACACAAAACTTCAACATCTCTAACAATCCCAATAGGTTTAATGGTATCCCTATTAGCAAGCTTAATAGTAACATCAATGTCTTCTAGTTCAACGGGTGCAATGTCGAGCATAATTTCTTTATAAAGATCATAAGGTATCGCACTAGCACTAGCACCCATATCACATAAGCCATGATAACAATTGTCTCCTATTTTAACATAAATAACAGGCATGCCTACAACAGGTCTATGTGTCTTAGTATCGGGTCTAGCAATATTAGCAGTCTCACCCAAGAAAGAAATAACATGCCCATCTAAGTCCTCATCCAAGAGATCTTTAACCATAGCAATACTAGGTTCAACATTAATTTGCTCAGGAGGTGTATAAGTCCTAGTATTACTCTTACGAACAACGATCGAAGTTGTAGCATGATCTTTTATCCTAACAGAAAAGGAGGTTTTTCAACATAAGCGGTAGGAACAATAGGATCACTATAGGTAATAGTCTTTTCTTCAATCGTAATAGGTGCAACTACTTTCACTTCAATAGGAGGATTATATTTAAACCACTTCTCTTTAGGGAGATCAACGTGGGTAGCAAAAGATTCACAAAAAGTAGCTACTATCTCGAGTCAAGTCCATACTTAGCGCTAAATCCACTTAAAAAACATCGGTATTCATAAAAGATTTAACACAATCGAACTTAGGTGTCATACCTGACTCCTTACCATTGTCGGAACCCCAATCTTCAGAGTTGCGTTTAATTCTTTCCAATAAGTCCCATTTGAAGTCAATAGTCTTCAGCATATGAGAACCAGCACAAGAAGTATCGAGCAGGTTGCGATTATCAAGTGAAAGCCGAGCATAAAAATTCTGAATAATCATTTGCCGAGAGAGCTCATGATTGGGGCATGAATATAACATTGACTTAAGCCTCCCCCAAGCTTGAGCGATGATTTCTCCTTCGCGAGGCCAGAAATTATATATGTAATTACGATCATGATGAACAAGATGCATAGGATAGAACTTCTGGAGAAATTCCAACTTCAATCGCTTATAATTCCAAGATCTCGTATCATCACATAGCCTATACCATGTCAATGCATCTCCCTTCAAAGATAAAGGGTAGACCTTCCTTTTGACAACATCATCGGGAATACCTGCAAGCTTAAATAATCCAAAAACTTCATCCACAAAGATAAGGTGTAAATTGGGATGCAATGTTCCATCTCTGCGCAAATGGATTAGCTAGCAGTTTTTCTATCATACCGAAGGAATCTCAAAGTAAATATTTTCATAAATTTCAGTAGGTTGAGGAGCAACTCTTTGCTCTTCTGGTTGGGGTAAAGATACCCCAAACAAGCCCCTCAAAGGATTAGCTTCCATAGTGACAAGTAACAGAAAATTTTAGCACACTATATAAATGTTTCCTTACCAAGTTCCACTCACAAAAGTGCTACACTCCCCGGCAACGGCGCCAGAAAAGAGTCTTGATGACCCACAAGTATAGGGGATCTATCGTAGTCCTTTCGATAAGTAAGAGTGTCAAACCCAACGAGGAGCAGAAAGAAATGATAAGCGGTTTTCAGTAAGGTTTTCTCTGCAAGCACTGAAATTGTAGGTAATAGATAGTTTTGTGATAGGATAAATAGTAACGAGCACCAAGTAAATAAAGTGCAGCAAGGTGGCCCAATCCTTTATGTAGCAAAGGATAAGTGTCGGTGTCAAAACTGGCGGATCTCGGGTAGGGGGTCCCGAACTGTGCGTCTAGGCGGAAGGTAATAGGAGACAAGGGACACGATGTTTTTACCCAGGTTCGGGCCCTCTCGATGGAGGTAAAACCCTACTCCTGCTTGATTAATATTGATGATATGGGTAGTACAAGAGTAGATCTACCACGAGATCGAGAGGCTAAACCCTAGAAGCTAGCCTATGGTATGATTGTTGTTCGTCCCACGGACTAAAACCCTTCAGCTTATATAGACACCTAATAGGGTTAGGGTTACACAGAGTCGGTTACAATTGGTAGGAGATCTACATATCCGTATCGCCAAGCTTGCCTTCCACGCCAAGGAAAGTCCCATCCGGACACAGGACGAAGTCTTCAATCTTGTATCTTCATAGTCCAAGAGTCCGGCCAACGATGATAGTTCGGCCATCCGGACACCCCCTAGTCCAGGACTCCCTCAATAAGCCTGGACAATTTCTAATAATGAGGAAGGAGCTCCTGAGGACACATTGGGAATTATCGTCAAGCTAGTTTTTTCATCACGTTCATAAGATTCGCGTTCGGTACTTTGATAGTTTGATATGTGGGTGGACCGGTACTTGGGTACTGCCCTAACTTGGACAAGCATCCCACTTATGACTAACCCCTATTGCAAGCATCCGCAACTACAATAAGAAGTATTAAGGTAAACCTAACCACAGCATTAAACGTATGGGTCCATATCAGCCCCTAATGAAGCAACGCATAAACTAGGGTTTAAGCTTCTGTCACTCTAGCAACCCATCATCTACTTATTACTTCCCAATGCCTTCCTCTAGGCCCAAATAATGGTGAAGTGTTATGTAGTCGACGCGTTCACATAACACCACTAGAGGAAAAGACAACATACATCTCATCAAAATATCGAACGAATACCAAATTCACATGACTACTAATAGCAAGACTTTACCCATGTCCTCAGGAACAAATGTAACTACTCACAAAGCATATTCATGTTCATAATCAGAGGGGTAATAATGTGCATAAAGGATCTGAACATATGATCTTCCACCAAGTAAACCAATTAGCATCAACTACAAGGAGTAATCAACACTACTAGCAACCCACGGTACCAATTTGTGGTTTTGATACAAGATTGGATACAAGAGATGAACTAGGGTTTCGAGAGGAGATGGTGCTGGTGAAGATGTTGATGGAGATTGACCCCCTCCCGATGAGAGGATCGTTGGTGATGACGTTGGTGTCCCAGGCAGAACAGCTCCGCCAGAGCCCTATATGGTTTCAGCCAAGGTTCCGCCTCGTGGCGGCGGAGTTTCGTCCCGTAAGCTTTCCCATGATTTTTTCCAGGGTAAAAGTGATGATATAGCAGAAGATGGACGCCGGAGGCCCACCAGGGGGCCCAGGAGATAGGGGGCGCGCCCCCTGTCTCCTGGACAGGGTGTGGGCCCCCTGGCCTATTTCTTTCGCTCAGAAATTCTTATAAATTCCAAAAAGTTGTTTCGTGGAGTTTCAGGACTTTTGGAACTATGCAGAATAGGTTTCCAACGTTTGCTCCTTTTCCAGCCAGAATTCCAGCTGCCGGCATTCTCCCTCTTCATGGTAAACCTGGTAAAATAAGAGAAAATAGCCATAAGTATTGATATATAATGTGTAATAACAGCCCATAATGCAATAAATATTGATATAAAAGCATGATGCAAAATGGACGTATCACATACCAGCGGCGGCTGAGCTCGCTCGAGGGCCGGGACCTGAGGACGTAGAGTGCTTGCATCTAACTGCCTTGCAGGAACATATAGTCACCAAGACTAAAGACCAGGCGCAACCTGCCTTGAGGTGGGCCTCGTGGAGTCCCATTGTTGGCTCACGAAAGTGCCAGATACACCTCGCAGCCCTGTCGTGCAAGCCACGTGTCGTATGGGGCAGACACGCCAAGGAGCCTCCTCGAGGGGGCCCCATCCCACGCCCAAGTGGAAGCACCATGCTCCACGCTGGTTGTCGACATCTTGCCGAGGAGCGGCTATGCCCGTACATGCGGAAGCGCTTATGCTCCGCGCTGGTGATAAACAATCGAAGGCGCGACCCCACGGCCGTAAGCAACCTCGAGAGCCCAGAGCTCAGCGCCCAGCCTTACCGCAACACCTCCCCTTTGAGAGAGCCAGCGCATGGGGCTGGAGCACGGGGGCTGCCTTCGGAGTCACGCTGGCGCCACGCCACCTAACCAGGTCCCTGAACCTGGGCATCGCGCGCCCCTCACGAGGCCTCGGCGAGGGCAGGTATGGGAATTGTTTGCACGTCAAGGGGGACTCCTGAGCATCGTGACTCAGGAGCCTAACTTGTAACGTAGCCCCTCACTCCTTGGTCCGTCCTGGTCTCCGGTCGGCCCAATGGTGGTTGAGGTATGCGCGGGGCCGGGCCCTGCCGACGTAGAACATTAATCTATCCCCACGAACTCTCCCTGTATGCTGTTTGCGCGTCAAGGGGGACTCCTGAGCATCGCGACTCAGGAGCCTAACTGGTCACGTAGCCCCTCACTCCTTGGTCCGTCCTGGTCTCCGGCTCGGCCCAATGGCGGTTATTAATGGTATCGCGCAAGGCTGAGCTCTGCTTGTGACGCGAGCATAAAGCAAATAGGAAGGAAATCGCGAAATCTCGAAGCAAATATTACAAGCATATTGTCCTCACAATACCAAAAGAAAAGTTTAAACGCCTCCACGAGATCAGAGAGGCTAAACCCTAGAAGCTAGCCTATGGTATGATTGTTGTTTGTCCTACGGACTAAAACCCTTCAGTTTATATAGACACCGGATAGGGTTAGGGTTACACAGAGTCGGTTACAATTGGTAGGAGATCTACATATCCGTATCGCCAAGCTTGCCTTCCACGCCAAGGAAAGTCCCATCCGCACCCGCATGAAGTCTTCAATCTTGTATCTTCATAGTCGAGTCCGCCAGCGATGATAGTTCGCCATCCGGACACCCCGAGTCCAAGACTCCCTCAAAGAGCTCCACGAACCAGGCTTCAATGACGACAAGTCCGGTGCACATATTTCTTCGGCATTGCAAGGCGGGTTCCTCCTCCGAATACTTCATAGAAGATGTTGAACACAAGGACAGTGTCCGGCTCTGCAAAATAATTTCCACATAACACCGTAGAGAGAATAATAATTACACAAAATCAATCTGTGACGATTCCGGCGTGCCATCATCACGCACGGCCAAGTCTTTGTTCGAATCGTTTTCTTGTCCCACCTCGGTAGCGTTTAGCGAGGCGGTTTCCTGGCACGCCTTGTCAAGCAGAGATCGTGGTCCCCTTATTCCGGGATTCTCATCAATACGGACGTGGGTAACCCTACCGCGCCATAAATTTCACTTCTAGCTTGGGAGATAAGCGAGTTTTACAAGGCTGGTGGGGGTCGCATAGCTTCGTCCGTCCATATTAGGGGTTAAGGATCCACCTTTTCACCTACGCCTTCTTGCTCCTTTGCTTATCCATTCCTGCGCACTCGAGTCCAGCACCCAAGTCCGCACATTCCACCTCAACCTTCTCCAATTATGTCTGGAGCGGGAGGCAAGTGGATGGCCTCCTCCGTCACGGAGGGCACATCACAAGAGCTGCGGAGGCCGGATACTTGTCCGCGACATCGCTGTCGGCTCCCAACAAGGGGCAGCTCATCCCCACCCCGAGGCACCAAGAGAGGGTGGTGTTCCTCACCCACTTCCTCCGCGGACTAGGTTTTCCACTTCACCCATTTGTCCGGGGGCTCACGTTCTACTACGGCCTGGATTTCCACGATCTAGCCCCAAACTTCATCCTCAATATCTCGACGTTTATCGTCGTGTGCGAGGCTTTCCTCTGCATCCAGCCCCACTTCGATATATGGTTGAAGACTTTTAGCGTCAAACCGAAGATAGTGGGCGGCCGACAAGCGGAGTGCGGAGGTGCCATGGCGGGCAGGATGCCCAACGTTACATGGCTCGAGGGCTCCTTCGTGGAGACCATAAAGGGGTGGCAATCGGGGTGGTTCTACATCACCGAGCCGGCGACTCCAAATGGGCGGCCCCGAATTCAGATCTGGCTCCCCACACGGCTCACATCATGGAAAGAGACGGTCCTGACGTGGGGTGATTCGGAAGAGCTGGCGGGACTCCAAACACTGTGTCCGAAACACGGTGGACAAGAACCTCAAGCTTGTCAACGTAGTCCAGGTTATGCTCATCCGCCGGATTCTCCCATGCCAGCAACGGGCCTTCAATTTGTGGGAGTTTGATCCGGCACAGCACCGGACCTTGAGCCGGCTCTTCGGCACTATGTACGATGATGCCTAGAAGGTGCTATTCAAGGGCACCGAAGCTCCCGCATCCGCTACCGAAGATCGCGGATTCCGCTCGCAGCGTCAAGCCAGCGAGGTAAGTTATTTTGCCCTTTATGGGATTCTTTTTTCATAGTTTGACTCTATGTGGGATCTAAAACTCCCTAACCTTTGACAGGACTGGCTAAAGACGTCGCGACAGATTAACTGTCCGGCTCCTTTGCCAGAAGACTCAATGGGACGCCCGCTTGGCCAGGGGCTGCTGGTTCCGGCACCTCACGTGGTGCGGAGAAGAAGGCCAAGAAGGAGGCCACAGGGAACTTCGAAGGAGCTCCCGGCACAGTGTGTGTTAGATTAAAAACAGTAATCCTCTCCCCGAGAACGAGGAGGAGGAAAAAGAAGCCTCTCCCTGGGGGGAAAGAGAGGAAAAGGAAGGCCGCCTGACCGGGAGGCCAGGGGTCCAAGAAGGAAGAACCTTCCTCCCGGACGTCTCCACCAATGCCAACGACGAGGAGGAGGGCCCCTCGAGGACAAGCCCTGGTGAGATCGTAAGTGTCCAGGATACCCATTGTTTTTTTTCATTTCTTGCATAGCGTTCTCTAATACCGAACAATCATGCAGCCCGCCCAAGGGCGAAGCTCCTCTTCGTCAGCGGGTCCACTGAATTCGTCCGAAGTGGAGAGCACTTCTCTTCCGCCGCCTCCTGCCTCAGCGCCCGGCCGACGACGCTGAGGTGGGGCCCCAAGGGGGGCCTTGTCAAGAGGATGTGGCGCAGGAGGTGCCACAGGCAGCCTCTCCGGACTCCAGGCGAGAGGGGAGCAAGACCCCAGGGGCTCTAAGCCCGACCCTCGTCCGGACTCCATACCGAACCTTGATGGTTCGAAGACCGGCAAGCGGCCCCTTCGTAAGAAGGGTAAGACGCCGTGTCCTCCGGCCCAAATCAGCAGGAGGCACCGGACAACTGCATCGAGGCGCTTAACAGGCGCCTCCATTGAGGAGGAGCACCGCACTTGTTATTAGTGCGGTGATCCAGAAGTTCGATCCGCCAAGAGGCGGGCCGACCTAAGCTTACAACAGCCTTCTAACAGGCTTTGAGGTAAGTTTTCAATATATGTAAGAAGATTACCGTGATAGACAGTAGCCTGATGCTTGGTGCGGTGTTCGGAAAGAAAAGCCGGACTAAGGATCTAAAAAGATATACGTAGGAGTCTAACATAATTATGTCAATATGGGAATGCAGGCTGCCCTGCTGAGCTCTCCGCACTGACTGCGGAGGTCAATGTATTAAAGGAGAGCCTCGAGCGGTCCAAGAACGAGCTCGGCCAAGCCAAGAAGCAGCTTGAGGACAAGGAAGGTAAGTAATACCTTATGGAATTGTTAAAAATGTGGTTGCAAAAGATAGCAGGAATAACGTGGGTACTGCAGGGGCCACAAACGAGGTGGCGACCCTGAAGGAAGCGGTGACCCATGACCAAAAACAAAGCTGCCAGCGAGCGCACTGAGCGAGAGAAGGGGGAGGCGCGGCTGGCGGAGGTACGGCAAGAGCTCCAGGTTCTCGTGAAAAAACATGAGGGTTTGGAGCGTGACTCGAAGACCCGAGAGTCCGAGCTTGCCTCTGCTCTTTAGAGTGCCAAGGCCGCTAAGGCCGAAGCCCAGAAAGCCCTCCTGTGAGATTGAGGCGATGAGGAAGATAGCGGGCGGGTAAGGCATTCTTTATGCAAAGCAAGAATGTAAAAGTCAATTATCATTACTTACCCGAATCCGGAGCTCTCCAGAGCCTTCGCAGATCTACCTCAGCGGTGTATCCGATGCCGCTTTCTCAGAGCCGAAGAGGGAGCTCGACGGAGAAGGTGTTCTGGTCTCAAGATTATCTTTGAGGCCGAACATCCGTGCCTTTTGAGCGACCAGCCGAAGCAGCTGGTCGAAGCTCCACAAGGTCGCCGAACAGGCCATGAAGGGCCTCATAGTTCGGCCAGGCTAACGGAAGCCATGCACAGGAGCTACTTCGGTCTAGTGCGGCGGCTGGTGGACGCCTGTCCATGGATTGAAGTCATCAAGTGCTCGCTCTGCATTGAAGGTGCTCAGAGGGCCCTTTGCCTGCAAGTCTAAGGTGCACTGGGCAAGCTGGACGGTGAGAAGCTTGTGAAGGACGGACCACCACCGGGCAAGGAGCATCGCACGCCTGAAATGTATTATGAGGGCGTCCTGAAGGGTGCCCGTCTGATAGCGGGTGAATGCTCCAAAGATGTAATTTTTGAATAGACTCGCATTTGTTATCCTGTACGCTGAAAACTTGTTCATATGCGCTAAGCAACGCCAGAATTTAAAATATTACTACGTGGTGGTTGTTTATCAAAATTTGAGAGATGGCAAGTCGTTGGCTTCAGCCCCCATGCCACGAAAGTGCTTTGGGGTGTTCGGGATAAACTTGAGCGCTCTTGTTCCCATTCTTGGGTCCTTCGAGGGAGGCGCTCAACGCAACGTAACAAGGCAACGGACTTATAGTGCTTGAACACTCTCACTTAGCCATAGAATTCTATAATTTTAAATTTAGTGAAGCCCCTAGTATTCGGAAGACCGAGTTCGGGCGCCATCCACGCCTTTGGCCGGACAATGCCGGTTCCTCGCCTAAGCGGCATAAGTCTTTAGGGACTCGAAGAAACCTCTCGAACAGCGACCAGCTCTCGCCCCTATCATGACGGTCAGTTTTAGCTTTCTCCATCGAGGTGCTCACCCAGCTCAACCGGGCACAATCGCAGTGGTTCTCCCAGCGCTACCTTAGCCGATATAACGGAATGTAAGGTACCAAAACATGGGAGCCGGCAAACCCAACTATTGACCCAAGACATGATTCGGAGCCGATGCATATAATGCTATAAGTTTGGGGTGCCGCACTTGTGAAAGTGTCGGACTTGTCACACCATGTTTTTGGGGTACATAAGCCCCTGGTGTGGTGGCCGTACCAAAGTGTACGGGTGCAACATGTCATAAATGAACATATAAAATGGGAAAGAAAGCAATATTAGGCAAGAGCTATATATTGTTTATTCGAAGGAAATTTCAAATAAAAGCAGAACGATACAAATTTGGCGATAAGCAAGGTACAGGACTTTTTGATATGTCCCTTCCAGGGGTAAGTTTGCGGTGTGGTATGTAAAACAGGTGTACCGCTCGTAATAGAGACCACGGACACTTGACGCAGTTTTACGCTTCCCCGCTGTTGTATCGTGTAGTCGGCGCGAATGCCGGACAGGGCTTCTGGAGAACAGAGTCCTGAAAGTAAAAAGAAAAAAAGAAGAAAAGGAAAGAAAGGAATGACACAAAAGGTAGCCCCTAGTGCGGTCTAGCCGCATTCTGGGCACGCCGTGGTCGTGGCCCGTCCCCTATGCCCATGGTGCTTCAGAGCGTAATTACGTGCGTAGTAACGGCTTCAGCGAGTTCGTGAGGGCTGGGGTTGGGGCCGGATCGCCACGCTTGTTCGGATCATGCCAAAGTGTCTTGTTGTAGGTTACTCCGGCGCTTGGATGCAAGTGTCCGGACGCTTAGTAGCCGGGACTTTAGAATTGCCTTAAGAGGTCGTTTCGCACTTCGCCGCAAGGGCGGCCGTATGCTCCTCCGCTCGGAGGGAGCGTCGGTGTTTCCATTGACCGTGATTACGCCTCGAGGGCCTGGCATCTTGAGCTTGAGGTACGCCAGAAAGCGGCACCGCATTGAATTTTGCGCGCGGTTCGCCCGAGCAAAGGCGTGATAGCCGCTCCGGAGCAGGGACTAAGTCAAGATTAACTCTTCACTCCGGAAGTTATCCGGGATCCAAGACCACTTCAAGTGTAACGAGCTCGCACAGCTTGGCCTCTACACTGGAATGACGCCTTTAAAGGTCGTCTTTGTGGGTTTAATCCTTGAGGGTCTATGCCCATTTTGCACACTGTATCACAGTAAAGCAGGGTTCAGGCTCTTTGCCGCCGCCGTCCATCAGGACTCTAGTGAGGTGAAATCCGTCAATGAGTGGGTCAAGAACCAATGCGGCGAATCCGCCGTGGTAGATGCTAGTGGGGTGGTCCCTTCGATCAGAAGTGATCGGGCAGGAGGACCACGGGTTGAACTTTGGGGCGACTGGCTCCATCGCATATACGTCCCTTAGTGCATGCTTCCGCTCCCTTTTGGGTATGTGGGTTGCGTATATCATGTTCACCGTCCGCACTTGTGGGGAAAGCCCTTCCGTCCTCTATTGTTCGTGGCCGGGCTCCTCCTCGTCATCACTATGCAGCCCTTGTCATTGAGTTCGGCATTTATCTTGCTCGCCAGCTTGAACACCCAACAATCCCTGTTGGTGTGGTTGGCTGGTTTCGAAGGTGCCATGTATCCGCACAAGTTTTATCGAGTATTCGGTCCAAGTTGGGCCAGACCTCGGGTATTTCTTTTGAATGGCTTCTTCACGACCGGGTTTAGAGCCTCCGAATCCGGCATTCTCGTCAGATCTTCAGCATTGTCACCGTTAATGCGGGCGTTTATGCTTGTTGCGACGCGACCGCCATTACTGTCCTTGGTATCCGAACTACCATGGTGTTTGGCCAAGTTGTTGCTTCGAGCTAGCCAGCTGTCCTCTCCGCAAAAGCGGGGTCATGAGTGTGGTGAGGGCTGCCATGGATTTGGGCTTTTCTGTCCTAGGTGCCGGGCTAGCCACTCGTCATGGATGTTGTGTTTGAAGGCTGCTAGTGCCTCCGTGATCCTGGACAACGACGATCTGATTTTTCTTTGTTAGGAACCGCGTCCAGAATTGTCTGGCCGATTCTTCTGGCTGCTGAATTATATGGCTAAGGTCATCTGTGTCTGGTGGTCGCACATATGTGCCCTGGAAGTTATCGAGGAATGTGGCTTCCAGGTCCTCCCAACAACCGATTGACTTTGCTGGCAAGCTGTTGAGCCAATGCCGAGCTGGTCCTTTAAGCTTGAGTGGGAGGTATTTGATGGCATGTAGATCATCACCGGGCCATGTGGATATGGAGGAGATAGTCCTCGATCCGGACCAGGATCTCGTGGTACCATCGTATGATTCGATGTTTACGGGTTTGAAGCCCTCGTGGATTTGATGATCCATCATCTGTGAAGCATAGTGAGTGTCTTGACGTCTGATGTTGGGCTATATCACGGCGTAGCTCATAGGAGCTTTGTTCATCGTGTTCGCCCGGCAGGGGTTCTTGTATCCGCGTGAGGGTAATCATCCCGAGTCGTTACGCGCGCGCCGATCTGTAGATTGATCTTGTTTGTTTTGCCTTATCCTCCAAGGTATATCTCAAGTCCGGGCGCGTTTCTACCGTGTTTTGGTACTTTTGAGCGGCGTCGGGCGTGGCTTGAGCGGAGGGCCGAGAGGCTTCTCTGTCATGCCGCAGGTGGCCGATCTGCCTTGTCGTCGCTGGTGATCTGGGTGTTTCCTCCTCCGATCGAGGCAACGGCTGCGTTTGGGGTAGCTTTTGGAGGCGCTCGAGTTACGTACTCTTCGCTGCAAGGACTTCGGTCCATCCGTCGCCTAGCAAGTCTTGGTCAGCTCTAAGCTGCTGCTACTTTTTCTTGAGGCTGCTTGCCGTGGCCATGAGCCTGCGTTTAAAACGCTCTTGTTCGGCGTGATCCTCAGGCACGACATATTCGTCATCGTTGAGGCTTGCCTCATCTTCGGAGGGAGGCATATAATTATCGTCCTCTACTTCTCTGTCTGCCTCTCTATCATGAGGGCTGGCTTCTCCCTCCTCTGTCTGAATCCTCGCTGGAGGGTTGTCTTGACCTGTCCGGGTGTTATTATCTCCCGTGCGGAATCACCGCTTTTGTGTGGCGGGATTTAGAGCCGGTGTCACCGCCGGGCGCTTGGGCTTTCTTAGAGGGTCATCCTCCATTTGTTCCATCGCCATTCCCATCTTTTGTTATGTCCACCATGTATATGTCATATGAAGAGGTGGCCTTCCAGTGCCCTATAGGTGTTGGTTCTTGGTTGTCTCCTGCATCGTCGTTCATACCGTCGATGTCTTCGGAGTCGAAGTCGAGCATGTTGGTTAAATCATCGACAGTGACTACAAAGTGGGTGGTGGGTGGAGTTGTATTTCTTCGTCGTCTGCATCCCAACCTTCCTGACCATAGTCCGGCCAGGGCTCTCCTACTAAAGAGAGAGACTTTAGTGAATTCAGGATGTCGCCAAAGGGCGAGTGCTGAAAGATGTCCGCGGCGATGAACTCCATAACCGGCGCCCAATCGGATTCGACTGGCAGGGGCGCGGGAGGTTCGGAGTCCGGAGAGGAGTCCGGCACCTCAGAGTCATGGGCTTTGCAAAGGACAAGGGTTGTGTTCGGCTCAATCGCCGCAGAGATCGTAGCCCCCGAGGCGGTGTCCAGCCACTCGTCCTCGATCGGGCGGGTCGGCTCGAACTAAGGGTCGGGCCGGACGCCGGTGCGGCCTCGAGACCGACGCTCGGCAGAGCTAGATCATGCCCATCGAGACAAGGCGCGGCGTGCAGCTGTGGCTCGAATCCGTCGAAGATCAAGTCTCCACGGATGTCAGCCGTAGTTCAAACTCCCAAATCTGACCTGATGGCCAGGGGCCGTAGCTTCGATTCACTCCGGATGGCCAAGTGAATTGGCCCTGCAGTGCAAAGCCGCCAATCTGAAGATCTGTCCGGGAGAAAAAGTCTCACCTGGACCGCGTCGTTATTGACGATCGGAAGGAGCCATCGGCCTACAGTGTGACGACACGGAGGAACTCTCAATGAAAGCACCAATGTCGGTGTCAAAACCAGCGAATCTCGGGTAGGGGGTCCCAGCTAATGCGTCTAGGCGGATGGTTACAGGAGACAAGGGACACGATGTTTTTACCCAGGTTCGGGCCCTCTCGATGGAGGTAAAACCCTACTCCTGCTTTGTCGGTGTACTAGAGTAGGGGTACCCTAGTATCCCGAACTCGTGCACGGGCAGTTGCAGCTCCCCGCGGCAAGGCTTGCCGGGTGACCGCCAAGGTCCTCCGTGGTTCCTTTGGAGCCATTCAAGAACAAAGAATTCAAGCCAAGGAGACAAGGCCCCCAAGAAGAGGAGCTTGCGGGAAGGCCAATATACAAGGCATCTCAAGGAACTTGCCGCGACGCATACACGCCGTCCCTAAGAAGTCCCGCATGAGCGACAAGCTTACGGACACGACAAGACTACGACCGCGGCAAGGCGCTTTGTCAAGGGCAAACTACCACTCAGACCTCGCTCTGCACAACCACCAACGTGTCGCCATACAGGACCTTCCAGTGCGCGTGGCAAAGGCTGTGTGGCGGCGTGATGTGGCAAGCGACGCCAATGACAAGATTGCCATCATGGCAAGCGGTGGCGTCCCTGACGGTCCCTTTTTGCACTGTTTGGGCGACGTAGACGGGCATTTAATGCCTTTGTCCCCTGCCGTCAGGGTTAGGTATGATACACTGTACAGGTAGTTGTACCAACCGCAATTCCTTTCCCATTTTTACCCTCGCCTACGTTGCCACCTGTCGGAGACCCCTTTAGCATAGAGGAGGGTTCGAAGCCAGAAAAACACTCACGCTCGGTCTCGTTAGCAGCTCGTGTGTACTGTAGCACTCAGCGCTCCCGAGCAAGAACTCAATACACTCAGACATGCAGCAGTAGGAGTGTTATCTCTCCGGAGAGCTCAGTGGGTAAACTGCCGGCGTAACCGCCCGCGCCGAACCGAAAGGGCTCGGTCCGCCGGTCCCATAGGTGTTCGTGGATCAGCTTCCCGGACATCTTTGGCGCGCGGTAGGGCGTCGAGGTTGTGTGAACCTGATCCGACGTTCACACGTAGCTAGATCTTCATCTTCTTCATCGACATGCCATCAAGAAGAAGGCTTCGGAGGCAGCTGTTCCGTCCCATCGTCGATCCCACCACCACCGGAGCAAACGGGTGGTGGGGTAGACGCCAGCGGAAGAATGGGCATCGACGAGGGAGCCCACGGTGCTGCCAGGTCCAAGGACAAGGCTGCGAGACCTCGGCGTCCAGATACATGCACACTGCGCCCATCTCAGAGGCGCAGGGACCGGCAAGCCGTCATGGTATTCACGGTGCCATACGTTCGTTGGACCAAGATCGAGCTGGTGGATCTCGGGTGCTCAAGACCAGCATGCACGCCAACATGCTGGCACAAGCGAGACCACGGTCGCTGGGCGGGATCTGCTCCTTCTAACATAGT
Organism: Aegilops bicornis; assembly: GCA_021605145.1. Lineage (NCBI taxonomy): Eukaryota > Viridiplantae > Streptophyta > Magnoliopsida > Poales > Poaceae > Aegilops > Aegilops bicornis. The sequence goes on along the minus strand of JAHIAL010000026.1, from coordinate 3,353,731 downwards.
TAGAAGTCCAAGCATATCCGCTCCTCGCCAGCTTCGCCACTGCCGCCCGCCACTCCAGCAGAAGCTTTGGCGCGAGCTCAACTGCTCCTGGATTACCCTCCAACGGCAGACAATATCGATGAATGGAGGGCCACCATTTAGAGTCTCATTGGCCTCGCCAACGGCGACACTCTGGCAACAGCCGAGTACAACGCTGCCGCGGCAGGACTTTTGTGCACGAGCCGATGGCGACGAAACCGTGGGGTGCAACCACCATGCACTCTCCACCCGAAAGGCCAAGATCGCCGACACGCGGATCCACCTCGACAATGACTCCACCGCATCATCAAATCCACGAGCTCGTCGCGATCAGCGCCAAGTTCTTCACGAACGACAGCAAGAAAGATGCTCGAACTTCGTGATCGAGCGTCAAGAGAAGAAGCGGCGTCAATCGGACCAGCGCTACCGGGCCCTCTGTCGACATGCATGCACCAGGGAACCAGGCGACTTGCCGACGCGGGTAGGTTGCCCTGCGTTCACTCGTGAGCTGCGGCAAGTCCGATGTGACTCAAAGACGAAGAATTTCAAGCCAGGCGTGCAGTAGAAGTACGACGGCAAGTCGCATCCGTCGGAGTTCCTCGGTATCTACACCATCAGCGGTACAAGCTGCCGGGGCGGACGATAAGATCTGGCCAACTACTTCACTACCGGTGCTCAAGCCCAATGTCGATCTGGCTCACGCACTTGCCGGACAACTCCATATCCTCCTGGGCAGACCTATGCCATCAGTTTGTCGGCGCGCTTTACAGCTGTGCCACAAGCCTCATGGCCAAGAGAGCGACCTTTATCTGCCGCCGAAGGAAGGAGAGCCCTCGCGTTAAGTACATTCAGAGATTCAGCTACAGACAAAGACAACATCTCAGAATGTCCACCACCGCCATGTAATCAGCGCATTCCATCGAACGTCGCGAAACCGCAGGATGCGGGAGGAGATGGCGATGTGCAAGATCGAGACATCGATGAACTATATGCCCCTGGCCCGACAAGTGTGCACGTCTTTGAGGAAGGGAGGAAACTCCCCGGAGAGAATTTAGAAGCAGGAGGGTCTGATAGTGAGGAGGCTGCCCCGGCAAAGAAAAACCGGCGGCGGAACAACAGGAAGAAGAAAGGCAAAGGTGTGCTAGTCGTTGAGCAGTCCCAAGAACGGAGGTGGCGCTTAAGAAAGCCAAAGCCGGTAGCTCAGCGAGGAGAATGCCGCAGCACCAACTACCGAGGCTGTGGCAGCCGCCGACAAGCAGGACGGCACCAACAAGCAGTACTGCAAGATCCACCGCACGAAGGGCCATGACCTCCAGAGCTGCAAGAAGGTCGAGCAGCTTGTCGAGCAGCAAAAGGCTGAATACGAGCGACGCGACAAGGAGAAGGCCTAGGAAGGTGCTGGAGGAGCCGGCAAGAAGCGCCTGCCGAGGGAGGACGCCTTGTGGCAAGGCCAAGCAATGTAAGGAGATGACCTCCCCAGCGGCGCGACAAGGATGAAGATGATGACGACGATGAAGATATGGATGATGACGAGACCGATGAGCAGGGAGTTCCAAAAGCCACGAGAGGTCCTGCGGCGTTGTGGCCAGTGCTTCAAGCATACTTCACACCGCCCGGCTCAAGCGGTGGAGTGCGGGGAAGTCAATGGCGGCAGAACCACCCGTCCGAGTCACGCAAGCCTCCTCGAATGGTCCAAAGACGCCTATCATCTTTTGATATTGAGGACCACCACGATCGCATAATCTGCGATCGGGTGCTTGCCGATGTTGGTTTCACCAACTATCCGCAACCTCAAGGTCACTAAGATGCTAGTTGATGGCGGGCCGGCTTGAACCTGATCTCCTCCGGTACTCCGAAACTCCGTAAACTTCGAAGAGACCAGCACATTCCAAGGAATCAATCCAGAAGGAGCAAGCTGAAGGAAAGATCACGTTGCGGTGACATTTGGCGTGAAGTTGAACTTCAGGATCGAGAAGGTCACTTTTGACGTTCTTGACTTTCCATTGCCTTACAATGGGATACTCGTTGCCCAAATCCGGCACTCGCCAAATTCATGGCAGCCTCTCACTATGCATACAACATGTCAAAGATGCCAGCCCGATAAGTGTCATCTGTGTCCACTGGCGACAAGAAGGATGCTCTTATCTGCGTCGACAAGATCTACCGGGAAGCAGCCGCAACGGACCGCAAGTCACTTGCCGCTGAAGCTCCCGGGCGAAGAAGAAAGACCAAGTCCGGCAAGAGTTACGATGCCCACTCTGCAAGCGCACCTCTTCGGAGTGCTGCGCCACCGTCGAGGACGCACCATCGAGCTCCACCGCAAGTGTAAGAAGACAATGGGAGCTCCACGAGAGACCAAGAAGGTGTCCGCCAAGGAGGATGGCACCGGTGTTACCTTTACCATCGGTGCCACTCTCGACCCTAAATAGGAAAGCGGCCGTTGCTTTCCCTACGAGCGCTAACGTCGGCGTGTTGCGTGGCAACCGTCCCGACATCCCAGTGTTCCTGTGAAGTAATCGAGCACCATCTTGCCGTCTGTCCTCATGCGGCCCGTCAAGCAAAAAAGTCGTGAAGCGAGCGTTGGAGCGCGCCAAGAATTCATCGCAGAAGAAATCAAGAAATTAGAAGCAGCAGGCCTTATCGTAGGAGTGCTCCATCCCACGTGGTTGGCCAACTCGTAGTCGCGGCAAGCAAGGCAAACTGGAAATGGAGGCTTTGTATCGACTTTATCAATAAAGCTTGTCCCAAAGACCCATTTCCTTGCGCGCGCATCGACCAGATTGTTGACTCCACGGCGGATGTGACTTGCTTTCATTTCTTGATGCATACTCGTGGATACCATCGGATCTTCATGGCGGAAGAGGATGAGGAGAAGACCGCATTCATCACACCATGTGGCACATATCGCTTTCATACGGATGCCTTTCGGTTTAAAGAATGCTTTGGTTCAACATTTGCAAGGTAGTCCATGACGCTTTTGACCCATAAATACACGTAAATGTGGAAGCCTACATGGATGACATAGTGGTCAAGAGCAAGGACAAGGCGACTCGATTCAAGATTTAGACGAAACCTTTGAAAATCTGGGCGCAAGAACAACCTCAAGCTTAACCCCGAGAAGTGTGTGTTTGGAGTCCCCTCCGCAAGCTTCTCGGTTCTTCGTGTCTCAGCGGGGAATTGAAGCCAATCCCGACAAGGTCAAGGCCATTGAGCAGATTGAAGCACCAAAGCGCGTCAAGGATGTACAAAGACTTGCCGGTTGCGTAGCTGCTCTCAGCAGGTTTATCTCTAGGTCTGCTGAAGGCATACCGCCATTTTTCAAAATATTGAAAAGGCAGGTCCAATGAAATGGACTCGAAGCGGAGGCTGCACCGCAGGACTTAAAGAGATACTGTCCCTCCACTCCGACACTTGTCGCACCTAAGCCACAAGAGAAGTTGCTGCTATATATAGCGGCAATGACCAATCAAGTGGTTAGTGCTGCGTTAGTAGCGGAGAGGAGACGGATGATGAACCGACAACCACGGCAGATGCATCCAGCGACATGCTGTGGGACTTCACCGGCAAGCTCTGGTCCCGACAAAGATGGATCTCGCCGCAGGGGCTAGGTGAAGGTGCTTTCTGGTGTGCAATTGCACCGGCCTTCTCTTGGCCTCGAGAAAGCTGCGCCATTACTTCCAAGCACATGAGATCACAGTCGTCACTCCTTTTCCATTGAAGAGGATACTGCAAAATCCAAAAGCAACAGGCAGGATCGTCGAGTGGGCACTGGAATTGTCAAGCTTTGGCCTCAAATTTGAGAGCACTTCAACTATCCAAAGCAGAGCATTGGCGGAGTTCATAGCAGAATGGACGCCAACACAAGATGAAGAAATTCCAAACGAGCATCCCGTCAAGGAAGCAAGCAAAGAGTGGCTGATGTACTTTGATGGTGCTCTTCGCTGCAAGGCGCCGGTGTGGGCGTGCTACTTGTAGCACCCACCGGAGAGCACCTCAAGTACGTAGTCCAGATGCACTTTCCCAAGGAGCAAGCAACGAACAATACCGCAGAGTATGAAGGTTTGCTTGCCGGTCTCAGGATCGTGGCAGACCTTGGGATCAAGAAGCTCATTGTCGGAGGTGACTCACAGCGTGTCATCCACCAAGTGAACAAGAATTATCGTGAGTCCGTTGATGGAAGCTTCGTTGATGATGTGAGAAAGCTAGAAGAGCACTTTGACGGCCTACAGATGGAACATGTTCCAAGAGCTCGAACGACATTGCCGATGGCACTGTCAAGTCGCGCCAAGACTTAAGTTACTCGTGGAACCAGGGATCTTTGTGCTCAAACCGACTCAACCGTCTGTAACGCCATCAACCGGACAGAGCAAGAAGAGGAAGTTGATTCTACGGTGACTATTTTCGGCAGAGCCCTCAAGCCGCCACCAAGAAGGTCCCCAAGATCAACAACAAAGGGTGATGAGGAGCGATCTGCTCCGGCAAGCCCTAGGGTTTGTTCCGTTGAAGCTGACGCTCCCGACAAGTTTTGCTCCGGCAAGCTTGTCTGGGGAACGTCAAGTCCTGCTGAGCCCCGATTCTCGCCAGAGAAGCGGATGTTCCCGCAACAGCAGATGTGCCTTTAGTCCTTGTTGTCGACGCCATAAGCTCCAAAGATGGGCACAAGTAGATTGTTCGCTTTTCTTGAGGCAGAGAGAACTTCCCAAGAGCAAGAAGAAGCGGAAAGAGTAGCCCGCAAATAAGTATGTACCAGCTTTGTCGACAAAGACACTGCATGTAAGAAGACTCAACGGCGTGAAATTGAAGTGTATTCACCGAAGACGGACAAAAGCTGTTGGCAGAGATACATGGAGGCATATGTGGTCACCACATTACAAGAAGAGCACTTGCCGGCAAAGCATTCCAAGCAAGGTTTCTTTTGGCCGACAGCCCTCCGTGATGCAAATCGCACAAGTAACCAAGTGTGAAGCGTGCCAATTCCATTCCAAGCAGATACACCAGCCAGCTCAAGCTCTCCAGACGATCCCTTTATCCTGGCCATTTTCGGTCTGGGATCGACATCCTCGGCCCCTTTCCCCGAAGTTGCCGGGGCTTTGAGTACTTGCACGCTGTAATCGACAAGTTCACAAAGTGGCGAAGTGGAAGCAAAGTGAGGAAGGTGACAAGACGGTCGACGATCAAGTTCTTGGTCGATTGTTTGCCGCCGGGATCCCTAACAGGATCATCACCGACAACGGCACACAATTCCACGAGCCGCACCTTCATGCAAGACGTCCAAGATCTTTGCGCCAAGGTTCGCTTCGCTTCGCATTGCTCATCCGAGAAGTATGATCCAAAGCGGAGGGCGAATCTTTGAAGTGCGTCAGGGCTCAAGACCAGGACTTTTCGACAGGCTGCACAAGTGCGGAAAGAATCGGATTGAGGAGCTGCCGGTGGTTCTTTGGTCGATCGGGACGACGCCAAATCGAGCCATCGCCGGACACCTTTCGCTCTAGTTTATGGAGCAGAGGCAGTTCTCCCCACGGAACTCGTATATGGGTCACCTCGAGTGCTCGCTTATGATGAGCTTGAGCAAGAGCCGTTGCGACAAGATGACGCGCTGCTCCTTGAGGAAGACCGTCTTCGTTGTCAGATCTGAGCTGCTCGATACCGAAGAAGCTTTGCGCCGCTATCATAGCCGCAAAGTTAATGCCGGAAGTCTCGAGGAAGGCGACTTTGTTCTTTGGCTGCTCAGTCCGCCAAGAATTCCAACAAGTTGACGCCAAAGTGGGAAGGCCCTTACCGGGTGAAAGGAGTCACTAGGCACGGCGCTGTCTCGCTTTGAGACCCGAAGATGGCATTCCGGTGAGCAACTCACGGAACATTGAGCATCTTCGTAAGTTTTACTCAGATGGAAGCTGTTTGCGAACCTGTCTCCGCAACCACCTTTGTACAAGTCTTGCGATGTTGCATGTAATCCTTTCTACTGCCGGGCACGCACCCGTGCATAAGTAAAAGCTCATGTGCTCCGCACATCTTGTCAATTTCATGCTTTCTACTTTTCTTTGCATGCGTTATCGACACTTTGTGCAGCGCCTACCCGGTAAGCAATAACGAGCCGTAAGGCTCCATATCTTTATTTTCTCTTCTTTCTCTTTCTCAAAGGAAGGAAGGTTCCCTCGCCCACAAGTTTGCCGGGGGGAAAGGAGAAGATAATGGTGTGGACCAAGCGAAGATAATGGTGTGGACCAAGCGTCGAGGAAGTTTCGCCTTACCGGGAAGCAAACGACAGAAAAGCTAAGTTGCTAAAGTTTGAGCAATCAGTTTTAAAATTTTTAAGTTATCTTCCTCGAATCTAATAGTGCTTTGTATGGAAAAGCTAGCACGGAGGAACCAACTTGTAGCTAGTTGCGCCTTACTTTGTTTCGAGTCCGCTCAACAACTTAAGTGAGCTGCGACTAGTTGTGACAAGGTTTCTTGTCGGTGGCGGCACCGCCAAGAAGTCTTGGCGTCGCGCTTTTCGCACTCAACATGGCTAGGGTGTCACTTGGCCAAGCAAGTTCCCTAAAAGCGTAGGGCAAAAACATACAAAGGAAGGAATCAAGTAAAGGAAATAATATAGCAATCGCTACCGAAATAGAGTCATATTACAAGATGGTTTGTCGCAGACTCTAACAGATTGTTCTCATAACATGACCAAGCAGCGACAAGAAAAAGAGAAAGCAGGCGGCCTAATCTACGCGATCACCATCAACCCTCTTGATCCCGGCCACCTTGTCCACAATGGGTGCGACAAGGGTCTTGAGCGCTTCCAGATCAACATCCGGGCGCAAGGTCCACGAGGACGTTGGTGAGGTTGAGGCACAGGTTGCGGAAGGCCACCTTCACTCAAAGACCTTTAAAAGAGCTCCATGAAAGATCTTGCGCGACCGTCAACAGCTGCTTTGGGATCTTCTCCCGAGTCATCGGAGGGCCGCCGCCACGCCTTTTGAAGAACAAGCTAAGCTTGGCGCTGGGTTGGAGGTGCTTCATCGGAGGAATACCCGAGATCCTCCATTCCCACCGCGCCAGCCTCTGCCGATGGCTGCGGCAACATCCACGAGACCCTTGGTCCAATGCTCCACATTCTCCCTAAAAGTGTTGCAGGCGGCAAAGAAGACTTCGCCAAGAATACTGGTCGGCCTTGATCTTCTCCTTCAAGGCCACCTCCTGCCCCGGCGCCTGGCCCAGTCATCCCCGGTCAAAGTAGTCAGCCTTCAACTCAAGATCTGCGTTGGAGTCCTTGGCGGCGCTAAGCTCCTTGCTCCTCTCGGCGAGACGACTCCCTGCAGCTCGCCAAGGGTGTAGGCGTCCTTCAAGGCCACGCTTGAGCGCAGCAAGCTCTCGCACGCTCACCTTGAGATCGGCCTCAGCCTGCGCCACCTTCGCCTCCAGCTCCTTCTTGGCAGCCTCGGCCAAGCTGGCGGCATCCTCTCGCTTCCTTGAGAGCCCTACGAATGTTTGCTCGCCGCAAGCTCCTCCTCGTGGCTGTCAAGGTTAACCTTCCGCTGCACCAACTCGCCTTCCTCACGAGACAGCTTCTCGGCAGCAAGCCCATGTTGCTCTTCAACTTCAGCCTTCTCGAGGAGGAAGGCTTTACGCCTCGGCATGAAGTTGCTCCCGCCCTCTCGCTAGGGACCTGGAGAGCTTCCTTAGTTGAGGCCCCGGAGCTCCTCCGTGCGCTTCTCGATGTCCACTCCCGCCTTAGCGACAAGCGCTTCTCGGGATACCATCTTGGCCTGTCGGGCGCGGTAGAGCGACAACAGCCTCCGCAGCAGCTGCTCCTCCTTAGGCTCACCGCTGCTGCTGTCCGGCACGTCGACCAACGTCAGCCCAGCGGAGGCGAGCAACTCTTCATCAAAGATTTCTCCTTCGATCGGCGGCCCCGGAGCTCGGCGCCGGGGAGCTTGATGAAGACGCCATCGCGGCCTTCAAATAGGCGCTGGCTGGGGCTCTTGAGCTCGACGCTGCAGACAGCAGCGGAGGATCGGCGGTCGGCGTGGCGCTGGCAGCTCCTGCGTGACCTCGGGGCCGTCGGTCGATCGCGGACCCCTCGCCAGCTGTACATGGCGGCAGCTTTGGCGACCTCTCGCGGCCAAGGATCATCAGCGCCGGCTTCTTCTTCAGTGGCAGCGGCGTCGTCGGTATTGCCACGCGCGTTCTCATCGCCGGCGACCTCGGTTTCCATCGGCTCCGTGGCATATGGACCTGACGACCGAAAAAGGAAGAAAAGTCAAGCAAATATTCAAAAAGAAAATCAGAAGAAGAAGAACCCGATGGAAGTTTTCAAGCAAGAGGATTACGTACTAGGATCAGCGGTCGTGGTCTCCGCCACCGGGGGTCGCTGGTGTCAGCCGCCTTCTTGCCGGAGAACGCTCCCTTGCCGGGAATCCTCCCTTGGCGGTGTAGTCAAGCAGATGGCATTTCGGGAGCGGCTTAGGGCACTCTGGTGAGGCTGCTGCTCCTACACAAAACCAACAATGATATCAGCAAAAGAAAAAGCACCCATGCACGCCCTAACAGCAGGAAGTAAACCATATACTTACGATGGGGGCTGCGCTGGGGCTGCTTTGAGGAAGGGTTGCCGGGTCCGGCAAGGTGGTCTCGGACACGCCTCCTGCTGTCGCGGTGGGTTCGTCCTCGATGACAATCACCGGGACCTTGGCTCTCTTCGCCGCTCTCTGGGCCAGCGTTCTGAAAAGGAATGGGTTCGGAGTAAAGCAAATCAGATACAAGACAAAACAGCAAGAATTGAAGAACTACAAGTACAGCAAAGAATCTTACTCTTCCTCTTCCTCGTCGGAGCTGAGCGCGGAGAGGTCGAAGTCCGGCCCACCTTGGTAGCGACAAAGGCGGAGGTAGGTTCCTTTAGCCGCTTGGCGGGAAGCGAAGCGGTGGTCCGGGAGGGCCCCGCTCGATTCTTGCGCAATGGGCGTAAGGTGCTCCCGCTGCAACAAGATGCTTGCCACGGTGGAGCGCTGCCGCGCGCACGACGGTATTGATGACCCGCTCTGCCGCCACGCCCGTCCGGCCTTATGGAGACGCCTTCTTGGTGGAGCTGGGGCTCCGCTATGCGGCGAAGCTGTGCGAAGGTGAGAAGGAGGAGGAGTCGATCTTCAACGAGTCGCGCGCCCTCGGCGGGCTTCGCTCGACTCAGCTTCGGGCCGACAAGCTCCCTCGCCCGTCAAGCTCTCCTCGCCCGGCAAGCTCCTCTCCCTCGGCAAGGCTTGCCGCCTCTGCTGCCTCGGCCTCCTCCACGGTGAATCCAACCGCCCAGCGGCTGCCGCCGCCTCTTCCACCCTAGTGGCGGCGCGCTGCGTCTCCGCATCGGTGGTGTCGCGAGTAAGGCTCTTCTTTCATCGGAGCGGACCGGCACTTCTACCAAGCCGTCGAAAGAACTTACGCACGGCGTCGTGCGCAGGCTCTTGCCAAGTTGGGACAATTCCATGCGAGTCGCACAGCCGCATCATTGCACGAATGCGGTCGGCGAGGACTTGTTGTGAGCGAACGACACTCCTCGGCAACCTGAACGCCCGGGATGTTCAGGATCGTGCTTGAATAGTTCCAGGAGCATCGCGTCAGTTCCGGTGATGTTGAAGTTAAAATTGAGTCCCGGGCGCAGCCTCATGATATCCGCCGCATTCTGGAACTCCCAGGCGGGTCTCCTCCTCTCCTGCAGGGGGGCGATGCGGCGACGAAGAAAATCCGCGCCAACGGCGCCTACGGTGAGCCCAGAAAGCCTAAGGCGTAGGATCCGGGTGACGGCAATCTTCAGCCTAGCGTCTTCCTGGGCCATGTTGCCTCAATCGCTGCCAAGACTATCACGGGGTTTGGCATTTGGGCGGTAAAGGGCTGTGGTTACGCTTTCGACAATCCAGCACCACCGCTCTCCATTCATCCCACTTGCTGCGGAGCTCTCCTCCAGATAAGCTTCCTTCTTGCCGGTTCTCGAGATCAGCGATTCCACGGAAAGAGGCTCCCTCTCTCAACCCGGGCATAAAGAAGTGGCGAAAAAGAGCTACATTTGGATAGACTCACAAAGTTTTCACAGAGATGTGCGAAACTGTCGTGGTCGAACGATGTTGGGGTGAAGTCCAGGAGGCGGAACCCGTGAGGTGTTCATAATGCCACGAAAAAACTTCGTGAGAAAGGCGGGCAGAGCCTGCAGAGAAGAACAACGCGAAGAAGGGATATCCATTCGAGCCAGCCCGGTTCAGCGGCGTGGGAGTACCTTCGCGGCGCTGGATGTGCTCGCGTCTCCGTCGACGAAGAGGTAGTAGTACTCCCTCGGCTCCTTCGTGGCGAGCTGGGGAGATTGCCGCTCCTTTCACAATAAGAAGCAGCTGCGCCTCGGCCGACTTCCACGACCTTCCCTTGTCGGCTTTGAGACCATGGCGGAGGTGGTGGGGAGATCGATGGGCGTTGGTGATGCTGGTGGCGATGGGGCGGAGCGCTGCTCTATTTCAACTTTGGGAAGAAGGGGAGCGGCGGAGGTTTTTGAGATTGAATAGCAACTGGGTGAGATGGGCGAACTGCCCCGCTTTCTCGCTTATAAAGAGGGAGGGGCAAATGTTCCATCTTTCCGAATAAAGAAACCACCCACGATCTCTCCCACGACGCCGCATTCGACGCGTGCCGTTTGAGGAGGCCACGATGGATACGAAGTGAGATACGGTGTAACCCAGGCCGCTACAAGTTCTGCGGCCTGCTTTTGGGCCTGGCCCAACAGCGGCAGCACCGTGTGTGGCCTGTGCCCGGGGCTCTGCCGGTGTACTAGAGTAGGGGTACCCTAGTATCCCGAACTTCGTGCACGGCGATTGCAGCTCCTCAGCGGCAAGGCTTGCCGGGTGACCGCTAAGGTTCCCCGTGGTTCCTTTGGAGCCATTCAAGAACAAAGAATTCAAGCCAAGGAGACAAGGCCCCGGCAAGAGGAGCTTGCCGGGAAGGCCAACCAAGGCATCTCAAGGAACTTGCCGCGATGCGCCACGCGTCCCGGCAAGTCCCGGCGAGCGACAAGCTTCCGGACACGACAAGACAACGACCGCGGCAAGGCGCTTGCCGCGGCAAACTACCACTCTGTACCCTCGCCTCGCACACCACCAACGTGTCGCCACAGGACCTTTCCGGTGCACGCGGCAAAAGGTCAGGCTTGCCGGCGGTCTTGTGATGTGGCAAGCAACGCCGACAAGATTGCCATCGTGGCAAGCGGTGGCGTCCCCGACAACGTCCCTTTTTGCCTTTGTTTGGGCGGCGTAGATGGGCATTTAATGCCTTTGTCCCCTGCCGAGGGGTTAAGTATGATACACTGTACAGGTAGTTGTACCAACATAATTCCTTTCCCATTTTACCTCGCCTCACGTTGCCACCGCCGGAGACCCTTTAGCATATAAAACGAGGCCCATGCGCAACGAGGAGGGTTGAAGCGAAAAAACACTCACGCTCGGTCTCGTTAGCAGCTTGTGTGTATCAGTAGCACTCAGGGGCTCCAGAGCAAGAACTCAATACACTCGGACATGCAGCAAGAGGAGTGTTATCTCTCGGAGAGCTCAGCTGGGTAAACTGCTGTGTAACCGCCTCGATCTGCTCTTGATGCGATCTCCGCCCCCCGCCGAACCGAAAGGGGCTCGGTCCGCCGGTCCCATAGGTGTTCGTGGATCAGCTTCCCCGACATGCTTGATTAATATTGATGATATGGATAGTACAAGAGTAGATCTACCACGAGATCAGAGAGGCTAAACCCTAGAAGCTAGCCTATGGTATGATTGTTGTTCCTCCTCTGGACTAAAACCCTTCGGTTTATATAGACACCGAATAGGGTTAGGGTTACACAGAGTCGGTTACAATTGTAGGAGATCTAAAAATACGTATCGCCAAGCTTGCCATACACGCCAAGGAAAGTCCCAACCGGACACGGGACGAAGTCTTCAATATTGTATCATCAAAGTCCATGAGTCCGCCAGCGATGATAGTTCGGCCATCCGGACACCCCCTAGTCCAGGACTCCCTCAATAAGCCTGGACAATTTCTAATAATGAGGAAGGAGCTCCTGAGGACACATTGGGAATTATCGTCAAGCTAGTTTTTTCATCACGTTCATAAGATTCGCGTTCGGTACTATGATAATTTGATATGTGGGTGGACCGGTACTTGGTTACTGCCCTAACTTGGACAAGAATCCCACTTATGATTAACCCCTATTGCAAGCATCCGCAACTACAATAAGAAGTATTAAGGTAAACCTAACCCACGGCATTAAGCGTGTGGGTCCATATCAGCCTCTAACGAAGCAACGCATAAACTAGGGTTTAAGCTTCGTCACTCTAGCAACCCATCATCTACTTATTACTTCCCAATGCCTTCCTCTAGGCCCAAATAATGGTGAAGTGTTATGTAGTCGACGTTCACATAACACCACTAGAGGAAAAGACAACATACATCTCATCAAAATATCGAACGAATACCAAATTCACATGACTACTAATAGCAAGACTTTACCCATGTCCTCAGGAACAAACGTAACTACTCACAAAGCATATTCATGTTCATAATCAGAGGGGTAATGTGCATAAAGGATCTGAACATATGATCTTCCACCAAGTAAACCAATTAGCATCAACTACAAGGAGTAATCAACACTACTAGCAACCCATTGTGTACCAATTTGTGGTTTTGATACAAGATTAGATACAAGAGATGAACTAGGGTTTTGAGAGGAGATGGTGCTGGTGAAGATGTTGATGGAGATTGACCCCCTCCCGATGAGAGGATCGTTGGTGATGACGTTGGTGTCCCCGGCAGCACAGCTCCGCCAGAGCCCTATATTGATTCAGCCAAGGTTCCGCCTGCGTGGCGGCGGAGTTTCGTCCCGTAAGCTTGCCCATGATTTTTTCCAGGGTAAAAGTGATGATATAGCAGAAGATGGACGCCGGAGGCCCACCAGGGGGCCCAGGAGATAGGGGGCGCCCTATAGGGGGGGCGCGCCCCCTGTCTCCTGGACAGGGTGTGGGCCCCCTGGCCTATTTCTTTCGCTCAGAAATTCTTATAAATTCCAAAAAGTTGTTTCGTGGAGTTTCAGGACTTTTGGAGCTGTGCAGAATAGGTTTCCAACATTTGCTCATTTTCGGCGAATTCGGGATTCCGGCATTCTCCCTCTTCATGGTAAACCTTGTAAAATAAGAGAGAGTAGCCATAAGTATTGATATATAATGTGTAATAACAACCCATAATGCAATAAATATTGATATAAAAGCATGATGCAAAATGGACGTATCACATACCAGCGGCGGCTGAGCTCGCACGAGGGCCGGACACGAGGACGTCTGATGCTTGCATCTAATTGCCTTGCAGGAACATGATCACCAAGACTCAAGACCAGCGCAACCCGCCTTGAGGTAGGGCCTCGTGAATCCCAGCTGGCCGGCTCACGAGTGCCCAGATACACCTCGCAGCCCTGTCGTGCAAGCCACGTGTCAGGGCGGGGCTATACATGCCCCGCGGTCTCCTCCCGGAGGGGGCCCCCATCCCACGCCCAAGTGGAAGCACCATGCTCCACGCTGGTTGTCGACACTGCCGAGGAGCGGCTATGCCCGTGCACAAGCAGAAGTGCTATGCTCCGCGCTGGTGATAAACAACTGAGGGCGACCCCACGGTCGTGCCAACCTCAGGGAGCCCAGAGCTCAGCGCCCAGCCTTACCGCAATGCCTCCCCTCGGGAAAGCCAGGCATGGGGGCTGGGCACGGGGGCTGCGCTCGGGTCACGCCCAAGCGCACGCCACCTAACCAGGTCCCCGGACCTGGGCATCGCACGCCCCTCCCGAGGCCTCGGTGAGGGCAGGTATGGGAATTGTTTGCACGTCAAGGGGGACTCCTGAGCATCGTAACTCAGAGCCTAGCGGTGACGTAGCCCCTCACTCCTTGGTCCGGCCCTGGTCTCGGTCGGCCCAATGGTGGTTGAGGTATCTGTGGCCGGGCCCTCAGGCGAGAACATTAATCTATCCCCACGAACTCTCCATGTATGCTGTTTGCGCGTCAAGGGGGACTCCTGAGCATCGCGACTCAGGAGCCTAACTGGTCACGTAGCCCCTCACTCCTTGGTCCGTCATGGTCTCTGGTCGGCCCAATGGCGGTTTAATAGTATCTGTGAGGCGGGCTCTGTGACAGCCTTGAGCATAAAGCAAATAGGGAAGGAAATCATGAAATCTAAAGCAAATATTACAAGCATATTGTCCTCACAATACCAAATGAAAAGTTTAAACGCCTCCACGAGGCTTGATACATGTCGCAGGAACGGAACAGGAAGAATGGCCGCGGGTCACCTCTAGACGTCGCCGTTGCCTGCGGAAGGCGCTCCCTCGTGAGCGGTTTTGTCTTCACCACCAGCCGCAAGGTCGCTGACGACGACCGGACAGGAGGCGGAGACGGCCGCCAACCTCCGAAGAAGGCCCCACCTGATCCTGCACGTCAACAGCCGGCCGCCGTATTGATCTTCAGCTATAGGCTCCAGCAGCTCGTCAAGGCAAGCGTTGGGTCACGAAGGTGCAGTGGCTAATTCTGCGGAGTAGCCGGTGAAGACAGGGCAGCGAGCTTACGCCTTCCTGCCATGGGACCGAGACCATCAACGATCTCCTCAAGAGCCTTCACCATGAGAGGAAGCAGCTGAGCGGGGCCATCCTCGTCGGTGTCCAGAGGCTTCTCCAGGCCTTGCTCGTAGAGTGTCTTCAGCGCCTTGCGAGACCTCTTCTCGAGATCAGCAAAGGCCACGCGGTCTTCGGCTAGGACTCGCGCCTTGGCATCAAGATCGGCCTCCCTCGTCCCCATCTTCCGCTCCAATTCTTCCAACTGGTTGCGCTCGGCGGCGTGCTTCTTCCCCAGCTCCGCCAACTCAGCATCACGGTTCTTGATGGCCTCCTCCCAGGCCTTCATCTCCTCCTCCTTCTCTTGGCGGCAGCGCACCTATTCGGCGTGCTTGTCGCGCAGCCTCTGCAGCTCGCCATCCAACACTTGGCAGTGGTCACGGGTGGCCTTGGCGTCTTTTAGCACCGCCTCACGATCGGCCGAAGCCTTGGCGGCTCCTTGCTTCTGCCAGGTCGGAGTGAAGCCAGCCAGAGGCCAACTCCAGACGCCCAGCCACCAGGCGCGGATCCGTGCTCAGGACATCCGCCTGCAGCTGGGTCAGCTCCGAAAGGGCACGCTCCAAGACGGCAGCAGGAGCAAAAGAACCAGGGAGTGGAGATGCAGCAGTGGGAGGAAGCGACATCGTCACCAGGGCTTGGGTGACCGCGGGTTCCGGAGCAGCTGGGACCTCGTCAACCGCACCAAGTACCGGCACCTCCGGAGCCAGCGGGGCCATGGGGATGACTCCATGCAGCGATGCTCCTCTTGGCCTCGCGATGACGATCGGGCCGCGGAGATGCGGGCGCCGTTGCCTCCTTTCTCCGCGGGAGGCACGGCCGCTGCGTCTTCCTTCCTCCTCTTCGCCGAAGATGTCGGCCTGATCAACCAGGGGCGAGTATCAGGAAACAACGAGTACAAACAAGGACAAGGCGAAGCTTAAGACACTTACCGATCCACTGCGATGTATTCCACTGACCGCTTGGGAAGCTTGAAGCCTGACAGCTTCGGGACCTGAGGAGCAGGCATCCGGCTCGGCCCGGCGCCAGCGGAGTGAGACAGAATTGAGCCACGCCGAGGAGGCGCCAGAGGCGAGGCGGCACCACGGGCTACCAGCGACGACCTACCCTTCGTCGGGATGAGGGGTTGCTCCATCTCCCCTTGGAAGGCGTCGGCCTCGGCATCATCAGGAAGGGCGCGGAGAATCTCGGCCTTGCTTAGGGGGGAAGTCTCCCCAACCTCTTCTAGGGTCTTCTCCGAGTCCTCCTCCTCTTCTCCCTCTCCGCGGGACTCACCAGAAGACACCTCCACCGGTTTCTGCACCGTAGGAACTCCCGGAAGTGTTGGCGGCACCAGCCCGCGCGCATCAAAAGTCGGCCTGGAAGCGACAAATTGCTCCCGGTCCCTGCGTTGGAACAGGGGAACGAAGGCGCTAGGCGGGTACTCCTAGTTGTCCCCGACTATGAGGCGCAGGACGGTGTCCAATTCATCGCTGGGTAGGTCGCCTGGCCTCAGGTGGGTCTTGTTCTCCTCTTCTTCAAGCTCCTAGAGGGGGCGCGCGCGCGCCTGGAGTGGGGCAACCCGCGGCGTCAAGAACTCCCTCAGGAGCATCACTCCCGTTACCTTGGCCGCCCTCGCGTTGCCCGGCCTCAGGTCGGTCATCATCTGCCCCAACACCAACGATGCCCGCTCATCGACAAGCTCCGCCTTGGGCGACCCCCCGTTGGGAGGGGGCGCCGCTGTTGGCAACGCCAGGCGCAGCTCGGCGCGCTGGGCATCCATCATGACCCATTTGGATCTGATGCTGTCGGCCCTCTTCTCGGTGCTCGAGATCGAGTTGGCCTTGCTGCATGCAACGAAATTAGCGCACCCGGAGGTGTGCTTTCGTTACCGACGTATGGAGGAAGAAGAAATGGCGAAAGAGCGCCACAGACGGCATAACACCAGTGTACGCCTCACAGTAGTAGGCAAAGATGGACAGGAGGAGGACAGAGTTGGGATGGAGATGCAACGCCTGCAGCCCGTAGTGTTCGAGGACTTCATAAAAGAAATCAGAGAAGGGAGGAACCAACCCGACGACAACGCTGCTCGAGAAGAAGGGGAAGAAGGTGCTCCCCTCGGGCTCTGGCTTGTCGGACGTGAGCCGGAGCTCCATCTTCCCCCACTCATTGCTCTCGTCGGCCTCGCCGGCAAGCGCACGGCGAGGCTCTTTCTCCGTGTGATGGGCGCCTCGAGGGCAGCTCATATAAGCTTGATGCTGAGGAAGTCTCTTGACGCGCTACGCCATGGTAGCAGATGCAGAAACAGAGATGGAGCGGATCTGGAGATAAGCGGGCGAAGAGCGAGAAAGGGGATCGAGGCGAGGCAAGGAAGAAGCAATGAAGGAAAGAACTGCCCACGCCAGCCTTTGTCAGGGCAAGCAGTTGCCGAGGCAGCGTGGGGAAGCGGAGACGCCCACGTCCAATCAACCGCCACGCGTCAACCAAGGTCGCAGGCCTTTTGGGGCCCGCGGTGCTCTGAACTTGACCCTTAGCTTGGCCGCGAAGCCAAGCCCGAGCGCACCTTGGGCCTGGGGGCTACTGTTGGCATTCTGGGAATGGGGTCCCAGACTTGCTCGCTCAAGCGGCCCACAACGTGGTTAAGCAAAGAGTCTGCACGGCCCCATCTTCATCAACAAGGCATCCAAGACCCTCGCGAGGGTCCAAGCCTCGCGAGGCGGACGACGCAAGACCTCCTCTGAAGTGGCCTAGCCGGGCAGACTCATGAGGAGCGGAGATATCAAGGCGGGGCAAACCTCACGAGGCTCCCGTGACGTGAGCTATGACGAACGGCAAAGTGGCGCCAGGAGGAGGCGCGCCTTGGCATCCTTATTTCCTCTTTGGTGCTAAGGAGGCCAGCGCAGGCGAAGAGTACCGAGGCATCAGGCAAAGGTTGCCATATTGGTGCAACGAGACCAAGACCAGGAGGACGGCAAGGTGGAGGTCATCGTGGAGCCCGAGACGGCGTCACCCTAGAGCCTTTCGCAGGCGAAGACCACTTTTGTTAGGGTAGCTTGTACTAGCTGTCCCCATTCAAATTTGCCTGCCGTTGTTAGCTCCCTTCCCGCTCAATATTTGGGAAGAGGACCAGGGCCTCTATAAATAGGACTAGCCACCACAGTAGGAGGTAACTGATCCCGAACTGGTTCAGATCATCTTGAACTACACAAGCACAAGAACACCTCAACCTCAGGAGGTTGTTCTTCCCGTGTACTGTTCATCATTAGCCCAAGAGGCAATCCACCACCACCACACTGGAGTAGGGTATTACACCACAACGGTGGCCCAACCAAAGATAAACCTCGTGTCTTTACATGTTGCGAGTTTGTCGAGGTTCGTCATGAGATCTTAGCGAGCTAGAGCGTAGATCGGTAGGTGGGGAAGACTGCGCGCGCACCCCGGTGTTCGAACCTTAAGGGTTTGCCGGAACCCCACATCTGACACATGCCAAAAACCAAAGAAGAGCTGCATGTGGGTCCTAAAAACAGGTATAGTGATTGTTTAACGAAACCACCTTGAGATTCCCCAATGCGCTTGTGCTTCTTGCCATCTTGGCGTATTTGTCCTTCGAGAGGACTGGTGGTCGAGCCATCAGGGAAGGTCTACGGCAAAGAAACCTGAAAAAAGGAAACAAGTAAAGTATATGTGTCCGGGAGCGGTCGAGCCGTATTGTGGGTCACCGGCTAGTTATGCCTCCGTCTATGCCCATGTTATTTTGAGTGCATAGTTATGTACGCACGGTACTAGTGCCGCCACCTGATTGGGGCTGGGACGGAGGCTGAATTGCTAATCAAGCTCCTGACGAGCCGAGCTATCATGTTGCAGGATGGTCCGAACTCTCTTGACAGTGTCCGGGAGCTTGGCCACCGAATTAAGGTTCTGCTTAAGAAGGCCGCTCTGTACTTCTGCTGCTAAGGCAGCGGTGTGCTCTTCTGTACGGGGGGAGCGTTCCATGTTTCCATGAACTGTTATGACGCCGCATGGCCCTGGCATCTTGAGCTTGAGGTAGGCATAATGAGGCACCGCATTGGATCAAGCAAATGTGGTTCGTCCGAGCAGTGCGTGATAGCCGCTGCAAAAAGGGACGATCTCAAAGATTAACTACTCACTTCTGAAGTTGTCCGGGGATCCGAGACAACCTCTACCGTAATTGAGCCCATACAGCGAGCCTCTACTCCTGGTATGACTCCTTTAAAGGTGTCCTTTGTGGGCTTGATCCGTGATGGGTTAATGCCCATTTTGTGCATTCTATCCTGATAGAGCAGGTTCAGGCTGCTGCCGCCATCCATAAGGACTCGCGTTAGGTGGAATCCGTCAATTATTGGGTCGAGGACCAATGCGGCTGAACCGCCATGACAGATACGGGTCGGATGGTCCCGTCGATCAAAAGTGATCGGGCATGACGACCATGGATTAAATGTTGGGGCGACTGGCTCTATCACATAGACGTCCCTGAGCGCGCGCTTGCGCTCCCTCTTGGGGATGTGTGTAGCATATTTCATGTTCACCGATTTGACCTGGGGGGAAACTTCTTTTGTCCCCCTATGTTCGGTTGCGGGGGCTCCTCGTCATCGTCCTCGCTTTGCGATCCCTTTCCTTTGTTCTCGGCATTTAACTTACCGGCCTGTTTAAAAACCCAACAATCTCTGTTGGTATGATTGGCTGGTTTATTAGAGGTGCCATGGATTTGGCACGGACGATCGAGTATGCGGTCCAAGCTTGATGGTACCTGATTGTTTCTTTTATATGGCTTCTTCCGCTGACCGGACTTGGAACCACTGAATCCGGCATTGACTGTCGTGTCATCGGTGTTGTCACCATTACTTCGGCGTTTGTGTCTGCTGTGTCGGAGCTTGCCGTTGCTATTTTTGGTCTCAGAGGTGCCCGTATCACTTGCTGTATTTTTGCTACGGGCCAGCCAACTATCCTCTCCCGCACAGAAGCGGGTCATGAGTGCCGTTAGGGCTGCCATGGATTTTGGCTTTTCCTGGCCGAGGTGGCGGGTGAGCCATTAAATCACGGATGCTATGTTTAAAGGTCGCTAGGGCTCCAAGATCCCATCGGACAGTCAACGATCTGGTTCTTTTAGTTAGGAACCTAGTCCAGAATTTCCCGGCTGACTCTCCAGGTTGCTGGACTATGTGACTTAAGTCATCGACGTCTGGTGGCCGGACATAAGTACCTTGGAAGTTGTCAAGGAAAGCTTCTTCCAAGTCCTCCCAGCTGCCAATGGAATTTTGAGGCAGACTGTTTAGCCAGTGCCGAGCTGGCCCTTTGAGTTTTAGTGGGAGGTATTTGATGGCGTGAAGATCATCCCCGCGGGCCATGTGGATGTGGAGAATGAAATCCTCGATCCATACCACGGGATCGGTTGTTCCATCGTATGATTCGATGTTTACGGGTTTGAATCCTTCTGGGAATTCATGATCCATTACTTCCTCAGTGAAGCAAAGAGGGTGTGCGGCGCCTCTATATCGGGCCGCATCGCGACGTAGCTCCGATGGAGTCCGTCTGCGGTTTTCGGCCCGGGCATGACTAGGTTTGTCACGTCCGAATAGATAGCCGTCCTCGCATGTCAAGGCACGTCCTCGCGATCCGGAGATCGATCTTGTATGTCCTGCTCTCCTGTCTAGGTCTTGACGAAGGTCGTATGAATAGCCCCGAGCTGTCTTATCCCTGCCTTTACGGCGAGGTGGGACGGTCTGGTTTTCGGCTCAGGTTGTCGTTTTATCCCGACCGCGCGGTGGCCGGTCAACCGCATTGCGTGATGTTGGTGCGGGATCTGGCGCCTCATCATCGAACTGATGTAGCATTTTGCGCTTCGGGTAAATTTTAGTTGGGCGTTAAAGGCCGTATTCCTCGGCTGCCAGGACATTGGTCCATCTGTCATTGAGCAGGTCTTGATCAGCTTGAAGCTGCTTTGCCGCTTCTTTTCGGGCTCCTCGCGGTGGCTATTAGCTGAAGCTTAAAGCGCTCCCCGCCGAGAGGTTCCTCAGGCACGATGAAGTCTTCGTTGCCGAGGCTCGCCTCCTCCTCGGAGAGCGGATGGTAACTACCATCCTCCGAGTCTTCTTCTATGGCATGTTCGTCAGGGTAGACTTGCCCATCTTCTCGATTGTCTCGTTCGGCAGTTTGTTCATCGGGTTCCTCTGTGTCTTCGGCACCATCCGGAGTGTTGTCATTTCTTGTGCCGTTGTTGTCTCTCTCATGGGCGCCTTGATGAGCCGTTGTGGCCACCGACGCCGGCGCTTTGGTTGTGTCTTTGGAGGGTCCTCCTTCGCTGGGTTTTCCTTGTCATTGCCGCTATTATTTTTTGGCGTATCTACCATGTATATGTCATATGAGGAAGTGGCCGTCCATCGTCTAGTGAACGGTGGGTTTTGGGCCTCCTCGTCTCCGGCGTCGTCGTCCATACCGTGGATGTCTTTGGAGTCATAGTCAAGCGTGTCGGTTAAGTCTTCGACAGTGGCTATGAAGTGGGTGGTGGGTGGGAAGCGAAATTCTCCCCCATCATCAGCTTCCGGTTCAGACCGGACATAATTCAGCTGTGAGTCCCCTGCCAAGGACAGGTTTCTTAATGAATTTAGCACATCGCCCAAGGGCGAATGCTGGAAGATGTTTGCGGCACTGAATTCGAAGATCGGTAATCGATCAAGTTCGGTGTCCACAGACTCACATGGTTCGGAACTTATAGCCGGATCCAAGTCCGGAATTCCGGTGACACCGATATCGGGTGATGTTAAGAGTATGTGCGGCTCCAACGTCGCGGAATCTGCGACCTCCGTGGCGGGGTTGAGCCTCCTGTCCTTGGAGGGTGCGGTCTGCTCCGGATCTAAAGCCAGAGCAGTTATGGAAGCCATCTCCTGGATGCGGTTCGATGACAGATCTAAGTCATGTTCATCGAGGCGACAAGGGGCGGTCGCCGCGGTCTCAAATCCGTCAAAGGTCAAGTCTCCACGAAGGTCCGCGGCGTAGTTCAAGCTTCCGAATCTGACGTGATGTCCAGGGGCGTAGCAATCGATCTGCTCCAGACGGCCAAGCGAGTTCGCCCGCAGTGCGAAGCCGCCGAACACGAAGAACTGTCTTGGGAGGAAGGTTTCTCCTTGGACAGCATTGTCGTTGACGATTGAAGGGGCCATCAAACCTTTTGGGGACGGCATAATGGAACTCTCAATGAAAGCACCAATGTCGGTGTCAAAACCGGCGAATCTCGGTAGGGGGTCCTGAATCGTATGCGTCTAAGGTCGATGGTAACAGGAGACACGGGACACGATGTTTACCCAGGTTCGGGCCCTCTCTATGGAGGTAATACCCTACTTCCTGCTTGATTGATCTTGATGGATATGAGTATTACAAGAGTTGATCTACCACGAGATCGTAATGGCTAGAACCCTAAAAGCCTAGCCTGTATGACTATGGTAATGAATATATCCTCTCCGGACTAAGTCCTCCGGTTTATATAAACACCGGGAGGTTCTAGGGTTACACCAGGTCGGTTACAGAGAAGGGAATCTACATATTTGGTCGCCAAGCTTGCTTTCCACACCAAGGAGAGTCCCATCCGGACACGGGTGCAGTCTTCGGTCTTTGTATCTTCACAGCCCATCAATCCGGCCCATGGCTAGCAGGCCGGACGCCCGAGGACCCCTTAGTCCAGGACTCCCTCACCCGGGCCGACTGCCGCAGCCCCCGGGCCGAGTTCTGAAGTCCCCGGGCCGGGTGCGACTGCTGCAGTCCCCGAGCCGCCTGCGGAAGTCCCCGGGCCAACTGTTGCAGCCCCCGGGCCGGGTTCTGAAGTCCCTGGGCCGGGTGCGACTGCTACAGTCCTCGAGCCGCCTGCCGAAGTCCCCGGGCCGACTGTTGCGGTCCTCGAGCCGGATCCGACTGTTCCAGGGACAGCTGGCATGAAGATGGACTCTGATTCTAGCGAAGGCTTGATAGACGGCTTGCAGAGGCACTGGAGGGAGACGCCGGCTGGTATCGCTTGCCAGGTGGACCCGATCCGTGCCAAGGCATCAGCTTTCTCGTTGTGGGCCCGTGGCACGTGAAGGAACTCGCACCCGTCAAAGTATCCGCTGATCTGCTGGGCGAGGAAACGGTAGCTTGCCATGTTCGCATCCTTGGCATCCCAGTCCCCGGACGACTGCTGGACCACCAAGTCTGAGTCGCCGTATGATAATCCCCAAGTGCGGGGAATCATCATAGCAATTCCCAAAGGTGGAAGTGATAAGTATGGAGTGTCGAACCCACAAGGAGCTAAAGGTAAGATCAATATTCTCTCAAACCCTATCTGCCACTGATACGACTCTACGTGCACCGAACATTTGCTTCCAACTAGAAGCGAGAAATAAAACTACGTTGTGGGTATGAAGACAATAACTTTGCATGGCATCGGAGAGCTAAAATATAAAAGTAGGTGTTGTTATCATAAAGTTAGAATATATTACTAAATATTATAAATAGCGAGTGTGGAATAATGGTGGATCGGTGTGCGGAATTGTCCTAGGCAATTGTTAACAAGACCGATAATCACTATTGCAGTTACATATGAGGGAGATGCATAAGCTAACATACCTTCTCTACTTGGATCATATGCACTTATGATTGGAACTCTAGCAAGCATCCGCAACTACTAAAGATCATTAAGGTAAAACCCAACCATAGCATTAAAGCATCAAGTCCTCTTTATTCCCATATGCAACAAACCCCTTACTCGGGTTTGTTTTTCAGTCACTCACCAACCCACTATAAGCGAATCATGAACCTATTGCAACACCCTACAGCGGGAATACCTCACGCTTGCGCGACACGGAGGGCACCATAGGATAGCACCAAAGTAAAACATACAACTCATACCAATCTAGATCATAAATAAACCCAAAGACAAAGGATAACTACTCAAAACGTCATAGGATGGCAACACATCATTGGATCATAATATGTGGCATAAAGCACCATGTTCAAGTCGGGATTACAAATAAAAGGGGGAGAGTGGACCATGTAAAATAGATGAGGATGGTGATGATGATGGTGATGTTGATGAAGACGATCACCGCGGCGATGATTCCCTCCCGATGGCACTCCGGCGCCACCGATAGAGAGGAGGAGAGGTTCTCCCCCTTGTGCTTCCTCCTCCATGGCCTCCCCCCTCTGGTCCTTGGCCTTCATGGTGATGATGGCCCCTTCGGGATCCTCCTCCATGGCCACCGGTGATGATGGCCCCCTGGCAGGGTGCCGGAGAGGGCCTAGATTGATTTCTCGTGGCTACAGAGGCTTGCGGCGGCAGAACTTCCGATCTAGGTTAATTTTCCGAGATTTCTATATTTATAGGAATTTTTGGCGTCGGTCTCACGTCAAGGAGGTGACCGAGCTGTCCATGAGGAAGGCCCACGCGCCCAGGGGGTCGGCGCGCGCCCCACCCTCGTGGGCAGCTCAGAACTCTTCTGGCCCAACTCCGATGCTCCATGGTCTTCTTTTGGTCCATAAAAAATCATCAAAAATTGGCACGTCAATTTGACTCCGTTTGGTATTCCTTTCTGCAAAACTCAAAAACAAGGAGAAAACAGAAACTGGCACTGGGCTCTAGGTTAATAGGTTAGTCCCAAAATCATATAAAATAGCATATAAATACATATAAAACATCTAATATGGATAATATAATAGCATGAATACTTCATAAATTATAGATACGTTGGAGACGACAAGCATCCTAAGCTTAATTCCTGCTCGTCCTCGAGTAGGTAAATGATAAAAGAAATAATTTGTGAAGTGTGAATGCTAGCAGGTGCACAAGTTTGATCAATGATAATTTCAGTCACCTTTTCTAGCATCAAAAGCTATAAAAAGGTCTTACTTGGCACTTTATTGAAACAAAAGCTATAAAAAAGGATTACTACATTATCTTACTCATTTAAACACACAAAAACAGTAAGGGTAAATATTGGGTTGTCTCCCAACAAGCGCTTTTCTTTAATGCGTTTTAGCTAAGCATGATGATTTCAATGATGCTCACATAAAAGATAGGAATTGAAGCACAAAGAGAGCATCTTGAAGAATATGACTAGCACATTTAAATCTAACCTACTTCATATGCCGAGGGATTTTGTGAGCACACAACTTATGGGAACAAGAATCAAATAGCATAGGAAGGCAAAACAAGTATAACTTCAAAACTTTAAGCACATAGAGAGGAAACTTGATATTATTGCAACTCCTACAAGCATGTATTCCTCCCTCATAATAATTTTCAGTAGCATCATGGATAGCAATTTTGTTCTCATACTCAATTGGAACCTCTTCCGAAATAGTGGAATCATTACTAGCTAAAGTTGACACTCTTCCAAATCCACTTTCATAAATATCACACTAAGATTCAACACCCTCCAAAATAGTGGGATCACTAATTCCTAAAGTTGACACTCTTCCAAACCCACTTTAAATGATAGTATTATTCATACTCCAAAAGATATAAGTTAAGTTCATGGAGCATTCTACAATTAACATAGACCAACCAATATCCAGGCTCAAAATATATAAGTGAAGCACACGAAGCATTCTATAAAACCATACTCAAAAGATTTAAGTGAAGCACAAAGAGCAATTCTATAAATCATACTCAAAAGATATAAGGGAAGCTCATGAAGTATTCTCTAAATCAATGAAGGGCTATCTCATGCTAGCATGATTCTTATAGAAAAAGAAAAACAAAAAGGACACAAATCATGTGAACAAAACAAAAACCGAGGTATACCGATAATTGTTGAAGAAGAAAGATGGGATGCCAACCGGGGCATACCCAAGCTTAGATGCTTGAGTATCCTTGGAATATTTACTTGAGGTGCCTTGTGCATCCCCAAGATTGAACTCTTGCCTCTCTTTATTCTTCTCACATCGGTAACTCCTCGTTCTTCGAACACTTCATCCACACAAAACTTTAACAAAAAATTTGTGAGATCCGTTAGTGTAATAAAGCAAACTACTACTTTAAGGTACTGTAATTAACTCATTATTTATTTATATTGGTGTTAAACCTACTTTATTCCAACTTATCTATGGTTCATACCCCCCGATACTAGCCATAGATCCATCAAAATAAGCAAACAATACGCGAAAAACAGAATCTATCAAAAACAGGACAGTCTGTAGTAATCTGGAAGTTTGGTAAACTTCTGTAACTCCTAAAATTATGAAATAAATTCGAAAATTTGAAAAATTTGTACATAAGTAATGTTGAAAAAGTTTCAGACCCATTTGACCTTCCAGTAAAAAATGTAAATTCATGCACTACAGCCAAAGTTTCTGTTTTTGTTCTGCACATAGTATACAAGCAATCTAATCATCCTAAAACCAAAGCTTGGCACACTATTTTTACAATACAATGGATATACACAAGGGGATAATTATTTACATAGAGACTTCCATGAAAAATTCTACATTGTTTCCGTGAGCATGAACACAAGTGCTCAAGGTCGACCCTCACTTCTTCAATGCATAACTTTCCAATCACTTCTCTTTTTGAAAAACTTTTCAGGCATGATAGGCAAGTAACTTTTTTGTATTTTCATTCTTTAAATATTTTTTGTATGTTTCACCCACAACTAAACAGAAGCAAAAAGGAAAAACAAAATCTACTTAGTCGAGAAAGCAAACAAGCACACACGAGAATATCAACCCCACGCTATTGCTCCACGGCAACGGCACCAGGAAAGAGCTTAATAATCCCCAAGTGCAGGGAATCATCGTAGCAATTCCCAAAGGTGGAAGTGATAAGTATTGAGTGTCGAACCCACAAGGAGCTAATGGTAAGATCAATATTCTCTCAAGCCCTATCTGCCGCTGATACGACTCTACGTGCACCGAACGTTTGCTTCCAACTAGAAGCGAGAAATAAAACTATGTTGTGGGTATGAAGAGGATAACTTTGCATGGCATAGGAGAGCTAACATATAAAAGTAGGTGCAGTTATCATAAATTTAGAATAGATTACTAAATATTATAAATAGCAAGTGTGGAATAATGGTGGATCAAAATGGAATTGTCCTAGGCAATTGTTAACAAGACCGATAATCACTATTGCAGTTTCATATGAGGGAGAGGCATAACCTAACATACTTTATCTACTTGGATCATATGCACTTATGATTGGAACTCTAGCAAGCATCCGCAACTACTAAAGATCATTAAGGTAAAACCCAACCATATCATTAAAGCATCAATCCTCTTTATTCCCATACACCCCCTTATTCGGGTTTGTGTTTCAGTCACTCACCAACCCACTATAAGCGAATCATGAACGTATTGCAACACCCTACAGCGGGAATCCCTCACGCTTGCACGACACAGAGGGCACCATAGGACAGCACCAAAGTAAAACATACAACTCATACCAATCTAGATCATAAATCAACCCAAAGACAAAGGATAACTACTCAAAACATCATAGGATGGCAACACATCATTGGATTATAATATGTGGCATAAAGCACCATGTTCAAGTCGGGATTACAAAGGGTGCGGGAGAGTGGACCGCGTAAAATAGATGAGGATGGTGATGATGATGGTGATGTTGATGAAGACGATCACCAAGGGCGATGATTCCTCCCGATGGCACTCCGACGCCACCGAGACAGAGGAGGAGAGGTTCTCCCCCTTGTGCTTCCTCCTCCATGGCCTCCCCCCTTTGGTCCTTGGCCTTCATGGTGATGATGGCCCCTCCGGGATCCTCCTCCATGGCCATCGGTGATGATGGCCCTCCCAGGGTGCGGAGAGGGCCTACATTGATTTCTCATGGCTCTGAGAGGCTTGCGGCGGCGGAACTTCTTATCTAGGTTAATTTTCCGAGGTTTCTGTATTTATAGGATTTTTTGGCGTCAGTCTCACGTCAAGGAGGTGACCGAGCTATCCACGAGGCAGGCCCGCGCGCCCAGGGGGTGGGCGCGCGCCCCACCCTCATGGGCAGCTCGGGACTCTTCTGGCCCAACTCCGATGCTCCGTGGTCTTATTTTGGTCCATAAAAAATCATCAAAAATTGGCATGTCAATTGGACTCCGTTTGATATTCCTTTTCTGCAAAACTCAAAAACAAGGAGAAAATAGAAAGCACCTTTGGGCTCTAGGTTAATAGGTTAGTCCCAAAAATCATATAAAAAATCATATAAATGCATATAAAACATCTAAGATGGATAATATAATAGCATGAATACTTCATAAATTATAGATACATTGGAGACGTATCACCGTAGCACAGCACTCAGCGGATGCCAATCTCTTTGGCCAGTCGGAGCCCGTGGATGAGTGCCTCGTACTCAGCCACGTTGTTGGAGGCGGCAAAGTGAATTTGCAACGTGTATCTAAGCTTGTCGCTTTTGGGAGAAGTGAGGACGGTGCCAGCTCCCAAACCGGTCCGCATCTTCGAGCCATCAAAGTGCATCCGCCAATGGGTGTAATCCGGCACTGGCGGCAGGTACTGGGTCTCGGCCCAGTCGACGAGGAAGCCAGACAGCGCTTGGGACTTGATCGCGGTGTGTGGCTAGTAGAGGATGGTGTGGGGAGCTAGCTTGATGGCCCACTTCGCCACCCAACCTGATGCATCTCTATTGCCTATGAAATCGTTGAGCGGGGCGATGCAGACGACCGTGATGGAGTGCTCTTGAAAATACTGGTTGAGCTTCTTGGCGGCAAAGTACACACCGAAACACATGAGAGAATTCCTTATTTGACACTACCTTAAAATGTGGTTCCTTATTTGACCCTAGAGAATTTTTTTTCCTTATTTTACATGTAGTCTAAATTTCTTTACTTACATGACATCCCCGTCAGGTTCGTTACACCGTTCCGTCAAAAAAATTCGATGGACCAAAATACCCCTCTGCTAAGTCGCTGCCCACATCGAACAAAAGAAAAAAAATCCCGATCCCGATCTAACCCTCCCTCTCGTTTCTGTTTCTCTCGATTCCCCACCCCAACCCTAGCGGCGGCGGCGGCGGCGGGTTGTCGGCGGCGGTGGCGGCGTGAGCTGAGGGGCCATGGCTCAAGGGATTGCTGCTGCGGGCGGAGGATCAAGCACGGCTGCGGGCGGAGGAGCAAGCATCACAAGTGACGGCGACCTGCACGGCGGAGGGCGACTACAATGGGGAAGGCTCGTCACGAGGTCACTTGTTAGAGCCTGCCATGAAAGGGTCAGGCAAAGACGCTGCTAGTGAGCTCAGGCAGGCGCAGTGCCATGGCGATGTTGTGGGCGGTGCAGGCGATGGCTCGGGTGCCGCCTCGGCTGCAAGGTTGGGCATGGATGCGTGCTTGGGCCACGGTGCGGCTGCAGACTTAGAAGGGTGAGTTTCTTCCACAATTTCTGTCCAAATAAAGAATTAGAAGTAGGAGCAGATTGACCCATATCCAGTAGCCATGATCATGCATAAGTTTCTCTTCTATGTACAGGATGGATCCAAATTCTAGTTATGTGCTGAAAATTAGATTGCATGTCAACCCAAGAAAAGCTAGAAACGTGCCCATGTGTTTTTATTTCGAGAAGGTTGTTGATTCCGACTTGACAAATTATGAAGATTTGGTTGAATCAATTATAGTGCAGTACCAGCCACGTTATTTGGAAGTTGCACATGTTCAGTACTATGATGAAGTTCTGAAAACATTTCTAGAAATAAAATCAAACCAAGAGTTGATGTATATGTTTGAGAAACATACTAAGTAAAAGATGGTGCAGATGTTCATTGTATATTGGGAACCCTCTGAACCATATGAGCCTATCATTGAGTATTATAGTGATGTGCATATCCAACCTAACAACAACGCAGACCAAGATGATGATAGTTATCTTCGCAACCCAATACCGGAGAATGAACATGTTGGTATTGATGAAGAGAATATGTATTTGCAGGAAGAACCTAAATCTCTAAATGTGGTTCTTTTTCCTGATAAAGAAAAGGACCAAGACTATGTTGCTGATGGTGAGAGTGAGGATGAGAGTGAGGATGAGAGTGAGGATGAGAGTAAGGATGAGAGCCAGGAAGAGACTGAAGTAGAGGAGGATGAGGAGTTGCATGAGGTAAATCATGCCTCAAATATAGAGTATGATAAGGATGACCCTCCTATGACTGAAGGTTTCATATATCCCAATATGAAGGAGTTTAAGTTGGCCCTTTCTCAGCATGAAATCAAACATGAAATTGAGTATAACACGGAGAAGAGTGCACCATGTAGGTTCAGGGGCTATTGTAAAAGAAGAGATGAAGATAATTGTCCATGGAGGATACATGCTTCTACAACGGATGATTTGTGTCCGAGTGGCAATGTGGCCTAACTTTGCTCGTTTTTAAACATTTCTTGCATGATTGTTCGAGAGTTTTTAGCTAACTAATTATATTCTTCTTTTGTAGGTGAAAAAAACCCTTTTGGTCATGATTGCTCTAGTGCAAGAAGGAAAAAGAAGGTGAAGAATGCAACTAAGTACTGAATATGTGAGAAGGTGAAGGACTGGCTCATTGAAGATGCAACTCTAGGAGCAATGGAATTGCAAAAGAAGCTTAAAGAACACCACAAGGTCAAAATCAAGTACAAGAGAGTATATATGGGTAAGTTTCTAGCCTTAAAGCAACTATATGGTGATTGGGATATCAGCTTTGACAATTTGTATAGGTTTAAGGCACAAGTTGAAAGTTGTTGCCCCGGTAGCATAGTGCAGATTGATCATCAAACAATAAATGGTAAAATCAGGTTTAGAAGAATTTTTGTTGCTCTCAAACCTTGCATAGAGAGGTTCCTTAGTGGTTGTAGGTCATATTTGGCAATAGATAGCACATTCTTGACGGGCAGGTTCAAGGGGCAGCTGGCTAGTGCTATAGCCGTTGATGGCCATAATTGGATGTATCCAGTTAGTTTTGGAGTCTTTGATTCTGAAACTAACGAGAATTGGATCTGGTTCATGCAATTGCTAAGATAGGCTGTAGGATCACCAAATGGGTTGGCCATATGCACCGATGCTGGTCAAGCAGTAACGACAAGGGTGAAAGAAGTGTTTCCAGAGGCGTAACATAGGGAATGCATGTTTCACTTGGTGACCAACTTCAAGAAGAAGTTCCATGGGAAGGTGTTTGATGACCACCTTTGGGCTGCTGCTTACTCATGGAACCCATATTTATTTGACAAACATTGGGTTGCTATGGAGACAACAAAGCCAACAGAATCGCATATATAAGGAAGTGGCACAATAGGTTGTGGTCTAGGAGTCAATTCTCAACTATATG
Source organism: Aegilops bicornis (assembly GCA_021605145.1). Lineage (NCBI taxonomy): Eukaryota > Viridiplantae > Streptophyta > Magnoliopsida > Poales > Poaceae > Aegilops > Aegilops bicornis. Next base: position 3,322,796 of record JAHIAL010000026.1, on the reverse strand, counting down.
CAAGGTGGACTATGTAACCAACAACCTGGCTGAGAGCTTTAACAATTGGATTAAGCACCACAAGTCCTTGAACTTGGACGACCTCTTTGATAAGGCGAGACAATTGATTATGATATTGTGGAACCGAAGGAGAAAAGTAGCAAAGAAGTTAGATGGTTTGATTCTGCCCCACATAATTAGGAAGCTGAATGCAATGACCAGGGAATTAAACTTGGAGGTGGTAGAAAGCTCAAAAGAAGTGGCTGAAGTAACTGCATTAGATGGTAGTGGCTTTAGGTTTGTGGTCAACTTGCAAGAGGGGACATGTTCTTGTCGACAATGGCAAGTTTCCGGCCTTCCTTGCAAACATGCTCTTGCATTTATCACTTCACTTAGCAATGCACACATACGACACTATGTGGACTTGTATTTCTCCGTTGAAAAATATAGAGCAGCTTATGCCCAACTAATTCCTGCTATGCCGGACAAGACCCAATGGCCTAAATCTGACCATGGATTCTTCATGCATCCACCACTATTGAAGGCCACAGCTGGTAGGCGTAAAACTGAGAGGTACAAAGGTTACAGTGAGAAGAAAAGGATAAGTGGTGAACACTTATGCCCTATTTGTAAGGAATATGGGCATCATTGGCACAAATGTAACAAGGGAAACCCAGAGGACATTGTTGCAATGCTTGATGTGAGGTAGTATAGATTTACTCATTCTTGCATTATTCTTCCAACAATACATGTTCACTACTTTCCTATCTCTTGTGTAGAGAACCACCAAAGAAAAGAACAAAGACAACCAAAACAGCTGAGTTATCCATTGTGCCTTGCGAAGATGGAGTACCAACAAGAATGTGTTTTCCCCCAAGGTTCGTAATTTTACACTTATGCTCATAAATACATGAAAACTACAACAAGAATGTGTTTGAATTCTAAGTACCTTCTGCTCACCATAGCAAAAGCTTGGAAACTACAAAAAAGGGGAAACGTGTTAACTCTAGTTCTGGAGCATCAAAAAGGTGATTACAACTAGTTTAGATTTTTAGATTTCATTAAACTAATACTTGTCATGTACTCTATTCTGATTGGTTCTTCTCACCATAGCAAAAGCTTGGAGTACAAACAAAAAGGGAAAAGGGGGCAAATTTGAATTGGTTCGATCCAAGAGGTATTGTTTCTCTTTTTAGTTGACATGTATGAATATTTTTTTGTTTTCAATTGCTAAAAATTGCTGCTGCCTTACATGCATAAGTGCAGATCAAGAACCGGCTCAAAACAGCCGGAGCCAATTTCCATCGAGTTCCTATGCCCGGCGATGAAACAAGTGTTCCTGTAAAGGTTAGGGGTAAGAGCAAGGAGAGCACTGAAAAGATTCCTATGGTGCCACAAGACAGCCCAGCAATGTGCACAAGAAGCAAAAAATTAACCCTGCAAGCCCTTCAATAAGCATAAGAAGCAAAAGGAGAATTAGTTTGTGATTCTCATGTTTTCCTTTAATGTCATGGTTACTTTTGGATGTTCTTTTGTGCTGCTCATGTGATGTACATGTGGACCTGACCTCATGTGTGAAACAGTATGTGATGGAGATTTCTATGTGATGCATGTGAAATAATACTGATGTATGTGGTGAATGTGAACCTAAATGTGATGTATGTGTGAACATGGCTGTTTCTGGTTGTTGTTCATATTGTGATGCATATTTTGTGTATATATGTATGTATATGAATTGGGTGAGATATGGGATCAAATTATAGGGGAGGTTCTGCCAAATATTCATTTTTTATAATTAAAATGAAGGTCAATTTTTTGGATCGAAATCAGTTCATTGACCAAATTATGGGGTCTCAATTGGTCATTTAACATGACCAAATATGTAACATAACCATAGATATTGTCATGTACAGATTTTTGGTCACTTTATGCACCAAGGGTAAAAGGTATTTTTGCGTCTGTCTTTAACACCGTTAGCGAACAAAATGCACTAGAGTGTCATACTGGGAAAGAAATTTAGAGTAGATGTCAAATAGGGAAGAAAAAAAATTCAGGGCCAAATAGGGAACCACATTTTAAGGTAGTGTCCAATAAGGAATTCTCTCGTAACACATCTTCTGGTAGTGGGGGTAATTCTGCTTGGAGGCCGACAACACCTCACTCAAATAGTAGACGGCCCTCTGACCGGCTGTGCCCAACCGTCTTATGGGCGCTCGACCACGATGACGGTGCTGACCACCCGGCTGGTAGCGGCGATGTAGAGGAGCATGATCTCCTTAGCAGCCGGAGCCGCCAGGACAGGCAACATGGTCAGCATCTTCTTGAGCTGGAGGAAAGCCTCGTCCGCCTTGTCATTCCAATCGAAGTGTGTCAGGACCCCGATTCTAAGCCACACCGATCTAGCATGTAACACATCATATCACTTTGCGACCTCACGCACGGTATTCCCACGGGTGTCGCCTTACCGGGCCCGGGACCATTTGCGCCTTTTGTCTCACGTATATGGTAGTGTCGCTAGCATCCATATGTCAGAGAACTCGGGCCGACATGACTAGTCATGAACCCAAAGTGGCACTAACTTATAGCGACAGGCATACATGACCCAGCAACGAACGTGTCGGTCATCAGCGAGTGAATTCGGGCTGTAGCAACTGGGCTAGCACGACTCTGGGAATCTGGGCTGTAGCAGGCTAACTGGACTCCGAAAGACACCACGTGACATTTCCCCGAAGGGACAGACACAGGAACGAAGAAGGACACATGCCGGCCAGTCTAAGTGTTCCAGAGCGGTAGCAACTGGGCTAACAGGACTCCGGTAAACCGGGTTGTAGCAGACTACCATTGCTCAGTGGAAGCACTAGACTACATTTCCCCATAAGAGAGGCTATCAAGGATAGACAACTAGGTTGTCGGATCCCACCCATACCAAGCATTTCAAATCATACACAAAATATGCTCGATATGTGCAAATACAACATGGCATCACAACAAAACTCTACAACTCAAGTACTTTATTTAGAAGGCTCCGGAGAGCCATACATAACATGTTCATACAGGTAGGGGTCACACGACCCAACACTCAAGTCATACAAACATACAAGCACATACGGAAGCAAACTTGTCTGAGTACAGACAACTAGAAGAAAGAAGGCTTGACGAAGCTTGTCTATCTACAAAGGCCCTTCACAAGCTCAGGGTCACCACCTGGGCATCAAGCTACTCATCAACGTCGAGATCTACATAGAACCCATCGGAAGGGGCAGCATTCGCTTCTGCAACAGTATTTAAGCAAACATGAGTACAAAGGTACTCAACAAGACTTACATCAGATCCTACATACATGCACATTATCAACAAAGGGATAGTGGAGTTTATTGCAGCAAGCCAGCATGGACTCTTGGCTAAACTTTCCTATGAGACAGCAACTTGTAAATGTTTTGCGCACACGAGTCCACTAATCACCATCACAATACTCCACCATGGATCCTCCTTCGTCATCCCACGAGAGGGCCATCCGCGGTACTCACACTTATCTTGAGTCTTTTAGGAGTAACCATTAACTTGTCTATGAACTATATAGGCAACCAAGTAGTCCTTTACCGCGGACGCGGCTATTCGAATAGATGATGTTAACCCTGCAGGGGTGTACTTCTTCATACATGTTTCCACCACTTAGCGTCTGCACACGATATGTGCTCGGCAGACTCCAAGCGAAAGCCGACATGGATGTAGACCACGACCTGACTAACCACACAAGTCTCTAGTCCAGGTTTATCGCCTATCCAGGTTCCATCCTCAGGGAGTCCGACCGAGGTTTCCACATACGGCCCCGAACAATGTGTGCGGGTTCCCGAGGCACCAAACGGGCGCCTGCACACGGTACACGCACTGCCGCATCATAGCCCACCCGTGGGTCAGGCCAAGTACGACCTCCAAAGATGCTACAAACACTGTAAACTACTTGCAACTCACAGACAGAGAGGACAAGGGCGGTTAATAAGTCGAGCAGGGTCATATTTCAGGGCCCAATGCATGGTAGTAGCTGAATCTTAAATCACACATACATATCTGAGTGCTTAAGGACGGTTCCAATGAAACAACCCACCATGTACTCCTACATGGCCTCTCATCGATACCTTTAACAAATCATGTTCAACACATCACTCACATTACCAACATAATCATTTCACTCTAGCCCATCACCCAGATGAACCAGACATGACACGACTCTAAGCATAGCAGGCATAGCAAGGTAGGAAACACAGACATGGCTCAATCAACTCCTACACATGCTAGTGGGTTTCATCTAGTTACTGTGGCAATGAAAGGTCATGCAGAGGAAATGGGTTCAACTACCGTAGCACACAGCAGTTTGAAACGTTGTTGTCTTAAATGCAGTAAATGAGAGCAGGGGCGAGAACATGGGATTGTATCGATATGACCAAATGGGGTGGTTGCTTGCCTGGCAGATCAGCAGACTGGTATTGTCCTTCGCTTGGGTACTCACGGTAATCCTCCGGGGCAGAACCTACCGCAGAGAGCACCGGTAACACAATCAATACACGACAATATGCAACAATATGATGCATGCATATGACATGGCAAAATGAGTGTGTTGGGCTAATGCAACTATAACTAGATGGGTTTGAGCGATTTTGAACCAAAGGTTCAACCCCAAACTCATCTTATGAATTTAAATAGTGCTTTATCATGTTTTGATATAAATCGAAGGGTTAGGTTACATTAACATGCATGAAACAAGTACAGATGGGTAGATTGGATTTTTCTGATCATTTTTCATATATAAATCTTCGCATTTGGAGTTACAGATTAATTTCTATGATTTTTTTAAGTTTGTAACAATTTCTGGAATTTTCTGAATAAGTTTCAATCCAGAAAATTCTTTACTGCATCAGCATTGCATCACTGTGACATCACCAGGTCAACAGGGTCGGTCCAGGTCAAACTGACCAGTGGGTCCCGCGTGTCAGTGGTTAACTAAACTAACTAAATTTAGTTAGCCCTAACCAAGGTTAGTTAGCAGGGCTGGGCCCCACCTGTCATAGAACCAGGGGAGGTCAAACCCCCTGGTCAAATCGGGATAACCACCAGCGTTTAGCCACCGGTGGCAGCAGATGCGGTGGAGGGGTGCGGGCTTCGCGCTCCGGTGAACAAAAGGACGGCGGAGACCACCTACGAGCAGCTGGGAGCAAGCCGTGTCGAGGGGTGGTCGTGGTTGAGCTTGGGGTCGCCAAAAATGATGCCGGCGACGAGTTTGGCGGCTGCCGGAGCTCGGACGAGCTCCGACTCGATGCTAGGAGCCACGGCAAGGGGCGTGGAGCGGTGCTACGGGCTCTTTGGGGATGCGGGCGAACGTGGACGCGCGCTGGTTTCAAGCAGCGTGGTATCGCCGCCACGACGGTGATGTGCAGAGGCGGTGGCTCTTGCGGGCGAGCTCGGTGCGGTCGCTGTGGTGCACGGCAGAGCGAACGGAGAGGGGGAGGAGAGGCAGGGGCTCACGCTGATCTTCGTGGAGTGGACGGCAAGCTCGGGGATGGTCAGAACCGAGCAGGGCGGCAAAGTGGATCTTCGGCGACGGCGAGGCGAGGCGAGGTCGATGCGGTGGCTCCGGGGCGAACAAGCGCTAGGCGCTCGATCTGCTCGATGAAGCGGATGACGGCGGAGCTCGTGGACACGGCGGGGTGACGAGGGAGCGACGGTGGCTGCGACTTTCACGTCGGCGCGAGCGCAGCAGCGTCGGCCATGACGAAGAGAGGGCGAGAGAGAGGGCAGGGGAAAGTGAGGTGTCCAGGGGCTCGGGGCGGCGCCGAGGAGGCCCTTCGAGGCGCTACGCTGGCGCGGGCGAGGGCAGGCAGGGAGGTGGCATGGAGAGCTCGGCGGCGTCGCGGTGTCCCTCCTCTGCCTGCTGGCAGAGGCGGGTGGTGACTGGCACAGGCCAGGTGGGCCGACCCAGTGCAGGTAAGTGGCCTCTGGCCTATCTCTCTCTCTCTCTCTCTCTCTCTCTCTCTCTCTCCCCCTCTCCCTCTCTCTCTCTCTCTCCTTTCTATTTATTTCAGTTTTCTATTTTCTGCAAATGTTTTTGGCTTTATTTAAAATGCTACAGCACTCTCAAAAATCCTGAAAATAAATGTGGGCTCTGTTTGGAATATTTCCAACAGCCCTCACTTAAGTTCAGAATTATTTGGACATTTAAAATATTTTATAGCATTCAAATGTCCAAATGCAAATAGCTAATGATTTAATCCAGTGACCTTAGGTGTTCTAGAAAAACGTGAACCACTTTTTACAGAGGTTCTAGACCAAGACAAAAGTGATGAACATTTTTGAAGGGCATTTCAGGTTCATTGGGAAAATATTTTAGTAACCCTAGTTGGTTTAAGTGGTGCTAGGGGTTTGGTTCATCCCCATTTCAAGTTTCTGGAAATTTTAAACATGATGCATCACTCTAATGCAAGCACTGACTAGGGTTGTAACAACTCACCCCCACTCAGAAAAATCTCGTCCCAAGATTCAGGGCCCGTCGGAAAGAAAGTGGGGTACTCAAGTCGAAGACAATCCTCCCTTTCCCAAGTAGCTTCTTTCTTAGAATGGTGTGACCATTGAACCTTGAGAAACTTGACGTTGTGGCCTCGAGTGGTACGCTCGGCTTGATCAAGGATATGAACGGGATATTCCCGATATGTGAGATTATCTTGGAGATCAAGCGTTTCATGGCCCACTCCGCGGATAGGATCGAAGAAGCAACGCCTGAGTTGAGAAATGTGGAAGACATTATGAACTCTGGAAAGATGCAGAGGTAGTTCCAATTGGTACGCAACTTCTCCTTGTTTGGCAAGAATGCGAAAGCGACCAATGTAACGAGGAGCCAATTTGCATTTGATACCGAAGCGATGGGTTCCCTTCAGAGGAGTAACCCGAAGGTAAGCCTTCTTGCCGACTTCGTAGGTCATGAGCTTATGTTTGCGGTCATATTGGCTCTTTTGACGAGATTGGGTTGTTTTCAATTTTTCACGAACAATGCAAACTTGCTCTTCTGCTTCCTGAATCATATCCGGGCCAAAGAATTGTCTTTCCCCGGTTTCTGACCAGTTAAGAGGCGTTCGACACCTTCGTCCATAGAGAACTTAAAAAGGAGCTTTGCCCAAGCTAGATTGATAGCTATTGTTATAAGCAAATTCGGCAAATGTAAGCCATTTCTCCCAATCCATTCCGAATGAGATAACAGAAGCACGGAGCATATCTTCCTGAATTTAATTGACGCTCTCTACTTGACCACTTGATTGAGGGTGGAAGGCGGTGCTGAAGGAGAGACGAGTCCCCATAGCATTTTGGAAACTTTCCCAAAATCAAGAGGTGAAGAGACTTCCACGGTCTTAGTTAATCTCCAATGGAACACCATGAAGAGACACTATTTGAGAGATATACAAGTCTGCTAGCTGGCTAGCGGTTATACTCTCTCGAATAGGCAAGAAGTGGGCTACTTTGGAAGGACGATCGATGACAACGAAGATAGCATTATTCCCTCTCTTGGTCCTGGGAAACCCGGTGATGAAATCCATATCGATTTTATCCCATTTCCATTCAGGATTAGCTAAGGGTTGAAGGGTTCTAGCAGGCCGTTGATGCTCTGCTTTAACACGACGACAGACGTCGCAATTAGCAATATACTGAGCAATTTCTCTCTTCATCCTAGTCCACCAGAAACCTCTGGCGTAGGTCCTGATACATTTTGGTACTACCGGGATGAATGGTGAGAGGAGATTCATGAGCTTCCTTAGGATCAACTGCCGTAGTTGTTGTTTCTTGGGAACCACCAAGCGATTCTCGAAGAAAACAACACCTTGGTCATCCATAGAGAAACATTTAGCAGCTCCGCTAGCAATGTTCTCTTGGATGCAGGATATACCCTTATCACGCTTCTGGGCAGCTATGATTTGATCCGTAAGGGTAGGTTTTGCCACCAAGGTAGATAGGAATCCTCGAGGAACGATGTGAAGGTTAAGCTTACGAAATTCCTCGTGGAGAAGTGGTTGACTTTGTTGTTACATTAGGTTGTTACAATAAGATTTACGACTTGGTGCATCAGCCATGACATTGGCTTTCCCCGGGGTGTAAGTTATTCCTAAGTCGTATCTGTGATCAACTTGACCCAACGTCTTTGCCTGAGATTCAAATCCGGTTGGGTGAAGATGTATTTCAGACTTTGGTGATCGGTGAAGATTTCGCAACGATTACCGAGAAGGTAATGTCGCCATGTTTTAAGTGCATGGACTACAGCTGCAAGCTCTAGATCATGTGTGAGATAGTTTTCCTCATGTGGATGCAACTGTCGTGAAGCATAGGCAATCACATGACGATCTTGCATGAGTATGCAACCTAGTCCTTGTCGCGAGGCGTAGCAATAGATAACAAAGTCCTTAGAGAAATCTGGTGGTACCAGTACGGGAGCAGATGTCAGGCGTCTTTTCAGTTCCTGAAAACTATACTCGCACTATGGAGTCCACTTGAACTTTTTATCTTTCTTGAGGAGTTCAGTTAGAGGTTTAGCAACCTTGGAGAAGTTCTCGACGTAAGCGGGCAATAGCTTGCTAAGCCTAGGAAACTCCAAACTTGCTTGACCGATTCAGGTGGAATCCAATTAAGAACGGCCTGTACTCGCTCGGGATTGACAGTAATACCCTTACCAGAGATTACATGGCCTAGGTAGGTCACTTCTGGCAACCAGAATTCACACTTAGAGAATTTGGCATAAAGGCGGTGCTCTCGATGTTTCGTCAATACCAGCCTTAGATGCTCGGCATGTTCTTCCTCATTCTTGGAGTAGATGAGTATATCATCGAGGTAAACCACGACGAATTTATCCAAGTACTCCATGAAGATCGAATTCATTAACCGGGAGAAGGTGGCTGGGGCATTGGTTAAACCGAAGGACATGGCCGTGTACTCGTATTAGCCATAACAAGTAACATAGGCCGTTTTAGGAATGTCCCCGTTCTTGATTTTGATTTGATGGTAGCCCAACCTCAAATCCATTTTGGAGAAGATGGAGGATCCAGCGAGCTGATCATACAGGTCGTTGATCCTGGGGAGCGGATACTTGTTCTTTATGGTGACCAAGTTGACGGGTCGATAATCTACAACCATCCGATCCATACTATCCTTCTTCTTGATGAAGATGACAGGACAAGCCCAAGGAAAAGAACTAGGACGATGAAACCCTTTTTCAAGGACTCATCGAGTTGTTTCTTAAGCTCTGCTAGTTCTATGGGTGCCATTTTATAGGGTCTTCTAGAGATTGGGACAGTTCCTGGAACAAGATCTATCACGAACTCTACATCTCTGTCAGGTGGAACACCCGGCAGTTCTTCTGGAAAGACATCCGGAAAGTCACGGACTACCGGTATATCTTCAAGGTCTGGAAGAGGACTGGCATTGAGAGAGTAGAGCTGACGCTCAGACACTCGGGTTAAGACATTGACTGTCTTGCCCGATGGGTAAGTAAGTTGAACAGTTCTAGTGGCACAATCAATCTTAGCATAATGGGCTGTCATTCAGTCCATACCTAAGATGATATTTATGTCCGAGGACTTGAGAGCTATCAATGATGCAAGGAAGACCAGTCTATCGACAATAATTTCATTCCCATGGCTTACCCTAGAAGTTTGACATTTGGAACCCGGAGTTTGAATTACCATGGAAGTGGGCATGTCACAAAATGTGGTGTTGTGCAGTCGAGCATAGCTCTCAGAAATGAATGAATGAGATGCTCCAGTATCAAAAAGAACATATGTCGGATGGCAGTTAACGAGGAGCGTACCAAGGACGGTGTTGGGATCATCATGAGCCTCCTCAGCTGAGACATACTTGACATGGCCACGTGCAGCTATGGCCGGCTTGGCATAGTACACCTTCCCTATTGGCTTGCCACGACCAACAGCCTTTCCGGACTGATTGGGGTTGTTCTGGGGACACTCGCGGATATAGTGGCCTGGCTCTCCGCACTTGAAGCATGTCACATCGTTAGCTGGTCCACCATAAGCCTTAGGTGGTGCATACTGCTGGGTTGGACGAGGCGCCTCATAGGATGGCCTCTGAGTGAATCTGGGTGGCAGAGCTGTGTTTGGAACCCACACCCGCGCTTCTAAGAGCCAGAACCGGATGAAGAACCAAAATCACGGGAGTGCTTGCGTGTAGCTTCATAGTCAGCCTGGCCAGTCTCAGCACAGATGCCCTTGTTCACTAGCTTCTGGAAAGAGGTGCACTCGTGCAGACAGAGGTCACGGCAAAGCTCGGGGCTAAGTCCCTTGCGGAACCTTGCCTGCTTCTTGGCGTTGGTGGATACTTCTTCATGAGCATAACGTGCTAGATTTCCAAACACTCTGCTGTATGCATCCACGGTTAGCCTGCCCTGGGTGAAGTTGCAGAACTCCTCCCTCTTACGATCCATAAGACCTTCCGGAATATGGTGCTCACGAAAAGCCTCGCTGAACTCTGCCCAAGTGGTAACCTAGCCAACCGGGCGCATAGCCTCATAGTTTTCCCACCAAAGACTAGCAGGGCCCTCAAGGTGATAGGCAGCGTAGGTAACCTTATCAGCTTCAGCTCCGTTGTCAGAACGTAGCTTATGGGTGATGCTGCAAAGCCAATCATCCACATCCAGGGGCTCGACGGAATGATGGAAGGTCGGTGGGTACAACTTGGTAAAGTCATTGATAGACACCAAGTAATTCCTTTGGTGATGTGCAGTGTTCTGCTCAATGCATTCCAGCAGACGGTTAGTCTCGCGCTTGTTCCTTTCTGCCTCCAACATGACTTCGGCCAAGGAAGGCAGATGAGGCAGATTCCCATCCCTAGCTCCACTGGCTTCACCCTGCTCCTGGGCAGCAGGGTTGCTTCGGGTATTGACCATCCTAGGGAAAACAAAACAAAGATTTAGACATGGATGGCAAAATTCTGGCAAGGAAGTGCAGAATGTAATGGATGACATGGAATGCAGAGATGTTCATCTGTATGACATGGTAACATAGAAACTGCTATATATATACCATCGGTCATACACACCATACATAGTTTAGTACAAGCCCAGGCTAAAGTACAACTGCGTGAAAGACGATACATCTCATCAGAGGCATTCCAAGCTCCTATACATTATTTATCTACGCCTCCGGAATTTAGTACACACCAAGTCGTATCCCACGTGTCATGCAGGATGGTGGAAGATACAAGCTGACCTAATCTTGGTGCTACTACCAAATCAGATGTCTCCATAGTAATCTTCATAGAGATTACCCCCGTGTCCTGGAAGCTGGGCGTGATCATCTGGAAACAGTCGATCCTGTGGAGCTTGCGGTCCATAAGGACTCGGATGTGTCCTGGGTCCAACGAATGGTGGCTGACGAGGTCCACGAGGAGGAGTGATGCCTCCTACATCACGCCAATCCATACGATCCGGCAGAAAAGACCGCACGGGGTACAAATCTCACATATTCATATACCTAGCCTGCACAGCAGGTGCAAACCGAGTCAGAGTGGCCCAGTGGTCAGATCGAGTGTTGAAGAGCTCCATTCGCAAGGCACGATTCTCGCAGTCCTTATCCTCAAGCAACTCTGTGGTAGTGCGGAGTAGCGAATCCTCATGAGCAGAGTCAGTGTAAAGAGCCGAGTAGTAAGCTTCTGCCCCAGGGAGTGATGCTGGCATATAGCGGAACTCGGTGTTTCGAAGCAAGGCAAGCCTAGCCCGCATAATAGTCATCATCGAGTAAGCAGCGTCCTGCACGGACATCTCGGTGGTAACCCCAAGTCCATATGAGCAATGGAGGGGTTCGGTGGCTCCAGGATAGGAAGGGTATATCCTGATTGTACAAAGGTACTGGCTCTGGTTGAAATCTCGATACTGCTCCTTGACGGTATACTCAGGATACCATCGGTAGCCAGTCTCGATTATCACACGGACCAGCATGGCCGTGTGACCAGGTAGATCGAGGCACCGAGTCAAACAAACCACCTGGTGTGGGGTGCGGGAAGCAATCTGAAACACGAAGTAATGCAAAGGCATTAGATTTTCTAGGAGAAATCGGACAACATAACGGATGTAAATGCTTAGAAAAAGATTTGAGACATTCACAAGGATTTGTATAGTCACTCAACAACATCATATCATGGTTCTGGTTCAACTGACAACATACTAAAAGTAGTAGAAACTGAACTGAGGCCTGGAACCAACAATCCTAAGATTCTACGGATTAGTAACACGTGAACCTAATAGAAAGATGAGATCATAGTCCTTAACCCCCGTGGAAAGAATAGGCTGACTCTGATCAGAATGACACGAGGTAAAGGAGTAAAAAGAGCCTTACATTCTGTCCCAAAAACAATTCCCCTACATATAACTAAATCATTTCTGGACTCGACATCGACCAGTTTGGCTTGATGAACCTATATACAGTCCGGCTCGATGCCAACGCTGTCAGGACCCCGATTCTAAGCCACACCGATCTAGCATGTAACACATCATATCACTTTGCGGCCTCACGCACGTATTCCCATGGGTGTCGCCTTAAGACTGGGACCGTTTGGCGCCTTTTGGCTCACGATATGATAGTGTCGCTAGCATCCATATGCCGAAGAACCGGCTGACATGACTAGTTGTGAACCCAAAGTGGCACTAACTTACATGACAGGGCATACATGAGCCAAAGAACGAATGTGTTTGGTCACCAAATGAGTGAATTCAGGCTGTAGCAACTGGGCTAGCAGGACTTCGGGAATCCGGGCTGTAGTAGGATAACAGGACTCCGAAAGACACCGCGTGACATTTTGTAACGCCCACGATGCGGCCATATCTCCCACGTGTCGAGGCACGACTTGAAGGCATAACCGCATGGTGGTTTTGTTGCAAGAAGGGTCATCTTCACACAATCCCATGTAATGAACAAGAATGGGATAAAGAGTTGGCTTACAATCGCCACTTCACACAATACATAAATTAAACATCCATCATTCAGAGTACAATCAAGGTCCGAGTACGGAACCAAAATAAAAGAAGACAACCCCAAATGCTAGATCCCCGATCGTCCCAACTGGGCTCCACTACTGATCATCAGGAAAAGAAACATAGTAACGACCAAGGTCCTCGTCAAACTCCCACTTGAGCTCGATTGCGCCACTTGCACTGGTATCCTCGGCTTTGCAACTGTTTTGGTTGAATCTGTGAGTCACGGGGACTCAGCAATCTCACACCCGCGAGATCAAGACTATTTAAGCTCAAGGTAGGAAAAGGGGTAATAAGGTGGAGCTGCAGCAAGCACAAAGCATAATATGGTGGCTAACATATGCAAAAGAGAGCGAGAAGAGAGGGAAAGCACGGTCGTGAAACTAGAAGTGATCAAGAAGTGATCCTGAAACTACTTACGTTCATGCATAACTCAAACCGTGTTCACTTCCTGGACTCCGCCGAGAAGAGACCATCACGGCTACACATGCGGTTGATGCATTTTAATGAAGTCAACTGTCAAGTTCTCTACAACCGGACATTAACAAATTCCCATCTGCCTCATAACTGCAGGCACGGCTTTCGAAAGATAATACCCTGCAGGGGTGTCCCAACATAGCCCATCACAAGCTCTCACGGTCAACGAAGGATATACCTTCTCCCGGGAAGACCGATCAAGCTCGGAATCCCGGTTTACAAGACGTTTCGACAATGGTAAAACAAGACCAGCAAGACCACCCGACTGTGCCGACAAATCCCGATAGGAGCTGCACATATCTCGTTCTCAGGGCACACCGGATGAGACATCCTATGAGTAAAACCAAGCCTCAAGTTTCCCCGAGGTGGCCCTGCAGTCTACTCGGTTCGGACCAGCACTCAGAGGAGCACTGGCCCGGGGGGGCTAAATAAAGATGACCCTCGGGCTCGCGAAAACCCGAGGGAAAGGTATAGGTGGTAGGTAGTCAAATGGTAAAACCAAGGTTGGGCCTTGCTGGAGGAGTCTTATTCAAAGCGAACTGTCAAGGGGGTCCCATAAATCACCCAACCGTGTAAGGAACGCAATATCAACGAACATAACACCGGTATGACGGAAACTAGGGCGGCAAGAGTGGAACAAACCACGAGGCATAAGGACGAGCCTTCCACCCTTTACCAAGTATATAGATGCATTAATTAAATAAGAGATATTGTGATATCCCAAAATATCCATGTTCCAACATGGAACCAACTTCATCTTCACCTGCAACTAACAACGCTATAAGAGGGGCTAAGCAAAAGCGGTAACATAGCCAAACAACGGTTTGCTAGGAAAGGATGGTTAGAGGTTTGACATGGCAAAATGGGAGGCATGATATAGCAAGTGCTAGGTATCGCGGCATAGCAAAAGAGCGAGCAAATAGCAAGCAAAGATAGAAGTGATTTCGAGGGTATGGTCATCTTCCCTGCAAAGTTCTCAGAGTTGTCGAAAGCTTGATCCTCGTAAGCGTTCTCAACAGGTTCCTCGTTCACGTACTTGTCTCCCGGCTCTACCCAAAGCAAGAACACAAGCAGAGGAAAACACAATAAATCACGGTGCAATGCACAAGCAACATGATGCAATACATGTCATGATATGCGAGATGTGATATGCAATGCGTATGCGTGCTCCGGGAGGAAAAAGGATGAACAAGGCATCAACTTGGCAAACCAAGTATGCCGCTGAAAAGATGAGATGATTTCAGTTGAAATCGATATAAAGATCACCGGAAACGGATGCACGGTTTGCAAATGGCAATCAAAACAAGAATGATACAAATCTGCGATTAACAGCACGATAGTACTTAGAATACACCAAGAAACTATGCTGCAGCACCCCAACATAACAACAAAGCACATGGCAATGATCTACAGGAGATGCTTGACAAAAGATGAACACTGATCTACGGCTAATTCACATATTAACAGGTTCAAACTAGCATGGCAGAAGTGCAAAAGATATCAGCTTCACAGACTTGGTGAAAATAACATGCCAGGAATTAACATCAGGAAGTCATGTTTGGAGCAAGCAAACAACCTGCTACAGGAACATAACATAGCAAAACAAGGCATGGCATGAATCTAATTAAAGAATAGAACAAAAGTCCATTACGGACCATGAGCCAAAAAGGATCAGAAGATACGATTGCACTCATGTAAACATAGCAAGTTTCGTTACAGATTTCAGACGGCAGAAAACTGGACATGGCAAAAACAGCATCATGAAGGCATCTTCGCGAGCTCGACTCACTCACCAAAAGGCATTGCATGATAAAATAAGCATACTACCAGCAAGAAGACATGTTCATGAAGGTAAAAATGGCAATATAAAGATCATAGCATGCAAGGATCAACTACAACTACCTTGGCCAAATTGAATAACATGTAAACAACCTGCCAGGAACATTTTATAGCAAAAGTAGAGCAAGATCGACTCATGCCATGGCACTCCATAATTGCCAAAGAGGTCACGGATGGATATAGAACATCCATATGTTCAAAACACCCTTACTGAACATACTCCAAAGAAGCATGGATCTCTCTGTAGCAACATGAAAACATGGCATAAAAATATCAGCAGTGCAATGACTTAGAATAATTCCAAGTCCCTGAAATCAGCAACATTACGAGAGCTACTTAGAATACTTGTGCTAGTCACCACATTGATCACAAAATTACATGGCAAGCACCTCTGTAAGGATAGCATGGCATAGTACAAAACACATGTAGAGCTCATGATCATAGGATGCACACATCAATCATGGCAAAAATGACAAAAGTGCATTCGCTGATAAGAAACTGAAACTAACATCACATAGCCCTCTTCCAACAGCATTTCGGGCATCATGATGAGCTCAAATGAAAATGATTCCATGAGATGAAATGATTTACTCGTCGGGGAAAACAATTTTATATGCTACACGCCCAAAACGGTGCCACGGATGCAAAGATATGACCTGAAGAACATAGCAACAGAAAGTAAAAAATACGGGACTTGGAGGAAAACGGGGGAAGAAGTCAACCCTAGCAACCCGATCCGTAACCGGCACGGATTCGAGGATCGCCGGATTTCTCGCCGGGTTGGAGGAGATGGGCGCCGAGCTGGAGGAGATGGCGGACGGAGCGCGGAGTCGCTTCATGGAGACGGGCGCTGGGGTCGCCGTGGCCGGACGGCGCGAGGCGAGCATGGACCGCGGGAGGCGGCCAGCGGCGCTGGAGGCGGCGGCGCTGGGCCTCGGGCCTTGGGCGGCGGGCGCCAGGCGCGGCGGCCGGGCCGCATGGGGCCGGATCTGGGCCCCGCGGCCTTTGGCGGCGGGAGTCGGCGGGCGCCACGCGGGCGGCTCCAGTTGGGCGGCGGTGACGACGGATGTTGTCCGGCGCCGGCGGATGTTATCCGGCGCGCGGAGAGGAGCGGGGCTAGGGTTAGGGTAGGAAGGGATCCGAAAATGAAGGAGGGGGAGGCCTATTTATACATAGAAGGAGCTAGGAGGCTCCAAATGGAGTGTACTTTTCGCCCACACGATCGTGATCCGACGACAGAGGACATGGAAGGAGTTTGGATCGGTTATTGGGCTGTTTTGGAGGGGTGTTGGGCTGCAACCAAAAGAGGCCTTTGCGGTTACCCGGTTAACCGTTGGAGCACCAAACGACCTCCAAATGGCACGAAACTTGACAGGCGGTCTACCGGTGCTATACCAAGGCCGCTTGTCAAACCTTGGTCCATTTCGAGAAAGTTTAACACCCGCTCACGGAAAAAGGTAAAAGGGGACGCTGGAGGACATATGAGTGCCGGATTGCAAAACGGACAACGGGGAAAATGCTCGGATGCATGAGACGAACACGTATGCGAATGCGATGCACATGATGACATGATGTGAAATGCATGACATGGACAAAATGCAAAACGAAGAAAAACCCAACCACGGAGGGAATATTATATCTCATAGCCAAAAATGGCAAGAGTTGGAGTTACAAATACGGCAAGTTACATCCGGGGTGTTACAACACTCCACCACTACGAGAGGATCTCGTCCCGAGATCTAGGACTGAAAGAACTCCGGATATTCGGAACCGAGGTGATCCTCGCACTCCCAGGTGGCTTCTCGGTCGGAATGGTGTGACCATTTCACTTTCAGGAATTTGATTGACTTTTTGCGAGTCTTGCGCTCGGTCTCTTCAAGAATAGCAACGGGGTGCTCATGATAAGAGAGATCTTCTTGGAGGTCAATTTCTTCGAAGTCGATAGTGCGCTCGAGAGTCTTGAAGCACTTGAGAAGCTGTGACACGTGAAACACATCGTGCATGTTTGCAAAGTTGGACGGAAGCTCAAGTTGATAGGCGAGATCGCCTCTTTTGCCAATGATCTTGAAAGGACCCACGTATCTAGGGGCAAGCTTCCCTTTGATGCCGAAGCGACGAGTGCCTTTCATTGGAGAGACGCGGAGGTAGACATGGTCTCCGATTTCAAAAGCCACATCATGGTGCTTGTCATCATAATAGCTCTTCCGCGCGATTCTTGGCGGCTTTGAGATTCTCACAAATGACTTTGCACATTTCTTCGACTTCGTGATCAATTCGTTGCCAAGAAGTTGGCGCTTCACAATCTCGGACCAGTTGAGAGGAGTATGGCACTTTCTCGCCATAGAGAGAATTTCGAATGGGGCCTTGCCCGAACTTCGCTTGGAAGCTGTTGTTGTAGGAGAACTCGGCATATGGAAGGCAATCTTCCACTTCATACCGAAGGAAATGACACAAGCCCCGAGCATATCTTCGAGGATTTGATTGACTCGCTCGACTTGGCCACTAGTTTGAGGATGGAAAGTTGTCTCAAGCGAATGTTGGTGCCCATGGCCTTCTGAAAGGAGTCCCAGAACTTAGAGGTGAAAATGCTTCCACGATCTGAAGAAATCAATTGTGGAATGCCGTGCAAGAAGACAATCCTGGAGGTGTATAACTCTGCCAACTGAGCTGATGTGATAGATTCTTTGATAGGAAGAAATGAGCCACTTTTGTAAGATTGTCAATGACAATGAAGATAGCATCATTTCCACGCTTAGACTTAGGAAAACCAGTCACGAAGTCCATCTCGATATGATCAAACTTCCATTCCGGAATAGCAAGAGGTTGGAGGAGACCAGCTGGTCTTTGGTGTTCTGCTTTCACCCTTCTGCAGACATCACATTCGTTCACGAATTGAGCAATTTCTCGCTTCATTCGAGTCCACCAATACGACTGTTTGAGGTCATGGTACATCTTCGTACTTCCAGGATGAATGGATAGAAGAGAATTGTGTGCCTCGTTCATAATGACTTTTCTCAGATCGCCTTTAGGAACCAGAATACGATCCTCGAAGAAAAGAGTATCTTTGTCATCCAAGCGATAGCACTTGTATTTGGAAATGCCCTTGTCGATACCACGTTTCACCTTTCTCACCATGGTATCCAGGAGTTGTGCCTCACGAATTTGGTCTTCCAAAGTAGGAGAGACTATGAGGTTGGCAAGAAATCCTTGAGGAACAACTTGAAGATTCAGTTTGAGGAAAGCTTCAAGAAAGATCCAGTTGGAAGGGCTTGAGGATTAAGCTGTTGCAGTAAGCCTTCTGCTTCAGAGCATCTGCAATCACATTCGCCTTGCCAGGAGTATATTCAATACTCGGATTGTACTCTTGAATCATTTCGACCCATCGAGCTTGCCTGAGGTTGAGGTTGGGTTGAGTGAAGATATACTTGAGGCTCTTGTGATCGGTGTAAATGTCCACTTGCCTTCCCAATAAGAGATGTCTCCATGTTATCAATGCATGGACAACTGCCGCCAACTCAAGATCGTGAGTGGGGTAGTTCTTTTCGTTGGGCTTCAACTTACGAGAGGTATAGACCACAACATTCTTCTCTTGCATTAACACAGCATCGAGACCTTGAAGAGAAGCATCACAGAAAACTTCGAATGGCTTGGATTCATCAGGAGGAGTCAAGACAGGAGCTGTGACTAGCTTCTCTTTGTGGGTGTTGAAAGCAACGTCACACCTTTATCGCCCGGACATACTTGACATGCTTCGAGGAGGTTGGAAAGAGGCTTTGCAATCTTAGAGAAGTTCTCAACAAATCTTGACAATAGCTTGCAAGACCAAGAAAATCATGGAGCTGCTTGACATTCTCGAGGAGGTTCCCAATTCACAATTGCGAGACACCTTCTCGTGGATTAACAACAATGCCCTTGGAGGAGATGATATGACCAAGGTAAAGAACTTCATCAAGCCGTAACTCACATTTGGAAAACTTCAGATAGAATTGATACTCTCTGAGCTTGTCGAGCACCAATCGCAAATGTTTGGCATGATCCTTCTTATTCTTGGAGAAGACCAAGATATCATCGAGATACACCAGGACGAATTCATTGGTGTAGGGGTTGAAAATGAAATTCATCATTCGAGTGAACGTTGGAGGAGCATTGACAAGACCGAAAGACATGACAGTATATTCATAAGAACCAAAGCTTGTTCTGAATGTTGTCTTGGGAATATCTTGTTCACGTAACGCGAAGTCTCGATGATAACCCATCCGAAGGTCAAGCTTGGAGAAAACTTTAGCACCTTTGAGTTGCTCGAATAGCTCATTGATGTTGGGAAGTGGATACTTGTTCTTGATTGTCCTCTTATTCAATGGACGGTAATCGACGCAAAGTCGGTCCGTGCCATCCTTCTGCTGGACAAAAAGAACTCCACAACCCCATGGAGATGAACTCGGTCTGATCAAACCCAGACGCTCTTGTTCATCGCGCTGTTTCTTCAATTCATTCAGCTCTTTAGGTCCAAGCTTGTATGGACGCTTGCAAACGGGTTCAGTGCCAGGCTCAAGATCGATAACGAATTCGACTGGCCGGTGAGGAGGCATACCCGGAAGCTCTTCTAGAAAGACATCTTGGTACTCACAAACGGCTGGAATCGAGAGATAGCATCCAACTCGCCTCTTCTCATTGAGAGAAAACAATCGAATGGTTTCATCACGAAGCGGCATAGATGATAACATCCTCGTAAGAGTGTGTCAATTGAATTTCCTTGGCAGCACAATCAAGTTGAGCTTTGTGCTGAGAAAGCCAGTCCATCCCAAGAATTAGATCAATATCCGAGTCACCAAGGACAATTGGTTTAGCCATAAATTTATAGTCGCCCATCTTGATAGAGACATCGGGAGCAACCAAACTAGAAGTCATAAGCTTTCCCGGAGAAACAACTTGCATAACGTTGGACAAAATCTCTGTGTCAACATTGTGCTTCGATGCAAAAGGGTATGACATAAAGAATGCGATGCACCAGTATCAAATAAAACTTTTGCAGGAATGTCATTAACTGTAAGATTACCCATTATCACATCAGAAGAATCCTCTGCTTGTGCTGCATTCATCCTGTTCACCTTTGCATGCTTTGGATTATGCTTGACCACTGCATTGCTTGAAGATCTCACAGGCGGAGGAGGAGGAAGGCGCCTTTGATTGAAACACTTGTTTGCATAGTGACCTTTCTGCTGGCACTTGTTGCAAGTCACCTCTGAGAGCGGACGATGATAAGGAGCATTTGACCTTGGAGCTTGAGGCTGAGACTTGTTCTGATAGCCTGGGTTGGGTGGGTGGGAAGATCCACGACCACCTGAGTTCTTCTGCTGGTAGGGCTGACGGAACGGAGGAGGAGGAAGGTAGAACTTCTGCTGCTTAGCTGCCACTTGTGAGGAAGAAGAAGACTGCACTGCATCCCTGATTCTCTTCTTAGAAGCCTCACACTTGAGCTGAGCACCTTCTTGCTTGAAGGCCATATTGTAGAATTGATCGAACTGAGTAGGCTCAACAAGAACGAGAGCTAACTGTAGATCCTCTCTGAAGCCACCTATGAATTGATAGATCATACTCTTTTCATCAGGAACTTCTTGTTTAGCGAAGCGAGCAAGTTTAAAACTCGCTTGTTGTATCTGCATACGTACACATGTTGCCTTGCTTGAGGCTGCGGAACTCCTCACGCTTACTCTCAACAACACCGGTAGGAATGTGGTGAGCTTTGAAGTCCCGGCGTAAGTCAGTCCCAAGTAATCACCGACCTCCTCTCGGAATCTTTGTATTCTTGGAACCAATCAGCTGCTTGGTCCTTGAGCTGAAAAGAAGAACTTGGCGTAGTCCTCGTGCCTAACATTGCTACATTCAAAATGCTTGTTGATATCCACGAGCCAATCGTCGGCGTCTGTGGCCTCGACTACGTGAGCTGAAAGACTTCGCTGATTTTCCAGAACTGGTTGAGGGTAGGAAACCGAGGTCGATGATTGAACTGCCTTGACCTTCATTCCCTTGGTTGCCTTTGGCCTTGGTTGCGCTCTTGCATCGGCTGAATCAAGAATCGGCGTTAGGCGTTTGTGGTTGCCATCAAAGCTTGCCATGCCTCCGGAGGCGGAGGTGGAGGTGGAGGGTTCGACTGCTCTCCATCATTGCGATCCGGATTCTGACGCGTTGGCGGAGCCATCTTGAAGAGGGTGACATCCGTTAGCATCTTGAAAGACATATATTCATGCTGAATCAAAGGATCGAAATTGCAACATACAGTTTTAACATTCGAACAAGAATGAACGAATGAATTCCAAAGCTAACATCACACCTCCATTAAGGTGAGAAGCCACTTGATAAAGGTATGGAATAAAATCAACAAGGTACGGATAAGAACAAATACTTGGTAAGGATTACCCAATCACAAACCAAATATTCAAGGGAAGAAATGCTAAGAGCTACTTGAATTCCGATTATAAACTCGAAACTTTACGGTTATGCAATCAGGTGTTGGGGATACAGGGAAGCAAAATATCTCACCCAAACTAACAATCCCTACATCCAAATTGTATCCATCTCACAACACATAACCAAGAAACCTTCGGAAATCGTGTACCTCAACCTTCGAAAAGCATCCATTATAATGAAGTTATGGCAATACTCCCGAACTTCGCCCAAAGATCGGGTTATCGAGGTTATCTCACCAACAACTGCATAAAAGAGATTTTCGATGTCGGGCGAAACTCAGGTATTCCATATCTGCATCGATAAAATTGTGACGACAACACCTCGGAGCTCAACTCCCCGGGACACTGCCACAACCCCTAAATGACAGGAGGCACCAAGAACAATGTTCTCGTCACAAAACCATCGGAACGATTCCAAGATACCCGCGTGATCCTAAATTTTTTTTAGTGAAATTTGAGAAGAGGAAAGTAAAAACATCTACGTTAGGAGACATCACCAGAGCGACGAAGGGACTGAGGAGTAAAAAGAATCCTACTCTCCGATATATATAATCCTAAGACTCAAAACATTTTTGTTCTAGACTCACAACGCCAGGGACTCAATCAAGCAGTGGGGCTCCTAAGTCGGGGATGGCTCTGATTACCAACTTGTAACGCCCACGATGCGGCTATATCTCCCACGTGTCGAGGCACGACTTGGAGGCATAACCGCATGGTGGTTTTGTCGCAAGAAGGGTCATCTTCACACAATCCCATGTAATGAACAAGAATGGGATAAAGAGTTGGCTTACAATCGCCACTTCACACAATACATAAATTAAACATCCATCATTCGTAGTACAATCAAGGTCCGAGTACGGAACCAAAATAAAAGAAGACAACCCCAAATGCTAGATCCCCGATCGTCCCAACTGGGCTCCACTACTAATCATCAGGAAAAGAAACATAGTAACGACCAAGGTCCTCGTCAAACTCCCACTTGAGCTCGATTTCGCCACTTGCGCAGGTATCCTCGGCACCTGCATCTGTTTTGGTAGAATCTGTGAGTCACGGGGACTCAGCAATCTCACACCCGCGAGATGAAGACTATTTAAGCTCAAGGTAGGAAAAGGGGTAATAAGGTGGAGCTGCAGCAAGCACTAAGCACAATATGGTGGCTAACATACGCAAAAGAGAGCGAAGAGAGGGAAAGCAAGTCGTGAAACTAGAAGTGATCAAGAAGTGATCCCGAAACTACTTACGTTCATGCATAACTCAAACCGTGTTCACTTCCGGACTCACCGAGAAGAGACCATCACGGCTACACACGCGGTTGATGCATTTTAATAAAGTCAAGTGTCAAGTTCTCTACAACCGGACATTAACAAATTCCCATCTGCCTCATAACATCAGCGCGGCTTTCGAAAGATAATACCCTGCAGGAGTGTCCCAACTTAGCCCATCACAAGCTCTCACGGTCAACAAAGGATATACCTTCTCCCGGGAAGACCCGATCAAGCTCGGAATCCCGATTTACAAGACATTTCGACAATGGTAAAACAAGACCAGCAAGACCACCCGATCGCGGCCGACAAATCCCGATAGGAGCTGCACATATCTTGTTCTCGTGGCACACCGGATGAGACATCCCACGAGTAAAACCAAGCATCAAGTTTCCCGAGGTGGCCCTTGATCTACTCGGTTCGGACCAAAGACTCGAGGGAGCACCGGCCGGGGGCTAAATAACGATGACCCTCGGGCTCGCGAAAACCCGAGGGAAAGGTATAGGTGGTAGGTAGTCAAATGGTAAAACCAAGGTTGGGCCTTGCTGGAGGAGTCTTATTCAAAGCTTAACCGTCAAGGGGGTCCCATAAATCACCCAACCGTGTAAGGAACGCAATATCAAGGAACATAACACCGGTATGACGGAAACAAGGGCGGCAAGAGTGGAACAAAACACCAGGCATAAGGCCGAGCCTTCCACCCTTTACCAAGTATATTTATGCATTAATTAAATAAGAGATATTGTGATATCCCAAAATATCCATGTTCCAACATGGAACCAACTTCATCTTCACCTGCAACTAACAACGCTATGAGAGGGGCTAAGCAAAAGCGGTAACATAGCCAAACAACGGTTTGCTAGGAAAGGATGGTTAGAGGTTTGACATGGCAAAATGGGAGGCATGATATAGCAAGTGGTAGGTATCGCGGCATGGCAAAAGAGAGAGCAACTAACAAGAAAAGATAGAAGTGATTTCGAGGATATGGTCATCTTGCCTGCAAAGTTCTCAGAGTTGTCGAAAGCTTGATCCTCGTAAGCGTTCTCAACAGGTTCCTCGTTCACGTACTCGTCTCCCGGCTCTACCCAAAGCAAGAACACAAGCAAAGGAAAACACAATAAATCACAGTGCAATGCACAAGCAACATGATGCAATACATGTCATGATATGCGAGATGTGATATGCAATGCGTATGCGTGCTCCGGGAGGAAAAAGGATAAACAAGGCATCAACTTGGCAAACCAAGTATGGCGCTGGAAAGATGAGATGATTTCAGTTGAAATCGATATAAAGATCACCGGAAACGGATGCACGGTTTGCAAATGGCAATCAAAACAAGAAAGACACAAATCTGCGATTAACAGCACGATAGTACTTAGAATACATCAAGAAACTATGCTAAAGCACCCCAACATAACAACAAAGCATATGCCAGTGATCTACAGGAGATGCTTGACAAATGATGAACACTTAGCTACGGCTAATTCACATATTAACAGGTTCAAACTAGCATGGCAAAAGTGCAAAAGATATCAGGTTCACAGACTTGGTGAAAATAATAACATGCCAGGAATTAACATCAGGAAGTCATGTTTGGAGCAATAAAACTACATGCTACAGGAATATAACATAGCAAAACAAGGCATGGCGTGAATCTAATCAAAGCATAGAACATAAGTCCCTTACTGACCATGAGCCAAAAAGGATCAGAAGATACGATTGCCCTCATGTAAACATAGCAAGTTTCGTTACAGATTTCAGACGGCAGAAACCTGGACATGGCAAAAACAGCATCATGAAGGCATCTTCGCGAGCTCCATTCGCTCACCACAAGGCATTGCATGATAAACTAAGCATACCAACAGCAATAAGACATGTTCATGAAGTTAAACATGGCAAGAGCAAGATCATATCAGGCAATGATTAACTACAACAACCTTGGCCAAATTGAATAACATGTAAACAACCTGCCAGGAGCATTTTATAGCATAAGTAGAGCAAGATTGAGTCATGCCATGGCAATCCATAACTGCCAAAAAGGCCATGTATGGATACAAAACATCCATGTGTTCAGAACACCCTTATTGAACATACTCAAAAGAAGCATGTATCTCTCTGTAGCAACATGAAAACATGGCATAAAATATCGTGAGCAATGACAGAATAATTCGAAGTCCCTGAAATCAGCAACATTACGAGAGCTACTTAGCATGCTTGTGCTAGTCACCACATTGATCAAAAAATTACATTTAAAGCACCTCTGTAAAGATATCATGGCATAGTACAAAACACATGTAGAGCTCATGATCATAGGATGCACACATCAATCATGGCAAAAATGACAAAAGTGCATTCGCTGATAAGAAACTGAAACTAACATCACATAGCCCTCTGCCAACAGCATTTCGGGCATCAAGATGAGCTCAAATTAAAATGATGCCATGAGATGAAATGATGTACTCGTCGGGGAAAACAATTTGAATGCTACACGCCCAAAACGGTGCCACGGATGCAAAGATATGACCTGAAGAACATAGCAACAGAAAGTAAAAAATACGGGACTTACAGGTGAAAAAGCGGGGGAAGAAGTCAAACCTAGGAACCCGATCCAGAACCGGGCACAGATTCCGAGGATCGCCGGATTTCTCGCCGGTGTTGGAGGAGATGGGCGCCGGAGCTGGAGGAGATGGCCGGAGCGCTTGGTCGCCGGGCGGAGACGGGCGCTGGGTCGCCAGCGACCGACGGGGCAAGGCAGGGACCATGAGGCGGCGAAAGCGGCGTATGAGGCAGCCTGGGCCTCAGCTGGCATGGGCGGCGCGCGCGGCGGCGGCGGCTTCGACATGGGCCGGATCTGGGCCCCGCGGGCCTCGACGGCGGCGGGTCGGCGGGGCGCCATGCGGCGTCTCCCGGTTGGGATGCGGTGGCGACGGTCGTTGTCCGGCACCGGCGGACGTTATCCGGCGCGCGAAGAGGAGCGGGGCTAGGGTTAGGGTAGGAAGCGATCCGAAAATGAAGGAGGGGGAGGCTAATTTATACATAGAAGGAGCTATGAGGCTCCAAATGGAGTGTAGTTTTCGCCCACACGATTGTGATCCGACGACGGAGGACATGGAAGGGGTTTGGATGGGTTATTGGGCTGTTTTGGAGGGGTGTTGGGCTGCAACCCAAAAGAGGCCTTTGCGGTTACCCGGTTAACCGTTGGAGCACCAAACGACCTCCAAATGGCACGAAACTTGACAGGCGGTCTACCGGTGCTATACCAAGGCCGCTTGTCAAACCTCGGTCCATTTCGAGAAATTTTAACACCCGCTCACGGAAAAAGGTAAAAGGGGACGCCGGAGGACATAGGAGTGCCGGATTGCAAAACGGACAACGGGGAAAATGCTCGGATGCATCAGACGAACACGTATGCGAATGCGATGCACATGATGACATGATGTGAAATGCATGACATGGACAAAATGCTAAACGAAGAAAAACCCAACCACGGAGGGAATATTATATCTCATAGCCAAAAATGGCAAGAGTTGGAGTTACAAATATGGCAAGTTACATCCGGGGTGTTACATATTTCCCCGAAGGGACAGACACGGGAACGAAGAAGGACACATGCCGGCCAGTCTAAGTGTTCCGGAGCGGTAGCAACTGGGCTAATAGGACTCCGGTAAACCGGGCTATAGCAGACTACCATGGCTCAGTGGAAGTACTAGTCTACATTTCCCCATAAGAGAGGCTACCAAGGATAGACAACTAGGTTGTCGGATCCCAGCCATACCAAGCATTTCAAATCATACACGCAATATGCTTGATATGTGCAAATACAACATGGCATCACAACAAAACTCTACAACTCAAGTACTTTATTTAGAAGGCTCCGGAGAGCCATACATAACATGTTCATACAGGTAGGGGTCACACGACCCAACACTCAAGTCCTACAAACATACAAGCACATGCGGAAGCAAACTTGTCTGAGTACAGACAACTAGAAGAAAGAAGGCTTGACGAAGCCTGTCTATCTACAAAGGCCCTTCACAAGCTCAGGGTCACCACCTGGGCATCAAGCTACTCATCAACGTCGAGATCTACATAGAACCCATCGGAAGGGGCGGCATTCGCTTCTGCAACAGTATTTAAGCAAACATGAGTAGAAAGGTACTCAACAAGACTTACATCAGATCCTAGATACATGCACATTATCAACAAAGGGATAGTGGAGTTTATTGCAGCAAGCCAGCTTTGACTCTTGGCTAAACTTTCCTACGAGACAGCAACTTGTAAATGTTTTGCGCACACGAGTCCACTAATCACCATCACAATACTCCACCATGGATCCTCCCTCGTCATCCCACGAGAGGGCCATCCGCGGTACTCACACTTATCTTGAGTCTTTTAGGAGTAACCATTAACTTGTCTATGAACTGTATAGGCAACCAAGTAGTCCTTTACCGCGGACGCGGATATTCGAATGGATGATGTTAACCCTGCAGGGGTGTACTTCTTCATACATGTTTCCATCACTTAGCGTCTGCACATGATATGTGCTCGGCAGACTCCAAGCGAAAGCCGACATGGGTGTAGACCACGACCTGACTAACCACACAAGTCTCTAGTCCTGGTTTATCGCCTATCCAGGTTCCATCCTCAGCGAGTCCGACCGAGGTTTTCACATATGGCCCTGAACGATGTGTGCAGGGTTCCCGAGACACCAAACAGGCGCCCGGTACACCGTGCCACATACCTGCCGCATCACAGCCCACCCCGCGGGTCAGCGCTGTGCACGGCCTCTAGTATGCTATAAACACCAGAAACTACTTGCAACTCCGAGACAGAGGACAAGGGCGGCCAATAAGTCGAGCGGGGTCATATTTCAAGTCCCAATGCATGGTAGTAGCTGAATCTTAAATCGCACATACAAATCTCAGTGCTAAAGGACGGTTCCAATGAAACAACCCACCATGTACTCCTACATGGCCTCTCATCGATACCTTTACCAAGTCGTGTTCAACACATCACTCACATTACCGACATAATCATTTCACTCTAGCACATCACCCAGATGAACCAGACCTGACACGACTCTAAGCATAGCAAGCATAGCAAGGTAGGAAACACATACATGGCTCAATCAACTCCTACACATGCTAGTGGGTTTCATCTAGTTACTGTGGCAATGATAGGTCATGCAGAGGAAATGGGTTCAACTACCGCAGCACACAACAGTTTGAAATGTTGTTGTCTTAACTGCAGTAAATGAGAGCAGGGGCGAGAACATGGAATTGTATCGATATGATCAAATGGGGTGGTTGCTTGCCTGGCAGATCAGCAGACTGGTATTGTCCTTTGCTTGGGTACTCACGGTAATCCTCCAGGGCAGAACCTACCGCAGAGAGCACCGGTAACACAATCAATACACGACAATATGCAACAATATGATGCATGCATATGACATGGCAAAATGAGTGTGTTGGGCTAATGCAACTATAACCAGATGGGTTTGAGCTATTTGAACCAAAGGTTCAAACCAAACTCATCTTATGAATTTAAATATTGCTTTATCATGTTTCGATATAAACAAAGAGGTTAGGTTGCTTTAACAAGATGAAACCAAAGATGTGGATAGATTGGATTTTTTTTAATCATTTTTCATATATAAATCTTTGCATTTGGAGTTACAGATTAATTTCTATGATTTTTTAAAGTTTGTAACCATTTCTGGAATTTTCTGAATAAGTTTAAATCCAGAAAATTCTTTATCACACAAGATTGCATCACTGTGACATCAGCAGGTCAACAGGGCCAGTCCAGGTCAAACTGACCAGTGGGTCCCGCGTGTCAGTGGTTAACTAAACTAACTAAATTTAGTTAGCACTAACCAAGGTTAGTTAGCAGGGCTGGGCCCCACCTGTCATAGACCCAGGGGAGGTCAAACCCCTTGTCAAATCGGGCTAACCACCGGCGTTTAGCCGCCGCCGGCAGCAGATGCGGCGGAGGGGCGCGGGCTTCGCGCTCCGGCGACCAAAAGGACGGCTGAGACCACCTACGAGCAGGTGGGAGCAAGCCGCGTCGAGGGGTGGTGAGCTCGGGGTCGCCGGAAACGACGCCGGCGACGAGTTTGGCGGCTGCCGGAGATCGGACGAGCTCGGACTCGACGCTAGGAGGCACGGCAAGGGGCATGTAGCGGTGCTACGGGTTGCTGGGGATGCGGCGAACGTGGTGACGCGCTTGGTTTCAAGCCAGCGTGGCTGTCGCCACGACGGTGATGTGCAGAGGCGACGGCGCGTGTGGGCGAGCTCGGTGCGGTCGATGTGGTGCACGGCAGAGCGAACGGAGAGGGGGAGGAGAGGCAGGGGCTCACGGGGATCTTTGTGGAGTGGACGGCGAGCTAGGGTGTAACGCCCTCGATGCGGATATATCTCCCACGTGTCGAAGCACGACTTAGAGGCATAACCGCATTGAAAGCAATGTCGCAAGTGAGGTAATCTTCATACAACCCATGTAATACATAAGGGAAAGAGATACATAGTTGTCTTACAGTCGCCACTTCATACAATACATAAATAAACATCCATCAAACAGATTACACTCAAGGTCCAACTACGGAACCAAAATAAAAGAAGACTACCCCAAATGCTACACAGATCCCCAATCGTCCCAACTGGGCTCCACTCATCGATCATCGAGGAAAAGATACATAGTAACGACCACGTTCCTCGTCCGAACTCCCACTTGAGCTCGGTTGCGTCATTATCTGTGACCGCATCGTTAACACTGCAACTGTTTTGGTAGAATCTGTGAGTCACGGGGACTCACCAATCTCACACCGCGAGATCAAGACTATTTAAGCTTATAGGAAGGATGAGTTTTGAGGTGGAGCTGCAGCAAGCGACTAGCATATATGGTGGCTACATTCGCAAAAGAGAGCGAGCAGAGGAGCAAAGCGATGCGTGAAGCTAGTAGCGATCAAGAAGTGATCCTGAACTACTTACGTCAAACATTACTCCAACATCGTGTTCACTTCCGGACTCCGCCGAGAAGAGACCATCACGCAGTTACACCTTGATTGATGTATTTTAATTAAGGTCAACTTGGGTTTTCTACAACCAGGACATTAACAAATTCCCATCTGCCTCATAACCGCGGGCACGGCTTTCGAAAGATAATACCTGCAGGGGTGTCCCAACTTAGCCCATTATAAGCTCTCACGGTCAACGGCGATATTCCTTCTACCGGAAGACCCGATCGATCTCGGAATCCCGGACTACAAGACATGTCGACAAAGAATAAAACAAGACCAAAGCAAAGCCATCGAATGTGCCGACAAATCCCGATAGGAGCTGCACATATCTCGTTCTCGTGGCACACCGGATGAGCAGTCCGACATGTTAAAACCAGACCTCAAGTTTCCTTGAGGGGGCGCTGCAAAGTGCTCTAGTTTGGGCCAACACTCAGAGGAGCATTGGCCCGGGGGGTTAAATAAAGACGACCCTCGGGCTCGCGAACACCCGGGGGAAAAGGCTTAGGTGGCAAATGGTAAAAGCAAAGTTGGGCCTTGCTGGAGGAGTCTTATTCAAAGCGAACTGTCAAGGGGGTCCCATAAATCACCCAACCGTGTAAGGAACGCGAAATCAAGGAACATAACACCGGTATGACGGAAACTAGGGCGGCAAGAGTGGAACAACACACACGTGCATAAGGCCGAGCCTTCCACCCTTTACCAAGTATATAGATGCATTAATTATAGCAGATATATTGTGATATCCCCAACCAGTAAACATGTTCCAACACGGAACAAACTTCTCCATGTTCCAACAAGGAACGAACTTCATCTTCACCTGCAACTAACAACGCTTATAAGAGGGTGAGCAAAGCGGTAACATAGCCAATCAACGGTTTGCTAGGAAAGGATGGTTAGGGGCTTGACATGGCAATATGGGTGGCATGATATAGCAAGTTATAGGCATCGTAGCATAGGCATAGCAAAAGAGCGAGCATCTAGCAAGCAAAGATAGAAGTGATTTCGAGGGTATGGTCATCTTGCTCGCAAAGTTCTCGTGAGTTGTCGAAAGCTTGATCCTCGTGGCGTTCTCAATAGGTTCCTCGTTCACGTACTCGCCTCCGGCTCTACCCAAAGCAAGAACACAAACAATGGAACCACAATAAATCACGGTGCAATGCACAAGCAACATGATGCAATACATGGCATGATATGCGAGATGTGAGATGCAATGCATATGCGTGCTCCGGAAGGAAAATGATGAACCAGGCATCAACTTGGCAAACCAAGTATGCCTCTGGAAAGGTGAGATGATTTCGGTTGAAATCGATATAAAAATCACCGGAATCGGATGCACGGTTTGCAAATGACAAGCAAAACAAGAATGGCATAAATCTGCCACTAACAGCATGATACCACTTAGCAAGCAACAAGAAATTAAGCTACTGCACCCAAACGTAACAACAAAGCATATGGCAGTGATCTCCTCAAGATACTTGACAAAAGATGAACACTGATCTACGGCTAAATCACACCATAACAGGTCCAATCAAGCATGGCAAAAGTGCAAAATCTATCAGCTGCACAGACTTAGTGAAAATACTGAACATGGCAGAATCAGCATCAGGAAGCAATGTTCAGAGCAAGCAAACAACATGCTACAGGAACTTATAATAGCAAAACAAGGCAAGGCATGAATCTAATCGGAGCATAGAACAAAAGTCCCTTACTGACCATGAGCCAAAAAGGATCAGAAGATACGACGGCACCCACGTAAACATAGCAAGTTTCGTTACAGATCTCAGACTTAGCAGAAAACTGGACATGGTAAAAACAGATAACAAGTAGGCATGTTTAAGAGCTCAATGCGCTCACTACAGAGCCTTGCATGATAAAATAAGCATACATCCATCGAGAAGACATGGCATAGAAGCTATACATGGCAAGAAAACATCATAGCATACACGGATCAACTACAACAACCTTGGCAAGATTGAATAACATGTAAACAATCTGCCAGGAAACATTTTATAGCAAAAGTAGAGCTTGATTGTGTCAAGCTATGGCACTCCATAATTGCAAAAAAGGGCATGGATGGATATAGAATAACCATATTCTCAAAACATCCTTACTGAAGTATCTCAAAATAAGCATGGATCTCTCTGTAGAATAAAGTTTACATGGCATAAAAATATCAGCAAAAACAGGGGCTGAAATCAGCAACATCATGAAGCCTAGTTTGCATGCTTGTGCTAGTCACCACATAGATCACCAAAATACATGGTATACACCCCTGTAAAGATGGCATGGCATATTACAAAACACATGTAGGACTCAAGATCATAGGGTGCACACATCTATCATGGCAAAAATGACAAAAGTGCAAGTTCTGATAAGTTCTGACAAAAGTGCACACATCTTTCCATCGCTCGACTTGGCCACTTGTTTGAGGATGGAAAGCTGTGCTGAAACGAATGTTGGTACCCATGGCCTTCTGAAAAGAATCCCAAAACATGGAGGTAAAGATGCTGCCACGGTCTGAAGAGATCACTTGTGGAATGCCGTGCAAGGAGACAATTACGAGGTGTATAGTCATGCTAAGCGAGCTCTTTGTGATGGATTCTTTGATAGGAAGAAAATGAGCCACTTTAGTAAGCTTGTCAATGACAACGAAGATAGCATCATTTCCACGCTTGGACTTAGGAAATCCGATCCACGAAGTCCATTTTGATATGATCAAACTTCCATTCCGGAATAGCAAGAGGTTGAAGGAGACCGGTGGTCATTGGTGTTCTGCTTTCACTCTTCGGGCAGACATCACACTCATACACGAATTGAGCAATTTCTCGCTTCATTCGAGTCCACCAATATGACCGCTTGAGGTCATGGTACATCTTCGTACTTCCGTGATGAATGGATAGAAGGGAATTGTGTGCCTCGTTCATAATGACTTCGTGAGATCACCCTTAGGAACCACAATCCGGTCCTCGAAGAAAAGAGTATCTTTGTCATCAATGTGGAAGCACTTGTACTTGAATGCCCTTGTCGATACCACGTTTCACCTTTTTCACCATGGTATCCAGGAGTTGAGCCTCACGAATCTGATCTTCCAAAGTAGGAGAGACTATGAGGTTGGCAAGAAAACCTTGAGGAACAACTTGAAGATTCACTTATGGAAAGCTTCACGAGATCCGGTTGGAAGGGCTTGAGGATTAAACTATTGCAATAAGCCTTCTGCTCAAAGCATCTGCCAATGACATTGGCCTTGCCCGGAGTATATTCAATACTTGGGTTGTACTCTTGAATCATTTCGACCCATCGAGTTTACTCGAGGTTGAGGTTGGGTTGAGTGAAGATATACTTGAGACTCTTGTGATCGGTGAAAATGTCCACTTTCCTTCCCAACAAGAGATGTCTCCATGTTATTAATGCATGGACAACTGCCGCCAACTCAAGATCGTGAGTGGGGTAGTTATTTTCGTTGGGCTTCAGCTGACGAGAGGTATAGGCCACAACTTTCTTCTCTTGCATTAACACAAAGACCGAGACCTTGAAGAGAAGCATCACCGAAAACTTGAATGGCTTGGATTCATCGGGAGGAGTCAAGACATGAGCTGTGACAAGTTTCTCTTTGAGGGTGTTGAAAGCAACGTCACACTCGGGGAGACCGGACATACTTCACATGCTTACGGAGGAGGTTGGAAAGAGGCTTCAATCTTAGAGAAGTTCTCAACGAATCTTGACAATAGCTTGCAAGACCAAGAAAACTGCGAAGCCGCTTGACATTCCGAGGAGGTTCCCAATTCACAACCGCAGACACCTTCTCGGGATTAACAAAGAATGCCCTTGGCGGAGATGATGTGACCAAGATAAAGAACTTCATCAAGCCAGAATTCACATTTGGAAAACTTGGCATAGAATTGATACTCTCTGAGCTTGTCGAGCACCAATCGCAAATGTTTGGCATGATCCTTCTTATTCTTGGAGAAGACCAAAATACCATCAAGATAGACCAAGACGAATTCATTGGTGTAGGGGTTGAAAATGAAGTTCATCATTCTAGAGAATGTTGGAGGAGCATTGACAAGGCGAAAGACATGACAAGATATTCATAAGAACCAAAGCTTGTTACGAATCTTTGTCTTGGGAATATCTTGTTCACGAATGCGAATTTGATGATAACCCATAATGGCTGTCAAGCTTGGAGAACACTTTAGCACCTTTGAGTTGCTCGAAAAGCTCATTGATGTTGGGAAGTGGATACTTGTTCTTGATAGTCTTCTTATTTAGTGGACGGTAATCGACGCAAAGTCAGTCCGTGCCATCCTTCTTCTGGACAAAAAGAACACCACAACCCCAAGGAGATGAACTCGGTCTGATCAAACCCAGACGCTCTTGTTCATCGAGCTGCTTCTTCAATTCCTTCAGCTCATTAGGTCCAAGCTTGTATGGGCGGCTTGCAAACGGGTTCCGTGCTGTGCTCAAGATCGATAACGAATTCAATCGGCGGTGAGGAGGCATTCTGGAAGCTCTTCCGGAAAGACATCTTGGTACTCACAAACGATTTGGAATCGAGAGATAGCATCCAATTCGCCCTTCTCATTGAGAGAAAACAACCGAATGGTTTCATCACGAGCGGCATAGATGATCACATCCTCGTAAGAGTGTGTCAATTGAATTTCCACGGCAGCACAATCAAAATTGAGCTTTGTGCTGAGAAAGCCATCCATCCTGAGAATTAGATCAATATCCGAGTCACCAAGGACAATTGGTTTAGCCAGAAATCTATAGTCGCCCATCTTGATAGAAACATCCGGGACATAATTATTAGCTGTCATTTGCTTACCCGGGGACACAATTGATAAAGAACTAGGCAATGCTTGATAACCCAACTCATGCTTAGATGCAAAAGGTCTTGAGATGAAACAATGCGATGCACCAGTATCAAATAAGACTTTTGCAGGAATATCATTAACTGAGAGATTACCCATTATCACGTCAGTAGATTCCTCCGCTTGAGCTGCATTCAACATATTCACCTTTGCAGACTTGGGATTATGCTTGACCACTGCATTGCTTGAAGATCTCCCAGGAGGAGGAGGCGGAAGGCGCCTTTGGTTGAAGCACTTGTTCGCATAGTGACCTTTCTGCCGACACTTGTTGCAAGTCACCTCCGAGAGCGGGACGGTGATAAGGAGCATTTGACCTTGGAGCTTGAGAATTAGACTTGTTACGATAGCCTGGGTTGGGTGGGTGGGAAGATCCACGACCACTGAGTTCTTCTCACGATACGGCCGATTTAAACGGAGGAGGAGGAAGGTAGAACTTCTGCTGCTTAGCTGCCACTTGAGAGGAAGAAGAAGACTGAACTGCATCCACGATTCTCTTCTTAGAAGCCTCACATTTGAGCTGGGCAGCTTCTTGCTTCGGTGCTATGTTGTAGAATTCATCATACTTTTACGGTTCAAAAAGCACGAGAGCTAATTGCAGATCTTCTACGAGACCACCTCTGAATTGATAGATCATACTCTTTTCATCGGGGACGTCTTGCTTAGCTGGGTTGGCGAGTTTCTCGAACTGGATATTGTATTGATACACAGACATGTTGCCTTGCTTGAGATTGCGGAACTCCTCACGCTTGCTCTCAACAACACTTTTCGGAATGTGGTGAGCTTTGAAGTCTCGTGAACTCATCCCGAGGTAATGACACGACCTCCTGGAATCTTTGTATTCTTGGTACCACTCGGTAGCTTGGTCCTTGAGTTGAAACGAAGCAAACTTGACAAAGTCCTCAGTCGACATTGCTACATTCAAAATGTTTGCAGATGTCCACAAGCCAATCGTCGCGGCGTCTGTGGCCTCGACACGTAAACCGAAAGACTTCGGCTGATTAGCGAGGAACCGATTGAGGGTAGCAAAATGCGGCTGATTGTTGCCTTGGCCTTGATTTCCTTGGTTGCCTTGCCCTTGGGTACGCTCTTGCAAGAGTTGCAAAATCATCCGAGCATTGGCATTGGTGGCTGCCATGATAGCTTGCCAGGCCTCCGGAGGCGGAGGTGGAGGTGGAGGTTGATCGACTCCCATCATTGCGTTCCGGATTCGTAGCCGTTGGCGGAGCCATCTGAAGAGGGTGACATCCGTTAGCACTTGATGAGCAGAGATAGACAAGTTGAATCAACGGATAGAAATTGCAACATATAGTCTTCACAATAAACATTCGAACAAGGATGAGCGAATGAATTCCAAAGTTAACATCACACGTCCATTAAGGTGAGAAGCCACTTGATTAAGGGTTGATGAAAAAAATAAGGTAATGCAATTTGGAACAAATAAGTGGTAAGGATTACCCAATCACAAACCAAATATCTGCGGGAAGAAATGCTAGGAGCTACTTGAAACCCACCTATAAACTCACGAAACTTTCTGGTTATGCAATCTGGTGTTGGGGATACAGGGGAAGCAAAATATCTCACCCAAACTAACAATCCCTACATCCAGCTGTATCCATCCTTCAACACATAACCAAGAAACCCTCGGAAATCGTGTACCTCGACCTTCGAAAAGCATCCGTTATACGAGTCATGGCAATACTCGAGCTCGCTTCAAAGATCGGGTTATCGGGGTTATCTCACCAACAAGCTGTACAAAAGAGATTTTTCGATGTCGGCGAAACTCGTGTATTCCAGAACTGCAACGATAAAATTGTGACGACAACACCTCAGAGCTCAACTCCCCGGGACACTGCCACAACCCCTAAATGTCAGGAGGCACCAAGAACAATGTTCTCGTCACAAAACCATCGGAACGATTCCAAGATACCCGTGTGATCCTAAAAAAAAATTAGTGAAATTTTAGGAGAGGAGAGTCAAAACTTCTATGTTAGGATGCCTCACCGTGAGCTGACGAAGGGACCGGGGAGTAAAAAGAATCCTACTCTCCGATATATATAATCCTAAGACTCAAAACATTTTGTTCTAGACTCAACAACGCCCGGTGATTCGATCAAGCTGTGGGGCTCCTAAGTCGGGGATGGCTCGATTACCAACTTGTAACGCCTCGATGCGGATATATCTCCCACGTGTCGAAGCACGACTTAGAGGCATAACCGCATTGAAAGCAATGTCGCAAGTGAGGTAATCTTCACACAACCCATGTAATACATAAGGAAAGAGATACATAGTTGGCTTACAGTCGCCACTTCACACAATACATAAATAAACATCCATCAAACAGATTACACTCAAGGTCCGACTACGGAACCAAAATAAAAGAAGACTACCCCAAATGCTACAGATCCCCGATCGTCCCAAGCTGAGCTCCACTCACGATCATCAGGAAAAGATACATAGTAACGACCACATTCCTCGTCGAACTCCCACTTGAGCTCGGTTGCGCCATCACTGACCGCATCGTTGACACTCGCAACTGTTTTGGTAGAATCTGTGAGTCACGGGACTCGGCAATCTCACACCAGCGAGATCAAGACTATTTAAGCTTATAGGAAGGACAGAGTTTTGAGGTGGAGCTGCAGCAGCGACTAGCATATATGGTGGCTACATTCGCAAAAGAGAGCGAGAAGAGGAGCAAAGCACGGTTGTGAAGCTAGTAGCGATCAAGAAGTGATCTGAACTACTTCGTCAAACATTACTCCAACACCGTGTTCACTTCCCGGACTCCGCCGAGAAGAGACCATCACGGTTACACACGCGGTTGATGTATTTTAATTAAGGTCAACTTCGGGTTTTCTACAACCGGACATTAACAAATTCCCATCTGCCTCATAACCGCGGGCAAGGCTTTCGAAAGATAATACCTGCAGGGTGTCCCAACTTAGCCCATTATAAGCTCTCACGGTCAACGAAGGATATTCCTTCTCACAAGGAAGACCCGATCGATCTCGGAATCCCCGGACTACAAGACATTTCGACAGCAATAAAACAAGACCAGCAAAGCCGCCCGAATGTGCCGACAAATCCCGATAGGAGCTGCACATATCTCGTTCTCAGGGCACACCGGATGAGCAGTCCGTACAGCTAAAACCAGACCTCAAGTTTCCTTGAGGGGGCGCTGCAAAGCGCTCTAGTTTGGGCCAACACTCAGAGGAGCATTGGCCCGGGGGGTTAAATAAAGATGACCCTCGGGCTCGCGAAAACCCGGGGGAAAAGGCTTAGGTGGCAAATGGTAAAAGCAAAGTTGGGCCTTGTTGGAGGAGTCTTATTCAAAGCGAACTGTCAAGGGGGTCCCATAAATCACCCAACCGTGTAAGGAACGCGAAATCAAGGAACATAACACCGGTATGACGGAAACTAGGGCGGCAAGAGTGGAACAACACACCAGGCATAAGGCCGAGCCTTCCACCCTTTACCAAGTATATAGATGCATTAATTATAGCAGATATATTGTGATATCCCCAACCAGTAAACATGTTCCAACACGGAACAAACTTCTCCATGTTCCAACAAGGAACGAACTTCATCTTCACCTGCAACTAACAACGCTATAAGAGGGGCTG
Organism: Aegilops bicornis; assembly: GCA_021605145.1. NCBI lineage: Eukaryota > Viridiplantae > Streptophyta > Magnoliopsida > Poales > Poaceae > Aegilops > Aegilops bicornis. Next base: position 3,284,251 of record JAHIAL010000026.1, on the reverse strand, counting down.
AGCAAAGCGGTAACATAGCCAATCAACGGTTTGCTAGGAAAGGATGGTTAGGGGCTTGACATGGCAATATGGGTGGCATGATATAGCAAGTGATAGGCATCGTAGCATAGGCATAGCAAAAGAGCGAGCATCTAGCAAGCAAAGATAGAAGTGATTTCGAGGGTATGGTCATCTTGCTCGCAAAGTTCTCGAGTTGTCGAAAGCTTGATCCTCGTAGCGTTCTCAATAGGTTCCTCGTTCACGTACTCGTCTCGGCTCTACCCAAAGCAAGAACACAAACAATGGAACCACAATAAATCACGGTGCAATGCACAAGCAACATGATGCAATACATGGCATGATATGCGAGATGTGAGATGCAATGCATATGCGTGCTCGGAAGGAAAATGATGAACCAGGCATCAACTTGGCAAACCAAGTATGCCTCTGGAAAAGGTGAGATGATTTCGGTTGAAATCGATATAAAAATCACCGGAATCGGATGCACGGTTTGCAAATGACAAGCAAAACAAGAATGGCATAAATCTGCCACTAACAGCATGATACCACTTAGCAAGCAACAAGAAATTAAGCTACTGCACCCAAACGTAACAACAAAGCATATGGCAGTGATCTCCTCAAGATACTTGACAAAAGATGAACACTGATCTACGGCTAAATCACACCATAACAGGTCCAATCAAGCATGGCAAAAGTGCAAAATCTATCAGCTGCACAGACTTAGTGAAAATACTGAACATGGCAGAATCAGCATCAGGAAGCAATGTTCAGAGCAAGCAAACAACATGCTACAGGAACTTATAATAGCAAAACAAGGCAAGGCATGAATCTAATCGGAGCATAGAACAAAAGTCCCTTACTGACCATGAGCCAAAAAGGATCAGAAGATACGACGGCACCCACGTAAACATAGCAAGTTTCGTTACAGATCTCAGACTTAGCAGAAAACTGGACATGGTAAAAACAGATAACAAGTAGGCATGTTTAAGAGCTCAATGCGCTCACTACAGAGCCTTGCATGATAAAATAAGCATACACCCATCGAGAAGACATGGCATAGAAGCTATACATGGCAAGAAAAACATCATAGCATACACGGATCAACTACAACAACCTTGGCAAGATTGAATAACATGTAAACAATCTGCCAGGAAACATTTTATAGCAAAAGTAGAGCTTGATTGTGTCAAGCTATGACACTCCATAATTGCAAACAAGGGCATGGATGGATATAGAATAACCATATTCTCAAAACATCCTTACTGAAGTATCTCAAAATAAGCATGGATCTCTCTGTAGAATAAAGTTTACATGGCATAAAAATATCAGCAAAAACAGGGGCTGAAATCAGCAACATCATGAAGCCTAGTTTGCATGCTTGTGCTAGTCACCACATAGATCACCAAAATACATGGTATACACCCCTGTAAAGATGGCATGGCATATTACAAAACACATGTAGGACTCAAGATCATAGGGTGCACACATCTATCATGGCAAAAATGACAAAAGTGCAAGTTCTGATAAGAATCTGAAGCTAACATCACATATCCCTCTTCTAACAGCATTTATGGCATCAAGATGTGCTCAAATGAAAATGATGCAATGAGACGTAATGATGTACTCGTCGGGGCGAACACTTCGGTATGCTACACGCCCAAAACGGAGCCACGGGTGCAAAGTTGTGATGCGTTGAAGGTGCAACAAAATATCTGCAGAAAATGACTTAGATGAAATCCGGGGAGGGAAAGTCAACCTCCCGTGGATCTCGAGATCGATGCTTGTATGAACCGAGCGAGGCGGCAATGGCTCGCCGGAGAGGAGGAAGGAGGGACCGGGAACGAGGAGTCCCGACCGGATCTGGGCGGCGCCGGCCGGGATCCGACGCGGGCGGCGACGGGCGGCGAGGAGGCGACCGGAGAGCGGAGGCGGCCGGGCGCGACCGGCGATGGGGCGCGGGCCGGGCGGCTTGGGCGGCAATGGCTGGGCGGCGGAGATCGGCGGCGGGCGACGGCGGGAGGCGCGGCGCGCTCCGCGACCCGTGAGAGGCCTCCGGCCTTTCGGGCGTAGCGGCGGCGCTGGCGGGGCGCTACGTGGCGGCTCCCGATTCGCCGAAGGTGGCGATGTGTCCGGCCCTGTCCGGATTCGTCCGGCGGCGCGAAGAGGAGCGGGGCTAGGGTTAGGGTAGGAATTGATTCGGGATTTCGGGGGAGGGGTGTTTTTATAGGTAGAAGGAGCTAGGAAGCTCCAAATGGAGTGTAGTTTTCGCCCACACGATCGTGATCCGACAACGGAGAGCATTGAAGTGACTTAGATGGGTTATTGGGCTGTTTTGGAGGGGTGTTGGGCTGCAACACACAAGAGGCCTTCGCGGTTACCCGGTTAAACGTTGGAGTACCAAACGACCTCCAAATGACACGAAACTTGACAGGTGGTCTACCGGTGATGTACCAAGGCCACTTGACAAACCTTGGTCCATTCCGAGAAAGTTTAGTACCCGCTCACGGAAAAATGTAAAAGGGGACGCCGGGGCACATAGGAGTGGGATTACAAAAACGGACAACAGGGAAAATGCTCGGATGCATGAGACGAACACGTATGCAAATGAGATGCACATGATGACATGATATGAAATGCATGACATGGACAAAATGCAAAAATGAAGAAAAACCCAACCACGGAGGGAATATCATATCACAATGGCGAAAATGGCAAGAGTTGGAGTAACAAATATGGAAAGTTACATCCGGGGTGTTACATCGGGGATGGTCAGAGCCGAACAGGGCGGCAAAGTGGATCTCCGGCAATGGCGAGGCGAGGCGAGGTCGATGCGGTGGCTCCGGGGCGAACGATCGCTCGGGGCTCGATCTGCTCGACGAAGTGGACGACGGCGGAACTCGTGGACGCGGCAGGGCGACGAGGGGGCGACGGTGGCTGCGAGTTTCACGTCGGCGCGAGCGCGGCAGCATTGGCCATGGAGAAGAGAGGGCGAGAGAGAGGGCAGGGGGAAAGTGAGGTGTCTAGGGGCTCGGGGCGGCGCCGAGGAGGCCCTTGGAGGCGCTGTGCTGGCGTGGGAGAGGGCAGGCAGGGAGGTGGCGCGGCGAGCTCGGCGGTGTCGCGGTGTCCCTCCTCTGCCTACTGGTAGAGGTGGGGGTGGTGAATGGCACGGGCCAGGTGGGCCAGCCGAGTGCAGGTAAGTGGCCTCTGGCCTATCTCTCTCTCCCTCTCTCTCTCTCTCTCTCTCTCTCTCTCTCTCTCTCTCTCTCCTTTCTATTTATTTCAGTTTTCTATTTTCTGTAAATGTTTTTGGCTTTATTTAAAATGCCAGAGTACTCTCAAAAATCCTGAAAATAATTGTGGGCTCTGTTTGGAATATTTCCAACAGCCCCCACTTAAGTTCAGAATTATTTGGACATTTAAAATATTTTATAGCATTCAAATGTCCAAATGCAAATAGCTAATGATTTAATCCAGTGACCTTAGGTGTCCTAGAAAAATGTGAACCAACTTTTGCAGAGGTTCTAGACCAAGACAGAAGTGATGAACATTTTTGAAGGGCATTTCAAGTTCATTGGGAAAATATTTTAGTAACCCTAGTTGGTTTAAGTGGTCCGGGGTTTGGTTCATCCCCATTTCAAGTTTACGGAAATTTTAAACATGATGCGTCACTCTAATGCAAGCACTAACTAGGGTTGTGACAAAGTAATTGGTTTTCTTCATTAGCTGGTACAGGGGAAGAGCCTTCTTGCTGAGCCGACTGATGAAGAGGCTGAGGGATGCTAGGCACCCGACGAACTTCTGGACGTCTCGCAGCCTGGTGGGTCTCTCCATTCGCTCAATGGCCTTGATCTTCACAGGGTTGCACTTGATGTCGCATTCAGAGACGAGGAAACCAAGGAGCTGGCCGGCTGGGACTCCGAAGACACATTTCTCTGGTTTGAGCTTGATTTGAAAACGGCGCAGATTATCAAAGGTCTCCTTGAGATCCTCCAGGAGGGTGCCATGCTTCTCCGTGTTCACCGCAATATCGTCTACATAGACATGGGCATTTCTGCCGAGTTGCTTGAGGAGGCACTTCTGCATGCAACGCTTAAACGTGGCACCGGCGTTTCTCAAGACGAATGTCATGGTCAGGTAGCAGAAGGCTCCGAATGGTGTGATGAAGGTAGTCTTCAGCCGATCGGCCGGGTTCAGCTTGATCTGGTGCTAGCCGGAGTAGGCATCAAGGAAAGACAGCAACTCGCATCCGGCTATGGAGTCAATCACTTAATCTATCCGGGGCAGAGAAAATGGATCTTTGGGCCAGGCTTTGTTGATGCTGGTGTAGTCAATACACATCGCCACTTGTTGTTCTTCTTCAGTACAAGGACTGGGTTGGCAAGCCATTCTAGGTAAAACACTTCCATGATGAAGCCGGCTGCCAGAAACCGGGCGATCTCTTCACCAACAATTCTTCTCATATCTTCTGACAGGCGGCGGAGGGGTTGCTTGACTGGTTTTGCATCCGACCTGACATGCAGCTTGTGCTCGGCGAAATCCGTCGGAACACTCGGCATGTCTTTGGGAGACCTTGCAAAGATGTCCCGATTCTCACGGAGGAAATCGACGAGCTCGCTTTCCTATTTGCTATCAAGGTTGGTCCCCATGATAGCTTGCCTCTCTGGGTGCTCCGGGTCCAAGGGTATCTTCTTGGTCTCTTTGGCCGGCTGGAAGGAGCCCTGGGCCTCCGACTCCTTGGGGTCTGGCGACATGTTCGGCTGCTTGCTAGTCATGGCCACAACCTGGTCAAGAAGCCGCTTCTCTGCGGCGATGACGTGGGACTCGGTCAGCCGACTGCTGGCGGTAGCACATGCAGCCGACTTCTTGTAGTCGCCGGCGATGGTGATGATGCCCTTGGTACCCGACATCTTCATCTTGAGGTAGGCGTAGTGCGGCACCGCCATGAACTTGGCTAAAGCTGGTCGGCCCAAGAGCACGTGGTAGGGGCTCTCCAGGTCCACCACCTCGAACCAGATGGGCTCGCGGCGGAAGTGATATTTGTCTCCAAAGATGATGTCTATCTTGATCTTGACGATTGGAGAGCAAGAAAGGTCGGGTACAATGCCGTGGAAGATAGTTCGACTGGACTGGAGCTGCTTCTCCTTAATGCACAGCTTCTCCAGGCTGTCGCGGTAGAGGATGGTGATGCTGCTACAGTCGTCTATCAGGACTCGGGAGAAGCGACAGGCTCGCCTCTCCATTGAAAAGGTGGCATCCAGCACCATGGCGTAGGAACCTGGAGAAGGCATCACCCCCGGGTGGTCGGCGCGGCTCCAACTGATGGGCCTCTCGGACCAGTGCATGAACTCTGGGACTTCAGAGGCGACAACATTCACCTCACGGTGCTGCTGACGCTGGTTGTGCCTGTCTTTAGCCACGCTGGTGAAGACGACATAGGCTCCGTGCTCTTCGGGGAACTCATCTTGTATTGCGCCGACTGGGCGGGCCGCCGGCTGCTGACACTACAAAAAAATACACTTCCGTGATGATACGTGTTTGTCACAGTAGGTCATGTTTTCTGTCATACATGTACATCCATGACGATTTTATGAAAGAATCAAGATAGTCATACATGTGATGTCGTAGAAGTGTTCCATGAAATTACCAAAATTATCATCACGGAAGTGTCCACTTCCATGAAGATAAATCACGCGTCATGGAAGTTCTTTCGGCTGACACATGGCATCCACCATAACGGGTCGCCGTTAAGCTATCGGGTCCAGTTTTGGATCCGATAACCCGTAAACAGCCCGGACCAATGAGGATTTTCCACGTGTAAAATTGTCATTGGTCGGAGGAAACACGTGTTGGCTCACCGTTGGGACAGATGTCATCCATTCATTGGACAGGAGGTGCCTGTGATAGGTCGACATGTGGCACGGCCCAACAGAGGCCCATTCCGGTGAAAAGGCTGGCCCGTTTGATTTGGTCAAAAGGTAACAGGCCGGCCCACGGAAAGCCTGCTAATGCCATGTTCGTATATAGCCCATTTACGGCCCGCTAACTCACGGCCCGTTACGGCCTATCGGAATTAAGCCTAGTAGCTTCATCTGGGCCGTCCAATATGATTCAGCCCGTTGTAACTTCCGGTCCATGTATGGCCCATGATGTCTTTCGGCCCATACGAGGCCATTTGTAACTCTTGGCCCCTTAACGGCCCATGGTGAATCTGGCCCGCAATGAACAGTGTATCGCTTTATACCCATTAACGGCCCATTATTCCATTGGGTCGTTTCCAACCCGTGTTATCTTCCGGCCTTCTCAGGGCCCATTTATTCTTGGGCTTATTTCCAGCATTCGGTTACTTATGGCTCGTTACTGGCCTTTTCTGCTTGTGGGCCAAATTCAGCCCGTGGTTACAATTGTCCCGTTTGCGGCCCGTTAATCCGTTGGGCCATTTTCATAGCATCATCAAATACCGCCGATTAACGACGGCCCGTTATGGTCGGCCATGAACGGACGATTCCAAATCTAGCCCGTCTACGGCCCATAATGCGGTCTGTTATTGGCCCATGTTTGGCCGATCGATCATACGGCCCGTAGAAGGCCCATTAATGCTACGGCCCGTAGAAGGCCCATTAATGCTACGGCCCGTAGAAGGCCCATTGTTTCTACGGCCCGTAGGAGGCCCATGGAAACTACATTAAATATGTAGCCCATGGTTATTGTGGCCTACTTTTAAAAAATAGGTTATTGCGGTCACTAGCAAACCGCGGAAAAAGGACTGCACTGACTACAAGCAAACAAATAAACAAGACAACAAGTCAATAAATAAGCAAGCAACTTACGTTAGGCTATCACGACTATTACACATACTACATCGACTGGGCATCAAAGTTCACCACCAGTGCAAATATAGGGAACAAAGCAAAGATATCATATACACTGGTTGTCAAAGTTGGCGACCAGTGCAAATAAACGCCGCAGCAAAACAAGTCCAGAACTGAAACCACTTCAGAAGAGCTCGATAAACAATATCCTAGGTACCCATAATGCTGGCAAGATGCTTAACAAGCTTATTAACTTTCTCTTGTTTGGCGCTTAAATCCTCTAGCGCTTGTCATTGCACCGTAAAGTATGCATCACGAATTTCGCATGGACTTCCTCGATCCTTCATCTTCTGTCGCAACACATCTGATCGATGTCTTTCAACTTGAAGTTGAGACTCGAGAAGACGAACTGATTCAGCAAAGAAGTTCAAGAGCTTTTGCCGCTAAAGAGTGACCAAAGAATTTGAACACTACATCAAGATAGGACTTTTGAGTTCTCTCACTGTCGTCAAGATAGTTTTTATCAATTTTCTTGGAGACCAACAGGGATGTCTCACTATCTTGAACCTTATCTGCATTACTTCCTTTACCAATTGATAACGGGGTAATGTTCTCCAATATTTTGTCTGCATTCTAAAAGAGAAACAAGCAGACACATCACAGGTTTACAATGTTGTATATGAAACTCATTTTGGTAAATCATTTCCGTAGTAAAGTGGATGGGATAACAAAGATGAAACAAACATATATCTATGTACCATGGTCATTTATGGTCTATATCATTATAGTTTTTGTTGCCAAATCAAGATAGAGACAGTTCAAATAATATCTGTTCAAGACAAAGCAAAATCGACAGAATATAAGTGTGGGAAACTATAGAGCAATAAAAACACTTGTAATGTGCATGACATGAGACCATAATTGTTTATTCAATTGAAACTGAAATCAAGGTAGAGCAAGTTACAACAGCAAAACAGTTAAAGAAACAGGTTTAAAACATACTTGTTGTGCCATTGGAGTTTCAATTCCATCCTTCAGTTTTGAAAATAGTTGGTATGAGTAAATACAGTGATGCAAGAGCAAAGGAGTATGAACCATAGCTACGTAACCTGACCCCGAGAACAATTCTTCTTCTCCTTTAAGCGTTGAGTTGGGATTTGGAGTGGTGGTCCTTGTGCTTTGGGCACTGCAGTTCCCTTACTAACTGCTCGTGTTTGGGTGCTATGTGGTGGAGACGGTGCTGTGTCAACTGGAACTGGGTTACTATCTACTTGGGTTGGGGTTAGAAGGGGTGTAGCTGGTTCTTTGTCCAACTAGGTAGGGGTACAATCTGCAAGACTCTAGGTTATGTGTGGTGGGGCTGGTTCTTGGGCAAGTACAACCGTTGTTCTATCTGCATCAACTGGTAGCACCACCTTTTCTGAAGACCGTGTTGTTACTCCCTTAGATACTGCCATCACCCTCTCCAATTCAAATGGATGATAAACAAGAAAAGTAATTGAATTTACAGACATTGTATGATAGATAGGTGCAATGGATAGTGGGGAATAAAAGAGGGCTTGAAATAATTCACATTTATGTTGTCTAACCAAACAGGATAGCATGCCACAATTTCACATATATGATGGCTAACTAAACAGGATAGCATGACACAGTTTCACATTATGATGGCTAACTAAAAAATATGGAAAGGCATAGTTCAAAAATATGATGACTATGTAAACAGGATGACATGATATAACTATATAATGTGTTTATTAAATAGGTTGGCATGCCATAATTCTCATACATGCCACCTATGGAAACATGATAGCATGATATAACTCACAGATAGTATGACATAATTCAAAATATGATGCTTGTAAACACTAAACAGGATGAGATGATATAACTATATGATGTCTTTATTAAATGGGTTGTCATGCCATAATTCAGATAGATGCTATGTATGTAAACATGATGGCATGATATAATTCAAATATATGATTTATATAGTAAGAAAGTAAGCAGATGGTAATCCATATATGATGTAAAAACTAAGCAATGCAAGACAAAGATGCATGACATGGGTAATATAACCCTGCCAAGTTTGAGCATAGACCTCGGGGAAATAGGACTGTCATCGGGCCTCCTAATCCTCCTCTAAGGAGCTCTCCATAACCAGCAAGATGTCTGCTTCAGCGGGTAGCATTGTCTGCTCTGAATATCTTGTTTTCACTCCAGATACTTCCATCACCGCATCAAATGGCTGATGCACAGGAAGAGTAGTTGAATATAGAAACGTTGTCGACAAATGGAACATGTAATACAAGAAAATGATAGCATGATATAATTCACATACATGATGATTGGCTAAACAGCATGGCATTGCATAATTCACATATATAATGCATTTGCAACAAGATAGCATTGCCTAATTCACATATATAATGTCTTGCAACAAGATGGCAATGCATAATTCACATATATGGTAATTAGACACTAAACAGGTGGCATTCACACAAAGCATGTCTAAACTAATCAAATGACATAGCAATGCAAAACACCATACGCACGATATGAGCAACATAACCCTCCCAAGTCAGAGCACACACCTCGGGGGGGAAATAGGACTGGTCATCTGTCTCTGAATCCTTCTCTGAGCATAACCAGCGAGATATGCGCTTTGATAGCATAGTCTTCTCTGAAGACCTTGTTTTCACTCCAGAATTTTCCATCACCGTGTCAAATGGCTGATGCACGCGTAGAGTAGTTAAATGTACTAACATTGTTGACAAATGTAATACGTGAATTAAAAAAAAAGGATGGCCTGATATAATTCACATATAAGATGACTGGCTAAGTAAGATGGCATTGCAAAATTCACATATATGATCTTCTTCTTCTTCTTCTTCTTCTTCTTCTTCTTCTTCTTCTTCTTCTTCTTCTTCTTCTTCTTCTTCTTCTTCTTCTTCTTCTTCTTCTTCTTCTTCTTCTTCTTCTTCTTCTTCGTCTTCTTCTTCTTCTTCTTCTTCTTCTTCTTCTTCTTCTTCTTCTTCTTCTTCTTCTTCTTCTTCTTCTTCTTCTTCTTCTTCTTCTTCTTCTTCTTCTTCTTCTTCTTCTTCTTCTTCTTCTTCTTCTTCTTCTTCTTCTTCTAGGCTAGGCTGGGTGAGTTGGGGGCACGGGGTGGAGAGAGGGGTGAGAGAGAGGGGAAAGAGAGGGTGGGGCCACAGAGACAAAGAGGGGTAGACACCGTTAGTGGGCTCTTTCTTTTACTGTCCGGCAATGGACGACAAAGGTCCAATGAAAGACGGCAAAGAAGACCGACCTAGCCATCCGTGCCAATGGGGCCCACACAGCTCTTGGCCGTCGCCTTCTAGCTCCTGCCGTCGGTGGTGGCCGGCAACAAAAAAGCATTGACGGCAAATAGCCTTTTTGCCATCTGCCCTTTCTTTCTTGTCCGCTTTGGAAGCTGACAAAGAAGCCTCTTCTGCCGTCGGCAGCAGACGACAAAGAGGAGGCAGACGGCAAAATGCCAGATTCCAGTAGTGTTGGTTTTCAAAAACTGAGGGAAATACTTACGCTACTTTGCTGCATCACCCTTTCCTCTTAAGGGAAAACCAACGCATGCTCAAGAGGTAGCAGTTATGTGGGTGCAAACTTTGAGGGGACGAGGGTCCGCCTGCTAGGAGTCGGCTCCCTCATGCCCGCCTTCTGATGTCTTGTTGTCTTCTAGTAGCCGACCTCCTGGACCAGGCCGACTGCTCGTCTGGGAGGTGTGAGGGGTGCAGCTAGCCCCGATGTCTTGTAATACCATAGGGGGCCGATGAGGCTACCCGTGGTCATTTACTCCGACAGGGCGCGCCCTGTTACCTTGTCGTCTCCTCGTTTGCCTTCTGGTCTCCTCCCGAAGCTTCTAGGGTCTCTCTTGTCTTGTCAAGAAAAAAAATCATCAAAAAGTTTCATAGCGTTTGGACTTCGTTTGGTACAGATTTCCTGGAAACCGAAAACGGGCAAAAAAATAGCAACTTGCACTTGGCACTAGGTTAACAGGTTAGTGCAAAAAATGATATATAATCGCATACAAAACATCCAAGGTTGATACTATAATAGCATGGAACAATCAAAAATTATAAATACGTTGAGAGGTATCAGAGGCCAATGGATGATGGAGTTTATTGATGTTGTTTTCATAGTGCAGAGATGAGAGGCCGATTTCTTGGCATCTTTGGAGTTGTCTCATACGCTTGGCCTTGGGGATCTCAATTATGATTCGGTGTTCGGTCATCAAGTGACCTAGGAAGAGGCTGAAGAGGAGGTGGCCGATGTAGAAGAGGTTGATGATCCAATGGAGATTGAGACTCAATCGAGCATGAAGGTTAGGACTCACAACTACAACCAAGTTCAACATTTTGCTTTGTGTGATGCTTGGATGAACATCTCCATGGATGCAATGGTTAGTATGGTCCAATCCAACGACCATTTTTGGGCGAGAATTGTGGAGTGCTGCTACTTGTGAGCTGCGTTGGGATTTCCTTGAAGAGGAAATGATGATGTAGTATGCTACTTCTTGAGCTTGCGTTGATTTTTCCCTTGAAGAGGAACGGGTGATGTAGCAAAGTAGAGCTAAGTATTTCCCTCGCTTAAGAACCAAGGTATCAATCCAAAGACGAGGCACAAGCAAGTGTCCAATATATGCACCTCAAGACAAACTAACAAACACTTGCACACAACGCTTAAAAAAGGGGTTGTCAATCCCTTCGCGATCACGTAACAAGAGTGAGATCTAATAGAAATAGGTATAAAAGATAAATAAAAGAGCAAACTAAAGTAAATATAAATAAATTGCGTCAAGGTATTTTTGGGGTTTTTTGTTTATAGATATGAAAATATATGATGGAAAATAGACCCGGGGGCCATAGGTCTCACTAGAGGCTTCTCTCTTGAAGAAAACATACGGTGGGTAAACAAATTACTGTTGAGTAATTGATAGAGAAGTGCATAATTATGAAGACATCAAAGGCAATGATCATGAATATAGGCATCACGTCTGTGATAAGTAGACCGAAACAATTCTGCATCTACTACTATTACTCCACACATCGACCGCTATCCAGAATGCATCTAGAGTATTAAGTTCATAAAGAACGGAGTAACGCATTAAGTAAGATGACATGATGTAGAGGAATTAACTCAAGTAATATGATTAAAACCCCATCTTTTTATCCTTGATGGCAATAATACAATACGGGCCTTGCTGCCTCTACTGTCACTGGGAAAGGACACCACAAGATTGAACCCAAAGTTAAGCACTTCCCCATTGCAAGAAAAACAAATCTAGTTGGCCAAACCAAACCGATAGTTCGAAGAGAATTACAAAGATATCAAATCATGCATAAAATAATTCAGAGAAGATTCAAGTAACATTCATAGATAAGCTGATCATAAATCCACAATTCATCGGATCTTGGCAAACACACCACAAAAAGGTATTACATCAAATAGATCTCCAAGAGCATCGAGGAGAACATGGTATTGAGAATCAAAGAGAGAGAAGAAGCCATCTAGCTACTAGCTATGGACCCGTAGGTCTGAGGTAAACTACTCACGCTTCATCGGAAGGGCAATAGGGTTTATTTAGAAGCCCTCTGTGATCGAAGACCCCTCTGGCAGGGTGCCAGAAAAGGTCCCTAGACGGGTTCTCACGGGTACAGAAGGTTGCGGCGATGGAAAAGTGTTTTCGTGGACTCCTCTGGTGGTTTGGGAATATATGTGAATATATAGGCGAAAGAATTAGGTCAGGAGGGTCACAGGGGGGCCGACAAGACAGGGGCGCTCCCTCCACCCTTGTGGCCGCCTCGTGGCTCCTCCGACTTCATCTCCAAGTCTCATGGGTGTCTTCTGGTCCAATAAAAATCATCGTGAACGTTTTATTCTGTTTGGACTCCGTTTGGTATTCCTTTTCTACGAAACTCAAAAACAAGGAAAAAACGGAAACTGGCACTGGGCTCTAGGTTAATAAGTTAGTCCCAAAAATAATATAAAATAGCATATTAATGCATATAGAACATCTAAAACAAATAATATAATAGCATGTAACAATCAAAAATTATAGATACGTTGGAGACGTATCAAGCGTCCCCAAGCTTAATTCCTACTCGTCCTCGAGTAGGTAAATTATAAAAACAAAAATTTTGATGTGGAATGCTACCTAACATATTTATCCATATAATTTTTTATTTATTGTGGCATGAATGTTCATATCCATAAGATTCAAAACAAAAGTTTAATATTGACATAAAAACAATAATACTTCAAGCATACTAACAAGGCAATTATGTCTTCTGAAAATAACATGGTCAAAGAAAGCTTAGCCCTACAAAATCATATAGTCTGGCTATGCTCCATCTTCATGACACAAAATATTCCAAACCAAACACAACCCCGATGACAAGCCAAGCAATTGTTTCATACTTTTGATGTTCTCAAACCTTTTCAACTTTCAGGCAATACATGAGCGTGAGCCATGGAAATAGCACTATAGGTGGAATAGAATATGGTGGTTGTGGAGAAGACAAAAAGAAGGAGATAGTCTCACATCAACTAGGCGTATCAATGGGCTATGGAGATGCCCATCCATAGATATAAATGTGAGTGAGTAGGGATTGCCATGCAACGGATGCACTAGAGCTATAAGTTTATGAAAGCTCAAAAAGAAACTAAGTCGGTGTGCATCCAACTTGCTAGCTCATTAAGACCTAGGGCAATTTCAGGACGCCCATCGTTGGAATATACAAGCCAAGTTCTATAACGAAAAATTCCCACTAGTATATGAAAGTGACAACATAGGAGACTCTCTATCATGAAGATCATGGTGCTACTTTGAAGCACAAGTGTGGTAAAAGGATAGTAATGTGTTGCCCCTTCTCTCTTCTTCTCTCAATTTTTTCTTTTTTCTTTCTCTTTTTTTGGGCCTTCTCTTTTTTGATTTTGGCCTTTCCTCTTTTTTTACTTCCTCACATGGGACAATGCTCTAATAATGAAAATCAACACACTTTTATTTACTTACAACTCAAGAATTGCAACTCGATACTTAGAACAAAATATGACTCTATAAGAATGCCTCTGGCGGTGTACCGGGATGTGCAATGAATCAAGAGTAACATGTACGAAAGAATTATGAACGGTGGCTTTGCCACAAATACGATGTCAACTACATGATCATGCAAAGCAATATGACAATGATTATGCGTGTCATAATAAACGGAACAGTGGAAAGTTTCATTGCAATATATCTTGGAATGGCTATGGAAATGCCATAATAGGTAGGTATGGTGGCTGTTTTGAAGAAGGTATATGGTGGGTATATTGTACCGGAGAAAGTTGCGTGGTACTAGAGAGGCTAGCAATGGTGGAAGGGTGAGAGTGCGTACAATCCATGGACTCAAGATTAGTCATAAAGAACTCACATACTTATTGAAAAAATCTATTAGTCATCAAAACAAAGTACTACGCGCATGCTCCTTGGGGGATAGATTGGTAGGATAAGACCATTGCTCATCCCCGACCACCACTCATAAGGAAGACAATAAAAAATACCTCATGCTCCAACTTCGTTACATAACGGTTCACCATATGTGCATGCTACGGGAATCACAAACCTTAACACAAATATTTCTGAAATTCACAACTACTCACTAGCATGGCTCTAATATCACCATCTTTTTATCTCAAAACAATCATAAGGAATCAAACTTCTCATAGTATTCAATGCACTTTATATGAAAGTTTTTATTATATCCCTCTTGGATGCCTATCATATTAGGACTAAATTTATAAACAAAGAAAATTACCATGCTGTTTAAAGACTGTCAAAATAATATAAGTGAAGCATGAGAGTTCATTAATTTCTATAAAATAAAGCCACCGCCATGCTCTAAAAAGAAATAAGTGAAGCACTAGAGCAAAATTGCCTAGCTCAAAAGATATAAGTGAAGCACATAGAGTATTATAATAAATCACGATTCATGCGTGTCCCTCTCAAAAGGTGTGTACAGCAAGTATGATTATGGCAAACAAAAAACAAAGACTCAAATCATACAAGACGCTTCAAGCAAAACACATATCATGTGGTGAATAAAAATATAGCCTCAAGTAAAGTTACCGATAGACGAAGACGAAAGAGGGGATGCCTTCCGGGGCAACCCCAAGCTTAGGCTCTTGGTTGTCCTTGAATATTACCTTGGGGTGCCTTGGGTACTGTAAAGCAATAGATGAGAATTTATGATGGGTACTTGGTGTGTCTTGACTTGGCGTACATCACCCCGGCAACGGCGCCAGATATTCTTCCTGCTACTTCTTGAGCTTGCGTTGTTTTTCCCTTGAAGAGGAAAGGGTGATGCAGCAAAGTAGAGATAAGTATTTCCCTCAGTTTGAGAACCAAGGTATCAATCCAGTAGGAGACAACGCACAAATCACCGAATACCTGCACAAACAATCAAACAACTTGCACCCAACGCGATAAAGGGGTTGTCAATCCCTTCACGGTTACTTGCAAAAGTGAGATCTGATAGAGATAGATAAACGATAAAGTAAATATTTTTGGTATTTTTGGTTTATAGATCAGAAAGTAAAAGATTGCAAAATAGTAGATCGGAAACTTATATGATGGAAAATAGACCCCGGGGCCATAGGTTTCACTAGAGGCTTCTCTCATGATAGCAATAGTATGATGGGTGAACAAATTACTGCCGAGAAATTGAATGAAAAGCGCAAAGTTATGACGATATCTAAGGCAATGGTTATGGAATATAGGCATGACATCCATGTCAAGTAGACCAAAACGATTCTGCATCTACTACTATTACTCCACACATCGACCGCTATCCAGCATGCATCTAGAGTATTAAGTTCATAAAGAACGGAGTAACGCATTAAGTAAGATGACATGACGTAGAGGAATTAAATCAAGCAATACGATGAAAACCCTATCTTTTAATCCTCGATGGTAACAATACAATACGTGCCTTGCTACCCCTACTTTCACTGGGAAAGGACACCACAAGATTGAACCCAAAGCTAAGCACTTCTCCCATTGCAAGAAAAACAATCTAGTTGGCCAAACCAAACCAATAGTTCGAACAGAATTACAAAGATATCAAATCATGCATAAAAGAATTCAGAGAAGATTCAAATAATATTCATAGATAAGCTCATCATAAATCCACAATTCATCGGATCTCGGCAAACACATCGCAAAAAGGTATTACATTGAATAGATTTCCAAGAACATCGAGGAGAACATGTTATTGAGAATCAAAGAGAGAGAAGAAGCCATCTAGGTACTAGCTATGGACCCGTAGGTCTGTGGTAAACTACTCACGCTTCATTGGAAGGGCAATAGGGTTGACGTAGAAGCCCACCGTGATCGAATCCCCCTATGACAGGGTGCCAGAAAAGGTCCCTAGATGGGATCTCACGGGAACAGAAGGTTGCGGCGCTGGAAAAGTGTTTTCGTGGAATCATCTGGTGTTTTGGGAATATATGTGAATATATAGGCGAAAGAATTAGGTCAGGAGGGTCAATGGGGGCCCACAAGATTCAGTATTGGTAAGAGGAGCAATCGGAGTGCTAAGGAAATCATTATTGTTGGTATTGGTAAAGTCACATAATTTGGTATTATCTTGAGCCATCGTGACAAACAAGCAATCCAACACACGAGCAAACAAAAAGCAAGCGAGAAAAAGGAAAAAAGAGAGGGCGAATAAAATGGCAAGGGTGAAGTGGGGGAGAGGAAAACGAGAGGCAAATGGCAAATAATGTAATGCGGGAGATAAGGGATTGTGATGGGTACTTGGTATGTTGACTTTATGTAGACTCCCGGCAAGCGGCGCATGTAAATTCTTCTTGCTACCTCTTGAGCCTGCGTTGGATTTCCTTGAAGAGGAAAGGTGATGCAAAGACAAGATGGCGTAAGTATTTCCCTCAGTTTTGAGAACCAAGATATCAATCCAAAGATAGGCTACGCCAGCGAGTCCCTCGTATTCCGGCACAAAACAAATAACTCCTCGCAACCAATGCAATAAGGGGTTGTCAATCCCTTCACGGTCACTTACGAGAGTGAGATCCGATAGATATGATAGGATAATATTTTGGTATTTTTGTGATAAAGATGCAAAAGTAAAATAAAAGCAAAGTAAAAAAGCAAAGGCAATAATAAAGTGTTGGAAGATTAATATGATGAAGATAGACCGGGGGCCATAGGTTTCACTAGTGGCTTCTCTCGTGAGCATAAGTATTTTACGGTGGGTGAACAAATTCTTGTTGAGCCATTGATGTAATTGAGCATAGTTATGAGAATATCTAGGTATGATCATGTATATAGGCATCACGTCAGAGACAAGTAGACCGACTCCTGCCTGCATCTACTACTATTACTCCACTCATCGACCACTACCCAGCATGCATCTAGAGTATTAAGTTCATGAAAACAGAGTAACGCCTTAAGCAAGATGACATGATGTAGAGGGATAAATTCATGCAATATGATAAAAAAACCCATTTTGTTATCCTCGATGGAAACAATACAATATGTGCCTTGCTGCCCCTCATCACACCGGGAAAGGACACCGCAAGATTGAACCCAAAGCTAAGCACTTCTCCCATTGCAAGAAAAACCAATCTAGTAGCCCAAACCAAACCGATAATTCAAGAGACTTGCAAAGATAACCAATCATACATAAAAGAATTCAGAGAAGATTCAAATATTGTTCATAGATAATCTTGATCATAAACCCACAATTCATCTGTCTCAACAAACACACCGCAAAAAAAAGAAGATTACATCAAATATATCTCCACGAGAGAGGGGAGAACAATGTATTGAGATCCAAAAAGAGAGAAGAAGCCATCTAGCTACTAACTATGGACCCGAAGGTCCGAGGTAAACTACTCACACTTCACCTGGAGGGGCTATGGTGATGATGTAGAAGCCCTCCGTGGTGGATGCCCCTCGGTGGAGCTCGAACAGGCCCCAAGATGGGATCTCGTGGGCATGTAAGGAAGGTTGCGGCGGTGGAATTAGGTTTTGGCTCCAGATCTGATCGTTTGGCAATGCGAGGTATATATAGGAGGAAGAAGTACATCGGTGGAGCAACATGGGGCCCATGAGGGTGGAGGGCACGCCCCCTACCTTGTGCCCTCCTCGAAGCTTCCTTGACTTAGAGTCCAAGTCTCCTGGATCACGTTCGGTGAGAAAATCATGTTCCCGAAGGTTTCATTCCATTTGGACTCTGTTTGATATTCCTTTTCTGCAAAACTCTGAAATAGGCAAAAAAACAGCAATTCTGGGGTAGGCCTCCGGTTAATAGGTTAGTCCCAAAAATAATATAAAAGTGGAAAATAAAGCCCAATATTGTCCAAAACAGTAGATAATATAGCATGGAGCAATAAAAAATTATAGATACGTTGGAGACGTATCAGGCATCATGCCCGAGACAAGTATAATGACTCCTACCTGCATCTACTACTATTACTCCACCCATCGACCGCTATCCAGCATGCATCTAGAGTATTAAGTTCATAAGAAACGAAGTAACGCCTTAAGCAAGATGACATGATGTAGACAAAGTAAATCCAATCACTATGAATAAAATCCATCATTTTCCCCTTAATGGCAATAATACAAATACGTGTCTTGTCCCCTTCTTTCACTAGGATATAGATCACCGAAAGATTGAACCCATTATAAAGCACCTCTCCCATTGCAAGATAAATCAATCTAGTTGTCCAAACCAAACACATAGATCAGAGAGAAATACAAAGCTATAAAAATCATGCATAAAAGAATTTAGAGAAGACTCAACTAATATTCATGAATAATCTGATCATAAACCCACAATTCATCGGATCCCAACAAACACACCACAAAATAAGATTACATCGAATAGATCTCCAAGAACATTTAGGAGAACATTGTATTGAAGATCAAGGAGAGAGAACAAGCCATATAGATACTAGCTGTGGACTTGTAGGCATGTGGTAAGCTACTCACACATCATTGGAAGGGCAGCAAGGTTGATGTAGAAGCCCTCCGTGATCGATTCTCTCTCCGGCAGAGTACTGGAAAAGGCCTCCAGATGGGATCACGGAAGAACAGAAACTTGCGCCGACGGAAAATGTATTTTTGGATGGCTCTCTGATGTATTGGAAATATTTGGGAATTTATAGAGGTGGAATTAGGTCAAGAGGCGCCACGAGGGGCCCACAAGCCTAGGGGCGCGCCTACCCCCCTGGGCGCACCTCCTGAGCTTGTCGCTCCCTCATGGCCCTTCAGGTCTTCTCCCGAACCTTCTAGGCTCCCTTCTGGTCGAGAAAAAATCAATTCAAAGTTTGTTGTCCGTTTGGACTCTATTTGATATTGATTTTCTGAAAAGCCAAAAAAAAGCACAAAACAACAACTGGCTCTGGGAACTAGGTTAATAGGGTTGTCCAAAAAATTGTTATATAATTACAAAAAATTGCATATAAAACATGCGAGATTGATACTATAATATCATGGAACAATCAAAAATTATAGATACGTTGGAGACGTATCAAGCTTCCCCAATCTTAATTTCTGCTCGTCCTCGAGTAGGTAAATGATAAAAATAGAATTTTTTATGTGGAATGCTGCCTAACATGTTCATCATGTAATCTTTCTTTTATGGTATGAATATTAGATACGAATGATTCAAACAATAGTCTATAGATTGACATAAAGACATTAATACTCAGGCATACCAACAAATAATCATGGCTTATAAAATATAAATGCTAAAGAATGCTATCTTTTGGGGATATAACCCCACGGTATGACCCGCCCGTTCAGGGCCGGGTTATACAGTGGCGACTCAAAATATGGCGTCAGTCAAGCAAGCCACGATGACCAAGAGTTTGGAGGTTCAAAAGGCGAGTTGCCAAGTGGGCTGGCTCATGGCCCAGAACCTAAGATGTCGTCTCACTACAAGAAGAAGGGAAGTCCCTTTCCTTGGAAGGTAAGATAAGTAGGAAACAGATTAGAGCATGGGTCGACATGACCCGGACTCATTCAGAAGCCTGTGGCCTCGACTTGTATATAAAGGGGAGCCCCTGAGGTAGAAGGACTAAGTTACAAGCTCTCGAGTACTAGGATAGCCAAGTTGCACCCTTGTAATCGAGATCTCATGCAATAATCAAATCAAGCAGGAAGTAGGCTATTACCTCCATCAAGAGGGGCCAAACCTGGGTAAATGCTTGTCTCTCGATTCCGATCAACCCCGTTCAAGCTACTACCTCGCGGCAATGGCTCCATGACTAATTCCTTTCGCGAGGACTTCTGTCGTGACAAAACCACGATAGTTGGCGCCCACAATTGGGATATCGCTTGGTGGTGTTGAGTTCTTGGAGGGAGCTCTCCCAGAGATCAAGGGATATGCGATCGGACGCATGACCAAGAGTCACCACGGCAAGCTTTACATCGACGATTCAGGCTGGGGCCCCAAGTTCGGCTCAATCGAGTACGGGTACCGGGTCACCTTCGGCACGATCCACGTCTTCATCAGCAAGATCTGTGAATTAGAACCCGAGCCGGGCATCTGCACCGACATCATCGAGCCGGTTCGGCACATGCAACCCGCCCGGGCTCAAGCCGGTCGGAACCATGTCTTCATCGACTTCACCCCAGGCGGTTGATCTCGTGGATAACTCCGCATCTGGTGGGGACACCCTTGTCTACTCCGATGGAGAGTCATTGGTCGGGGACACTAAGTGGATTCTCCTGCTGATGACAGCAGACTTGGGGCTGCTCTGAACACGAGCCGGCCCCGGTCGATCGCGAACCGCCCCGTTGGACCACCATCTACATGGCAGGCACTTTGCTGGCCCTTGACTCTACTGCAGCACATGCCATAGGGGGACCCGATTTCCGACTATAGATCCAAGCGATTCCGGCTTGGGTCCAAGCCGCCAAATTTCAAGTCCTTTCAAAGCTACCCACGTCATTGACAATGCTCCTAGAGTTACCAGTAACAGCGGAGAACCAATAGGAGCGCAATGTGGACATAGCTAAAATTCATGAGCAGATGGCTAAGGCTCAGGAGGATATCAACGCTGAGAATGCTCGCATGTTGCAGCTATGGGCCCAGATTCGCAATGAAGCAGAGGGTCTGAGAAAAGAGGCTTGGCGCCTAGGTCTATGGAAAAACTCTTCAGATGTGGTTCACAGGAGGAGGCACGTGAGCTGCCTGCCCCGTGATTATGAGCCTATGCGTTTGATTAACACACCAGCGTCGGGGGATGGGGCAAGCACCCTAGGAGCTCTAGTAGAGCCCCAGCCAAACCGGGTTGTACCCCAGGATGGAGATGGGCGGCCACCCCAGCTCGGCTCGTCACCGGCTCAAAGAACGCCAACTCGAGCCAAGACAAGGTCTCACCACTGGTCCTAACGACCCCAGACCGTTTTGTGACACCGGCGGGTCATTTTTCTAACCTAGTCAATAACCTGCTGGCGGCAGCTACCAACCTCGTCGCACTTCCGATCACGGGGAATACCCCAGTTGAGATCGAGGCCCTATACGCCATCGAGATGTTGAAGATTGCAGTTGCCTGTCAAGCAAATTATTCATACAACCAGCATCGACTCCACTCCACCCCGCACCCAAGCCGCAGTAGAAGTCTCCATGTTGAGTCGCCGACAATCTCTAGCAGTGCCCAACGGAGACATGAGCAGATGTGCGACCCACCTCGGCTTGGAGCCCTAGACGCTCAGGAGATCATCGACAAAGCCTGCGCACGGCGGGAAGCATAAGAAACCAATACGGTGGCTCAACCATCACCCACTTCAACTCCTTTGGCCTTGCAGGGGGTAGGGTCGAGTACCATAAACATTGGGATTCCGTGCCTGGTGCCGGCTCTGCGAAACGAGCGCATGCCTAAGGATTTCAAAGGCCCTCGTAAGATCTCCAATTACATAGTTGACCTTGAGTCGGCGGCTCGGACTGAGAGTTACGAATCGCCATCGACATGCTGGATGTTAGCGACGCCGTTTGTCCTAAGTATTTAACCATGATGCTGGAGGGGCCAACTCGTACTTGGTTGAAGAACTTGCCCCCTAATTCCATCAACACTTGGTCAGAGTTGAGGGAATGTTTCGTCAAACACTTCCAAGGAACCTGTGAGTGCCCAATGACAATTGTCGATTTACAACATTGTGTCCAGTGCGAGGGTGAATCAGCTCATCATTGGTCTCACCGGGTCGCAGAAATCATCTACTCTTCCGACGGCATATTGAGTGCCCAAGACGTCTTAATTTTGGAGAAGAACTGCCATTTTGATCCTTTGGTTCAGAAGCTTGGGCACCTCAAGCGGACGATTCAGGACATGGGAGGTCTCATGGATGTCCTTACCAGATACGCTAAGTCAGGTACCACAACGGATCCCACGTCGGATGACGAAAAGGCCGGCAAAGGCAAGAAAAATGATGGTGGCAAGGGACAGGAGCAGAACAGCTCCGACTACAACGGCAACCATGGCAATCAGGGCAATGGCAAAAAACGCAAAAACCCGGAGGGTGGCTCAGACTTTGATGGAAACACCAATACTGGTTTCAATGGCCAAAGACGGAATAATTCCAGGAGGCCATTCAATGCAAATAAATCTCGCAATTTCGAGGAAGCCCTCAAAGGTCCATGTCCCAAGCACAGTACTCAGGATAAGCCAATGAACCATTCTTGGGAAAGCTGTCATATTATGCAGCAATTTCTCAATCAAGCTTACCAGAATCACCATGGTGGCGGCGGCGGAAACCCAGGGCAACTTGGGGCTGGCGGCTCAGGATCCGGTTTTCCTGGAGCTGGCTCATCCGATGGTTTCCATGGTCCTGACGTCTCTAGATCGGGTCTGGCAACCACGGAGGTGGAAATCAACATTCTGGCCAAGGTACTCAGTAGCAGGGCAACCAGTCAGGTTTTAGAGCGATCCTAAGCATTTAAATAGTGGGCAGTATCACGTCTTTATGACTAGCACCTGCAAGCAGGATAGCAAACTCCAGAAGCGTGTTGTCAACCTGGTTGAACCGGCTGTTCCTGAATATTTGAATTGGTCAGAACAAACAGCCACTTGGAGGAGGGCAGATCATCCCTCCCCCCCCCCCCTACCAGGTTGAGAATTCGAGTTGTTTGGCCTTGGTGGTGGCACCTCAGGTCGATGGCTATAAGCTTACCAAGGTGTTGATGGATGGAGGAAGAAGTATCAACATCTTGTACTATAATACTTTTAGGCGCAAGAATTTGTTAGAAAAACAGCTCCTGCCATCCTCAACCTTTTTCACAGGATCGTTCCTGGAAAGTCTGCCTATCCCATAGGGAGGATTAAACTGGAAGTTGCGTTTGGCAACGAGTATAATTACATAACAGAGTTTTTGACGTTTGATGTGGTCATGCTTATGACACTTATATGACGATAATTGTGACAAAACCCGGTATCATCATAGATGTGGTGGCTCCTACTTCTATGACAAAAAATCATGACAGAAAATGGGCTTTTCGTCCTGGGCGGGCTCAGGACGCACCTGCATGACATTCTTTGGGCTGTCCATGACGGAAAAAATCGTGGTAGAAGCGAGGGCGAGGAAAATTTCGGGGAGTTCCCGGGTACGGTGTGTGGTCGGGGCTGAGCGATGCACGGATGTTTGTGCGTTTCTCTCGTACATGTACGCGTGTGTGTGTGCGAGGCATTGGGCTCTAACTGAACCCGAGCGAGGCGTTGGGCTCTAACTGAACCCGAGCGATTGCACTAGCTACGTTACTAAACCCCGATCAATCCCTTGGCTGTTAACTGAACCCGAGTGATTCCTTCACTATTGCTAATCAAGCCGATCAAGCTCCTCTTGATGAATAGTCCCTGGTGGGGGTTGGATGAAGAGTTCCTAGTGGAGGTTGGATGAACAGGATCCCGTGATAGTAGAGGTTGTTGCCGCTGGATGAACAAGATCCCGATCGAGGAGGTGGGGGTGGATGAACAGTAGCCGGTGGAGGGACCCCGTGGAGGGCTGGTTGAACAGGACCCCATGGAGGGTTGGTTGAACAGTAGCCGGTGGAGAGCTGGTTGAACAGTAACCGATAGACGAAGACGAAAGAGAGGATGCCTTCTGGGGCATCCCCAAGCTTAGGCTTTTGGTTGTCCTTGAATTTTACCTTGGGGTGCCTTGGGCATCCCCAATCTTAGGTTCTTTCCACTCCTTATTCCAAAATCCATCAAATCTTTCCACAAAAACTTGAAAACTTCACAACACAAAACTTCAACAGAAAATCTCATGAGCTCCGTTAGTATAAGAAAATAAACCACCACTTTAAGGTACTGTAATGAAATCATTCTTTATTTATACTGGTGTTAAACATACTGTATTCCAACTTATCTATGGCTCATACCCCCCGATACTACTCATAGATTCATCAAAATAAGCAAACAACACACGGAAAACAGAATCTGTCAAAAACAGAACAGTCTGTAGCAATCTGTAACTTTCGAATACTTCTGTAACTCCAAAAATTCTTAAATAAATTGGTGGATGTGAGGAATTTGTCTATTAATCATCTGCAAAAAGAATCAATCTAAAATCACTCTCCAGTAAGAAATAACAGCTAATCTTGTGAGCGCAAAAGTTTCTGTTTTTTACAGAAGATCGCAAAGACTTAACCCAAGTCTTCCCGAAGTTTCTACTTGGCACAGACACTAATTAAAACATAAATCTATTGGAACACGCGGTACGCTACGCTAGCGCCAAATAAAATTTTCTACAACGCACCCAAGATCATGCTGCTGGAAATAGATCACGGGATTGGGTTTACCACTAGACGCCCAGTCACCGTAGCGGAAGTAGAGTTGGTGATGCGTGTAGCCAATCTCCCGAGCCGTCTCCTCCTCGCGTCGTCGATCTCCCACGAACAGCGAAGACCCGTGAAAGGTTATCTCCCATGAACGGCGCCTCGCGGTTCCCTCGAACGGTTTGTCCAAGCACCGCAAATGCGATGCCTCCAAGGTATCCACACGTGCGGGGTGCAGCGGCGGGCGGCGGGCTGCTAGGTCCGGTCGCACGTCATGGGCGTGGGGAGTGGCGTCGGCTATCGAGGGTTGGATCAAGATCAACCCTAAGTGGTGCGCCCACTCCCCTTTATATAGACCACCGAGGTGGGCTCAACACTTGAGCCCACTAGGAGTCTGCGTCCATCTTCCACTCAGATCCAATCCGAATGGACTGTAGCCCCTTAAGCGTGCGACCCTATAGGTTCACGTACACATGGACATGACCAAGTCGATAGTTAGTAGCAGCTCCTAGCAGAACATGCCAACTCTCATGTATGCATAAAGTCGTTTGACAAACCTCGACAATGTGTCATATGCAACATTCCTTTTGCCTCATGATATTTGTTATCGAGCTCAAGGCGAGTAGTTGTCACCCTTGTGATAGCTCGACCTCTCTTCTCGAAACCGTGATACAGATTCCCGAACTGGGTTAACACTTAACCCAAGACGCATGGCCATGCTTTCTGAATCTGAGCACTCGAGAGGGCCCAGAGAATATCTCTCCAAATAGGAGGGGCAAATCCCATCTTGGTCAACCATGTCTCAAGGCATGTCTCACGACTCACCCGAAAGCTACCTTTATAACTACCGATTCTGCCACGCAAAGAGCGCTTTGATAGACCCTAAGTGAGTCGATCCTCATCTCGAGAACATGTGAGGACCTCAGGTCTAGGACATGGCATAGACATTGTACTTGAGACTAACAGATGACAATCTCTCGCTGCGTCTCAAAGTGGGTCTGTCCGACTCGGTGATCTCCATCCCCGAGTCTGTACTATCGGTTTAGCATCTCCATGCACATTACTTGTGAAACATAGTCATCAACCGAGTTGTATACTAGTCAAGGATATGTGTCTGCATAACCTTATCAACTAGGGACCATTAGAACAATCATCATACAATACATAGTTCCACAAACAAGTCACATACTTATTGATACATATCATTGATGATGTTCAAGGACAATACAAAGGACTCATGAATACATATTGAAATATCATCATCACATGATTGCCTCTAGGGCATATCTCCAACAGTCTCCCACTTGCACTAGAGACAACCATGTAAGCATCTTATGCCCATGGAGCTCATGTGCGCCTCATGCTTCGGCCGTGGGAGAGGCTTCGTCAATGGATCAGCAACATTTGCATCCGTGTGTACCTTGCATATGTTTACATCACCTCTTTCGACAATGTCGCAAATAAGGTTAAAACGCCTCAGTATGTGATGGGTTTTATGATGGTTTCGTGGTTCCTTGACTTGCGCAATGGCACCACTATTATCACAATAGAGGTCTAATGTCTTAGACGCGCCCTCAACTACACCAAGATTTCTTCACCCAAACACCCTCTTTTGCACCTTCAAAAGCCGCAATGTACTCAGCCTCTGTTGTAGAATCAGCTACCGTATCTTGCTTGGAGCTCCTCCACCACTTCCTCCTCTGCTCGTAATGAACACAAACCCAGATTGCGATCGACTTTCATCCCTATCCGCTTTGGAAACTAGCATCGGTGTAACTCTTTACAACGAGCTCATCCTCACCTCCATAAACTGTGAACATATCCTTAGTCCTTCTCAAGTACTTAAGGATATTCTTAATCATTGTCCGATGACTCTCACCTTGATCAGCCTGGTATCTGCCCACCACGCTAAGAGCAAAACTAACATCGGGACGAGTACATACCATAGCATACATGATGGACCCAACAGCCGTAGCATACGGAATCCCATTCATGCGTCTTCGCTCATCAGGAGTCGTAGGACTCTGAGTCTTGCTAAGACAAATACCATGTGACATGGGCAACAAACCTTTCTTGGCATCTTGCATGTTGAACCGCTTCAACACCTTGTCAATATACACACTCTGGCTTAATCCAATAAGCCTCCTCAATCTATCTCTATAGATCTTGATTCCCAAAATGTAAGCTGCTTCTCCCAAGTCCTTCATAGAAAAACTATTTTCAATGAGTCCTTGACAGATTCAAGCATTTGAACATCATTTCCAATCAATATTATGTCATCCACATATAAGATCAGAAATGCGACTGAGCTCCCACTGACCCTTTTGAATACACAATGATCACAATCATTCTTGATGAAGCCAAACTCTTTGACTACTTCATTAAAACGATTGTTCCAATTCTGAGATGCTTGCCTCAATCCATAAATGGATCTCTGAAGCTTGCATACCATGCTATACTTCTTCGGATCGAAAAAACTCTCTGGCTGTGTCATATACACATCCTCGGTTAAATTCCATTAAGGAAAGCCGTTTTAACATCTATCTGCCATATCTCATAGTCGAAATATGCTACTATAGCAAGAATGATCCAAATTGATTTAGGCATCGCTACCGGTGAGTAAGTCTCATCGTAGTCAACTCCTTGAACTTGTCGATAACCTTTAGTGACAAGTCGAGCCTTATGGACTGTGACATTTCCATCCATATCAGTTTTCTTCTTAAAGATCCACTTGCACTCAATGGCTCGAACGCCATCTGGCATATCAACCAAGTTCCAAACTTGATTGTCATCCATGGACTTTAACTCGGATCTCATGGCCTCAAGCCATGACTGAATCGTGGCTCTCCATCGCTTCAGATACGTGAGTCGGCTCGTTGTTCTCCAAGAACAACACATTGCAGTCATGCAAATTTCGCAACCTTTCCAACCTCTGTGGAACCGGTGTCGACTCCACTACGGGTTCCCTGACTAACTCCGATGTGAAAGTATCACCTACCGAAACGTCCCCGTGTGGTTCTTGAATTTATTCGAGTCGGACCGTCCTCCCACTAGCCTTCCGATTGAGAAACTCTTTCTCAAGGAAAACTCCATGTCGAGCGACAAACACTTTGCCCTCCTCACGGTTGTAGAAGTAATATCCCAAGGTTTCCCTTGGATATCCCACAAATATGCACTTGTCCGATTTGGGTGTGAGCTTATCTGACTGGAGTCGCTTGAAATATGCTTCACATCCCCAAACTTTCAGAAAAGACAAATTGTGACTCTTCGCAGTCCATATCTCATATGGTGTCTTATCTACGCACTTAGATGGTACCCTCGCTTAGTGTGAAAGCTGCAGTTTCTAGAGCGTATCCCCAAAATGACAAGGGTAAATCCGACCGACTCATCATCGATGAGACCATGTCCAACGAGGTTCGATTCCTCCGTTCGACACACCATTTCTCTGCGTGCATCTGAAGGAGCCGAGTTGTGGAACTATTCCACGACTCTTCAGATGATCATCAAACTCCTGGCTCATATACTCACCGCCACGATCAGATCGTAGAAGTTTGATTCTCTTGCCAAGTTGATTTTCCACTTCATTCTGAAACTCCTTGAACTTTTCAAAAGTTTCTGACTTGTGCCTCATCAAGTAAACATATCCATATCTACTCAAGTCATCGGTGAAAGTCATGAAGTATTGGAAACCACCTTTGGCTGTCGTGCTCATTGGTCCACATACATCACTATGTATAAGTTCCAACAGCCCGGACGCCCTCTCACAACTCTTTGCAAAAGGAGTCTTAGTCATCTTACCGAGTAGGCAAGACTCGCATGTCTCGAATGATTCAAACTCAAATGAAGTTAGAATTCCATCATCATGGAGCTTCTTATGCGCTTTTGACTAATGTGTCCTAGTCGAAAATGCCAGATGTAAGTCGGATTTATCTCATTAGGCTTATGCCTCTTGACATTTATGTTATAGACTGATTCACCTTCAAGATCTAGGATAAATAACCCATTCACAACGGGTGCAAAGCCATGAAACATATTATTCAAGTAAATAGAACAACCATTGTCCTTAATACCGAATTCATAACCTTGTCTCATCAAACATGGGGCAGAAATAATGTTTCGACTCAAAGCAGGAACATAATAACAATTATCAAGTTCCATTACAAATCCTGAAGGTAAATTAAGTTGCATAGTGCCGACGGCCAATGCAGCAACTCTGCTTTATTCTGACGCCAGATGTCGACTTCTCCTCTTGCGACATTCCTAGTTCTCGCTTAGCCCTCGTGCATCGAAGTTGCATATGTGAACAACCGATCCGGTATCATATACCCAAGAGCTACCAGAAACATTAGCAAGATTAATGTCTATAACATATACAACAAGTGTACCTGAAGAAGAAGTCATACTTCCAGTATTCTTGCCCTTCTCGGAAAGCCACTTGCTGTAGTTCCTTTTCCAATGTCTGGGTTCCTTGCAATGAAAGCAAATACTCCCCGAGGTCGTCCCTGACTCAGGCGCAGCGGCGATAGTTGGAATTGCCTCCTTCTCCTTGCCCTTTTCCTTAGCCTTTTCTTGGACCAGCTCTTCTTGAACTTAGTCAATTTCGCACCATCAACACTTGACGATGCGTTCCTTTCTTGATATCCTGCTCTGCCACTTTGAGCATCCCATGCAATTCAGTGAGCTTCTTTTCCATCCCATGCATATGGTAGTTCGAGATGAACGGGCCATGGCTATTCGGAAGAGAACCCAAAATTCTATCTGTGGACAACTCATCCCCAAGTGGGAAGCCCAGCCTATCCAGAGCTTGCATGAACCCGATCATCTTGATCACATGCGGGCTCAGTGGATCACCCTCTTTCAGCTTACAATCCATCAAGGATCGCCAGACGTTGAACCTTTCGGTCCTAGCCTGCATTTGAAACATGCTCTTAAGGTTCTCGATCATATCGAAAGCCTCAATATTTTCGAACTGCTGCTGCAGATCGGGCTCCATAGAAGCCAGCATGAGACAACTGATCTCGTTTGATTCATCAACGAGTTTCTGGTAGGCATTTCTGGCTGTTGCATTAGCATTATCGGTAGGTTCCTCTGGAAGCGTATTCTCTACAACTTGTTCCTTTTTCTCATGCCTAAGAACAATTCTCAGGTTTCTATACCAGGTGGTAAAGTTTGTTCCATTCAATTTATCTTTTTCCAGGATTGATTTCAACGCAAAAGGGGTAACTTGAGTAGGTGGTGCCATTGATGTACAAATGTAAATATGCAAAACACTAAGACATGTATTCATGAAGAGTAATTCATATTAAACATTTTAATAAGATCATTACTCCCACTAAAATCAACATCCCTCGGTTGATACTTAGTGATTCAAGATCCAAGATCAACATGTCAACTAGTGAGCTTTTGCATCACCGCTAGAGGACAAGATCACTCGGTAAGCAACTCTTGCTAATCGTATCTCCATACGACTCTTGTTGTTGGGGACTCTCATGCCTCGCCAACTGTCGGTGTACAAAAAGAGGGGTACACTTTTTGTACCCCTATAACTCGGCACGGCAGCCCGAGCCATGGGCACCACCAAGACCGAAAGCAAGGCAAGGGAGGTGAGCCAAGGTAAGGCCAAGCTCGAAGGAGCAGAACGACGCCAAGACCAAGACCACAAAGAGCAAAGGGGATAAAGCGGACTCCCGGCAAGATCCTTGCCGGAGGCGGTTCAACAAACCGGCAAGACCCTTGCCGTGGCAGCTCGCCCACACCCACGGAGCGAATCACCCTTGAGTCCACCGCCCCCATGGGGCAAGGATTCGGAGACATCCCCATGGTGGCATGCAGATCTTTGTGAAGACATTCAAGATCAGATACACACTATAGAAGATGACGACCCTTGGCGGGATCCCAGCCAAGGAGGACTGATAAGGCCCGGCAAGAGCCTTGCCGGGATGACAAGGCGCCCGGCAAGAAGACCCTTGCCGGGCTACGGCGAGGCCCTTTGCTAAGAACACCCGTAGGGCCACCATCGTGCCCACGCCAATCAAACCTCCACCACCGCTTGCATGCAGTGCCGACCCAACCAGTTGTGCGAGGCACTGCGTGGCGGCAAGCGGATCTTCGTGGAGACCCACCACCACGCCACCTCACCGTCGCCTACATGGCACCGCTGGCACCGGCTGGCAGAGCGCATGTCAACATCGAAAGGGAGCGCGACGACGAGACAGGCTCTCCCCGCCTCGATAAAGCAAGGACACCTAAGCAAGACGCATTAAAGGCGCCTTGTCATGTAATGCGAGGATAACCGTGATCATCGCAGCCTTTCCACCTCCCCGTGTGCCCTTTGTGGCAACCCCTTTCCCTATAAAAGGAGGCCCAAGGCGACTGTGAGGAGGATTCGCTTTTTGGAGCTCCTCACGCCCCATTGCTAGTTCAAGAACACAGATAAACAAACCACCAAAGCAGGAGTAGGGTTTTATGCATCCTCGCGGCCCGAACTCGGATAAGGAAACCGTGGTGGTATCTGTTTGATCTGCTCTTCTCACGCACCCTGCGTCTCATTATCGTAGTAGGGATTCTTGTGATCCCATAAGTGTTGTTCCCACCGACATCTTTGGCGCGCTGTAGGGGAGCGCGGTTGTGAGAATCGGTTCTAGCGATTAGTTCGACGCTTTCTTCATCGTCATGGCGCCCAAGAAGAAGATGACGGTGGCGGTCTGGCCCGCTTGAAGCCGAACATCCTGGCCCCTGGCGCGGGCGAGCAGCGGACCGGGTCGCCGAAAAGGACCCGGGCGCCGTTCGCGAACACCAACACCGGCCCCAAAGAACCGAAGTTTGGGAGGCGGCGATGTTCGCGGCGCCGGTAACGGGCCGCACGCCGCCAAATCCAAAGACGGAGCCAGGCCCTCCACGGGTGGCGCGTGGCCTTCCAAGATCGCTGCCACCCCGCCCAAAGGCGACGCGAGGGCTTCCAAGACTCCCACGCCGGTGCCGACGGCGCGCTCCTCTCAAGCGGCGCGCGACGAACGGCATAATCACGCCGAGACCCCAAGGCCGCCAGCGGAAAGAGCCCCAGAAGCGCCACTCTCGGGATTTAGAAGACCTGCCCGCCGCCGAGGCGCCGGTGAAGATGGGATGCGATCAGGTCGTGGATAGAGCTCCTTCTCACATGGTCAAGTCGAAGCGCCGTCACGATCCGCGGCAGGTTTCGCTGCCACCAACGCGCCAGCGCTAGAAGCGCTGGCGGCAGCGATTGCTCCTCGATTTTCCTCCCACTACGGGGAAACTCGACGAATGGAGAGCCACTATCCGAAGCTTGTTGCGGTGGCCAACAAAGACGAACCGAGTCCGGTGGAGCCCCCGGGTCGACGCTCCGACGGAGTCCCACGCACCAGTGGCAGGAAAGCCGGCAGCGCCGCGACCACGGTGCACTCGCCTCCTCCTCGCCCGGTACCGCGGACGCCAGCCCGTCGCGACGTTACGGGCGACGAAATCTCCATAGCATCGTCCGACCCGCGGGCCCACTGTGACCAGCGCCAAGTTCTTCGGGAACGAGAACATGAAGACGCTCGAACCACTATCGAAGGCCGCGAGCGCCGCCACCAATCAGACAAAGCGTAGCAGGCTGGCCTGTGAGCCACCCGCACCGGAGAGCCTCGAGGCCTACCTTACGAGGTAGGTTGTCCGGCTTTACCCGTGAGCTGTGGCAGTTCCAAAGGGCCCACTCACCGCACCTTCAAACCCGGCGTGGGCGAAAGTACAGCGGCAAGACCCACTCCGTCCGAGTTCCTCAGCATCTACACCATCGCGATGCAAGCTGCCGGAGCCCACGACGATAAGGTGCTTGCGAATTACTTTCCGTTGGCTCTTAAACCCAGCGCCATGTCATGGTTGATGCACTTGCCGGTAGAATCTATTTCCTCCTGGTCGGATTTGTGCCATGAGTTCGTGGGCGCCTTTTACCGAGGCCACCAAGCCCATGGCCAAGCAAGCGACCTGCACGCGTCATTCCCGTAAGGGAGGCGAGAGTCTCCGCAAGTATATCTGAGAGGTTCACCCGGAGCATAAAGATAATATCCCCGATGTTCACCCTGCCGCCATCATCAGCGCGTTCCATCGAACGCGGCGTAATCGCAAGATGCGCGCAAAGAGCCGGCAATGAACAAGGTGAAAGATGTAGAGAACTCTATGTTCTTGCCGACAGATGTGCCCGAGCTGAAGAGGGAAGGAAGTACCCGGCGAAGATGCCGCGTGGAAACCGACTCCTCGGATGAGGATATTGCCGCCCGGCGAAGAAAGGCCGCTACCGCAACAGAAGCGCAAAGGTAAAGCCGTGCTTGCCGTCGAGGGATCTCGATGACGCCGGCTCCACCAAGAAAACCAAGGCAGATGACCCGGCAAGGAAGTTGCCGGATGTCGCCGCCGGCCTTGGCGGCCGCCGAGAAGCCGTGAAACTCCGACAAAGCGATACCGCAAGATCCATCGCACCAAAGGCCATGCTCTCAAGACTGCAGACAGGTTGAGCTCCTCACGAGAAGCAGAGGGCTGAGTATGAGAGGCGGGACAAGGAGAAGGGCCTGCACGGTGCCGAGGGTCCGGCAGAAGCGTGACGGCCAAAGCGGCTGCCGTCATGGCAAGGATAAACAACAGAGAGGCCGCTACCGGGCCGTGGACAGTAAAGCCGTAAGACGACGATCACAAAGAGGACGCACTTAATCCGCCGACCAAGAGTTTCGTAAAAGCTACAGAGAGGCTATGCAAGGCCGACGGTGGCGCCTCGCTGCATACTTCTCACCGCCGCTTAAACACCGGCGCGAGAGATTACAGCGGCAGAGCCGTCGTTTCATGCCCAGAGGCCGCTGAAGTGGTCCAGCACACCTATCATTTTTGACACTGAGGATCACCCTGATCGCATTACTGCGGTCGGGTGCTTGCCATTGTTGGTTTTGCCAACAATACGCAACCTCAAGGTGACGAAGATGCTAGTCGATGGCGGGGCCGGTCTGAACTTGATCTCGCCTGCTGTGATCGAAACTGCAGATTCTCGATGGAGACCTCGAAGAGACGGCACGCTTTCAGGGGTCAACCCGGGAAGAAGCCAGCAAGGAAAGGTCACGCTGCCTGTGACTTTTGGAAGCGACCTGAACTACAGTGACGGAGAGGATCGTGGTTTGATGTTGCCAAGATCCCCTTGCCCTACAGCGGGATCCTTGGCCGCCCAACAGCCAAGTTCATGGCGGCGTCACACTACGCCTACAATATCCTCAAGATGCCGGGACTGTGACGATCATCACCATCCCTCCGATAAGAAAGATGCAATCGATTTATACCGACCAACTATACCAAAGAAGCGATTGCAGCAGCTGCCGACTAGGGCACTTGCTCCCGCCACCGGGACCCCGGGAGGGAAGAAGAAGAAGAAGAAGACCGGTGAGAGCTTCGGACACCCACTCCGCAAGCGCACCTCTTCGAGTGTAGCGCCGCTGCCGTCGAGGACGTGCGAGAGCTCCACCGGCGGAAACAAGAAGCCCAGGCCATACCGCCGGGAACCAAGAAGGTTTCACACGAGGAGCGGCACGGGAGGAGCTTTACCATAAGCTCCACCCTTGATGACAAATAGGAAGACGCGTCGTCACCTTCCTGGCGAATGTCGATGTGTTTGCATGGCAAGCTTCCGACATCCCCGGTGTTCCTAGGGAGGTGATTGAGCACCACCTTGCTGTCTGCCCTCATTCGTGGCCCGTCAAGCAGAAGGTCAGAAAGCAAGCTTTGGAACAACAAGAGTTCATCACAGAAGAGATCCGAAACCGAAGCGGCGGGTTTGGTAAGAGGAGTGCTCCATCCAACGTGGTTGGCCAATCCGATGCGTGGTCGCAAGGCAAATGGGAAGTGGAGGCGTGTATTGATTACACGAGATATCAATAAGGCTTTCCCTAAAGACCCCTTCCGCTGCTGCCAAGCATTGACCAGATTGTTGACTCCACGGCTGGGCGTGATCTGTTGTCATTCCTCGACGCCTACCCCGGCTACCACCAGATCTTCATGACAAGAGAAAACAGCATTCTTCACCCCATGCGGTACGTATTGTTTCATGCGGATGCCTTTCGGGTTGAAGAGTGCTGGTTCGACGTTTGCAAGGGCGGTCCAGATTGGTTTTGAATCCCAGCTCCATAGAAATATGGAAGCTTATATGGATGACATAGTGGTCAAAACCAAGGACATGGCAACCCTCATACCAGATTTGCAAGAAACATTTGCAAACCTGCGCAAGATCAATCTCAAGCTGAACCCTGAGAAGTGCGTCTTTGGCGTCCCGTCCGGCAAGCTTCTCGGGTTCTTGGTGTCACGGCGTGGGATAGAGGCCAATCCGGACAAAATCAAAGCTATAGAGCAGCTTGAAGCACCCAAGCGAATCAAGGATGTGCGTCGGCTTTGCTGGTTGCGTCGCCGCCATGGGCAGGTTCATTTCAGTTCAGCCGAAGCGCCTTCCCTTTTTTCAAGATCCTCAAAAGGCGGGCCCGATGAGGTGGACGCCAGAAGCCAAGCAAGATTGCAAGGTTTGCGAAGTACTCTCTCCTCGGCGCCAATACTAGTTGGGCGCTAGGCCACAGGAGCCGTTGCTTTGCTATACTGGCGCAATGGACCAGGTGGTCAGCCGCCGCACTAGTGGCGCAGAGAGAAGAGGTTGGCAACGAGGTAATGGCAGCGGCAGAGCCGACACCACCAATGCGAGAGACGACAGCCGGTTGAAATGCCGCCAAGAATAAAATGATGCAACACCGGTCTGCTTTGTTAGTTCCCTCCTCGTAGGGGCTAGATCAAGGTACTCCGCGTAGAAACTACTCTTGACCTTCTTATGGCCTCGAGGAAGCCGCGTCACTACCGAGGCACACAAGACCACTGTCGTTACTCGCTTCCCTACGAACGGATATTGCACAATCCGGATGCAACGGGAAGAATTGTGGAATGGGCCTCGGAGCTGTCCAGCTTTGGCCTCAAGTTTGAAAGTACTTGATGATTGAGCCGAGTCCTAAGCGGAGTTCATTGCATAATGGACCACAACGCTGACGAAGAAGCCCAAGAGACCGCTCTCTCGGCAAGGAGGCAAGTTGTGATTGGATCATGTACTTTGATGGAGCTTTCTCCTTGCAAGGCGCCCGGGGCTGGCGTCTTGCTTGTCGCATACGGAGAGCACCTCAAGTACGTGATCCGGATGCACTTCCCTAGGAGGTGTCAACAAACAATACGGCAGAGTACGAAGGGCTGCTTGCCGGTCTTAGGATCATGGGCGGACCTCGGAATCAAGAAACTCATTGTCGGGGAGACTCGCAGCTTGTCATCAAGCAAGTCAACAAGGATTACCAGAGCCCGTTGATGAAGGCCCTACGTCGATGAAGTGAGAAAGGCTGGAAGAGCGTTTCGACGGTATCTGTAGCCGGACACGTTCCTCGAGCGGAGAAACGATATCGCCGATTACACAAAACGCGCTGCCCTCAAGCTTACTTGTGGAACTAGGTACCTTTGTGCTTCAGCTAACTCAGCCATCCGTTGATCCATCAACAGAGCAGAATAAGAGGAGGAAATCAGAGCCCGGCAAGTACTTTCCCGCTGAGCTCCCGGGAGCCGCCGGCAAGGATGCTGCCGGGGATACTGAGTCCGCCACGGGACGACTGGCTCCGGCGGAGCGTCAAGCTCTTGCCGCCGAGACAGCCGCTCCTATAGCGGAGGAAATACCTTTAGTCCTCGCCGTCGAGCCTCAGGCTCCAGCGTGGGCACAACATACCGTCCGATTCCTCCAATAGGGGAACTTCACGAGGAAGCAGGAAGAAGCGGAAAAAAGTAGCCCGTCGCTTTACCATGTACCAGTTAAGTCGATGACGTCACATGCAGAAAGAGGTCGAACGGTGTGAAATTGAAGTGTATCCCTCGAGAGGAAGGACTGGAGCTGTTGGCGGAGATACACGGAGGCATATGTGGATCCCACATTGGGTCAAGGGCCCTTGCCGGCAAGGCATTTCGGCAAGGCTTCTTTTGGCCCACCGCCCTCCAGGATGCGACGACACTAGTCACTAGGTGTGAAGCGTGTCAGTTCCATTCAAAGAAGCTTCATCAGCCAGCTCAAGCCCTTCAAACCATTCCTCTCTCCTGGCCCTTCTCGGCCCTGGGGGCTCGACATCTGGGCCCTTTTCCTCATGTTGTCGGAGGCTTTGAGTACTTGTACAGTGCAATCGACAAGTTCACAAAGTGGCCGGAGGTGGAGGCAGTGAGGAAGGTCACAGCTCGGTCAGCCGTCAAGTTCGTCAAGGGACTAGGGTGCCGTTTGGCATACCCAACAGGTTATCACCGACAACGACACACAGTTCACAAGCCGCACCTTCATGCAATATACCCAAGACCTCGGCGGCAAAGTTTGTTTCGCTTCCGTTGCTCACCCGCCAAGCAATGGTCAAGGCGAGAGGGCAAATGTTGAAATCTTGTGAGGCTTAAGGACCAAGACCTTTGACAGGCTGCACAAGAGTGGAAGGCGCTGGATTAATGAGTTCTTAGGCGGTTCTTTGGTCGATCGAGACGACGCTAAATCGAGCCACCGGCGGGAACACCTTTGCCCTAGTATACTGGGGCGAAGCAGTTCTCCCCAATCGAACTCATATACGGGTCACCTCGAGTGCTCGCTTATGACGAGCTTGAGCAAGAGCAGCTGCGGCAAGATAACGCAATGCTCCTTGAGGAAGATCGTCTTCGGCGTGGTATGAGAGCTGACATGCTACCAAAGAAGCCTTTGCGCCGCTACCATAGCCGCATAAGGTTCATGCCCGAAGCCTTGAGGAAGGCGACCTTGTCCTTGGCGCGTTCAATCGGCCAAGAATTCCAACAAGTTGACGCCAAAGTGGGAAGGCCCTTATCGGTAATACGAGTCACCGGGCCGGTGCAGTCCGCTGGAGATCGAAGATGTCGTTCGGTGAGTAACTCACCGGAACATTGAGCATCTTCGCAAGTTTTACCCGTGGTAGCGGCTTGCCGCCCCGGCAAGCCACCTTTTGTACAAGCATTGCGATGATGCATGTAACCCTTTGTACAAAGCCAGCGCAGACCACTGAGCATAAATAAATGAAGCCGTGGCGCCCTAAGTTATAGCATGCATGCTAGGTCGAGTCTCCGTCCTTGGTTAGGGTTGATAGTGCTTAGCGGCGATTTACTAACCCTAGCTTAGAGGTCGAGTGTGCATCCCTTTGCCCGTTCTTTTGTCTTCTTTGGTTCGCGAGGACTCACAGATATCCTTAGGATCACTTGAGGACGAAAAAGAGAAGAGGGACGATCCAAGCATCTAGACCCCTGACAAGCAGTATTGCGGGGGGTTGCAAATGCAAGATTCACCCACAAGAAACCGTAGTTGGGGCTACAGCTTCAGATAAGTTCTTCATCCCTTATCATGCATTCCCTTATGGACTGAGGTATGTGAAACCTCGTTTTTTCCTAAAACTACCGTGCTCCCCTAAAACTCTAGGCCCTAGGGCTCGTTCCTGGGGCCAGGTTTGGTCGTGGTCGCGGCAGCAAAAGGATGAAACGAGGAGCCTGAACCCACCTCATCCCTGCCTCCGCCAAAAGCGTGAGAAAGGTCGGCGAAGTGGGAAGGCAGCAGGGGCCTGTTGCCGAGCAAGGAAATGTTTATCTTAGAGATATCAAGGATTTACTCCTTGTCGTGGGTTCTACCCATAAAAAATGACGGCAAGCATCCCTTTTTCATTAAAAACATTCCACTCAGGTACAGCCCATAGGGGATGAAAAACATGGATGATGGGATTACAAGTTTTAAATTCAGTCAAGGCCCGAAGGCTTACAAGCTAAAAGAGATAAGGTGCCCAGAACCCCTTTCTTGTCCCTCTCCTCGGAGGCAGGTCAAGGAGGCGAAAAGGGCGGAAGGCGCCTAGGCGAAGCTCTGGTGGCAGGAGACACCAAGAGAACATCTCGGTGGCCGTCAAGAAGGCTGGATGGTGATGGCAGCGCCGAGCAGAGCTTCGAAGACGAAGCGGCGGGGCGTCAAGACGCTGGTCGAAAGCGTCGGTGCCACAGTATTCGACTTTGACGGCCTTGCCGCCCGCCTCTTCCTCTTCCGCAGCCTCCCAACGCCAGCCGCCCAAGGAGACGACCCCGAAAAGTTCAGGGAGCCGGTGACACGGATGATGGGGTCACCGGTGCCGCACGGAGCAATGCCCGACACCTAGTCGGACCCGTCATCCTGCAGCCTGCTACCCTCGTCGTCGCTGTCGCTGTCCTCCTCGCCACTCCCGCCCGAGGAGGAGTCTTCGCTATCAGAAGAGCTCTACACGCAGCACCTTGCTCGGGTCCCGAAGAGCCCGAAGACCTTGACGGAGAGGAGGCCGCCCTCCATCAACTTGAAATGGAGAGTGAGCCCCCCTCCAAATCAAGCGGTGGATATGAGCGTAACGTCTTCCATCCCCGACGAAGATACATCACGTGAGGGGCTGGGAAGTCGCTATAAACTTCGCCTACCGGGTGATCCTGACCCCTCATGTGCAGCCCGCAATGACTGGACGGATCGGCTCCATCTCCCGCGTGATTGGAGTCGGGAGGCACGGCTGACAGCGAGGCGGCCTGCAACTGACGAAGAACTCGCAAGGGTCATCCCCAACATGGCCCTCCATGGGGGAGGAACTCTTGGCGGAGGCGAGACCGGCGCTGCCGCCCATCCTCCTCTTCCCAAGCGCCCGGCCTGCCACGGCCTCGCCCCTCCCCTTCCCCTCATGGCTCTGCCACCTTGGTGCAGGAGAAGGAAGGACACGTTGTCGAGCGGCAACCCTCGCCGCCACCGTTGAAGAGCCAGGATTCCCTCTCTCCATGGCGGATGGAGGGGGGAGCAGGAGCTGAAGGAAGGAGGAGATGGAAGAATGCGGGACGTCATCCCCCCTCCGCTCTTTATAAAGGAACGGGGTGGGGCTCGGCCGCCCAGCCTCCGCCAATCAAGACGGAAGGCGCAGGAGGCGGGACCAGCCCGCTGCCCCAGCCCGATGGCCTCGGTTTCCCGCCTCCACCATTCGCCACCCCAAGCATGAGAACCACGTGGCAGGTGTGCGGGACCAAGGCGATGGGTGAGGCGACCCTCCCCACCCCATGATCGTGGGAGTGGGCGTATGAAGACCACGCCTCGGCCCCGTTTAGTAAATGGGCGCCTCCACGCCTCCCTCCGTTTATGGGGAAGGCGAACCGCCCCTTTACTATGACGTGACGCATGCGCCAGCAGAGCTCGGCGCCACGCATGCCACCACGCCACGCACGCCTCCCCATGCCCGAAGCCACGCTGGAGGCATGGGAAGCACTGGCGCCAAGAGACTTACCACGGTAAAAACCACCCGCCTGCCAGCGCACCATTTTGGGCCTAGCCCAACGACGCGACTGCGCTTACGTGTGGCCCAGGCCCGGGGGCTCCTGTCGGTGTACAAAAAGAGGGGTGCATTTTTTGTACCCCTAAAACTATGCACGGGCAGTCCGAGCCGCGGGCACCACCGCACTAAGCAAGGCAAGGGAGGTGAGCCAAGGCAAGGCCGAAGCTCGAAAGGAGCAGAACGACGCCAAGACCAAGACCATGAAGAGCAAAGGGGACGAAGCAGACTTCCC
Source organism: Aegilops bicornis (assembly GCA_021605145.1). Classification (NCBI taxonomy): domain Eukaryota; kingdom Viridiplantae; phylum Streptophyta; class Magnoliopsida; order Poales; family Poaceae; genus Aegilops; species Aegilops bicornis. The sequence goes on along the minus strand of JAHIAL010000026.1, from coordinate 3,244,002 downwards.
TGGCAAGACCCTTGCCGAGAGGCGGCTTTAGCAAACCCGGCAAGACCCTTGCCGTGGCAGCTCGCCCCACACCTACGGAGCGAATCACCCTTGAGTCCACTGCCCCCATGGGGCAAGGATTCAGGAGACATCCCCGTGGTGGCATGCAGATCTTTGTGAAGACATTCAAGATCAGATACACACTGTAGAAGATGGCGACCCTTGGCGGGATCCCAGCCAAGGAGGACCAAAAGGCCCCGGCAAGAGCCTTGCCGGGGATGACAAAGACGCTGCCACGGCAAGACCTTTGCCGGGGCTACTGGCGAGGCCCTTGCCAAGAACACCCGTAGGGCCACCATCGTGCCCACGCCAATCAAACCCTCCACCACCGTTCAGCATGCAGCTGCCGACCCAACCAGTTGGGCAGGCACTGCGTGGCAAGCGGATCTTCGTGGAGACCCACCATGCTGCGCCACCTCAGGCGCCTACCTGCCTACATGGCACAGCAGGCACACGCTGGCCAGGGCGCCAGGTCAACACGTAAAGGGAGCGGGCGATGACGAGACAGGGCTCTCCCCACCCCCGATAAAGCAAGGACACCTAAGCAAGACGCATTAAAGCGCCTTGTCATGTAATGCGAGTGATAAACTCGCATCATCAGCATTCTTTCCACCTCTGTGTGCCACTATGGCAACCCCTTTCCCTATAAAAGGAGGCCCAAAGGCGTCGGGAGGAGGATTCGACTTTTGGAGCTCCTCACACCCCATTGCTAGTTCAAGAACACGAGATAAACAAACCACCAGCAGGAGTCGGGTTTTACGCATCCTCGCGGCCCGAACCTGGATAAGGAAACCGTGTGCTATCTGTTTGATCCGCTCTTCTCACGACCCCGCGCCCTGCGACCGTAGTAGGGATTCTTGTGATCCCATAGGTGACGTTCCCACCGACACCAACTCCTATGCCTCGTGGCCCAAAACTGTTTTGATAGCCACGATAAGTCAACCAATGCTTCACGTGTAAGTGTCCAACACAAACCCATCAATTCAAGGAGATCTAGTGGCACCCTAATCACAGTCATTCCCTGCAAAAACGAGTCAGACGTTCTACCGCCGAAAATAAAACCTCCTGAAACTCTATCTTTCAAGTGGATTTTGGCCTATCCAGAAGTGCCAAAATCTCGTTCTGAAATTTTGCCGCAAAATCAACTTTTCTTTAGCTTCAGTTTGACAGGTCGTGGAGCAAAATCGGAGTTCGTATGCAAAAGTTACAACCGTTTTATCGAGACTGCTCCAACAGATTTCAGCACCGCGGAAATCACATTTCCAAGGTGTTGATCTATGTTCCGATTCGATCAATCTCATTGATCTTGGCGTGCTTTGCATCCGGATTTACGTTCCAGCGGCTACCCGATGGCGGAAACCGACAGGTAGGGGTAACTCGTGTCACGACCTCTGCATCACGATCACAGAAACAAGATCATGAAACCAACCTTCAACACTGACGTGCGTGACCGATCTCGTCGACCCGCACTTGAACCGATCTACATATCTCATATGCATATCATCGAATCTATCAACACATAGCGGAGGCTCTGATACCACTATTGAAACACGCGGTACGCTACGCTAGCGCCAAATAAAATTTTCTACCATGCACCCAAGATCGTGCTGCTGGAAATAGATCACGGGATCGGGTTTACCACTAGACGGCAGTCACCGCAGCGGAAGTAGAGTTGGTGATGCGTGTAGCCGATCTCCCGAGCAGTCTCATCCTCGCGTCGTCGATCTCCCGCGAACAGCGAAGACCCGTGAACGGTGATCTCCCGCGAACGGCGCCTCACGGTTCCCTCGAACGGTTCGTCCAAGCACCGCAGATGCGATTCCTCCAAGGTATCCACACATGCGGGGTGCAGCGCCGGGCGGCGGACTGCTAGGTCCGGTTGCACGTCATGGGCGTGGGGAGTGGTGGCAGCTATCGAGGGTTGGATCAAGATCAACCCTAAGTGGTGCGCCCACTCCCCTTTATAGACCTCCGAGGTGGGCTCAACACTTGAGTCCACTAGGATTCTGCGTCCATTTTCCACTCGGATCCAATCCGAATGGGCTGCAGCCCCTTAAGTGTGCGACCCTATAGGTTCACGTACACATGGACACGACCAAGTCGATAGTTGGTAGCGGCTCCTAACAGAACATGCCAACTCCCATGTATGCGTAAAGTCATTTGACGAACCTCTACAATGTGTCATATGCAACATTCCTTTTGCCTCATGATATTTGTTATCGAGCTCAAGGCGAGTAGTTGTCACCCTTGTGATAGCTCGACCTCTCTTCTCGAAACTGTGATCTGATTCTCAACCGGGTTAACACTTAACCCAAGATGCATGGCCATGCTTTACGAATCTGATCACTCGAGAGGGCCCGAAGAATATCTCTCCAAATAGGAGGGGCAAATCCCATCTTGGTCAACCATGTCTCGCGGCATGTCTCACGACTCACCCGAAAGCTACCTTTATAACTACCCAGTTATGGAGTAGCGTTTGATAGACCCTAAGTGAGTCAATCCTCATCCCAAGAACATGTGAGGACCTCAGGTCTAGGACATGGCATAGACATTGTACTTGAGACTAACAGATGACAATCTCTCGCTGCATCTCAAAGTGGGTCCGCATCCGACTCGGTGATCTCCATCCCCGAGTCCATACTATCAGTTTAGCATCTCCATGCACATGACTTGTGAAACATAGTCATCAACCGAAGTTAATATACTGGTCAAGGATATGTATGCATAACCTTATCAACTAGGGACCATTAGAACAATCATCATACAATACATAGTTCCACAAACAAGTCACATACTTATTGATACATATCATTGATGATATTCAAGGACAATACAAAGGACTCATGAATACATATGGAAATATCATCATCGTATGGAAATACAAAGGACCAACAAAAACCACATCTAAACAGAAGCTAGATGAATTATTTATTACTAAACAGGAGCAAAAAGCAAAGAACAACAATAAAATTGGGTTGCCTCCCAACAAGCGCCACCGTTTAATGCCCCTAGCTAGGCATAAAAACAAGAATAGATCTAGGTACTGCCATCTTTGGTATGCAATCCATAAGTGGCTCTCATAATAGATTCATAAGGCAATTCAATTTTCTTCCTAGGAAAGTGTTCCATGCCTTTCCTTAACGGAAATTGGAATCTAATATTTCCTTCTTTCATGTCAATAATTAAACCAATCGTTCTAAGGAAAGGCCTATCAAGAATAATAGGACATGTAGGATTGCAATCTATATCAAAACAATGAAATCTACGGGCACATAATTCCTATTTGCAACAATAAGAACATCATTAATCCTTCCCATAGGTTTCTTAATGGTGGAATCCGCAAGATGCAAATTTAAAGAATAATCATCAAATTCATGGAAACCTAGCACATCACACAAGGTTTTTGGAATCGAGGAAACACTAGCACCCAAATCACACAAAGCATAGCATTCATAATCTTTAATCTTAATTTTAATAGTAGGTTCTAACTTGATCATAAAGTTTTCTAGGGATAGAAATTTCTAGTTCAAGCTTTTCTTCATAGGATTGCATTAAAGCATCGCATTTATATGTTTAGTAAAAGCTTTATTTTGATTATAAGCATGAGGAGAATTTAACACGGATTGCAACAAGGAAATACAATCTATCAAAGAGCAATTATCATAATTAAATTCCTTGAAATCCAAAATAGTGGGTTCATTGCTATGTAAAGTTTTGACCTCTTCAATCCCACTTTTATTAATTTTTGCATCAAGATCTAAAAACTCCGAATCATTGGGACAACTTTTAACTAAAGTTGACTCATCTCCAGTCCCATCTTTATCAAGATTAATATTGGAAAACAAAGATTTAATAGGAGTCACATCAATCACTTTTAGATCTTCATCATTATTATCGTGAAAACTAGAAGAACACGCTTTCACAAAGCAATTTTTTTAGCACGCATCCTAGCGGTTCTCTCTTTGCACTCATCAATGGAAATTCTCATGGCTTTGAGAGACTCATTGATGTCATGCCTAGGTGGAATAGATCTAAGTTTCAAAGAGTCAACATCAAGAGAAATTCTATCCACGTTCCTAGCCAACTCATCAATCTTAAGCAATTTTTCTTCAACCAAAGCATTGAAATTCTTTTGCAAACTCATAAGTTCTTTAACACTAGTCTCAAAATCAGAGGGTATCTTATTAAAATTTCCATAAGAGTTGTTGTAGGAATTACCATAATTATTAGAGTAATTACTAGGAAACGGCCTAGAGTTAAAGTTTCCTCTATACGCGTTGTTACCAAAATTGATCCTACCAACAAAATTCACATCCATAGATTCATTATTATTCTTAATTAAAGTGGACAAAGGCATATCATTAGGATCAGAAGAAACACTTTTATTAGCAAACAATTTCATAAGTTCATCCATCTTTCCACTCAAAACATTAATCTCTTCAATCGCATGAACTTTTTTACTAGTGGATATTTCGGTGTGCCATTGAGAATAATTAACCATAATATTGTCTAGGAGTTTACTAGCTTCTCCTAAAGTGATTTCCATAAAATTGCCTCCCGTGGCAGAATCTATAAGATTTCTAGAAGCAAAATTCAGCCCGGCATAAAATTTTTGTATAATCATCCACAAATTCAAAACATGTGTAGGGCAATTACGTATCATTAATTTCATCCTCTCCCAAGCATGTGCAACATGCTCATGATCAAGTTGCTTAAAATTCATAATATTGTTCCTAAGAGAGATGATCTTAGCGGGAGGAAAATACTTAGAGATAAAAGCATCTTTGCACTTATTCTATGAATCAATACTATTTTTAGGCAAAGAAGAGAACCAAGTTTTAGCACGATCTCTAAGCGAAAACGGAAATAGCTTCAATTTAACAATATCATTATCCACATCTTTCTTCTTTTGCATATCACACAAATCAACAAAGTTGTTTAGATGGGTAGCGGCATCTTCACTAGGAAGGCTAGAAAATTGATCTTTCATAACAAGATTCAACAAACCGGTGTTAATTTCACAAGATTCAACATCGGTAGTAGGAGCAATCGGAGTGCTAATAAAATCAATGTTGTTGGTATTGGAAAAGTCACACAATTTAGTATTATCTTGAGCCATCGTGACAAACAATCAATCCAACACACAAGCACACAAGAAGCAAGCGAAAAGAGACGAACGGAAGAGGGGCGAAGAAAGGCAAAGGTTTTCGAAAATCGTTTTAGATGTGGGGGAGAGGAAAACGAGAGGCGAATAACAAATAATGTAATGCGAGGGAGAAGAGTTTATGATGGGTACTTGGTATGTCTCGACTTGGCGTAGATCTCCCCGGCAGCGGCGCCAGAAATCCTTCTTGCTACCTCTTGAGCATGCGTTGGTTTTCCCTTGAAGAGGAAAGGGTGATGCTAAAGTAAATATTTTTGGTATTTTTGTTGTATAGATTGGAAAGTAAAGGTTGCAAAATAGTAAACAAGATGCGATGTAAATAAAAGAGATGTAATATAATAGGAAAGATACCCGGGGGCCATAGGTTTCACTAGTGGCTTCTCTGAAGATAGCATGTATTACGGTGGGTGAACAAATTACTGCCGAGCAATTGATAGAAAAGCGCATAGTTATGAAGATATCTAAGGCAATGATCATGAATATAGGCATCACGTCTGTGTCAAGTAGACCGAAACGATTCTGCATCTACTACTATTACTCCACACATCGATCGCTATCCAGCATGCATCTAGAGTATTAAGTTCATAAGAGCGAGTAACGCATTAAGCAAGATGACATGATGTAGAGGGATAAACTCAAGCAATATGATATAAACCCCATCTTTTATCCTCGATGGCAACAATACAATCACGTGCCTTGCTTGCCCCTCATCCACAGGGATAGGAGACCGCAAGATTGAACCCAAAGCTAAGCACTTCTCCCATTGCAAGAAAGATCAATCTAGTAGGCCAAACTAAACCGATAATTGAAGAGACTTGCAAAGATATCAAATCATGCATATAAGAATTCAGAGAAGAACCAAATAATATTCATAGATAATCTTGTTCATAATTCCACAATTTATCGGATCTCGGCAAACACACCCCAAAAGAGTATTACATCGAATAGATCTCCAAGAACATCGAGGAGAACTTTGTATTGAGAATCAAAGAGAGAGAAGAACCCATCTAGCTAATAACTATGGACCCGAAGGTCTGTGGTAAACTACTCACACTTCATCAGAGAGGCAATGGTGTTGATGTAGAAGCCCTTCGTGATCGATTCCCCCTCCGGCAGATCGCTGGAAAAGGCCCCAAGATGGGATCTCACGGGTGCAGAAGGTTGCGGTGGTGGAAAAGTGGTTTTGTGGCTCTCTCTGATGTTTCTAGGGTATAAGAGTATATATAGGCGGAAGAAGTACGTCGGTGGAGCTATGAGGGGCCCACGAGGGTGGGGGCGCAACTACCCCCTGGGCGCGCCCTCCTGCCTCGTGGCTTCCTCGTGGAGTTCCAGACTTCTACTCCAAGTCTTCTGGATTGCTTTCGGTCCAAGAAAGATCCTCGCGAAGGTTTCATTCAGTTTGGACTCTGTTTGGTATTCCTTTTCTACAAAACTCTAAAATAGGCAAAAAAAAACATAAACTGGCACTGGGCCTCCGGTTAATAGGTTAGTCCCAAAAATAATATAAAAGAGCATATTAAAGCCCATTATACGTCCAAAATAGATAATATAATAGCATGGAACAATAAAAAATTATAGATACATTGGAGACGTATCAAGCATCAAGGCGGTGGAGCGGCGACAAAGGCCTAGGAAGGGAGCGATGAGGAGCCGAGAAGGCGAGGCGGGTGGATGCCCACTGAGGGGAGTCTGAGGGTTCACTGGTTCGAGGCTGCGGCACAAGGTCAGCCCGTCGTCCCGAGGAGAATAACGAGGGGTGTGGGTGAGTAGAGGAAGGCCTGGCCGGTCGTAGTATGGTCGGTCCGTGAGGCCCTGCTTTCGGCACCTGACCCGACCATGGGAGGCTGGGAGCGGTGATGCCGGGCCTGGTTTGGGAGGCTGGAGCAAGAAGACCAGAGGTTTAAGACGCAGCACGGCTGTTGATTTACCATCCGACGGTCAGTGCCGCTAGAATCGTTTGACTAGGTTGACAAAGCCCGTACGCGTCAACTTAGTTGGCCCACAAGTCAGCCACCAGATCTGGTGGGTCCCAGCTAGCAGGGGGAATCATTTTTTGCTCGTAATAAGGTGGCACTTCCTCGCGTGCGAAGATGTTTTCTGTTTTTTTATTTCTTCTTTTTCGAGTTAGAATGAAAAGGAAACAATTTAGCATCTTTGGTACAATCTATATTTTTGTGAAATGGATGATAATAAAGCTGGTGGGTCCCAGCTGTCAGGGAGAGGTAACTTTTTTTCCGCGTAATAAAGCAAACACTTCCTTGCGTGCGATGATGTAGCTGGTGGCTCAAACATGTCAGAGGGAGAAATCATTTGTTTTCGCATAATAAGGAGGGACTTGCTCGCATGCGGCCATGGGTCATGCGGGTCCCTACTGTCAACCACTCCACGTACATGCCTCTTCTGATGGCTATCGTTTGTTGACAAATTTGACCACGCCGTGCCGAGAGAACCAACGCGGTGGACGATGGCGAGGCCTAGGAAGGGAACAACCCGGAGCCGGCAAAGACACTGCAGTGGATGCCCACGCGAAGGGGAGTACGAGGGTTCACTGGTTCGACTGCGGTGTGAGGTTGCCGTCGCTGGAGAATAACAAGAGGTGTTGGTGAGTAGAGGAATGGCCTGGACGGCGATGAGAGTAGGGTCGCACGATTCGGAAGCCACACCCTGCCCGAATCCGCCACCGCACAGCCTCCGCAACACCATGCCGCACTTCGCCCAAATTGCCTCGGATCGACACTGCCGCCTGGCCATTGTCGTCATGTCTTCGAAGAAGCCGTCAAAGAGCAAATTGGGCTTCACGGGAGTGCGAATGCACCTGTCCAACAACTTTGGTGTCGAGTTCTAGTGTGACAGCCGTCACTACTAGCTCGGCACCTTTGCGTCTGCCGATGAGGGCGCGTGTGCGTACGACGTTGCCACGTGGCGTTCCGGCGACATGACGACGACGCGGTGTTTGGTGTCGAGTCACGAGATGAATTTTCTGAAGAAAAAAAAACCGGGTGCAGGCGGAATTCGTGGGCCAAAAAATCTGACCATACGACCGATCGAAGAGAAGAAGAAGAAGTCCGGGATTCACATTGCTGCTGGCGAGAGTGACGAAATGGCGATGGCTAGGTTCGCTCAGGAGAATCCTCAATACTATCGGAACGAGTTGGAGTTCTATTGGAAGCGTGGCGTCGAGAAGGAGGACGAGGCCGGCCCCTCGACGGGATCCTCGACGAGTCCAACTCGTCGTCGGAGGCTCCACGACTCTGACGACTTCACCATCGACGTGTTCTGCGCACAGTTTGTGAGCGACCCATCTAGTACTTTTATGTATGGTGATGATCAAGTAGAATCAGTATGAAGTTGTATCGCTATGATCTAGTATGAACTATGTTTGTTTTGAAATGAAGATCATTCGTTGTAACTTTACATCATCTACTGGAGCACTAGTGCCATATTTTACATCATGCGTTGAAGTTGAACATTTTTTTATAATGTAAAAAATTGTTTTTAATGATGTATATTAATATAGTGATGAAAAATAGATTATATGCGAACAAACCTGTGGTTGAACGGTTAGAGGGACAGTGGTATCCCTAGCCTATCAGAGTTTAAGTCCTCGTACTCGCATTATTCCTGGATTTATTTCAGGATTTCAGGCAATGTGCTTTCATTGGGAGGAGACGTTCACGTCGACGACGAGGCGCCTACAGTGACTCCGTAAATTTGAAGATGATATGCAAACACAATCTCTCGAATGTGCTCATGGGGATAGGGTGTGTGTTTACATTCATAAGGGTTAGTATATGCGCGTATGTATGAGCGCTTGAGTATGTACTGTGTTAAAAAAGTAGATCATCTCTAACAAGTGGATTTATGGCACGATTGAGCGGACGGAGGATGTAACTTGCACCAGTAGAGGTATGATGAGGCCAACTCCACTGCGCGACCCCAAACAGACGTCCGGTTTGGCCGGCTTTTGTTCCTTTGGGGCGCCGATGAGTTCGCCCGTGTCCGGTCTTGTCCGTTGGGTCGTGCATGCGCCCACCACGCAGCCGCACCCCAAATCACGTCCGCGTTGGACATGATTTAAAAAACAGAAAAACATAAATAAAATGACTAAAAATAAATAAGCGTAGTTTAATAAACATAAAACTTAGTTAGGGTACATACGGCCACAAAAGCGGCCCGATTTCACGTCCAACTTGACATAATTAAACATAAAAAGAAAATAAAAATGCCCGCCCGGTATATCCTGCGTGCGTCGATGCCGCCACCGTCGCCATCTTGATGGCATGAGCGTCGTCGTCGTTAACGGCCGACGAGGTCCACGTAGGCCGGCGGCGTCCAGAGGTGGGCCGACAGTGCGTGGTAGACGGGGGCGGGCTGGACGGCGGGAGGTGCCTGCACGACCTCCTCCCGTGGCGACGCCTCCCACTCCGGTGACCATGGCGGCGTGGGGCACCAGTTCACGCCCCCCACGGCGTCGGGCATCTCCGGCGCGGTGCACGACCAGCTCCATTGCTGGCCCACCAGGCCGGGGTGGAACGCGGCCACCGGCTCCACCTCCATCGCCTCCTCCCTCCTCTCCTCCTCCTTGACGGCCACCATCTTCATCTCGGGGAAGGCGACGTCGCCGGCAGCAGAGAGTGCCAGCGCCTCCTCCAAGCCATCCCACTGGCGCTCGTCGTGCGTGTTTATGGAGTCCTCCATGACACGCTGCATGAGCCGAGCCTCCTCCCCCGCTGTCATGCGAGGAGGTGGAGGTGGTAGCGAGGAGCAGGGAAAAGCGATGGCGTGGGCGTGAGGCCGCGCACCCGCGTACGCCCGCGCACCTCTCGACGTGGCCGCCTCGGCCCCGACCCGTCTTGGCCCAATGGGGCAGCGCGGCGCGTGTCGTGCTTGTCTGAAGCCATGTGTCCCGAGCACGGAAGTCGGGGCGCACATCGTCGTGAGGCTGTGTCGCCGGGAGGAGGCGGCGGCGGCGCTCGATCTCTCATCATGGCGCCAAGACGGGCCGCTTCGAAGACCGGCGGGATCGGCACACGGTCGGCGCTAAAATTGCCATCCGTTAGGGAGGTGGGCGTCGCTCACGGGACCGGCGTCCTCGTATCCTGCGTAAAGCTGCGTCCGCCGCGAGAATGCTTGCCCGGTCGCGCTTCGCCCGGCTGAGGCCGGGTTGATGGCGAAGAAGTGGCGAGGCTCGACGGAGGAGCTGACGGTGACGCTGGCTCCTCCTTCTTCGTGGAGCAGCATGGCGGCGCCGAGTGAGGAGCCGGCCTCGGGTCGTGCTTCCCTTTGCGGTTCGAAGCCCATGGCCGAGGTGGCCCGGCAGCAAGCTCGAGGACAAGGGAGGGCTAGGGTTTGGCTGTCGGCGGGTTTCGAGGAGGCCGCGGGGTGGCGTGGTGCGGTGTGGGCGGCGGCCGGTCTGGTTCCCTTAAAAAAGGACGGCGACCTTCGATGTGCGGATGTGAGTGGGGCCCGCCCGCTCGTGCGCATTGATGTGGGGCGGGTGGGAGGTATGTGGCCGCCACGCTGGCCCGGCGTGGGCCGAGCGCGCGTGCATTTTGGTGTCATGACCCAAACCGGCGCAAGTTTATATTCGAAATGGAAGTACGGACACTTAAACGAACAAGATGGAGTCGGACCGTCAGCCTTGGTAGCCTTGTTTGTCTTTTTTAACCCAAACGAACGGGGCCGGATAGAATGGGGTCGCGCGTTAGAGTTGGCTTGATGGGACAATATAAACACACGGGCCGTGGGAAGTCAAAAGGGCGTTGTGATGAATGATGACGATGGATATACGTATGCACCTCACCTGTCATCAACTTGGCAATGCAGATGCAGGACGAGGCGTGGCGAGCATGGGGAACTTTCCTCCCGATGCACCGCGGCCCGGGTTTCCGCCCACCATCGCCGGAGCCGGCACAAAAGTGCGCGCCCCCCTCCCCCTGCCGGCTTCAAGCACGGGACATGCATGCATGATGTTTCGCTCTCCGCTTGTCGCCGTTGGAGGAAGTCGCCTGCAAAAATTCCTCACGATACTCACAAGAATCTGCCAAACTCATATATCAGCAGTGGCAACTTTCTAATTTTGTTTGCAAAACCGTGTCGTGTATGATTGGTTGGATTATACGTACTCCGTAAATGACAGGCAGGGCGTGGTGATATAATGGAAATTTTCTTGGATTCTGCCGGACCCATCTACTACTACTATAGATGAGGACCATGTTTCCCCTTACAAAAACAAACAAAATTAGTCGGCGAGGACCATCCTGCATTTGAGCAGTTCAAGAGAACCAGATCCCATCGTATCAAGAAAACGTAATACAGTATTTGTCTTCTCCCACAAAGCCCCTCGGCTTCCTTGTTATTAGCTTCACACAAACAGCAACAGCGAAACATCCAAGGAAATCAACATCGTACGAACTAGAGGGGCTGAACCGTGAAACCACCAAGCACTTAAAAACTCCCACCACCCCCACCTCGCTTCCCACACTCCTCCCACCACTTCGCCCCGCGCACAACCCAACCCACCACCGCCTGGCCGCACCACAGCACGCGATGGCCGCCGACGCGCCTTCCGACGACCCGCTTGCCGGTGGCGGGGACAGCGCCTGCTCCACGCCGTTCGTCAGCGCGCCCTCCAGCCCCACCCGCGACCCCTTCTCCGGCCACCACCACGCCGCGTGCTTCTTCAGCGCGCCGGCGAGCCCCACCCGCGGCGCCAGCAACGAGTTTGCCTGCGGCGGCCTCGACTTTGACTTCGACTTCGACTTCTCGTCCCGCTTGTCGCCCTCCGCCGCCGCCATGTCGTCCGCCGACGAGCTCTTCCACAACGGCCAGATCCGCCCCGTCCGCCTCTCCGCGATGCTGCTTCAGCCGCACCAGCCTCACCTTGCCTCGCCTTCACAGGCCCCCGTGGAGGTGGAAGAGGGCGAGCGCGGCCGCTTCAGGGGCCGGTCCGTGCACCGCAAGGCGCGCTCGCTCTCCCCATTCCGTGCCCACTGGAGGTCACCGTCTCCCGCGCCGCCGCCGGAGTCCGAGTCCGTCGAGCCGGCAGCCACGCCCCCGGCCTCGCGCTCCTCGTCGTCCTCGTCCACCGCTTCGTCCGCGTCTTCCTCTTCCTCGAGGAGCTCCCGGCGTTGGGGCTTCATTAAGGATCTCCTCCACCGGAGCAAGTCAGACGGCGGCAAGGACAGCCAGCACCCTGCCGCTCCGGCTCCCCCGACTTTCTCTGCCACGCCAAAGAGGAGCCCATCTCCTTCTCCATCGCCAGCGGCGGCCAGGAGTAGAGGGGCAGGGAGGGGCAGGCGGAGGTCGGCGCATGAGAGGCTCTACGAGGCGAGGAGGGCGGAGGCGGAAGAGATGCGACGGCGCACGTACCTGCCCTACCGGCAGGGCGGGCTGCTGCTCTTCGGTTGCATCGGCCTCGGCAACCGCAGCTATGGCACCGCCGTGCACGGCCTTGCCCGGGGTCTCAACACCGCCACCGCCACGGCCGTCTCTTCAAGGTCATGACAACACCTCGTATCCATGGACGCATCCGCTTCTCCGCTGGAGCTGGAGCTGGATGGATGCTGATGTTGTGTGTGGTCGGGGCAATGCAGCGTGAACAAGTGCAAAAGAAATTGCATAGAAGATACCACATACCAGTAGTAGCAGCGTTCTATAGTTTCCTGTATGGATTTTGGGTTGGTGTAGACGGGCTTGTGTATCTACGTACTAGTGATAATTAGTGGAAAAAGAAATTAGTAGTAGTCTACTACTTGCTTCTCTTATCTCTGCTTGTGATGTGTGTGCAAGAGACCTGAAGGCTGAAAATTTGCAGCTATATTTGTGCCTTGAGTCTGGTCCTTTCTGTTGCCCTTTCTGTTGATTGTTTGGTTTGGCATGTGTACTTCCTCCTGGGGAAAGTAGAAATCTTTTCTTGCATTGCAGGTTTTGCTGCTGGTTATAGCTCAAGTAGTTCAGAGGCTTGTAGCATACTCTACACTGATGGAACTGGAACTCTGGAAATGGTTGCTACTTCTGTTTCTTTTCTTGGGTAACAAAATGGCGGCTATAGAATGCCAGTGGGCTCACACCAAACTCTACTTCAACGGTAGTATCAGTCTAATTATCTGCAGTACTTATTTTCTATTCATTGACGAACAAGAGCAGCTGTTTTCCCTTTGTACAGAAAAACAAATACATGTAGCAGTTAATATTGCAAGATATAAATAAATCAGATAAAGAAAGACGGACAGATTTATGTTCCGAAAATGATACAGTAGCTGCCTACTACAAGGATCATCAACTGCAACTGCAACTGCATGCTTGAGATCGTTAGCGTCCGTCTCCTTTTTTTCAGTTGTATAGAAGCTACTGTATGTATGGCTGTGTGCTTTTGTTAACAGCAACGCCCGCCTTCCCCCCTGCTCTTGATTTAGTATTACGCACTGGAGCTGAGCCGAGACGACAGGCGCAAATACATGTCACGTGAGGGATGCCATGTGATGTTTATCTTTTTGCGCCTCGGGGCCAGTAATTTTATTAAGAAAGAGCAGAGGGGGACCTGTGGTTAGCACTTCATCTACTGTTTACTTGGCGCTAGTTTTACCCAACCAATGTAACCGAATAAACGGCCTTTCACCGCCCTGGCGCCAGCCAATTGCCCGGAGCCGACGTCCACAAGACCCATACATGATGCAACTTTAATTAACAGGGCCATTGCTATGCGCAATTTCAGCGCCGATCATCAAACAAACCTCAACAAATGTCCACGGGGTAGAGGATGCGCCATTTCAAATGGATTTTTTTAAAAAAAAACACGACGAAGTTTATGTAGACCGGATAATATTTGTTACCCCCGCAAAAAAAAAGAATAATATTTGTTACATTTCAATATATTATAATGACGCGGACCAACCTATGGTTGGATGGTTAGAGGGACTGTGGTATCACGGTCCATGGGGGTTCAAATCGCGGTGCCGCATTTATTCTGGATTTATTTCGTGATTTCCGGCGATGCGCATTTAGTGAGAGGAGACGTTTCCCTCGACGATGAGGTGCCTATGGTGACTTCGTAAATTTACGTGTGTGCGTTCATAGGGGTGAGTATATGCACATCTATATGAGCGCTTGCGTCTGTACTGTGTTCAAAAAAAATACTATATATTATAACGACAACGCTACGTGTCGCCAGGGTAATAATCTAAAAAGATCCATCACCTCCACAACCGTTGGATGGATCATAAATAGCTATCCGATCTTCGTCAAAGGAGACTTTTTTTGCTCGGCCTTTGCAACATGAGCCTTGTCGCAAACTTCCCCGAACCGTTTTATCCTATAAAACAAGACCCTTGTTGCGACTGGAACATTGACCATGTTGCAATCCTAGGCCAACCACCACAAACCAAAGCCTTTGCAGCATGATCCATGTTGCGACTGCAACACTGGCCATGTTGTAATCCTGGGCCGAGCTTCACATCATTGGCCATGCCTGCCGCTCGTAGCAACGGATGGTGTCAGTACTAGAACCGACAGACCTTGACGAAGGGGGTCCCGAGCTGTGGATCTCGGATCGATGGGTAACAAGGGGCGAAGGAAGTATTTACCCAGGTTCGGGCCCTCTCGAAAAGGTAATACCCTGCGTCATGCTTTGATTGTATTGATGATTGTGTATCGAGTACAAGTTTGATCTACCTCAAGATTGTAAGTTGTGCCCTAAGCCTGGAGCTTGGTGAATGTGTTTATGATTGATCACCCTCTACCGACTAAACCCCTCAGCTTATATACATGCCAAAGGGGGATACCTAGGGTTACACATGGTGGTGGCCGAAGCTTTCCTTGGAGTACATGTCAAGTCTTCGGGAGAGTCCGTCTTGATCACGTTGAGGTATGAGGCTTCCGAAGTCCCTCCTTGTAAGAATGACGGCCCGTAAGCTCGGACCGTGAACTGTGGGCCAACTAGGTTGCTACCCCCTAGTCCAGGACACCGTCAGTAGCCCCTAAAATGGTCTTCAACGCCGAGGACGATGCTCTTCTTCGGTTGAATGACTTCGGCTCTGGAGTCTTCGGCTTGACAGATAAGTTCCTATTTTGGTGTTTCGGGACCTCCCCATTCATTGCAATCTTTCACCGTCCCTTTCACAAAGGAATTCGCCCCCCGAACAGGGTTCGTCCAAACTTGCTAGCATCCGAGGATGTGGGATAACTTAGCCTCGAAGGCTAGCCACACAAGTGTGAACAGTACCTCTGGCCTGACAACTTTTCCAAAACGCCACCACCTATAACTAGGCGGGTCAGTTACTGTTGCTCGAATCAGGCCCGAGGTAATTTTATCGTTGGCACATCTCGTTGAAGCAGAGATCGTGCCTGTGTTTTAAGGGATATCATCAAGATTTTGTTTTTTTTCACACGCATAATGGCATCTTTTTCGGGTAGTGGCGGTTTCAACAGCGCAGCAGGAGGGACTCTTGGCCTTTCACAGGCTTATAAGAGCAAAGGGAAAGCGGTAACAATCCTCACGCTTCCATTCCTCCTTGCCCACTGCCTTTCGAGTTCTAGCGCCCAGATCCAACTCCAAATCCATTCACCCCCCTTAGCGCCCACAACTTCCACCTCCCAGCAATGGCTGACTGAAGGAAATATGCCCTAGAGGCAATAATAAAGTTATTATTTATTTCCTTATATCATGATAAATGTTTATTATTCATGCTAGAATTGTATTAACTGGAAACATAATACATGTGTGAATACATAGTCAAACATAGTGTCACTAGTATGCCTCTACTTGACTAGCTCGTTTATCAAAGATGGTTATGTTTCCTAGCCATGAACAAAAGAGTTGTCATTTGATTAACGGGATCACATCATTAGGAGAATGATGTGATTGACTTGACCCATTCCGTTAGCCTTAGCACTTGATCGTTTAGTATGTTGCTACCGCTTTCTTCATGACTTATACATGTTCCTATGACTATGAGATTCCCGTTTTACGGAGGAACACTTTGTGTGCTACCAAAGCGTCCTAGCGAATCGGGTGATTATAAAGGAGCTCTGGGTGTCTCGAAGGTAATTGTTGGGTTGGTGTATTTCGAGATTATGATTTGTCACTCGATTGCTCGGAGAGGTATCTACAGGCCCACTCGGTAATGCACATCACTATAAGCCTTGCAAGCATTGCAACTAATTGAGTTAGTTGCGGGATGATGTATTACGAGCGAGTAAAGAGACTTGCCAAGAACGAGATTGAACTAGGTATTGAGATACCGACGATCAAATCTCGGGCAAGTAACATACCGGTGACAAAGGGAACAACGTATGTTGTTATGCGGTTTAACCGATAAAGATCTTCGTAGAATATGTGGGAGCCAATATGGGCATCCAGGTCCCGCTATTGGTTATTGACCGGAGGCGTGTCTCGATCATGTCTACATAGTTCTTGAACCCGTAGGGTCCGCACGCTTAACGCTTTCGATTGTGATATAGTATTATATGAGTTATGTATGTTGGTAACCGAATGTTGTTCGGAGTCCGGATGAGATCATGGACATGACGAGGAACTCCGGAATGGTCCGGAGATAAAGTTTGATATATGGGATAATAGTGTTTGATCTCGGAAGGGTTCGAATTCACCGGAAGGGGTTCGGATGTTTCCAAATGTTTGGGTACAAGAACATTTTATTTGGGCCAAAGGGAAAGCCCACAAGAGGTTTTTGGAAAGCGCAAAAGGAAGTTTTATGGAGTCGAGGCAGACGCCAGGAGTCTCGGCGTCTGGTCCAGACGTCGGGAACCCTAGCGTCTGGCCCTGGAGTCCGAGAAGGACTCTTGCCTTTCGGGTGAAACCGACTTTGTGGAGGCTTTTACTCCAAGTTTCGACCCTAAGGCTCAACATATAAATAGAGGGGTAGGGCTAGCACCAAAGACAGATCAAGAAACACCAAGCCGTGTGCCGGCAACCCCGTCGCCTCTAGTTTATCCTCTGTCATAATTTCCGTAGTGCTTAGGCGAAGCCCTGCGGAGATTGTTCTTCACCAACACCGTCACCACGCCCGTCGTCTTGCGGAACTCATCTACTACTTCGCCCGTCTTCTTTGGATCGAGAAGGCGAGGACGTGATCGAGCTGAACGTGTGCAGAACTCGGAGGTGCCGTGCGTTCGGTACTTGGATCGGTCGGATCGTGAAGACGTACGACTACATCAACCGCGTTGTTAAACGCTTCCTCTTAGCGATCTTCAAGGGTATGAAGATACACTCCCCCTCGTTGTTATGCATCACCATGATCTTGCGTTAATGCGTAGGAAATTTTTGAAATTACTACGTTCTCCAACAAGTGGCATCCGAGCCTGGTTTTATGCGTAGATGTCATATGCACGAGTAGAACACAAGTGAGTTGTGGGCGATATAAGTCATCTTGCTTACCAGCATGTCATACTTTGGTTCAGCGGCATTGTGAGATGAAGCGGCCCGGACCGACATTACGCCAGCGTGCGCTACGCGAGACTAGTTTCACCGTTGCGAGCACTTTCGTTGCTTAAAGGTGACGGCGGGTGTCTGTCTCTCACTTTAGTTGAACCGAGTGTGGCTACGCCCGGTCCTTACGAAGGTTAAAACAGCACCAACTTGACAAACTATCGTTGTGGTTTTGATGCGTAGGTAAGAACGGTTCTTGCTCAGCCCGTAGCAGCCACGTAAAATTTGCAACAACAAAGTAGAGGACGTCTAACTTCTTTTGCAGGGCATGTTGTGATGTGATATGGTCAAGACGTGATGCTATATTGTATGAGATGATCATGTTTTGTAACCGAGTTATCGGCAACTAGCAGGAGCCATATAGTTGTCGCTTTATTGTATGCAATGCAATCGCCCTGTAATGCTTTACTTTATCACTAAGCGGTAGCGATAGTTGTAGAAGCATAAGATTGGCGAGGCGACAACGATGATACGATGGAGATCAAGGTGTCGCGCGGTGACGATGGTGATCACGAAGGTGCTTGGAGATGGAGATCACAAGCACAAGATGATGATGGCCATATCATATCACTTATATTGATTGCATGTGATGTTTATCCTTTATGCATCTTATCTTGCTTTGATTGGCGGTAGCATTTTAAGATGATCTCTCACTAATTATCAAGAAGTGTTCTCCACGAGTATGCACCGTTGCGAAAGTTCTTCGTCTTTGAGACACCACGTGATGATCAGGTGTGATAGGCTCTACGTTCAAATACAACGGGTGCAAAACAGTTGCACACGCAGAATACTCGAGTTAAACTTGACGAGCCTAGCATATCTGAGATATGGCCTCGGAACACGGAGACCGAAAGGTCGGCGTGAATCATATAGTAGATATGATCAACATAGTGATGTTCACCATTGAAAACTACTCCATCTCACGTGATGATCGGACATGGTTTAGTTGATTTGGATCACGTGATCACTTAGATGACTAGAGAGATGTGCATCTAAGTGGGAGTTCTTAAGTAATATGATTAATTGAACTTAAATTTATCATGAACTTAGTCTTGGTAGTATTTTGCAAATTATGTTGTAGATCAATAGCTCATTTGTTGCTTTCATATGTTTATTTTGATATGTTCCTAGAGAAAATTGTGTTGAAAGATGTTAGTAGCAATGATGCGGATTGGATCCGTGATCTAAGGTTTATCCTCATTCTTTGCCTGAAGAATTATGTCCTTAATGCACCGCTAGGTAGCGGACCTATTGCAGGGAGCGGATGCGAGGCGTTATGAGCGTTTGGCTAGCTCAATATGATGACTACTTGATAGTTTAGTGCACCATGCTTAACAGCTTAGAATCGGGACTTCAAAGGCGTTTTGAGCGTCATGGACCATATGAGATGTTCCAGAATTGAAGTTAATATTTCAAGCAAATACCCGAGTTGAGAGATATGAAGTCTCCAACAAGTTCTATAGCTAAAAGATGGAGGAGAATCGCTCAACTAGTGAGCATGTGTTCAGATTGTCCGGTACTTCAATCGCTTGAATCAAGTGGGAGTTAATCTTCGAGATAAGATAGTGATTGATGAAATTCTCTAGTCACCATCACCAAGTTAGTAGAACTTCGTGATGAACTATAATATGCAAGGGATGATGAAAGTAATTCCCAAGCTCTTCGTGATGCTGAAATCGGCGAAGGTAGAAATCAAGAAAACATCAAGTGTTGATAGTTAACAAGACCACTAGTTTCAAGAAAAGGGCAAAGGGAAGAAGGGGAACTTCAAGAATAACGGCAAGCAAGTTCTTGCTCAAGTGAAGAAGCCCAAGTCTGGACCTAAGCACTGAGGACCGAAAGTGCTTCTCTTGCAAAGGAACTGGTCCTTTGAGCGAAAGTGCCCCAAGTATTTGGCGGATAAGAAGGATGGCAAAGTGAACAAAGATATATTTGATATACATGTTATTGATGTGTACTTTACTAGTGTTTATAGCAACCCCTCGATTTGATACTAGTTCAATTACTAAGACTAGTAACTCAAAGCGAGAGTTGCAGAATGAACAGAAACTAGTTAAGGGCGAGATGACGATGTGTGTTGGAAGTAGTTCCAAGATTGATATGATCATCATCGCACACTCCATATACTTTCGGGATTAGTGTTGAACCTAAATAAGTGTTATTTGGTGTTTGCGTTGAGCATGAATATGATTTGATCATGTTCATTGCAATACGGTTATTCATTTAAATTAGAGAATAATTGTTGTTACATTTACATGAATAAAACCTTCTATGGTCATACACCCTTGAAAATGGTTTGTTGGATCTCGATTGTAGTGATACACATATTCATAATATTGAAGCCAAAAGATGCAAAGTTGATAATGATAGTGCAACTTATTTGTGTAACGCTTTGCCGTTTTAGGTCATATCGGTGTAAAGCGCATGAAGAAACTCCATGCTGATGGGTTTTTGGAATCACTTGATTATGAATCATTTGATGCTTGCGAACCGTGCCTTTTGTGCAAGATGACTAAAACTCCGTTCTTCGGAACAATGGAACGAGCTAATGATTTATTGGAAATAATACATACCGATGTATGCGATCCAATGAGTGTTGATGCTCGTGGCGAGTATTGTTCTTTCACAGATGATTTGAGCAGATATGGGTATATCTACTTAATGAAACACAAGGCTGAAACATTTGAAAAGTTCAAAGAATTTCAGAGTGAAGTGGAGAATCATCGTAACAAGAAAATAAAGTTTCTACGATCTGATCGTGGAGGAGAATATTTGAGTTATGAGTTTGGCCTTCATTTAAAACAATGTGGAATAATTTCATAGCTCACGCCACCTGGAACACCACAACGTAATGGTGTGTCCGAACGTCGTAACCGCACATTACTGGATATGGTGCGATCTATGATGTATCTTATCGATTTACCACTATCGTTTTGGGGTTATGCATTAGATGCGAGTTACATTCACTTTAAAAAGGGCACCATCAAAATCCGTTGAGACGACGCCTTATGAACTGTGGTTTGGCAAGAAACCAAAGTTGTCGTTTCTTAAATTTTGGGGCTGCGATGCTTATGTGAAAAAGTTTCAACCTGATAAGCTCGAACCCAAATCGGAGAAGTGCGTCTTCATAGAATACCCAAAGGTAACTATTGGGTACACCTTCTATCACAGATCCGAAGGCAAGTTATTCGTTGTTAAGGATGGATCCTTTCTAGAGAAGGAGTTTCTCTCGAAAGAAGTGAGTGGGAGGAAAGTAGAACTTGATGAGGTAATCGTACCTGCTCCCTTATTGGAAAATAGTTCATCCAGAAATCAGTTCCGATGATGTCTACACCAACAAGAGAGGAAGTTAATGATGATGATCATGAAACTTGGATCAAGTTACTACTGAACCGTAGATCAACGAGCACGATCCGCACTTTTGAGTAGTACAGTAATCATGTTCGGAAGTCATGTTACTAGACCATGATGAACCTACAAACTATGAGGAAGCGATGATGAGCCCAGATTCCATGAAATGGCTTGAGGCCATGCAATGCGAGATGGCATCCATGTATGAGAACAAAGTGTGGACTTTGGTGGAGTTGCTCGATGATCGGCAAGCCATATTGTATAAATGGATCTTCAAGAGGAAGATAGATGCTGATAGTAGTGTTACTATCTACAAAGCTCGACTTGTCGCAAAATGTTTTTCGACAAGTTCAAGGTGTTGACTACAATGAGATTTTCTCAACTGTAGCGATGCTTAAGTCTGTCCGAATCATGTTAGCAATTGCCACATTTTATGAAATCTAGCAAATGGATGTCAAAACTGCATTCCTTAATGGTTTTCTTAAAGAAGAGTTGTATATGATGCAACCAGAAGGTTTTGTCAATCCTAAAGGTGCTAACAAAATGTGCAAGCTCCAAATGATCCATCTATGGACTGGTGCAAGCATCTCAGAGTTGGAATATACGCTTTGATAAGTTGATCAAAGCATATAGTTTTATCTGAGACTTGCGGTGAAGCCTGTATTTACAATAAAGTGAGTGGGAGCACTACCGCTTTACGATAAATATATGTGAGTAACATATTGTTGATCGAAATGATGTAGAATTTTTCCGGAAAGCATAAAGGAGTACTTGAAAGGAGTTCTTTAAAGAAAGACCTCGATAAAGCTACTTACATATTGAGCATCAAGACCTATTGAGATAGATCAAGGCGCTTGATAAGTTTTTTCGAAAGTACATACCTTGTCAAGATTTTGAAGTAGTTCAAAATGGAGCAGTCAAAGAAAAAGTTCTTGCCTGTGTTGCAAAGGTGTGAAATTGAGTAAGACTCAAATCCCGACCACGACGAGAAAATAGAAAAGAGAATGGAAGTCATTCCCTATGCCTCAGTCATAGGTTCTATAAAGTATGCTATGCTATGTACCGGACCTATTGTATACCTTGCTCTGAATTTGGCAAGGGAGTACAATAGTGATCTAGGAGTAGATCACTGACATTGGTCAAGAACATCCTTAGTGAGGACTAAGGAAATATTTCTCGATTATGGAGGTGATAAAAGAGCCCGTCGTAAAGAGTTACATCGATGCAAGCTTTTTACACCGATCGAGATGACTCTAAGTCTCAATCTGGATACATCTTTGAAAGTGGGAGCAATTAGCTAGAGTAGCTCCGTGCGAGCATTGTAGACATAGAATATTTGCAAAATACATACGGCTCTGAATGTGACAGGACACATTGACTAAGCTTCTCTCACGAGCAAAACATGATCGCACCTCAGTACTCTTTGGGTATTAATCACATAGCTATGTGAACTAGATTATTGACTCTAGAAAACCCTTTGGGTGTTGGTCACATGACGATGTGAACTATGGGTGTTAATCATATCTGAGATATGAATATTGGTGTTAAATCACATGGCGATGTGAACTAGATTATTGACTCTAGTGCAAGTGGGAGACTGAAGGAAATATGCCCTAGAGGCAATAATAAAGTTATTATTTATTTCCTTATATCATGATAAATGTTTATTATTCATACTAGAATTGTATTAACTGGAAACATAATACATGTGTGAATACATAGACAAACATAGTGTCACTAGTATGCCTCTACTTGACTAGCTCGTTTATCAAAGATGGTTATGTTTCCTAGCCATGAACAAAAGAGTTGTCATTTGATTAACGGGATCACATCATTAGGAGAATGATGTGATTGACTTGACCCATTCCGTTAGCCTTAGCACTTGATCGTTTCGTGTGTTGCTACTGCTTTCTTCATGACTTATACATGTTCCTATGACTATGAGATTATGCAACTCCCGTTTACCGGAGGAACACTTTGTGTGCTACCAAACGTCCTGGCACAACGAATCGGGTGATTATAAAGGAGCTCTATGTGTCTCCGAAGGTACTTGTTGGGTTGGTGTATTTCGAGATTAGGATTTGTCACTCGATTGTCGGAGAGGCATCTACGGGCCCACTTTCGGTAATGCACATCACTATAAGCCTTGCAAGCATTGCAACTAATTAGCTAGTTGCGTAGATGATGTATTACGGAGCGAGTAAAGAGACTTGCGATGCTTGAGATTGAACTAGGTATTGAGATCACAAGCGATCGAATCTCGGGCAAGTAACATACCGATGACAAAGGGAACAACGTATGTTGTTATGCGGTTTAATGACAAAGATCTTCGTAGAATATGTGGGAGCCAATATGGGCATCCAGGTCCAGCTATTGGTTATTGACCGGAGGCGTGTCTTGGTCATGTCTACATAGTTCTCGAACCCGCGTAGGGTCCGCAGACAACGCTTTACGATTGTGATATAGTATTATATGAGTTATGTATGTTGGTAACGAATGTTGTTCGAGTCCCGGATGAGATCATGGACATGACGAGGAACTCCGGAATGGTCAGGAGATAAAGTTTGATATATGGGATAATAGTGTTTGATCTCGGAAGGGTTCGGAATTCACCGGAAGGGGTTCCGGATGTTTCGAAATGTTTGGGTACAAGAACACGTTATTTGGGCCAAAGGGAAAGCCCACAAGGTTTTTGGAAAGCGCAAAAGGAAGTTTTATGGAGTCCAGGGGCGACGCTTGAGTGGGTCCAGACGCCGGGAACCTGGCGTTCGCCCCGAGTCCGAGAAGGACTCTTGCCTTTCGGGTGAAACCGACTTTGTGGAGGCTTTTACTCCACGTTTCGACCCCAAGGCTCAACATATAATAGAGGGGTAGGGCTAGCACCAAAGAAACATCAAGAAACACCAAGCCGTGTGCCGGCAACCCCGTCCCCTCTAGTTTATCCTCTGTCATAGTTTCCGTAGTGCTTAGGCGAAGCCCTGCGGAGATTGTTCTTCACCAACACCGTCACCACGCCGTCGTGCTGCCGGAACTCATCTACTACTTCGCCCGTCTTGCTGGATCGAGAAGGCGGCGTCCTCGAGCTGAACGTGTGCAGAACTCGGAGGTGCCGTGTGTTCGGTACTTGGATCGGTCGGATCGTGAAGACGTACGACTACATCAACCGCGTTGTTAAACGCTTCCGCTTAGCGATCTTCAAGGGTATGAAGATACACTCCCCCTCTCGTTGTTATGCATCACCATGATCTTGCGTGTGCGTAGGAATTGTTTTGAAATTACTACATTCCCCAACACTGACGCCACTCTCAAGGGGCATTGGGTCGGCTCCTTCGTCATGGAGGGCATGATCCTGGAGCTGCGGGGCGCGGGGTACATCCCTGCCAATGTCGCTACCCAGCCGCCGGAGCAGAACCAACGCGTACCCACTCCCAAGACAGGGGAGAGGGTAGTTTTTATCCCCCACCTCGTCTGAGGTCTGGCGTTCCCACTGCAGCCCTTCGTGCACAGGATCCTTTTCTTCTATGGGATCGATTTCCATCATCTGGCCCCGAACTCGATCCACCACCTCACGTCTTTCATAATCACCTACGAGGCCTTTCTCCATGCCGAGCCGCACTTTGGGCTGTGGCTGAAGACATTCGACATCAAGCTGAAGTCCAGCGGCTCTGAACTCGCGGAGTATAGCGGAGTCATGATCAGCAAGAACCACAAGGTTGACTGGTTCAAGGGCACCTTCATCGAGACCATCAAAGAGTGGCTGCGCAAGTGGTTTTACATCACCAAGCTACTTGCCGATGTCAAGGCCGAAGTACCGGCCTTCTCGGCTGGCACTCCGAGGAGGCTTGCTTCCTGGAGGAGGAAGGGCATAGATTGGGGAACCCTGGAGAGGTTAAGGAGCTGCAACAGAAAATTAAATTTCTGACAGACAAGAAGAAAATCAAGCTGGTGGACCTGGTTGACGTCATGCTCCACCGCCGCATCCTGCCTCTCCAGCTTCGGGCAGGGCCGATGTGTGCGTTCAAGCCCGAAGACGCGGGGACCCCATGAAGCACTTATTCTGCACCTACCTGTCCGGGATGTGGACCGCGCTATTCAAGCCGTTCCTGAACGAGCTTCCCCTAGAGGGGAGGGACAGCGGCTTCGAAGCCACCCACGATGCCTCTGCGGTAACTTCAATACGTAGCTTTACATTCTGCATTCCTTTCCATCTTGTAAACCTTAATTGAATGGTCAGTTCTATCTTTTCAGAAGTGGATCCCCAAGGCGCAGCAAATGTTGTGCCCGGCGCCGCTGCCCGAAGAGGAGAAATATCCTCAGCTCAGGGCCCTCTTAGCCGAGGAGCCGTATGTTGTTCCGCCCAAAGAGCCAAAGCACCGGAAGGGAGGGGAAGCCTCCGCACACGGGAAACCTCGGTGACCCGATCCAAGGAGACCCACGCCTTCTCCACCCACGAGGACAAGGATGAGGAGAAAATGGGGGAAGGAGAGCCTTCGCCAAAAAGAACGGTGTCCGAGGCCGCCAAGGAGGACGCGCAGCCCAAAGGCCGCAAGCGGCTGCGCAAATCCTCTGCAGATCCTGCCAGCATGCAGGCCTCGCCGAAAAAGATCACACTCTCCAATGAGTCGGATGGCGACCTCCTTCAGCCGAAGAGGAAAAAGCCGGCACCTCTGAGATATATTGACATTTCCGAATTAAATTTCGAAAGCATGTTCTTAGTATAAAACTTATAACCCGCATCCGCTCAGTCCCCAGCGCCTCCACATCGGCGATGACATCTCGGACAGGCTGCCTCCGCCCT
The DNA here is from genome assembly GCA_021605145.1 of Aegilops bicornis. Lineage (NCBI taxonomy): Eukaryota > Viridiplantae > Streptophyta > Magnoliopsida > Poales > Poaceae > Aegilops > Aegilops bicornis. The sequence goes on along the minus strand of JAHIAL010000026.1, from coordinate 3,218,205 downwards.
CCATGGCAGACAGCGTGACCCCTGAGCGTGTTGCGACCCCTCGTGATCCTGAAGGCTGGGGGAGGCGACCTCACACCTGATCCCTCTGGTCAATACCGTCGGGAGCGGTGTACAGTGTCACTCGGCCGTGGTAGAGAGCTTGGCCAATCAGGACCAAGGGGAAGAAGTCCCCGAGTTCCCTAAGAGGGGGTTGGGCCAGTCGGCGACCAAGCCCCAAACGACTCCGGCGCCTTCACCACAGCCAAAGGCCTCCCTCCCCGCCACGACCGTGGTGGGAGGCAAGGTTGTGCCGCCCACCCCTCCTGCCCCAGGTCTCCGCAGGGTGGGCCCACGAGATGGAGGTAGCCTTAATGAGATCCTCTATCAAGGAAGAGCACCGTGCCCTTATCGGCACAACGCTGAATGGCTTCCGGTCCGTAGAGGTTGGAATGCACGAGGTCTTCAAGGGCCTCATTAGAAGCTTCAGGGTATGCATCCAAAGCCCTTTTTCCATATGTACATGTAAATACGTGGCCAACATTAACCCTCGAGCCCGAAGTTAGTTTCAAGAAATGGGCTTTTGTGGTCGACACATTTATTTATGGGATTTTTATTTCTGTGCCCCTGGTTCCTTAGCTCTACTCATTCATCCCCACTCTGTTCACTTTTGCTCACTTTTCCCCACTCCCTTGCCCGAAACCCTCATAACTGGTTATAACGGACGTTGCCGTCGGGTCAATGCCTTTGACCGTTAGCTGACGAGTGGGGCCGCGTATACGTGGGCGCATGCAAGACCGCGATCATGGGGTAGCATGTGTCCATGGACATGCCCGGGCAACCACCTCCATCGCCCCTACCATTTTCTCCAAATCACCTCGCTGTCCCACCATATTTGTCTGTCCTTCAATTTGCGTTTCGGTCGGCTCGTGCGCCCAATGCTGGCCCGACCCATTTTGACGACGCCGACAAAAAAAACTGTGCATGCATATTTAAAATAAAAACAACTTAATTAAACATTAAAGCCGGCCAGGAAGGCCGGCGAGAGTCCACGCGTCCACATTAGCATTAAAAGAAATTAAAAACAACCTAACTACGAGGCGGCGCTGCCCGGTAACGCTTCTAAGCGTCGTCGTTGTTGTCCTCGGGGTGGGTGAGGTCGATGGGCGTCGGCGTAGGGCCGGCCCAGGGGAACGCCGTGTTTCAGGCGGCGGCGATGTAGTCCGCGGGCAGCTGTTCCGGCGGGGGCAATGCCGGTGCGGGGGGCTGTGCGGCCGCGTGTGCAGCCACGGCTAGGCGTGCCTCCTCCTCAGCCTCGCGCGCCTCCTCCTCGAGGTCGCGCTCGAGCATCTCCTCATAGTCGCCGCCACGGCGCTCCTCGGCGAGCCGTCGCTGGCGTCACATGTCGAGGTACGCCGCCTCCTGCTCCGGGGTCGCCCCATCCAAACCGGTGGCGCGGACACCCACTCGCGCACCACTCCCGTCCAGGAGAAGCGCGCGATGGGCTCGGGCTCCGGCTGCGGCTCCGGGTCGGCCTTGACGAGCCGTCGGGAAGGGGAAGGCGGGGCCACCGGCGGTACGACGCAATCACCGGCCGCGGATAGGGCGAGGGCCTGCGCCATGGCCGCCTCGTAGCGAGCCTCCTCTTCCTCCATCGCCTCCACCCTATGCCGCTCGTCCTCCTCGCTCTCGGGGTAGACCGCCGCAAGGGCCGCCTGGTAGGCGTCCTACACCGCCTGGTCTTCCTCCCGGACGACGAGCGGGGGCGGCGGCACGCTGCGGTCGACCTCCCGCACGCCGCGTCGCCTTGCCTCCTCGTGCTCGAAGGCGAACCACCTCGCCCAATTAGGCGAGTCGGTGGCGTAGGTGGTGTCGCGGCGCTGCTTCGGCGTCAGCATTGCCCGCCAGCGCCGCACCTTCTCCGTGTGCGCCCTAGTCGTCATGGCGCCCGCCGGCTGCTGGATCCTCTGGATCCAGATGCGATCTGCGGCGAGGTGACGCTCGGTGCAGGCAGAGGGGCAGCGGTGCCAGTGCCACTCCGCCTGGTGCATCGGCACACTCACTCGCACCCTCTGCCGGCGAGCCGGCGCTGGCGGAGGCGGTACGAACTCAGAGGGAAAAGGGACGGCGGGGGCCTTGCCCTTGGACTTGCTCCTGCCGGCGCCGGAGAAGAGCCTCATTTGGCTAGGGTTGGCTAGGGTTTTTGCTAGGGTTTGCCGGCGATGGGGGAGCGAGCTTGCCTAGATGGGGATGGCGAGTTTGGATGAGGACGGCCCCGCCGCACGGTCGGCTTAAAAAAGGGCGACCGCCGTCTCTAACGCGTGGGCCCGTGGTCGTAAATTAAGCTGACAGCGAGTGGGCGGCCGCGAGTGGGGACGCGGCGGACAGCGAGAAGGCGCTTGACGTCCATTCGACGTCCGCACCGACGCATTTGGGTCAAATAAATTTGAATTTGACAAAATGTGCTCCAAATGAGCTCCCAGGCTAGGGTTAACAGCCCATTTGTAATCAAGTTTTTTTTGAACATACTCAAAATGAGCCAAATGTTTTTTTATTAACATATATTCACTTTCCATAGTGTAGATTCGAAGTCTCACTATTTTTTGAATTAATCTTCATATTTTTACGTTTTGTTTTGAAAACATATGCTTTAATATAAAAACTATTAAAAACACGTTTTGAAATATGAAAATGGAAAACTAACTTCAGATCCTTCTTATTCACTTTAAGATAAAGCTTTAGTGATTTTTTTGATTTTTTTTAATTTTTCAAAAATGAAGGTAACACCACCTCCTCTCCTTGAACTCTATGAAATCATGTACATGATAGCTCATATGTGTGAAGGTTTTCTCATGAAAATGACCATAGAGCAAGTTTATAATTTTTGGTTGGTAACATGTCACATAAGACAACATTGTGCGCAGGTTTTATATTTTTTGATTTTTTAAATTAATGGTGCTCATTTGACCTCGATCATGCCAGCTAGGGTTTTTTCATGAAAATGACCATAGACCAAGTTTAGTATTTTTCCTCGTTAGTTTGTCTTATAAAACAACGAACGGCAAAGGTTTCATATTTTTTCGTTTTTTTTAATTAGTTATGCTCAGTCAAAGCCCTCAAAACCCCGTTGACCAGCTCAAAACCCCTCTAAACCCCGCGGGGTTTCGCCTAACCCTAGCTCCCAACGTCAGCCGTCCGATCATACCCTCGCGCCAAGTGACAACTCTCAGATCTGGCCTTCTAGAAGGAACTAGGTGGGCTGGCTGTGTGCAGGCTCCGCGCCGTTGGATCACAAGGACGGCTCCACATCATTGGATCATGGGGCGATCCGCGAGAAGCGATCCTATTGGTTGTGCTCGGCTGCTCGCCCACCACTGACTACGTGAAAAAAAAAGTTGTTATTGGGCCCAAAAGAAACCAAGCTCTGGGCCGTCGAATTGCGTTGTTTTTTTTGCATCGTTTGCTCTGTTTTTTGTGAACATGCTGGATCTGTATTTTTGCATCGTTGTTTGCATCATTTGCTCTGTTTTTTGCATCGCTCTTTTTGTTCTATACAAATGTAAAATGACCAAATTTTTAAGGGCCAAATTTATTTTTATCATTCAAAATGGCCACAAGCTCTTCAAAAATTGTCTCTTTTTGTTCATATAATATAGGGTTTGACCACGGATTCCCACGCGTGCAATTAGCTTGTTTTTCTTTTTCTTTTCAAACCACCTTTTCCCACGCGTGTTTTGCTGCGATGGGTTTGAAAACGGGCTACTAACTTCACATTTGACCCCGTTATTGCCATGGCCAAATAACACGTAGCACTACGACTATTTAAGCCAACCTCTGCCTCTGCCATTCCTCATCCATCTGCCCTTCTTGCTCTTCGACCCCTTCTCCGTCTTCTGCACATCCCTCAGCCATGCGATACACGGACCAACCTACCGCTTCCACCCACCGTGCGGAGAGGCTCTACCCTACCGGCGTGTACGTTGATCGCACACTACGTGTGTGGGCGATATCAAGGCTGAGGACCGCAAAGAACTTCACCGAGTTCTTCCTCGCGTCTGGCTACCACCACCTCCCGAGGGGATCTCCAACGATGTTCCGCGTCGAGGAGGTAATCCAAAACCGGGTGGTGGTTGCTCTCCTTTCCCACTTCACCAACACATTCGACGCCTCCTACCTCCTCGGCCGGGTGTTTTGTTGTGGCTCCGAGTTCATCGCTTTCACCACCCACAACAGGTTCACGGAGTACAACAACATCTTCCCCACCGCGACGCCCATGCACACTCTTCCGTACCCCATCGACAATGCCCCGGAGGAGCAGTGAAAAGGGCGCCCGGAGGAGGAGCGAGGTGGAGAAGGCGGCGGCTAGGGTTCTAAACCCTCTATCTTTTTTTAGTCTATGTTATGTTAAGTTGTAACTGAACCATGTTGGAGTTGCTATGGGCTTGTTGGCCCTTTTCTTAAATTCTATTATTAAGTTTTCTATCTATTCTATTATTAAGTTTTCTATCTATTCTATTATTAAGTTCTTCCTAGTTTGAGCTATGTGATCGTGCTATGGGCTTGTTGGCCCTATCTACATACTGAGACTGCATATTTGTTGATTATTTTCTTAGAGAGCTCGGCTTGTTAGTAGGGGTTCCCTTGTTAGTAACCACGTAGCTAGTGCATGCAAGCAAGCTTTGTTAGTAGGGATGAATGAGTACAACTAAGCAAGGGAGTGGCTCTTTTTTACACAAGCCACAAATATGTAGCCACCTAGCTAGAAGAGAGAAACCAGCGGCAGTGACCGTCGCTGCATCCGTGTCGGCTGGCGTGGAAGAAAACTGCTCGGTCAGTGCATCATGGCGGGCGCATCGGCGCATCTAGGCACGCTCGGCGCATGCAGGCTCGGTCGGTGCATCATGAGATCGTGGCATCGGTGCATGCAGGCTCGATCGACGCATGCAGGCAAGGTTTGCTGGGTGCATGCATAGCAGGCTTCTGTCCTGGCGGCGCGCGCAGACGTTTAATACAAGGAACGGCCCAACGAAACCACGACCCAATGGTCGAACAGCGACACCACCCAACGTGGCACCACTAGTCAGAGTTAACGGTCAAGCCTTTGACCCGACGGCAACGTCCGTTGTGCCCAGTTATGAGGGTTTCTGGCAAGGGAGTGGGGAAAATTAAGCAAAAGTTAAGAGCGCGGGGATGAATGAGTAGAGCTAAGGAACCAGGGGCACATATGTAAAAAGACCTTTATTTATTGAAAAGCAGAGATCCAGTAGCCCCCAAGACTCTGACTGGCTTTGCGAAAAAGCCGAACAGAGATCGATTTAGGAACTAGGAGACTACTAAGTGGATATATATGTGCAGGCCTCGTCCTCGGCTTTGAGCTCTGCTTCTGAAGAGATAGCAGAGATGAACCAGAAGATCAAGCGGTCCGAGGAGGACTTCGATCTGATGTAGAAGCAGACCTAGAAGGCCCAAGGTAAGTTGAAAGCTGACGCTTTTATCAGTTTTACTTGTGTGTTAACAAAGTCCTGTACAAGCTAATAAAGGAACTGTGAGGCTTTTTGCCTTGCAGTACATAGTCATAAAAAATTTACTTCTGTGTTTTATTTGAGCTTGAATGCTGATGCCGAGTTGTTTACATAATAGTGCAACGGCGGAGCTAGAGGCTCTGAAGGCCGAGCTTGGGAGAGCTCGGCAAGAGGCGGAGCAGCAAAAGGTTGTGGCCGTGACGACCGAGAAGGAGTTGGCAGAAGAAAGGGCAGCTCACGGCAAGGACCAAGCCCGGGTCCTCGAGGTCGAGGACAGCCTGAAGGGCGTGTACCAAGAACGCGACACCTTCCAGGAGAAGGAGAATAAGGCGTCTACGGACCTCAAAAAACTAAGTGCGGCGGACACCGAGGTCCAGACCCAGGCCCGAGCGGACCGTGAAGCGCTCCAGCAAGGGAGACAAATCACTGCTGGTAAGCCCTATTTACTTCAGTGTGTTTTGGCCACAAGGGGTTAGCCGAGCTCACTCAACTCTAGCGATCCACACACGCCTTCACGGATCTCTCGAGGGGTGCGTTCGACACTGGTCGTCACTTCGGCGCACAGGAGGGTCATGCCATGGAGAAGGCATTCTCGCAACAATTCCAGGCGCCATCACATCCGCCGCTGCAGAATCACCAGATGAAGCAGTTGATGCAGCTCTACGCATGGCGAAGCCAACAATCGAAGACCTCTGCATTCACCTATGGCCTACAGAGGCGCTGCGGACCAGCTCCTTCGGCCCGGTGGCTCGTCTTCAAGAAGCCGGTCCCTAAGTTGAAAGCTGGAAGCGATCGACTTGCTTGAAGGGCGTCCAGCGGGCTTATGCCTGCATGAATATGCACTATCGTCGTGTCGACATGAAGTTCCTTGCCTCGCCCCCCCCCCCCCCCGGAAGGGAAAGATCGGATTGTGGCATAGTTCCTGGCGGGGTTGATGGAAGGAGCTCGAATCACTATGGTTCCGTGTCTGACGTGCCTTAGCACTGCGTCGGTATTTCTCCAAAGAGGAAGGGATGATGCAGCACAGCAACGGTAAGTATTTCCTTCAGTTATGAAACCAAGGTTATCAATCCAGTAGGAGAACCAAGCAACACAATGTAAATGGTACCTGCACACAAAGAACAAATACTTGCAACCCGTGGGGTTGTCAATCCCTCCACAGTAAAAAGATAGATTAAATTGTATGAGATTGGATAAATAGATCTAGCAAAAACACAAAATAAAATAAGTAAAGAAAAAGTGCAGCAAGGTATTTTTGGGTTTTTGGAATAATAGATCTTAAAACAATATGATAAAAGATAGACCCAGGGGCCACAGATTTCACTAGTGGCTTCTCTCGAGAAAATAGCATACGGTGGGTATTCAAATTACTGTTGGGCAATTGATAGAGCCAAGTAATTATGAAGATATCCAAGGGAATGATCATGTATATAGACTTCATGTCCAAGATTAGTAGACCAAAACGATTATGCATCTACTACTATTACTCCACACATAGACCGCTATCCAGCATGCATCTAGTGTATTAAGTTCATGGAGAAACAGAGTAATGCAATAAGAACGATGACATGATGTAGACAAGATCTATTTATGTAGAAATAGACCCCATCTTGTTATCCTTAATAGCAAAGATACATACACGTGTCGGTTCCCCTTCTGTCACTGGGATCAAGCACCGTAAGATCGAACCCATCACAAAGCACCTCTTCCCATTGCAAGATAAATAGATCAAGTTGGCTAAACAAAACCCAAATATCGGATAAGAAATATGAGGCTATAAGAAATCATGCATATAAGAGATCAAAGAAGACTCAAATAACTTTCGTGGATAAAAAGATAGATCTGATCATAAACTCAAAGTTCATCGGATCCCAACAAACACACCACAAAAAAGAGTTACATCATATGGATCTCCAAGAGACCATTGTATTGAGAATCAAAAGGGAGAGAGGAATCCATCTAGCTAGTAACTACGGACTCGTAGGTATACAAAGAACTACTCACGCATCATCGGAGAGGCACCAATGGGCATGATGAACCCCTCCGTGATGGTGTCTAGAATGGATCTGGTGGTTCTGGAACTTGCGGCGGCTGGAATTGATTTTCGTCGAGTCCCCTAGGGTTTCTGGAATATTGGGGTATTTATAGAGCAAAGAGGCGGTGCAGGAGGCCACCGAGGTTGGAACAACCCACCAGGGCGCGCCTGGGCCTCCAGGCACGCCCTAGTGTCTTGTGCTCACCTCAGGCTCCCTCTTTGGTACTTCTTTGGCCCACTGGATGTCTTCTGGTCCAAAAAAATCCACAAAAAGTTTCGTTGCCTTTGGACTCCATTTGATATTGATTTCCCGCGATGTAAAAAACATGCAGAAAACAACAACTGGCACTGGGCACTATGTCAATAGTTTAGTACCAAAAAATGATATAAAATGATTGTAAAACATCCAATAATGATAATGTAACAGCATGGAACAATAAAAAATTATAGATACGTTGGAGACATATCAAGGAGCAGAAGGAAATGTCAAGCGGTTTTCAGCAAGGTATTCTCTGCAAGCACTGAAATTATAAGTAACGAGTAGTTTGATAGCAAGATAATTTGTAACGAGCAAGTAACGGTAACAGCAAATAATATGGAGCAAGGTAGCCCAATCCTTTTATGACAAAGAACATGCCAAAAGGTCTCTTACGATAAGCAAAGTGTTCTTGAGGGTACACGGGAATTTCATCTAGTCACTTTCATCATGTTGGTTTGATTCGTGTTCGCTACTTTGATAATTTGATATATGGGTGGACCGGTGCTTAGGTGTTGTCCTTACTTGAACAAACCTCCTACTTATGGTTAACCCTCTTGCAAGCATCCGCGACTACGAGAAAAGTATTAAGATAAATCTAACCATGGCATTAAACTTTTGGATCCAAATCAGTCCCTTACGAAGTAGCGCATTGTAACATCCCAAATTTTCAATATGGAATGTTATACATAGGTCATCATATGCATATCATATTTTATTGCATTTTGTTTGAGATCCTCAAAATCTTAAGCAACTCAAGGACCCACGGAGAGAGTTGGGGATTTCGTTATTTTCATATTTGATTTTTTCTCAAATTTGAAAAGAGGATCATTTTGGTTTTAATATTTTTCTCTCCAAAATATTTCAATATAAAAATAAAAGGAGAGGAGATAAAATGACTTCTCCAAAATAAAAGAAATATTGGAGGAAAAATGTTAAAATCAAATAAATATTTTATTTGGATTTTATTGCTATTTTATTTGAATTAGAAAAATATGCATTTTTCAAAATTACATTAGTAGGCGAGAAAAATGTTCACTTTGTTCTAAATATATTTTATTTAGACGGTCAAAATTGTTTTGGAATTTTTAGATTTTTTTTATATTTATTTAGGATTTTTCCTTTTAGGCGGAATTTATTAAAACAAAAACTTTGGACCACCTTGGGTCAAGGCCTAGCCCGGCTCGACGCCGCTTTCCTCATTGTGCCATGACGGACTCATTGAGTCCGATTCGAAGTCACTGGCGTAAGGCCGCCTCCCAAGCAAGCGCCGCCTCCACCTATAAATGCTGCCGCCGCCCATCTCCACCTGCTCGAGCCTCGAAGCTGGCAAGGCCTCCTTGGCCAAGGCCATCGCTTTTGCATGCCGCCGCAAGACCAAGATCAAGACCGCCACCTTGAGCCCCGCCACTAACGCCGCCCGCCGATCCCGCTGACGCTGCCGGTTTTTCGCTAACCGTAAAAGCGCAAAAGCCGCCGCCGTTTTTTTAAACCCTAGATCGGTTTTCTTTGGTTAGATTTATTTTACGTACGTTCGTTCGTTTAGTTCTTATGACGAACGAATTCGTTTGATTGTCTCTGTTAGCGGACGTTTGCGCTGTAGTCTTTTTCTTTTTATTTTATTTTCGGCCAGGGACCTATCCGTGATTATTTTTATCGCAGATTAGCCCGTGATCTTCAAACCCTCGCAACTTTTTAACCATTCATCCAAATCCAGTGAAACCAACGCCAAAATCTTCGTCTCGAACCCCTCATTCCAGTTAATCAACTTGAATATGATTTTGACAAATTAAAAATTTGGTTTAAAGCAGATTTGTTTTTGAATTTCTTTTGATCGTAGTTTCAGTTCCGTAGCTCCGATTCGATTGATTCTTTTTGCAAATCGAAGATCTTCGGTTGAACTTTCAGGTTGGGTCTTTTTATTTGAGTTTTACCCTTGCATCTATTCTTGAGTGCTTATGTATGCTGTTTGTTTGCGATAGAATTTCCGGAGTGCGAAGCGTGCTACTACGAGTCTCTAGGATTTGCAGATCATGAGCAAGGCAAGTAACACTTTAATCATATCCCTTATTACCCAGTTTTTATGCATTAGTTTCAACACTCAACCATTTCATGAGTAGGATTGTTAATATGTGGGTATTGGGAAGTAACTGATGAGGTAGAACCTATTGTCCTTATTATCAAACCTTGGGAGTTACTTATACGTTATGCTTATACTGCTATGCTATGCTCGTAGATGTGGTTTGGTTGAGTGATTCATGACAGCTGTGAGATTATTTATAAACTAAGGGTTTACTTAAGGTGGCTACTTTAACACACATCTGGGTGGATTGTTTGTGGGCACCTGGGGAATCCAGTGTTGTCCAAGGAGATCCCGGGGCATCCGTGTGATCATCCTATGGTTCGCCACCCAGGCTCAAAGGGATCATAAGATTATTCATGCTGGAAACAGACATTATGGGCTCTGGCATAGTTGAGTATGTTGTGTGACCTCTTTCATTGGTAAACTAGCAGATGTAGGGGATGTAGGTGGTACGGTTTACCCGTCGAAAGAGTTAATGCTTCTGAAAGACTGTGTCTCGGTCATCCGTTTCTCAAACACCCCGTAGTGCGAGAAATCTAGCGGAGGAGATCGGGTCTTGTGGGGAAAAGTGCGCAAACCTCTGCAGAGTGTACAATCTAATCATGGTTAGCCGTGTCCCCGGTTATGGACATCTTGAGTATCTGGTTATTGAAGCATTGATGTGATCTCAACACTCTTAATTAATTTTGTTAGGTTATTAATTACTGTTTAATTGGGATTGAGACGGGGTTACCATTCTCAATGTTTATCAACTACCATGATAGTTAAACAAAATATATTCCTTTGTTGTAGGAAAAAATTGGCTTTTCGCAAGACATGTTATCCATAGAGCCTCCACCAGCCATATATGCATGTAGTGATAGCATTTACCTTGTTCATTGCTCTACCGTGTTATTTTGCCAGCATATTCCATGTGCTGACCCGTTCCGGGCTGCAACGTATTATGTTGCAGACTTTTCAGACGAGGAGTAAGGTGCGCGAGGTCGCTTTCGTGCACTCAGCTATGCCGTTGGAGTTGATGGACTCATTTACCTTTGATGCTTCCGCAGTTATCTTTATTAGATGGCCTTAAGCCATAATATTGTAATAAGTTCTCTTTTGAGACATTCGATGTAATAAGTGTGTGATTGCACTCTGTTACATACCTTCAAGTACTGTGTGTGTCAGCATTACCGATCCAGGGGTGACACTTATACACAGAGATTTGACCGTTTGAGGTCGGATCGCTACAAGATGGTATTAGAGCACACGCTGATTGTAGGACACGACCACTAAGATAAGCCATAGGTCACTCTTCTCTACTCATTTCTGACTCTTCTCCATTTTCCACTCTATAGATGGTGGACTCAAGGAACAAGTTTGCTCAACCGGATGAAGATACACCTTTTGGACGACACTTGAAGGAAGTCACTAGGTACCTGAACATCGGAATACCAAGCTTTACCGGGACCTACACCGCCAGTTTACCAGAAGAGGAGCGTTGGATGATTCGAGTTCAAGTTCCAGGAAGGACATTCATGCCAGTTACTGAGCCCATAGAGTTTTCCTTTGATGCACCAACCTGGAGTCTAGGAAAGAGCATGGCAGCCCACATCGCCATGGGACGCATCGGCGAAGTTTATCACAAGGATCTTAAGGACACCATCTACCAGATATGTAGGCGCCGAGATGAGCAATGGGAAATGATCAGCACCAGGAGGGACATGTCCATTGCAGCTTTCATCCAGGAGTTAAACCAGCACATTCGTCGCTTGGAGAACCAAATGTGCGCAAGCATGATAGAATTGAAGATGGTGATGACTAGGAACATGGAGCTTGAAGAGGAACTCAACTCTACACGCGACGGATATGAGGAGGAAATCACAATACTAGTCAAAAAGAATGACGACCTAACAAGGAAGCTCGGAGTATTCATGGGAGACCCCGCGCCAGGAGGAGATGACGACCATCCCGAGGACTACATCATCATCGACGACACCGACTTCGACCCCGACAGTAGTGATGATGATTACGAAGACGAAGCTGGAGCGGATATCATGGAGTCTTCCACCGATCAAAATTTCTAGATGACCACCACATTATTAATAGTATTTCCCCCATGTATATAGTAATAGTCCGAGTATTTTGTAACGGTAGTTAGATCGATTGTATTCCCTTGTTTGAATTGAGTGGTGTGAAATGAATGTGTTTGTCTCATGTGCATATTGGGTAGTGCTATTCCCTTTAGACCTCACTCTATTCTAAACTCTCCCCTCTAAACCCATCTGATGCCTCCGAGACGTGACCCCAAATTTGTCTTCCCACCGGAGCTCACTCAGTTGATCCAACAACAGAATGCAACAACAACAACAACAACAACAACAACAACAAAAACAACAACAACAACAACAACAACAAAAACAACAACAACAACAACAACAACAACAACCCACCGCCACCACCTCCAGTTAACAACTTAGCCTGTTTTCTAAGGTTGAATCCACCGGTGTTTTCTAGTAGCACCGAGCCGATTGTTGTTGATGACTGTCTACGCAGGATTGGAAGGGAGTTGACCACCGCAGGTTGCACAGATGCTGAGAGGGTGCGTTTTGCCGCACATCAATTGGATGGACCCACAGCCTCATGGTGGGAGAATTACACCGCCACTTTCCCTATAGCCAATGTTACCTGGGATCATTTTCAGCAAGTTGCCAGACCGCACGCGGTTCGAGCTGGAGCTATGAGCATGAAGAAGCGTGAGTTTCGCAACTTACGCCAGGGAAATCGTACTGTGGGGCAGTACGTGGATGAGTTCAGTAAGCTAGCTCGCTATGCCCCGGATGATGTGGCCACGGACGCCGCGAAGCAGGGGAAGTTTATGGAAGGGCTGAATGATGAACTAAGCATGCAGTTGATGGTGGCAACATTTGCTAACTACCAGGAGTTGGTAGACAGGGCCCTTATGATTAAAGGGAAGCAGCAGCAGATAGATAGCCACAAAAGGAAATATGGGCAAGGGAAGTATAACTCTGGAGCAGAGCAGAAGCCTCGTTTTACTCCTAACCCGGGAGGATTTAACCATAACCATGGAGGACACACTCACAATGGTGGAAGTTACCATAACCATAGTGGTCCCAGGAATAGAAATGGGAATGGAGCAAGCAGCGACCAGAACCGTTCCAACCCAGCAACACCCGCTAAGAAGGATCTGAGTCATGTCACCTGTTACAAGTGTGGGAAGACTGGGCACTACGCCAACGATTGTTACGAAATTTGAAGAATGGCAATGGGAATGGAAGCTCTGGGAATAAACCCAATCCCTTCACCAGAGGTCAGGTGAACCACATCAACGTGGAGGAGGTTGAAGATCAGCCTGACACAGTGATTGGTAAGTTTTTGGTTAAGTCTTTTACCGCTCTTGTTCTTTTTGATACGGGTGCATCACATTCATACATATCAAGGGGATTTGTGGACAAGTTTAAGATACCCACCATAGCCCTTAGGTCACCCATGTTAGTAAGCTCGCCAGGAGCAGAGTATATGGCCAGCCGATGGTGTGATCAGTTACCCTTAACCATTGGCAGCCATGTTTTCCCCTCAGACCTAATAATTTTGGAGTCACAAGGATTGGATATAATACTAGGCATGGATTGGCTATCGAAGTATGGAGGGAACATTGACTGTGCTAGTAAGTCGATACTTCTCACCACCCCGGAGGGAAAAAGGATTAAGTATGTATCCAGGCATGTGCCAAAGAGAACCCAAGTAAATTCCCTCTTAGGATTTGTTCAGGAGGAAGTGCCTGTAGTGAAGGATTACCCATATGTATTTCCAGAGGAACTACCAGGCATGCCGCCGGATCGAGACATTGAGTTCTTGATAGAGCTGTTGCCAGGCACCGGACCGATATCGAAGAGAACATACCGAATGCCTGCAAATGATCTGGAAGAGATTAAGAAGCAGATTAAGGAGTTACTGGAGAAAGGTTACATTCGACGAAGTTCGTCACCGTGGGGAGCCCCAGTGCTCTTGGTTGAGAAGAAGGATGGATCTTTGAGATTGGTTGTTGATTATCGTGCGTTGAATGAAGTGACGATCAAGAACAAGTACCCACTACCGATGATCAATGATTTGTTTGACCAGCTGCAAGGAGCTAAAGTGTTCTCCAAGATCCATCTGCGATCAGGATACCACCAGCTGAAGATCCGAGAACAGGATATACCTAAGACTGCTTTTACCACAAGGTACGAGCTATATGAGTATACGGTTATGTCATTTGGATTGACTAATGCCCCTGCCTATTTCATGAGTATGATGAATAAGGTGTTCATGGAGTTCTTGGATAAGTTTGTTGTGGTGTTCATTGATGATATTTTGGTATACTCGAAGAATGAAGACGAACACAAGGAGCATTCGCGTTTAGTTCTCGAGAAGCTCAGGGAACATCAGTTATATGCCAAGTTCAGCAAATGTGAGTTTTGGTTGAAGGAAGTTGGATTCCTTGGACATGTTATATCAGGAGAAGGTATAACAGTAGACCCTACCAAGGTTCAGTTAGTCACTGATTGGCTAGCACCCACCTCAGTAGGAGAGATCCGTAGTTTTCTTGGACTCGCGGGATATTATCAGAGATTTATTGAGAATTTCTCCAAGATTGCGAAGCCTATGACGGAGCTGTTGAAGAAGGACCCTAAGTTTAAGTGGACCGAAGAGTGTGAGGCCAGTTTTAAGGAGCTGAAGAAACGTTTGGTTACAGCCCCAATGCTGATTCTGCCAGATATACGCAAGGATTACCAAGTGTATTGCGATGCTTCTCGCTTAGGACTTGGAGGTGTACTTATGCAAGACAGAAGAGTTGTTTCATATGCCTCACGCCAGCTTCGACCGCATGAGTTAAATTATGCAACCCATGATTGGGAGTTAGCAGCTGTTGTTCATGCACTCAAGACCTGGAGACATTTTCTCATTGGAAACCATTGTGATGTGTACATGGATCACAAGAGTTTGAAGTACATTTTCACGCAGAAGGAGCTGAATCTCAGGCAAGGGAGATGGTTGGAGCTTATAAAGGATTATAATATGAAGCTACACTATCACCCAAGCAAGGCCAATGTCGTAGCAGACGCTTTGAGCCGGAAGAGTTATGTCAATACCCTAGTAAGTGGAGGATTACCAAAGGAGTGAGCCGAAGATCTCAGGGAGCTTCATTTGGAGATAGTCCCTAGAGGTTTTGTCGCAGCAATGGAGGTTCAGTCAACATTATTGGGAAAGATTCGAGAAGCTCAAAAGGATGACAAAGAAATTGCTGAGATCAAGGAGAAGATGAGTAAAGGAAAAGCCAAAGGTTTTCGTGAGGATGAGTACGAAACCTTATGGTTTGAGGACCGTGTTTATGTACCCAATAATGTAGAGATCAGGAAGTTAATACTTCAGGAAGCTCATGACTCGCCATACTCGATACACCCCAGAAACACCAAGATGTATTTGGATTTGAAGGAGCATTTCTGGTGGACTGGTATGAAGAAGGATATTGCCGAGTATGTAGCAGTGTGTGATGTATGTCAGAGAGTAAAGGCAGAACATCAGAAGCCCGTAGTATTACTGCAGCCTATGCCGATACCCGAACGGAAGTGGGACAAGCTTGGCATGGATTTCATCACCGGATTACCCAGGACCCGATCGGGATAATTCTATCTGGGTAGTAGTGCATTGTTTGACCAAAGTGGCTCACTTTATCCGAGTGAAAACCACCTATATGAGTGCGAACTTGGCCAAGATATATATGACCAGGATCGAATGTCTGCATGGAGTTCCGAGGACCATCGTATTCGATAGAGGGACTCAGTTTACTTTGAAGTTTTGGCATCAGCTACACCAGACTTTGGGATACCAGGCTAGAGTTTAGTACAACCTTTCATCCGCAGAAAGATGGACACACCGAGAGGGTCAATCAGATACTGGAGGACATGTTGAGAGCTTGTGCGCTAGATTATGGATCTAGTTGGGATGATAATGTGCCTTACGCGGAGTTCTCATACAACAACAGTTACCAAGCCAGTTTGAAGATGACCCCTTTTGAAGCCTTGTATGGATGAAGGTGCAGGACACCGTTGATGTGGGATGAAATTGGAGACCGTCAGTTGTTTGGACCAGACTTGATCAAGGAGTCCGAAGAGAAGGTTAAGTTGATTCGAGATAGGCGAAGGTAGCTGATCCGAGCGTAAGAGTTATGCAGATTCAAAGCGCAAGGAGGTATTGTATGAAATTGGAGACAGAGCATATCTTCGTGTGTCACCTCTGCGAGGAGTAAAACGATTTGGAGTTAAGGGAAAGTTAGCCCCGAGATTTGTAGGACCATACCGAGTTTTGGAGCGTATGGGAGAAGTGGCCTACAAGTTGGAGTTACCCGAAGGACTGTCAGGAGTGCATGATCTGTTTCATGTTTCCCTGTTGAAGAAGTGCCATGCAGAGATGGCTGATATTCCTCTTAGAGATACAGTGCCCCTGGAAGCAATACAATTGGATAGTGATTTGACCTACGAGGAGAAAGCTGTCAGGATTCTCGAGTTTGCCAGCCGAGTCACACGCAGCAAGGTTATCAAGTTTTGCAAAGTTAAGTGGAGCCATCATAACGAGGATGAAGCCACCCGTGAATGAGAGGAAGACCTACAGAAAGACCACCCACACCTATTTGCTAGCCAACCCGAATCTCGAGGGCGAGATTCATCTTAAGGGGGGTAGGATTGTAACATCCCAAATTTTCAATTTGGAATGCTATACATAGGTCATCATATGCATATCATATTTTATTTGCATTTCGTTTGAGATCCTTGAAATCTTAAGCAACTCAACGACCCACAGAGGGAGTTGGGGATTTCGTTATTTTCATATTTGAATTTTTCTCAAATTTGAAAAGAGGATCATTTTGGTTTTTATATTTTCTCCCCAAAATATTGCAATATAAAAATAAAAAGAGAGGAGATAAAACGACTTCTCCAGAATAAAAGAAATATTGGAGGAAAAATGTTAAAATTAAATAAATATTTTATTTGGATTTTATTGCTATTTTATTTGAATTAGAAAAATATGCATTTTTCAAAATTGCATTATTAGGCTAGAAAAATGTTCACTTTGTTCTAAATTTTTTATTTAGACGGTGAAAATTGTTTTGGCATTTTTAATTTTTTTTATATTTATTTAGAATTTTTCCTTTTCGGTGGAATTTATTTTAAGAAAAACTTTCCGGCCGCTAGGTCAAGGTCGAGCCTACTGGCCGCCTTCCTGAGTCCGATTACGAGCCGCCCGACGCCCTCCCCCAAGCCAGCACCTATAAATGCATGCTGTCACGCCTCTCCACCACCTGAGCCAAGCCGCCACTTGTAGCCGCCACACGCCGCCGCCGCTTCTTGCCGCTGCCAGCCGCCGCCGCCCGCCAGCGCCAGAGCCGCTTCGCCGCCCGCCTGATCCACGCTTGATGCTGGTTTCGCTTCATGAATTGCAGAAACCATAAAAGCCGTCGTTTATTTAAAACCCTAGATCGGTTTTTTTATTAGATCGGTTTTCTCGGTTTTCTTCGGTTAGATTTATTTTACGAACGTTCGTTCATTTAGTTCTTATAACAAACGATTTCGTTTGATTGTCTCTGTTAGCGGACGTTCGTGCCGTAGACTTTTTATTTTTATTTTATTTTCGGCCAGGGACCTATCCGCGATTATTTTTATAGCAGATTAGCCCCTGATCTTCAAACCCTCGCAACTTTTTAACCGTTCGTCCAAATCCAGTGAAACCAACCCCAAAATCTTTGTCTCGAACCCCTCTTTCCAGTTAATCAACTTGAACACAATTTTGACAAATTAAAATTTGGTTTCAAGCAGATTTTTTTTCGAATTTCTTTTGATCGTAGTTTCAGTTCCGTAGCTCCGATTCGATTGATTCGTTTTGCAAATCGAAGATCTTCAGTTGAACTTTCAGATTGGATCTTTTTATTTGAGTTTTACACTTGCATCTATGCTTGATTGCTTATGTATTCTATTGTTTGTTTGCGATAGAATTTCCGGAGTGCGAAGCGTGCTACTACGAGTCTCTAGGGTTTTCAGATCATCAGCAAGACAAGTAACACTTTGATCATATCCATTTATTACCCAGTTTTTATGCATTAGTTTCAATCCTCAACCATTGCATGAGTAGGATTTTTAACATGTGGGTATTGGGAAGTAGCTGATGAGGTAGAACCTATTGTCCTTATTATCAAACCCTGGGAGTTACTTCTACGTTATGCTTATACTGCTATGCTATGCTCGTGAGACGTGGTTTGGTTGAGTGATTCATGACATTTGTGAGATTATTTATAAACTAAGGGTTTACTTAAGGTGGCTACTTTAACACACATCTAGGTGGATTGTTTGTGGGCACCTGGGGAATCCAGTGTTGTCCAAGGAGATCCCGGGGCATCCGTGTGATCATCCTATGGTTCGCCACCCAGGCTCAAAGGGATTATAAGATTATTCATGCTGGAAACTTCCGTGTGCAGCCACAAGCCATTATAGGCTCTGGCATAGTTGAGTACGTTGTGTGACCTCTTTCAGTGGTAAACTAGCAGATGTAGGGGATGTAGGTGGTACGGTTTACCCGTCGAAAGAGTTAATGCTACGAAAAGGCGTGTCTCGGTCATCCGTTTCTCAAACACCCTGTAGTGCGAGAAATCCAATGGAGGAGATCGAGTCTTGTGGCGAAAAGTGCGCAAACCTCTGTAGAGTGTACAATCTAATCATGGTTAGCCGTGTCCCCGGTTATGGACATCTTGACTATCTGGTTATTGAAGCATTGATGTGATCTCAACACTCTTAATTAATTTTGTTGGGTTATTAATTACTATTTAATTGGGATTGAGATGGGGTTACCATTCTCAATGTTTATCAACTACCATGACAGTTAAACAAAATATATTCCTTTGTTGTAGGGAAAATTGGCTTTTCGCAAAACATGTTAACCATAGAGCCTCCACCAGCCATATATGCATGTCGTGATAGCATTTACCTTGTTCATTGCTCTACTGTGTTATTTTGCCAGCATATTCCATGTGCTGACCCGTTCCGGGCTGCAAGTATTATGTTGCAGACTTTTCAGACGAGGAGTAAGGTGCGCTAGGTCGTTGCCGTGCACTCAGCTATGCCGTTGGAGTTGATGGACTCATTTACCTTTGATGCTTCTGCAGTTATCTTTATTAGATGGCCTTATGCCATATTATTGTAATAATTTCTCTTTTGATACATTCGACGTAATAAGTGTGTGATTGCACTCTATTATAAAACCTTGACGTACTGTGTGTGTCAGCATTACCGATCCAGGGATGACACTTATACACACAGATTTGACCGTCCGAGGTCGGATCGCTACACGCATAAACTAGGGTTGAAGCTTCTATCACTCTCGCAACCCATCATCTAATAACTACTCTACAATGCATTCCCTTAGGCCCTAATAAGGTGAAGTTCCATGTAGTCGACTTTCACATGACACCACTAAGGGAATCACAACATACATACCATCAAAATATCAAACACATATCAAGTTCACATGATTACTTGAACCAAGATTTCTCCCGTGAGCTCAAGAACAAAAGTAACTACTCACAAATGATAATCATGCTCAAGATCAAAATCGTATTAAATAGCATAATGGATCTAAACATATAATCTTCCACCAAATAAACCATACTGTAATCAACTACAAGATGTAATCAACACTACTAGTCACCCACAAGCACCAATCTAAGGTTCCGGTACAAAGATTGAACATAAGACATGAACTAGGGTTTGAGAGGAGATGGTGATGTTGAAGATGTTGATGGAGATTGCCCTCCCCAAGATGGGAGAGTTGTTGGTGATGATGATGATGATGATTTCCCCCTCCGGGAGGGAAGTACCCCCGGCGGAATCGCTCCGCCGGAGGGCAAAATTTCTCCTGCACAAGTTCCGCCTCGAGACGGAGGCGCTTTGTCCCGAAAGTCCTCTCCTTTTTTTTCTTGGTCAAAATGACTTATATACCAGAAGAGGGGCACCAGAGGTGGGCCGAGGAGGGCACTACCCACCAGGGCGCGCCTGGGCTCCCTCGTGCGCCCAGGTGGGTTGTGCCCACCTGGTGGGCCCCCTCTGGTAGTTATTTGCTCCAATAATTCTTAAATATTCCATAAAAATTCTCCGTGAAGTTTCAGATCATTTGGAGTTGTGTAGAATAGGTGGCCTGACGTAGCTTTTTCAGGTCCAGAATTCCAGTTGCCGGTATTCTCCCTCTTTGTGTGAACCTTGCATATTATGAGACAAAAGGCATTAGAATTACTCCAAAATGCATTATTATGCATAAAAACATTATAAATAACAGTAGGTAATCATAATGCAAAATGGACGTATCAGCCCCCTGCTCGTGCCCAATCCCGAGCACGGGCGTGCTCGCGCGCCCTCCTGCTTGTTGCCAATCGTGAGCCCGGGGCGAGCTCGTGCGACCCATGCGCGTTCCCAAGCCTAAGCACGGAGCGAGCTCGCACGACCCCCTACACATTCCCAGGCCCGAGCCGAAGCCGCCGCTGCTGGCAGAGTACATGGGGCGGTGGCCAGCGAGCCCTGCAACCCTGAAGACCTATCGAGGCTACTCCTAGGGCTGCGCAAATCAATAAAGGGGCCGCAGCGCCACCCCGATGACCCGATGGACTCGCCAGGGTTGCGACAGGCAGTCGTCCCCTTGGTGGCCGACGCCACCATCGACCTCGTGAGAGACGGCGACGAGGACAAAAAGGAGGAGGAGGAGGACGATGAGGACGTCTTCAGCATCGGCAGTGGCTCAACGGCGACGGTCACTGGCTTTGTTTAGGGTTTATGTCTGTACAAATTATAAACTTTAAATGAATTTTGTACCGTTTGAATGTTCAATTTGAATGTTTTTCGCTATGCATGTTTGAATTTCCAATGTGTGCCATGTTTGCTTGTGTGTTACTAGTAGTGAGCCAAATTTCATGAAGATGCATAAATAATTGGGTGTTTTCAATCGAACACTGTCAATTTTGTGAAGGTTTTTTTTTCAACTTATTGTATTGCAAGTTTAGTTTTTTTTTTCCACAAACAAAGGCACATAAGATGGCTCAGTGCAAAGGCATTTGAATATTTTAGCCCCTTTTCATTTTCTTTGTTTTTTTAAAACTTGGGTCAAACTTGAAGTGTTGACCATTCATACAAAATGGTTTGGAATTGCTACTTGCCTTGTCCCAAGTTCATCCAAGACCAATATTGTAGCATAAAATGTTTTTTCAAAAAATTCAGGAGCAATCTACATCACACTTGTAGTGTAAATTTGGGCCTTCTCGGATAATTCAATGAAATTCAACTAAATGCATGGAATATAGCAATATTACTCTGAAATTGCTGTAACCTGGTCAGTGCCCATCTAATGTGGCCTGCTTTTGATGAAAAACGAAATGGAACAAATTTGAAAATTATTTAAGGCACTTCCTTCACAAATAAAAGCCATTTCAGGGGCTTGGAAAATGGAAAATTAATTTTTTATTACAATATAATTGCAAATTCCTATGAAACATTGTCCACTAGGGTTACACCAATAGTTGTGCCAAATTTGGACATCTTATCAAGAATTTTGCCATGTATATGGCCCTTTTCCATGTGCACGTGCCTTTAAATCCACACAACTCCATTGTAGATAGGGAATTTTGTGAAAGTCTTTTTCAGACATGTTGTATTGTGACTTTACCACAAAATGGTGCACATAAGATGGCTCAGTACAAAGGCATTTGAATTTTTGAGCCTTTTTTCATTTTCTTTATTTGTTTCAAATTTTGGTCACACTTGTAGTGTTGACCATTCATACAAAATGGTTTGGAATTGCTACTTGCCTTGTCCCAAGTTCATCCAACACTAATATTGTAGCATAAAATGAATTTTCAAAAATTTCAGGAGCAATCTACATCATACTTGTAGTGCAAATTTGGGCCTTTTCAGAGAATTCAATGAAACTCAACTAAATGCAAGGAATATAGCAATATTACTCTGAAATTGTTGAAACCTGGTCAGTGCCCATCCAATTTGGCCTGCTTTTGATGAAAAATGAAATGGGACAAGCTTCAAAATTATTTAAGGCACTTCATTCACAAAGAAAAGCCATTTCAGGGGCTTGGAAAATGGGAAATTATTTTTTATTACAAAATAATTGCAAATTCCTATGAAACATTGTCCACTATGGTTACACCAATAGTTGTGCCAAATTTGGGCATGTTATCATGGGTTTTGCCATGTATGTGTCCATTTCCATGTGCATGTGCCTTCAAATCCACACAAGTCCATTGTAGATAGGCAATTTTGTGAAGGTTTTTTTCAGACTTGTTGTATTGCAAGTTTAGTATTTTTCCCACAAACTAGTGCACATAAGATGGCTCAGTGCAAATGCATTTGAATTTTTCAGCCTTTTTCATTTTCTTTGTTTTTTTCAAACTTGGGTCAAACTTGCAGTGTTGACCATTCATACAAGTTGGTTTGGAATTACTACTTGCCTTGTCCCAAGTTCATCCAATACTACTATTGTAGCATAAAATGATTTTTCAAAAAATTTAGGAGCAATCTACATCACACTTGTAGTGAAAATTTGGGCCTTTTCAGATAATTCAATGAGATTCATCTAAATGCATGTAATATAGCAATATTACTCTAAAATTGCTGAAACCTGGTATGTACCCATCAAATGTGGCCTGCTTCTGATGAAAAATGAAATGGAACAATATTCAAAATTATTTAAGGCACTTCCTTCACAAAGAAAAGCCATTTCAGGGGCTTGGAAAATGAAAAAAAAAATATTACAAAATAATTGCAAATTCCTACGAAACATTGTCCACTATGGTTACACCAATAGTTGCGCCAAATTTGGGCATGTTATCATGGATTTTTTCATGTATGTGGCCATTTACATGTGCATGTGCCTTCAAATCCACACAAGTCCAATGTGGCCTGCTTTCAAAATTATTTAAGCCACTTCCTTCACCAAACAAATGATTTTGAAGGACTAAACTAATTTCTGTGGCCTATATTTGTTACTTTGTTTGTCCCAAGTTCATTCACCAATCCATTATTCTGTACTAAACTAATTTGGTTGACTAAAGTGCATCTGCCACACTAAATGGCTTGAAAAAATATTAACACCCTAATGGTATACTACATATAGTGAGTAAATAGTTGGTTTATGCCTCGCTTCGTTTAGTGCATAAAATGGCGAGGACTGTTTCAAAAATAACGTACACATACTTGGTCGGTTGGCTCTTGCGCCTCTCTTTGAGCGTGTGGTCTCTGGTTAAGTACTCCTCCTGGCTTAATAAGCCACCTCTATTTTCCTTTTGGCGCAGCCGCTGACACAGGTGTACCACAAGCCAGTAACTGCGACCAACACCTACGACCATGCGACCAGCAGCAGAGGTGTCCCACGCTACTAATAATCGAGACCACCACCTACGACCGTGTAGCCGCTGACAGAGGTGCCTGACAAGTCAGTATATGTGCCCACCATCTACGACCGTGCAACCTCTTACAGAGGTGTCCCACAAGTCATAATACGCGCCCACTATCTATGAGCGCACAACCACTGACAGAGGTGTCCCACAAGTCAGTATATGCACAAACCATCTACGAGTGGGCAGCCGCTGACAGGGGTGTCCCAAGAGTCAGAAACCAAGCCCAGTAACGATCAAAGGCTTTGACCCGATGGCAAACCCCTGTTTGGGCTCTTTCGAGGGTGGGCCACGTGATGGAGAGGAAAAGTTAGGATTGGCTTAGAGCATGGGCCAAACTAAGGAGGACTAAGCAAAGAGGGGCACATAAATAGAAATCCCTTTCTATTTTCCCTTGTTATCTTGTCGCGCCATCTAGGGGGTCAATCAGGTTGGTCGGCCCGACCGCGCGTTAGGAGCATGTCGTCGGTTGCTTCATCATCGAATTTCGGCAGCAAGTGCCAACATGTATAGTTGTGGCCCTGTGCCGTTCTTCGAGATCCTGTTTGGCTGCCAGAACTTCTACCCACTTATCATTGAGCCCATTCTGATTGGCGTGCAGCTGTCGCTGCTTCTTCTTCATGGTTTCGGCCGTGGCCACCAAGCACCGTGTGAATCTCTCTTTCTTGTAAGGGCCCTCAGGGACTACATTGTCCTTGGTTTTGAGGCTTTCACCCTCCTCGGTTTCAGGTAAATAATTGTTGTATGCCCCATCGAAGAGATCGTCGAGGTCTTCCTCCTCGGGCGCCTCCCGCGAGGCTGTTATGCCATTCTGGGGAGGCTTGAATTTCCTCTCCCTGGTCCTCGGCTCCATCTGTCGTGGCGCCGTTATCAATGGCGACCATGTTGTGTTGACTGGGGCTGCCGTTGGTACCCTTCAGATGTCTGTGTTGGCGTCTGAAGGGATTTTTAGGGGTATCCACCATATATACGTCATATGTGGATGTTGCAGTCCATCTGCCCGTGTTGGCCGAAGGCGTAATCGTATCTGGAGTGCCGCCGACATCTTCATCCATGTCAGTGCCTTCCTCATAGTCCAACACATTGGTTAAGTCATTGACCGCGGCGACTAGGTGGGTAGTGGGTGGGACGTAAATTTCCATGGCGTCAGCTTTAAGTCCGATCTTGTCATAGACCGAGGTTTGATCGTTGAAGATCGATAAACTTTGAATGCGATCCAGGATCTCATTAAGGGGGGGGTGACAGATCATCTGGGTTAATGGCCTTGATAGAAGCCGGGTTGACTCGAAGCATGATCCGGGCGCTGCTTGACGCGAGATCGGCGTATTAGTTGGCCAAGTTTGACTCTAGCCACCAATTGGAGAGATCGGACCCGAACTTGATGCAGGGTCCACATTTGAACTCAGATTGAGGTCGGGGCCTAACTCGAGGTCGAGGCCCTCACCTGGCGAGGCAGTGATCAGCTCCTCAGATGGGGCCAGATCCGCCGAATGATCGGATCTGAGGTTCATATCAGAGATCGGCTCTAGGGTTGAGCCCATGATGGATGAAGGGTTTTTGATCCGGTCTGGAGTCCAGCCGGAAAGGACGAGCTCACCACATGAATCGGCGGTGTACACCAAGCTCCTGAAAGTGACGACCTGGTCCGGGGCAAAGTTCTTGATGGGCGCTAGATGGCCCATTGAGTCGGTGTGAAAAACCATGATGCCAGACATGAAGAGCTGGTTGGGGACGAAGATATCGCCATAGCGAGGGTTGCAGTTGATCCGTAGATTAGCCATTGATCTTTTCTTTGATCCCACAATGGAATTATCAATGAAAGCACCAATGTCGGTACTAAAACCGTCAGACCTCGGGGTAGGGGGTCCCGAGCTATGGATCTTGGATCGATGGGTAACAAGGGACGAAGGAGGCAATATTTACCCAAGTTCGGGCCCTCTCGAAGTCGTAATACCCTACGTCCTACTGATGTCGCTTGAAGCTACATCGGTATTTCCCCAAAGAGGAAGGGATGATGCAGCACAGCGGCGGTAGGTATTTCCCTCAGATATGAAACCAAGGTTATCGAACCAGTAGGAGAACCAAGCAACACAACATAAACAACCCCTGCACACAAATAACAACACCTTGCAACCCGACGTGTTAAAGGGGTTGTCAATCCATTTCGGGTAACGGTTCCAGAAACGGCGTGCGGACTGGGGAAAGTTGTAATAGATTGAATAAATAGATCGCAAATAAAATAAAATGCAGCAAGGTATTTTTGTATTTTTGGTTTAATAGATCTGAATAAAAAGAGCAAATAAAATAGATCGCAAAGGCAATATATGATAAAGAAGACCCCGGGGCCGTAGGTTTCACTAGTGGCTTTTCTCAAGAAAAATAGCAAACGATGGGCAAACAAATTACTGTTGGGCAATTGATAGAACTTCAAATAATTATGGCGATATCCTGGCAATGATCATTATATAGACATCATGTCCAAGATTATTAGACCGGCTCCTGCCTGCATCTACTACTATTATTCCACACATCGACCGCTATCCAGCATGCATCTAGTGTATTAAGTTCATGGAAAAACGGAGTAGTGCAATAAGAATGATGACATGATGTAGACAAGATCTACCTATGTAGAGATAGACCCCATTGTTTAATCCTTAGTAGCAACAATACATACATGTCACTTCCC
Organism: Aegilops bicornis; assembly: GCA_021605145.1. Taxonomy (NCBI): domain Eukaryota; kingdom Viridiplantae; phylum Streptophyta; class Magnoliopsida; order Poales; family Poaceae; genus Aegilops; species Aegilops bicornis. The sequence continues at coordinate 3,192,170 of JAHIAL010000026.1, read as the reverse complement.
CTTCTGTCACTGGGATCAAGCACCATAAGATCAAACCCACTTCAAAGCACCTCTTCCCATTGCAAGATAAATAGATCAAGTTGGCCAAACAAAACCCAAATACCGGAGAAGAAATACGAGGTTATAAGCAATCATGCATATAAGATATCAAAGAAACTCAAATAACTTTCATGGATATAAAAAGATATAACTGATCATAAACTCAAAGTTCATCAGATCCCAACAAACACACCGCAAAAAAGTTACATCATATGGATCTCCAAGAGACCATTGTATTGAGAATTCAGCGAGAGAGAGGAAGCCATTTAGCTACTAACTACGGACCCGTAGGTCTACAAAGAACTACTGACGCATCATGAGAGAGGCACCAAGGGAGGTGGTGAACCCCATCTGAGATGGTGTCTAGATTGGATCTAGTGGTTATGGACTCTGCGGCGGCTGGATCAATATTTCGTCAACTCCCCTAGGGTTTTGGGAATATTGGGGTATTTATAGAGCAAAGAGGCGGTCCGGGGGCACCCGAGGTGGGCACAACCCACCAGGGCGCGCCTGGGCCTCCTGGCACGCCCTGGTGGGTTGTGCCTCCCTCGGGGCAACCCCCCCAGGCGTGGCCAGGGCCCATTATGTTCCTTCTGGTCCATAAAAATTCTTTGTAAAGTTTCGTTGCATTTGGACTCCGTCTGATATTGGTTTCCTGCGATGTAAAAAAACATGCAGAAAACAACAACTGGCACTTGGCACTATATCAATAGGTTAGTACCAAAAAATTGATATAAAATGACTACAAAATGATTATAAAACATCCAATATTGATAATCAAACAGCATGGAACAATAAAAAATTATAGATACGCTGGAGATGTATCAGCATCCCCAAGCTTAACTCCTACTCGTCCTTGAGTAGGTAAGTGGCCAAAAAAATTTATGTGGAATGCTGCCTAACATGTCATATCATATTCTTTTCTTTATAGCATGGACATTTGGACTTTTATGTGATTCAAAGCAATAGTCTAGTTTTGACATGATAATTTAGATACTCAAGCATATCAACAAGCAACCATGTCTTTCAATATATCAACGATAAAATAAGTTATCCCTAGCCCATCGTGCTCAACCATTGATCCATTCATGAAACACACTCGCATATTAGCTACTCCCAATACTTAAGTACGATCATATTGCCTCTTAGTTGGTGCTTTTATAAGAGAAGATGGAAACTCAAATTCCAAATAAAAATTGCATAAAGTAAAAGAAAGGCCCTTCGCAGAGGGAAGTAGGGATTTGAAGAGGTGCCAGAGCTCGAAGTAAAAAATTAGAGATAATTTCTTTTGGGAGGTGTATCCATCCCACCAATAAAACGACTTAGAGTTCCCAACACTTCCCATGCTAGATATATCATAGGCGATTCCCAAACAAAAAATAAAGTTTATTCCTTTTTCCACCATACTTTCACTTTCCATGGCTAGCCGTATCCACGGTTGCCTTCCATACCAACACTTTCCAAGGAATTTTTTATTTGACAACATAAAGTAAATTCATTTTTGCATTTTGGGATTGGGCATCCCTAAAATCTTTTCCTTACTCTCGTGCAATGACAAGTGAATAAACACTCATCGTGAGAATAACACATCCAGCATGGAAAATATTAGCCACCCCTCACCGCTCCGCGAGCAAAACAAACACACAAAAGAGAAGTTTATTTTGAAAATTAGAGATGGCACATGCAAATTTGCCTAGAACGGCAAAAGAATACCGCATATAGGTAGATATACTGGACTCATGTGGCAAAACTGGTTTGAAGGATTTTGGATGCACAAGTAGAGATCATACTTAGTGCAAAATGAAGGCTAGCAAAAGATTGAGAAGCTACCAACCAAGAAACGAATAATCTCATAAGCAAGCATTAAGCATAATTAACACCGAATAATGCACCACAAGTAGGATATAATTTCATTGCATGACTGTTGACTTTCGTGCTTGCATAGGGAATCACAAACCTTAACACCAATATTTTTAATAAAGCATAATTACTCATCAACACAACTCACATATCACATCATCATATCTCAAAACAATTGCTAAGAATCAAGTTTATTTTGTCCAATGTTCTTCATGAAAGTTTTTATTATATCCTTCTTGGATATCTACCACTTTGGGACTAATTTTCATGTGTTGCTTTTCATAAGCTCAAACAAATATAAGTGAAGATCATGAGCATAATTTTTCTTTCTTTCTCTCAAAATAATTTAAGTGAAGCAAGAGAGAATTTCTTAAAAAAATTACTAAATCTCAAATAAATCTAAGTGAAGCAAGATAGCATTTCTTCAAAAATACTAAGCACACCATGGTCAAAAAGATATAAGTGAAGCACTAGAGCAAGTCCATAGCTCATAAAAGATTTAAGTGAAGCATAGAGAGCAATTCTAACAAGTCATGATATAATTTTGGCTCTCTCAAATAGGTGTGTCCAGCAAGGGATCAAGACTTAAAACACAAAATAAAACAAGAAAAGACTCATATTATACAAGATGCTCCAAGCAAAACACATATTATGTGACGAATAAAAATATAGCTTCGAGTAAAATACCGATGGTTGTTAGAAGAAAGAGGGGATGCCACTCGGGGGCATACCCAAGCTTCGTTGGTTGCTCATTTTTGGATAATAGCTTGGGATGCCGGGGCATCCCAAAGCTTAGACTCTTCTATCCTTCTTTCATCCATCGTAAGATAACCCAAGACTTGAAAACTTCAATCACACAAAACTCAACAAAACCTTCGTGAGATCCATTAGTATAAGAAAGCAAACCACTACTATAAGTACTGTATCAAACCAATTCATATTTTGTTTTTGTATTATATCAAATGTATTCCAACTTTTCTATGGCAAAAACTCATCAAAGAAAACCATAGAGCCATCAAAATAAGCACACAACACAAAGAAAACAGAATCTATCAAAACGGAACAGTCTGTAGCAATCTGACTATTTCGAATACTTATGTAACTCCAAAAATTCTGAAAAATTAGGACGACCAGGGTAATTCGTATATTAATCTTCTACAAAAATAATTGGCATTTTATCACGTTCTCGTAATTTTTGACAATTGTTTTCATGAGCCCATAAGTTTCTGTTTTTCAGCAAGATCAAACAACTATCACCCAAGAAGATCCTAAAGGCTTTACTTGGCACAAACACTAATTAAAACACAAAAAACACAATCATACCAGTAGCATAATTATGCAAACACCCAAGAACAGAAATCAAAAAAGCAAAAATAGATTTTATTCATTGGGTTGCCTCCCAACAAGCGCTATAGTTTTACGCTCTTGGCTAGGCATAAAGCAAGGATCTAAGTTTTGTCATCTTTGTCCAACTCTTCAATCAAACACTTAGAACCCTTCAAAGATTTAGCATAAAGATGTTCAATAACAGTACTCCTAGGAATAAATTTAAAGATTTCATTCTTGGAAAAAGGATCCCTTATCACTTCAACAAAATCCGGGTGAACACTAATCATCTTAAGATCTTCTCTGTTACTATTAGTAAAAGTTGCACCCTTGTTCTTGGTAACTTGAGTAAATTTGCCAATATTTACAGGAGTTTTTCAATAGTTTTAGCGGAAGCAAAAGCCGTGCTTAGATTATTAAACATTTCTTCTAGTTTATCAATCCGAGACGGGCTTTCTTCTATTCTTTCATGGATTATGGTGCCCTTTTCTTTTAACAACTTAAAAACTTCTCCCGCTTTTGACCCAATCTTGGTGGAAAAATTATGCATCTTTTTGTCTATAATTTCCATATGATCTTTGGTGAGCATTTTCTTTTCAATAGCATCTAGTCTTTCCATAACATGCTCAAGAGTCAAGATTGTTTCATTAATCATAAGAGGTGGTGAGCCCACTAAATTTTCCCATAGCATTAAAAGCATCAAGAGAAGGATACATCAAGACATTTCCACCGATAATCGTATCAAGGACGAATCTATACCAAGTGGTGATGCCAACATAAAAACAATGCAGAAGCACAACGGTATATTGCTTACGGATAGATCTATTATGAGCATTGCAAATTCTGTACCAAGCATCTTTTAAATTTTCTCCTCCGCTTTGTTTAAAGTGGAGAACCTCGTTCTCGGGAGTGCAAGCAATAGAGGAAGAACTATCCATAACGATAATAACGGCAAACAAGATTGCACACGAAAACAGATCCGACAAGAAAACGACGAACAGAAAAGAGAGGCGAATGAAACGGCAAGTTTTTGTGAGGTGGGGGTGAAGAAAGCGGGAGACAAATGGAAAATAATGAAAATTACGAGGAGATGAGATTTGTAATTAGGAACCTGGTATATGTTGAAGATCCTCCCCGGCAACGGCGCCAGAAATTCCTTTTGATGTCTCTTGAAGCCACGTCGGTATTTCCCCAAAGAGGAAGGGATGATGCGACACACGGCGGTAGGTATTTCCGCAACCAAGGTTATTGAACCAGTAGGAGAACCAAGCAACACAACATAAACATCCACGCACACAAATAACAAGACCTCCCAACCCGGCGTGTTAAAGGGGTTGTCAATCCCTTCGGGTAATGCAATTGTAAACGGCGTATGGCGGGAGAAAGTTGTAATAGATTGAATAAATAGATCGAAAATAAAATAAAACATAGCAAGGTATTTTTGTATTTTTGGTTTAAGAGATCTGAATAAAAAGAGCAAATAAAATAGATCGCAAAGGCAATATATGAGAAAGAAGACCCGGGAGCCGTAGGTTTCACTAGTGGTTTCTCTGGAGAAAAATAGCGAACAGTGGGTAAACAAATTACTGGTGGGCAATTAATAGAACTTCAAATAATTATGACGATATCCAGGCAATGATCATTATATAGGCATCACATCCAAGATTAGTAGACCGATTCCTGCCTGCAACTACTACTATTACTCCACACATCGACCACTATGGCTTGCATCTAGTGTATTAAGTTCATGGAAAAATGGAGTAATGCAATAAGAATGATGACATGATGTAGACAAGATCTACCTATGTAGAGATATACCCCATCGTTTTATCCTAAGTAGCAACGATACATACGGGTCGTTTCCCCTTCTGTCACTGGGATCAAGCACTGTAAGATCGAACCCACTACAAAGCACCTCTTCCCATTGCAAGATAAATAGATCAAGTAGCCCAAACAAAACCCAAATATCGGAGAAGAAATACGAGGCTATAAGAAATCATGCATATAAGAGATCAAAGAAACTAAAATAACTTTCATGGATATAAAAAGATATAACTGACCATAAACTCAAAGTTCATCAGATCCCAGCAAACACAACACAAAAAGAGTTGCGTCATATGGATCTCCAGGAGACCATTGTATTGAGAACTTAGTGAGAGAGAGGAAGCCATCTAGCTACTAACTACGGACCCGTAGGTCTACAAAGAACTACTGACGCATCATCGGAGAGGCACCAATGGAGGTGGTGAACCCCATCCGAGATGGTGTCTAGATTGGATCTGGTGGTTCTGGACTCTGCGGCGGCTGGATCAATATTTCGTCGACTCCCCTAGGGTTTTGGGAATATTGGGTATTTATAGAGAAAAGAGGCGGTCCGGGGGGCACCCGAGGTGGGCACAACCCACCGGGGCGCGCCTGGGCCTCCTGGCGCGCCCTTGTGGGTTGTGCCTCCTCAGGCACCCAGCGCTGCCAGGCCCACTATGTTCCTTACGGTCCATAAAAGTTCTCCGTAAAGTTTACGTTTGCATTTGGACTCCGTCGATATTGATTTCCTACGATGTAAAAAACATGCGTAAAACAAAGAATCGGGCACTTGGAACTATGTCAATAGGTTAGTACCTAAAATGATATAAAATGACTATAAAATGATTATAAAACATCCAAGATTCACAATAAAACAGCATGGAACAATCAAAAATTATAGATACGTTGGAGATGTATCACCTGCTTTGATTGTATTGATGATTGTGTATCGAGTAAAAGCTTAATCTACCTCGAGATCATAAGTTGTGTCCTAACCTTATACGTCTCCAACGTATCTATGATTTATGAAGTATTCATGACATGTTTTTACAACAATATTATATGGTTTTCATATGATTTGAATGGAACTAATCCGGACTGACGCTGTTTTCAGCGGAACTACCGTGGTATTGTTTCTTGTGCAAAAATAGAAGTCCTCAGAATTGGACGAAACATTTTGACGATTTTTGTTGGAAGAAAAGAGAAATAATGGAGCAAAGAACCACTAGAGGGGGGCCCCTACTGCCCACAAGACACCAGGGCGCGCCACACCTTGGCGCACCCTGGTGGGTGGGGGGCCTCCTGAGGCCCATCTTCACGTGATTCCAACGCTGAAAATCATATATATACAGAAATCCCCCAGAAATAAACCTAGATCGAAAGTTCCACTATCGTAAGCCTCTATAGCCACGAACCAATCTAGACCCTTTTCCGGCACCCTGTCGGAGGGGGAAATCATCACCGGAGGCCATCATCCTCATTCCGACGGCCACCATGATGAGGAGGGAGTAGTCCACCCTTGGGGCTGAGGGTTTGTACCAGTAGCTATGTGTTTAATCTCTCTCTCGTGTTCTTGATTTGGCACGATCTTGATGTATCAGGAACTTTGTTAATATAGTTGGATCATATGGTGTTTTCCCCTCTTTATCTTGTTGTGATGAATTGAGTTTTCCCTTTGAGATTTCGTTTTATCGGATTGAATACTTTTATGGATTTGAGAGCACTTGATGTATGTCTTGCTATGAATTCCTGTGGTGACAATGGGGTATCATATTGATTCACTTGATATATGTTTTGGAACTCAACTCGCAGATTCCTGAGGTGACATTGGGGTAATCTATGCATAGGGGTTGATGCACGTTTTCGTGCTTATTTTTCAAGTAGAAATCTTGGGGCACTCTTTGAAGTTCTTTGTGTTGGTTTGAGTATTATGAATATGAAATTGTTTGATGCATATCGTATAATCAACTCATGGATACTTGTGGTGACATTGGAGTATCTAGGTGACAGTAGAGTTGGTTGATGTGTATCATATGGTATTTGTCAGCGTTCTGGGAACCGGGGTACCCAGACTTGCCTGCCTGCAGCCCGCGGCGTGGCTCCATCCGCGGCTTGGTACGGCCCATTTTCAGCACCAGAAACACAAGACCCTCTGCGAGGGGCCAAGCCTCACAAGGAGGACGACGTCAAGACCTCCAGAAGGAGCGGCCTCCTCAGGCTGGCTTTGCAGGTGCGGAGATTTCTATGCAAGCCCTCACCTCGCGAGGTTTGGATGACGCGGGCCATGACGACCAAGGCCAGGCGGGCGCCCGCGAGCATAGAGCAGCATGTTTCCTCTTTGGTGCTAAGGAGGCAAGCGCAGGAGCGGAGTCCCGATGAATCAACTAAAGGTTTTCATTTCCGTGCTACAAGACCAAGACCGCCAGGACGACAGGACGGAGGTCATCGCTGAGCCCACCGCGACGTGACGACTAGAAGCTTTGCAGCCGAAGACCGCCTTTTGTAAGAATAAGATGTACTAGTTGTCTCCATTCGAATTTGGCCCTTGTGGGATCCCTTCCCGCCTTCATTTGGGAAGAGGACTAAGGCCACTATAAATAGAGCCTAGCCACCACCGTAGAGAGGGATCGGATCCATTCCAACCTCACACCCTCACCAGCTCACTCGAGCACAAGAACACACCTCCTAAGGTTGTTCTCCCACTGTACTAGTTCATCCTCAACCCAGCTCGAGGCCAATCCACCACAAAGCAGGAGTAGGGTTTTACACCGCAAGGTGGCCCGAACCTGGGTAAAATGTTGTGTCTCGTTTCCTTCTAGTTCGTCGAGCTAGGCCATGGGATCTTTGAGTTGGCAGGCCGGGGAGGTTGAGTTCTTCGTACTCACCCCAGAGTTCAAATCTATCCAGGGTCTGCGGAGCCCAGAATCTGATCCCGTTTCGCCGTCCCCATGGCTAATGCTCGTCGAGTTCATGCTGAGTGTCCGGCCGCCCACGCCGCCTGCGACGGGGCTCCGCGTCGCCCGTGGCAAACACCGCCACCGGCCCACGAGTAGCAAGCTTCGTTGATGCAGCCCTCCGTGCGGAGTGATGGGCGCACAGCCACCCCGTCGCTGACTTCGGCGGCCGCTTCGTCTTCCCATGCTCGTCGCGGGCTGGTGAACATGCAGGCTGCGTTGCTCATGGCGCACGAGCTCCTGCGCTATTGCCTGACTGATGACCTCTACAAGGACTGGCTGCACCGCATCACCGAGCTCGTCAGCACCGCAGGAGAGGCCCCTGCACGGTCCCGCTCGCTGCCACCTCCGCCGCCTCTTGCGGGCGACGTGGCTCACGGTGCGCCTCCTCCACCCCTTAGGCAAGACGTCGTCCCTGAGCCAAGGCGTGATGCTCCACGGCGAGACCCGCCGCGCAGGGCGCCAGCGCGTGATGAAGAAAGCTGCCAAGTGGTGCAGTGGCCCCAAGGAGAGGCGCCTACGCTCCCAGCACCACCACGTCAAGACCGCACGCCACCCGAGGTGGTGGTGCGCGAGCGCCAAGATCAGGCTCCAACTCATTGGCGGGCTCCTGTGGCCATAATAGTATGTCGTGCGTTCACCCCAGAGCTACGCCGCGTCGTCTGGACAGGGAAGTCCAAGCCCGACCTGCCTCCACGCTACGAAGGCACCCCCGACCCTGCCGAGTTCCTGCATCTCTACGAGTTGAGCATCGAGACGGCCAACGGCGATGAGAAGGTTATGGCGAACTGGTTCCCCATGGCCCTCAAAGATGGCGCACACTCGTGGCTACTGAAACTCCCCGCGGGATCGATCTCCTCCTGGGATGAGATGCGAGAGCATTTTGTCACCAACTTCCAGGGCACTTGCAACCGCCCGCCGGCCGTGGTTGACCTGCGGCGCATCAAGCAGCAGCCAGGGGAGACCTTGCAAAAATACATCCGGCGCTTCAACAATGTTCGCCTCAAGATTCCCAAGGTGTCGGACGAGGCCATCATTTTGGCGTTCACTGATGGCGTCCGGGACGTCAAGATGAAGGAAGAGCTCGCCATACACGAGGACCTGTGCACGGCTCTGGAGATGTTCAACATGCCGACCAAGTGCGCAAAAGGCGAGGAAGGTCGCCTCTCCCTCCTGGAGCTCCCGAAGGGTGGCCCATAAGACAAGAAAACCAAGGCCAAGGACGTAAAGCGCAAGGGGCCAGCTGTGCTCGCAGCCGAGCCTCAGATGAAGCGCGGTTGCGACCACCCAGAGTCATCCAAGGGCGGACGCCCATTCTGCGTCTTCCACAACATGCACAACCACAACACCAATGACTGCCAGGAGCTCAGGGCCATCCGTGATGGGCGCCTTGGTCATCGCCCCGAGTGCAACGATCGAGGCTATTACCGTGGAGGAGGTCGAGGCGGAGGACGTTGGGATAACCGTGACCCCCGCCAGGACTGGCGTGACCAGCCTCATGAGGATCGCTGGCAGGGCCAGCCACGCGAGGGTCCCTAGAGGGATCAGCCTCGTGAGGACTGCCCTCAGGGCAACCCTAGCCTTCCTCTGCTGCTACCACCGCCAAGAAGGAATGATGACCACCACCAAGATGATGGGGCTGGGGGCTTCCAAGAACCTCGTGCCATCGCTTGCATCCTAGGCGGTGCTCAGGCCCCTACCTCACATCACATCTTCAAGCAGTTCGCTCGCGAGGTGATCGCAGCCCTCCCCAAGCTCGAGGCAACGCGTCCGCTCAGGTGGTCCAAGTACGCCATCACCTTCGACTCAACTGATAAGCTCAAGTGCGTGGCCACTGTCGGTGCCCTCCCGATGCTCTGCTTGTTGGAAATATGCCCTAGAGGCAATAATAAAAGCATTATTATTATATTTCCTTCTTCATGATAATTGTCTTTTATTCATGCTATAACTGTATTATCCGGAAATCGTAATACACGTGTGAATACATAGACTACAATCGTCCCTAGTGAGCCTCTAGTTGACTAGCTCGTTGGTCAACAGATAGTCATGGTTTCGACTATGGACATCGGATGTCATTGACAGCGGGATCACGTCATTAGGAGAATGGCGTGATGGACAAGACAATCCTAAGCATAGCACAAGATCGTGTAGTTCGTTTTGCTAGAGCTTTTCCAATGTCAAGTATCTCTTCCTTAGACCATGAGATCATGTAACTCCGGATACCGTAGGAGTGCTTTGGGTGTACCAAAGCGTCTGGCGTAATGGCGGGTGACTATAAAGGTGCATTACGGTACCTCCGAAAGTATCTGTTGGGTTGACACCGGATCGAGACTGGATTTGTCACTCCGTGTTACGGAGAGGTATCATCAGGCCCACTCGGTAGTGCATCATCATAATGAGCTCAAAGTGGCCAAGTGTGCGGTCATGGGATCATGCATTACAGATGAGTAAAGTGACTTGCCGTAACGAGAGACTGAGCGAGGTATTGGGATACCGACGATCGAGTCTCGGGCAAGTAACATACCGTCGTCGACAAAGGGAATAGAATACGGGTTGCTTGAACCCTTGACATCGTGGTTCATCCGATGACAACATCGAGGAGCATGTGGGAGCCAACATGGGTATCCAGATCCCGCTGTTGGTTATTGACACGAGGACGTCTCGGTCATATGCGCATGTCTCCGAACCCGTGGGGTCTACACATAAGGTTCGGTGGCGCTAGGGTTATTAGGAAGACAAGTATGTGATTACCGAATATTGTTGAGTCCGGATGAGATCCCGGACGTCACGAGGAGTTCGGAATGGTGGGAGGTAAAGATTTATATATGGAAAGTGGTTAAGCAGACTCGGAAAGTTTCGGGGCATGCCGGTAAAATGCAGGGGCCACCGGGAGGTTTCAGGAGGTCCACCGGAGGGGCCACCCCTCCCGGGGGCCACATGGGCTAAGTGGGAGGGAGCCAGCCCTGGTGGGCTGGGCGCGCCCCACCTAGGCCCATCTTGGCTAGGGCTTGGGAGGGAAACCCTAAGGGGCAAGGGGGCGCCTGGCTTGGGGGCAAGCCACCCCTTTCCTCCTCCTTTGGCCGCCGCCCCCATCTAGGGTTTACCCTAGATGGCGGCCCCCTGCCCTCTCTCTCCTATATAGAGGGTGAGGGAGGGCTGCAACAAACAATTGAAGGCGCAGCCCCTCCCTCCCCAACTCCTCTTTTTCTCCTTTTGAGCTTGGCGAAGCCACAGCCGGAGAACCTGCACCAATTGCACCACGCCGTCGTGCTGCCATTGGAGTTGTCTTCCTCAACCTCTCCTTCATCCTTGCTGGATCAAGACGGAGGAGACGCCATCGTCCCACGTCGTGTGTTGAGCAGCGGAGGTGCTGTCCTTTCGGCGCTTTGGTCATCGGTGATCGGAATCACGTTGGGAGCGACTCCATCATCACCACTCCCTCGAGGCAGCTTCCGTACTCGATCTACAAGTGGTGTGTAGATGCAAACTCTCTCTCTTGACTCGTTGCTTAGATGAACTCATAGATAGATCTTGGTGAAACCGTAGGAAAATTTTAATTTTCTGCAACGTTCCCCAACACTGCTCACCTACCATCAGCAACGTCCTCATTACCAAGACACTCATCGATGGCGGCACGGGGCTCAATGTTCTCTCCCTCGAGACGTTCAACAGGCTCTAGGTGCTGTACGACCAGCATCAGCCTACCAAGCCCTTCTCAGGAGTGACCGACGGCTCCACCACCCCGATAGGGCAGATCCGCCTCCCTGTCACCTTCGGCAAGCACGACAACTACCTCACTGAGCTCATCGACTTAGACATCGCCCACATTGTCCTCCCGTACAATGCCATCCTCGGATATCCGGCCCTGGCCAAGTTCGTGGTTGTGACTCACCATGGCTACAACGTCGTCAAGATGCCAGGAAGCTGCAGCATCATCACGGTCGCCTGTGATGAGAAGGACGCGGTGTGCTCCCTCGAGCGCGCCAACCAGGCTGCAGCGGTCGAGAACCCAGATGATGAGGGCGTTGTCTATCCTCCTGAGGCCGTACCCAAGAAGAAGAAGCATTTGCTCCACCTAGGACCTCAGGAGGATGGGGCGGCCAGTGGCCCTGCCTCGGGACCTACGCCCACTAACGGGGCGCCTTCCCCTCTCGCATAGGAAGGCGCGCCCGGTGCCCCTCTTAGGCTGGGCTCGGGGGCTCTCCTCTGGAGGGCCTCGGACCTGGCCAACGTCACGAGGAAGGCGCTCGGGCACCATGTGGAGGCGTGCTTCGACGCGCGCTTACGCGAGGAGGGCACAAGGCGCGAGGTGCCAGGTGCTCAGGAGTTCATCATCAAGGCGATCAAGGAACTGCAGGAGGCACAAGCCATGCATGGCGAGCGCCGTCGCCCACCCCCTAGTGCAGCTGCCGCCCCTGACGAGGGCAACGAGCTGCGCGTCTGCATCAACATCCCAGGGCTCAACAGAGCCGCGTCTCAGGAGCTCTTCTAGCCATCCCACGTCGGCCTGTGCGAGGGCCCCCCTGACAACTATGTTCGCATACCCTTTGGCCCGTCGAATGCGGCTGCTACATTCCAGCGCCAGATGCAGGACATCCAGGAGGCTCGCGAGGCAAGGCGCAGGGCGATCCAGATGGAGGTAGCGTCGGACCCTCATGAGCCCCCCGGGCCTCCAGAGCCTCATGAGGTTCAGGACCCGGACCACTCGTGAGGAGCGAGTTCTGCAACACATGTTTTCAGCTACTTCAACACTCCTTCAGCAGCGGTGCTAGGTGACACTTTTTGGTTTGAGCAGTTGGGGTGCCCCTCGGGGTGCATTATCCCCAAGCCGTGTGGGTCTGTCCTTGCGGCATGTATCATTCCTTGCATCTATTAGAACTGGCTTTATTCCTTGCATCAGTTGCTTTATGTTTATCACCTGCCTGTTCGGTGCTTCGTCGCCATGAACGTCGTGCGCCCTTGCAAACCCGCCCACGACCGCCTCATGATTAAGGACTGACACGACGTCTGTGCTCGGGTCCATCCCTACAGCGTCGCTAAACCCAAGTGGATGAGCTCTGGCTTGCGGACCAGCTCCCGTGCACGTCACCTCCCATGGTCCTTGGTGCCTTGTTCTTGCATGAGCTAATCGGGGGCGGATAAGTTAGGGCGCGCAACCCAGTGCCTCGCCACCACGAGAGCCGTATGCCGGTTGTCTTTCTTCAGGATCTTTGCATGAGAAGACTGGGCACGATGTCTGTGCTTGGGTCCGTCCCTGCACCGTCGGCAAATCCAATGGCTGAGCTCTATCTGGCGGGCCGGTCCCGTTCACGTCACCTCTTGGGATCGTTGGTGTTTGGCCTTATCATGCGATATCCTTAGGAGATTCACCCGGCGCAGGTGGCCTAACCATCTCGCAGGACTATCACAAGCGTTCCGAATCAAATTCAGGCGCAACCCGCCTTGAGGTAGGGCCTCGTGAGTCCCGCGCTGGCTCACGAGTGCCCATACACACCTCCTCCAGCCCTGCTGTGCAAGCCACGTGTCAGGGCGGGGATGTACATGCCCCGGAGTCTCCTCTCCGAGGGAGCTCCCACCCACGTACCAGTGGAAGCCCCATGCTCTGCACTGGCGGATGACACGCTCGAGGAGCGGCTATGCCCGTGCAAGAGAGGAAGCACCATCCTCCACGCTGGTGAATAAACAACTGATGGCAGCCTCACGGCTGTAGTAACCTAAGGAGAGCCACCAGGCTCGCTGCTCAGCTTCACCGCACCGCTTTTCCCTCGGGAGAGTTCCGCGAGGGGGCTGGGCATGGGGGCTACGCTCAGGTCACGCCTGCCGTACGCCACCTCGCCAGGTCCCTCGGACCTGGTCTTCGCGCGCCCCTCCCAAGGGAGAGCTCGGTGAGGAAAGGTATGGAGGTTTGTTCGTACGTCAAGGGGGACCCTGGGCATCGCGACCCAGGGGCCTAACTGGTCACGTAGCCCCTCACTCCTTGGTCTCGTCCTGGTGATCCGGACGCCCCAACGGCGGTTGAGCTATGCGTGGGGCCGGGCCCTGCCGACGCAGAATGCTAAAACTTACTCTCGCATCTCCTTCCTGAGGGTTGTTTGTACGTCAAGGGGGACTCCTGAGCATCGCGACTCAGGAGCCTCACTGGTCACGTAGCCCCTCACCCCTTGGTCTCGTCCTGGTGATCCGGACGACCCAATGGCGGCTGAGGTATGCGTGGGGCCGGGCCCTGCCGACGCAGAACACTAAAGCAAACGAAAGGAAATTGCAGAATCCTAGCAAATTATTACAAAACATACTATCTCTTAAGCTCAAAGCATAAAGTTCTTACGCCTCCACGAAGCACTATAAATGTTACAGTACTAAAACAAGGGGAAGCGCCGCCTTCGAGCCTCTTCCTCTGCCTTGGGCACCGTCGTCGCCCGCTTGGGGAGGCCCGCCATCGATAAAGTCGCCACAATCCTTGCCATCAGCCGTGGTCGCGGGGTCGACGCAGAAGAACTTCTGCAGCAGGGCCTCCACTTGTTCCTCCACAGCCTTGGCAGCGGCGTCGTGGAGCTCAGGATCCACAGATTCGAGCAGCGCACCAAGGTCGAAGCTGGGGTCCCGAAGATGGAGGTGGCTGAAGATGCGCGTCGCGGCCGAGGTAAAAAGTGCCCTGACCTCTCCCTCCACCATGGGGTCCACTCCGACGACAATGCCCTCGAGCGCCGCGGCAAGCTTGGGGAGCAGCCCGGCGGGGCCCTGCTCCGGAGTCGCCATCGGCTTCTCGTACCCCTCCCCCTAGAGGTCCTGCAGTGCCTTGAGCGACCTCAGCTCGAGGGAGACAAAGGCATCGCGCCCCACGGTGGCTGCCTTCTCAGCCGCGGCGAGGAGCTTCTTCCCGGCCTCCAACCGAGCATCGTCATCGGAGACGAGCTTGGCATGGGCCGCCTGGGCCGTCTCCACCACCTCCTTCAGCTTATCCAAGCGACCGTGCTCCGTGACCCGTTCCTGGGCTGCCTGCTCTAGCTCAGCATCGCGGTCGGCGAGCGCAACCTCCCGGGCTTTCAGCTTCTCCTCCTGTTCCTCGAGCTGGCGGGTGCGGGCGGCCTGCTCGTCATGGAAGGCCTTTAGCTCGGAATTCCGCTGCATGAAAATGCTTCTCTGCAGCCGTTGTATCGGGCAACGCCGCGTTGCGAGCGGCTGCGGCCACGCCGACCACCTTCCTGCCCTCCCTGGCGGCAGCCTCGGCCTGGCCCCAGGCCGCCCTGATGGACGAGTCAGCCTGGAGTCACCTCGAGACCAGCTGCAGCCGCCCCGTCACCCTGCGTTGGTCGGCGCCTGATAATCCCCAAGTGCAGGGAATTATCGTAGCAATTCCCAAAGGTGGAAGTGATAAGTATGGAGTGTCGAACCCACAAGGAGCGAAAGGTAAGATCAATATTCTCTCAAGTCCTATCTGCCACTGATACGAATCTAGGTACACCGGACGTTTTCTTCCAACTAGCAACGAGAAATAAAACTATGTTGTGGGTATGAAGAGGATAACTTTGCATGGTATCAGAGAGCTAAAATATAAAAGTAGGTGCTGTTACCATAAAGTTAGAATATATTACTAAATATTATAAATAGCGAGTGTGGAATAATGATGGATCGACAAAGCGGAATTGTCCTAGGAAATTGTTAACAAGACCGATAGTCGTCATTGCAATTTCATATGTGGGAGAGGCATAAGCTAACATACTTTCTCTTCTTGGATCATTTGCACTTATGATTGGAACTCTAGCAAGAATCAACAACTACTAAAGATCATTAAGGTAAAATCCAACCATAGCATTAAAGCATCAAGTCCCCTTTATCCCATACGCAACAACCCCCTTACTCGGGTTTATGCTTCTGTCACTAAAGAAAATCATAAACATATTGGAACACCCTACAACGGGAATCCCTCACGCTTGCGCGACACGGAGGGCACCATAGGACAACACCAAAATAAAACATACAACTCATACCAATCTAGATCATCAATCAACCCAAAGACAAAAGATATCTACTCAAAACATCATAGGATGGCAACACATCATTGGATCATAATATGTGGCATAAAGCGCCATGTTCAAGTAGGGATTACAGCGGGGTGCGGGAGAGTGGACCACGTAAAATACATGAGGATGGTGATGATTATGGTGATGTTGATGAAGACGATCACCGCGGCGATGATTCCCCTCCCGATGGCACTCCGGCGCCACCGAGAGAGAGAAGGAGAGGTTCTCCCCCTTGTGCTTCCTCCTCCATGGCCTCCCTCCTAGATGGGAGAGGTTCTCCCTCTGGTCCTTGGCCTTCATGGTGATGATGGCCCCTCCGGGATCCTCCTCCATGGCCTCCGGTGATGATGGCCCCCTCCGGCAGGAGTGCGAGAGAGGGCCTAGATTGATTTCTCGTGGCTCTGAGAGGTTTGCGGCGGCGGAACTTCAGATCTAGGTTATTTCCCGAAGGTTTCTGTATTTATAGGATAAGTTGGCGTTGATTTCACGTCAGGGGGACCCTCGGGGAGTCCACGAGGCAGGGGGCGCGCCCCCCACCCTCGTGGGCCCCCCGTGACTCCCCTCCGGTAGATTTTTGTTCTAGTATTTTTCATATTTTCCAGAAAAAATCTCTGTTGATTTTCAACGCATTCCGAGAACTTTTATTTCTGCACAAAAACAACACCACGGTAGTTCTGCTGAAAACAGCGTCAGTCCGGGTTAGTTCTAATCAAATCATACCAAAATCATATAAAACTATTGTAAACATGGCATGAATACTTCATAAATTATAGATACGTCGGAGACGTATCTGCGCCCCGAAGAACGGCCCGGAGCCGGTCCAGCATGGAGAAGGCTTCCTTGAGAACGTCGGGCATGGCAGAAGAGCCATGGCCCGCCGACATGATGGCTTGGGGAGGAGAGGCGGCACTTGGCGCTGGGCGTGAAGAAGCAGGCAAGCCCGAGGGGCTCCGGAGCCTTGGATCCCAGTAGTGCGAGGGGGTCGGGCACCTCTGGAGTCAGCTCAGCCGCGGAGGTGGACTTCTCCTAAGGCTGGTCCCCCGAGCCTTGAGATGCCAGCTCTGTCGTACGAGGACGCGAGGCGACCTCTTCCTCCCGCACCATGGTCATCGTGGCCGCGGAAGGCCGCTTGGCCTCGGCGGTCCAGGCCTCCTCCTTCTTCCTCTTCGGCACCGGCTCCAGCCTAGCCACCACGAGGGGGGTGGTCGTGAGCACGACACTAAAGACGAGAAACAGAGACAAGGTAAAAACATTTACTGTTCATCAGCGATCTACGCCCTCCTCTTGGCTAGGAGCGCGGCGGCTGATACGTCTCCAACGTATCCACTTTTTCTCATGCTTTTCCTCTTGCTTTGGACTCTAATTTGCATGATTTGAATGAAATTAACACCGGATTGACGCTGTTTTCAGCAGAACTACCATGCTGTTGTTTTTGTGCAGAAATAAAAGTTCTCGGAATAAAGTGAAACTTTGCGAGGAATTTTGATGGAATAAAAGAAGATTTTTGGAGCCAACAACCACCGGAGAGGGGCCCCTGGGTGGGCACAACCCACCAGGGTGCGCCCACCTCTCCTGGTGCGCCCAGGTGGGTTGTACCCACATGGTGGGCGTGCTGATGACCCCCCTAATACTATAAAATCACATATTTCCAGAAAAAAAAATCAGGGAGAAAGAATTATCATGTTTCACGAGACTTAGCCGCCGCCAAGCCCTGTTCTTCCTCGGGAGGAGGACACGAGTCCGCTTTGGGACTCAGGAGAGGGGATCTTCATTATTAAATCATCACCAACCAATCTCCATCGCCAATTCCATGATGCTCCCCACCGGGAGTGAGTAATTCCTTCGTAGGCTCGCTGGTCGGTGAGGAGTTGGATGAGATTCATCATGTCATCGAGTTAGTTTTTTTCGGGCTTGATCCCTAGTATCCACTATGTTCTTAAATTGATGTTGCTATGACTTTGCTATGCTTAATGCTTGTCACTTTGGTCCCGGGTGCCATGAACTCAGATCTGAACCATTTATGAATTCATCATTATATCCATGTTTTAGATCTGATCTTGCAAGTTATAGTCACCTACTACGTGTTATGATCCGGCAACCCCGGCGTGACAACAACCAGGCCCACTCCGGTGATGACCGTAGTTTGAGGAGTTCATGTATTCACTATGTGTTAATGCTTTGTTCCGGTTCCCTATTAAAAGGAGGCCTTAATATCCCTTAGTTTCCAATATGGACCCCGCTGCCATGGGAGGGTAGGACAAAAGATGTCATGCAAGTTCTTTTAATAAAGCACGTATGGCTATTTACGGAATACATGCCTACATTATATCGATGAACTGGAGCTAGTGCCGTATCGCCCTAGGTTATAATTGTCACATGATGAATATCATCCAACAAGTCACCGATCCAATGCCTACGAATTCATCTATATTGATCTTGCTGTGTTGCTATTGCTATCATCACTGTTACACTTGCTACAAATTACTGCTATCACAATTACTGTTACCGTTGCTGCTGTCACTACTATCAAAACTATCAAGCTACTTTGCTACTGATCACTTTGCTGCAGATAATTATTCTCCAGGTGTGGTTGAATTGACAACTCAGCTGCTAATACCTTCAAATATTCTTTGGCTCCCCTTGTCTCAAATCTATAAATTTGGGTTGAATACTCCACCCTCAAAAACTATTGTGATCCCCTATACTTGTGGGTTATCAAGACCTTTTTCTGGCGCCGTTGCCGGGGAGCAGAGCAATATTTGTTGAGTCACTTGGGATTATTATCATATTATCACTATGAAGAATCTGAAGGATCCAAAGACTAAGATATTTCCCTCAAAGACGAGGGGAGGTAAGGAACTGCCATCCAGTTCTGCTTTAGATTCACCTTCTGTTATGAGTAAACTTGCAACACCACCACATGCTATGAATCCTACTATATCACCAGTTATTGATGATGCTACCTCTGTTTTGGATAATGCTTATGATGATGCTAGTACCTTGCTTGATAATGATGATGTGCCACTTGGTGAGTTTCTTGATGAACAAATTGCTAGAGTAATACAACATGATGTTGTTGAATCTGATGATGAGCTTGAGACTGAAACTCCTGAAACACACGCTAGAACTAGCCTTCCTAGATATGAATTGCCTAAGGTACCGGAAGGTTATGTTATGAGTGAGGAGGCAACTAGAGATATTCTTGCTTGTAAGGATAGAGATGATCTAGAGAAATTACTATGCAAGTATAAAGAAAAATCTCTGAATGCTAGAAATAAATGTGATCCTAAGTTTGCTACTTCACCTATCTGTATTGCTGATAAGGATTATGAATTCTTTGTCGACCCAGAGTTAATTACTTTGGTTGAATCTGATCCTTTCCATGGTTATGAAACTGAAACTGTTGTGGCACATCTTACTAAGTTGAATGATATAGCCACCCTTTTTACTCATGATGAGAAAACTCCCTATTACTTTATCTCAAATTATTTCCTTTCTCATTAAAGGGTGATGCTAAAGCTTGGTACAATACTCTTGCTCCTGGTTGTGTGCGTAGCCCCCAGGATATGATTTATTACTTATCTGGAAAAAAAATTCCTGCTCATAAGAAACAAGCTGCCTTACAAGAAATATTTAACTTTTTGCAAACTAAATAAGTGAGTCTCCCACAAGCTTGCGGGAGGCTTTGCCAGTTACTTAATGTTTTTCCTGATCATCCTCTTAAGAAAAATGAAATACTTGATATCTTTTATAATGGACTAACCGATGCTTCTAGGGATTTCCTAGATAGTTGTGCTGGTTGTGTTTTCAGGGAACGAACTATTGCTCAAGCTGAAGAATTATTGAATAACATACTGAAAAATTATGATGATTGGACTCTTCCTGAACCACCGGCTAAACCCACTCCAAAGAAGAGGGGTATATTATATCTCAGTCCAGAAGATATGCAAGACGCAAAGAAATCTATGAAGAAAAAGGGTATTAAATCTGAGGATGTTAAAAATTTACCTCCTATTGAAGAAATACATGGGCTTAATACACCACCATTGCCTAAGGTGGTAGAGGTAAATTCTCTTATGAAGTTTAATGAAAATGATAATCCTCATAATACGCATCCTAGTCAATGCCTTTATGAGTTTGAAAACTACGTTAGAAAACAAGATTACTTCAATGCAAATGTTACGAAACAATTGAAATACAATTCTGATATGATTGCTCGCTTGAGTGACTTGTTATTTAGAAGTTCAAATGATGTTAGAGGTGTTGGAAAACATGCTTCTATGGTAAAAACCCAGTTAGAACAAGTTGCTAAATCTCAAAGAGAATTACTTGATGAAATGAATAATAATATGCATGACTTTGATGTTAGAGATGCAACTAGAGGAGGTAAAACGACTCAGGGACCACTTTATCCTGAAGGACACCCAAAAAGAATTATACAACACTCACAAAGAAACAATACTAGTGCACCTAGTCCTTCTAAAAAGTAAAATAAAAAGAAAAATGATAGGACTTTGCATGCTTCTAGTGAACCTGAAATAGAGAAACCTCCTGATAATGAAAATGAAACTTCTATCTCTGATGCTGAAACTCAATCTGGTAATGAACATTCACCTAATGATAATGAAAAATATAATGTTGAGGTTCATGAAGATGCTCAACCAAATGAAAAAGAACTAGATAATGATGTTGAGAGAGAACCACATGTTGATCTTGATAACCCACAACCTAAGAATAAAAGGTATGATAAAAGAGACTTCATTGCTAGAAAACACGGTAAAGAAAGAGAACCGTGGGTTCAAAAACCTATGCCTTTTCCACCCAAGTCAATTAAAAGAATGATGATGAAGAATTTGAACGCTTTCTTTGAAATCTTGAGGCCGATCTTTTTGCGTACTCACTTGACTGATATCTTGAAAATGCCTCCTTATGCAAAGTATATGAAAGGCATCATCACTAATAAAAGAAAAATACCGGAAGCTGAAATCTCTACTATGCTTGCTAATTATACTTTTAAAGATGGAGGACCTAAAAAACTTGGAGATCCGGGTATACCAACTATACCTTGCTCCATCAAAAAGAATTATGTGAAAACTGCTTTGTGTGATTTAGGAGCTGGTGTTAGTGTTATGCCTTTCTCTTTATATAAAAGACTTGACTTGAATAAACTCACACCTACTGAAATATCTTTGCATATGGCTGACAAGTCAACAGCCATACCTATCGGTATCTGTGAGGATGTGCCCATTGTTGTTGCTAATGTAACTATTTTGACTGCCTTTGTTATACTTGAGATGCCCGAGGACGACAACATGTCGATTATCCTTGGTAGACCCTTCTTGAATACTTCAGGGGCTGTTATTGATTGCAATAAAAGCAAGGTCACTTTTCATATTAATGGCAATGAGCATACGGTGCATTTTCCGAAGAAACAATTCCAAGTGAATGGTATTGATGTTATTGAAAAATCTCCGACAATCACTGTTGGAAGTTTTCAAATACCTCTACCCTCTTGTCAAAAAGAAATATGAAATGCTTATTATTGGGGAGATGCATATCCCCATTGAGGTAACTTAGTGATTTATGAAAGTTCTTCGGTTTCATGCTAATCGAAAGTGGTTGTTAATAAGACCTGATCAACCTTATTAATGAATCATTTTTTAGCGGTATGAAGTTGATGAATTTAGTAAGTACTACCTTCTGTCCTTACTTTTTGTTTTCTGTTTTTATTAGTTAAATAAAATAAAATGCCATGTTTTGTACATTTTACGAATTTCCCGTGCAATAAAAAATGACCCAAAATAAAAGTTCTCGAGAATCTTGAAAATTTTATACGAATTTTTCTGAATATTTAAGAATTTTGGTGCAAAAATTACGGAGGGAGGTGCATCAGGTGGGCACAACCCACACTGGCGCGCCAAAGACACCTGTGCGCATACGGTTGGTTGTGGTCCCCACGTGGGCCCCTTACTTACTTCTTCCTCCCACACGGTCTCTTTGCTCGAAGCTCCTTTTCCGAAACTGTTTCGGGGATTTGTTGCTTGGTATGTGACTCCACCATTTTCCAATTAGTTTTTGTTTTAGTGGTTTATATTTGAATAAATAGCTACTCTTAGTGCTGCTGTAGATGTGCTTGCATGTTCGATTCTTAGTTTTCTAAGTAGTTTGAATGCTTGCTATGGCCTATATGTATCCCTATGAGTAGTTGCTATTAGTTTTGTGAAGTTTTGTTGGTAAAATTTTGTGGACTAAAAATTCAGATTTTTGTTCATAGGAAACATTGTACGCGGAGATTATGAACCAGTTTGGAAGGAGCTCTTCGAGGAGAAGATCCTCGGGAGCATCTTCTAGTGACAGTTCTGGTCGCCG
This sequence comes from Aegilops bicornis, assembly GCA_021605145.1. Lineage (NCBI taxonomy): Eukaryota > Viridiplantae > Streptophyta > Magnoliopsida > Poales > Poaceae > Aegilops > Aegilops bicornis. The sequence continues at coordinate 3,169,798 of JAHIAL010000026.1, read as the reverse complement.
GTCTTATGTTGAACCAAGTGAAAGTTCCACGCGAGATGCCGCCACCAAAACTTGCTTATGGCCTTGCGATGGGTGTATGATGTAAGTGGGCATTAAGGAGGAATTCGAGCAATATGTCCATAATACCGGTCTCGGTCCCTACCTTTCAGATAAGTGTGAACAGTGCCATCTTCTCACTGAATCATTTGTCAAAGGATTTAAATATTTTCCACGTGAGTCTAGGGTGTCGTTTATGCTTTATGATAATCCATTTACTATTCCACTAGAGAACTTTGCTTATCATTGCAAGCTTCCATTTTGGGGTTCGCTTGATGAGCCACCAAAGGCTGAGTATGAGTCCTTCCTGACTAGCCTTTGTTACGGTGAAAATAGAGTGAGGCAAGGAAGAATAAAGAGCATTCACTTTCCCGCAATTTAGTACTTTGCATTATTTAACGGGAAGTGCATAGTAGGCAAGCAAGACTGTATCATACTTTGTGCGCCAGACATGAGCCTCGTTCACACCGCTCTCACTGGTGAAAGGAATTATAACCTTGGAGCGATTGTTGCACGTAGACTTGACAAAGATAACGCCAAAAGTGGCTGGTTCTATGGTGGAATTTATGCCACATGTTTAGCCCGAGGGCTGGGCGTTTCACCTTTGCCCTTTGATCCTATCCTACGCACGCAGTATTTAGATTTTGAGACCTTAAAAGATCATAAGATTATCAAGGGAAGGGCTGATAACTTCACTTATAATCTGATGTTTAACCAATCACATGTTGTGGACACATATTTGCCTGCGCCTGCTCTCTTTGACTATAACAGCAGGGAAAGATATTTTGTTGTTGAGAGCAAGGCCCGAGCTCACAACGCAACAGTGTTGGCGGCATGGCGTGCCGAGGCATCCACAACGAGAGCCTCTGTGAGCTACCACGCCGACTACTATCCTCAGGATCCCTACTACCCTCCAGGCTACTGAACGATTACCAACTTAGGCTAAAAGCCAAAGCTTGGGGGAGTCCGTGTTTCTCACCGACATTATATTCATGTACACATATATCATTCTATTTGTCGGTGTTCACACTTTTTCATGTATCATCCATGCTTAGATTTATTTTCTTGCTTTCTTCTTGTGTGTTTGAAAAACTTTAGAAAAACAAAAAAAATTAGTTGTAGTAATTTACTTTCTATACATGCTTAGTAGTAGAACTAAAAATAAAACCCAAAAAGATTCCCTTGTTCTTCTTTTGCTGATTGGGAGCTTTCCCGTGTAAATAGTTTTTCTCGTTTCTGCTTTTCCCATTTATTTGCTTGCTCAAGAAAACCAAAAACTCCAAAAATATTTCAATGTGTTTCTCTTAATTTTTTTTTTATTCGATACTTACCGAGGAGAATAGCACGATGAAAAAATGTTGAGTGGCTCTCATATGAATAACTGTTGAACTAATAAAGAACCCATTTTACCTTGTCTTCTCCTGTTGAATAAAATGTTTTGCAGATTCCAGCTTAGTCCATGGCACTCTTGCACTATTAGTATTTTCATATCATTCCGTCGTGCAAGTGAAAGGCAATAATGACGATATTCGATGAGTTGGTCATGGCAAAGAGAAACTGGTATGAACTCGACCTGTTCTGTTTGTGTAAATATGTTTAACCTAGTATCCAGGCTTCAGCCCGTTATGATTAAACATGTTTGCAATGACAATTAGAGATTATAGTTTCTCATGCCATGCATAAGTAGCTCGGAGTCGATAATGATTTATTTTGGATATCAACATAGCGTTGAAATGATTGTGATGTAGTATGATGATATAGTATCCTCCTCTGAATGTTTGAGTGGCTTGACTTGGCACATGTTTAGGCATGTAGTTGAATCAAAACCAACATAGCCTCTATGATATTTATGTTCATGGTGTTCATATTCTACTCATGCTAGTGTCCAATGTTACTTATGCATAATGCATGGTTATGATCGTTGTTGCTCTCTAATGGCAGCTTCTCAATCTTAATTGCTAGCTTCGCTTTGTACTAAGTGGGAACTCTGCTTGTACATCAAAAACCTTGAACCCATAGTTATTCTAGATGAGTCCACCATACCTACCTATATACGGTATTACCCTGCCGTCCTAAGTAAATTTGCATGTGCCACCTCTAAAAACTTTTAAAAATTATCCTTTTTGTGTGCCTGGATCGTTCATGGAATGACAGGAGGTGGTCGATATCTTCCGTGCTAAGCGTTTATTCACTCGCCATCGCGCGAGAAAATGGGCGGTAATAGGGATGCCCAGTCCCAAACTGCAAACATGAAAAAGAGTTCATCTCTTGAATAATCAAACAAAAACTCCCAATGGAGTCAAAACCTTTACTTTTATCGCTTGGGAACCGCCACTAGCGTGCTAAGCATGGAAGATGTTGATAACTGATGGTCGTGAAGTGAATAAGAATGGTGCATGTCTCAAAATATCATTTATCTCTGTTTTAAAAATTGGGCTCTCACACCTCTGCAAATCACTGCTTCCCTCTACGAAGGGACTTTCTATTTACTTTTGTGTTGTGTCACCACCTTCTAAAAGTAAGCGCCAGAAACTGAGTAGAGCACGGCGGTCATGATTTATGCATTGTGTATAGCTAATGTTGGGTGCATCATGACTGGATCTTTTCTACCATGAATTACAATGTTTAGTCGCCGCTTGAATTTGGAGGTGCTCTGCATTTATGTTTTGCGGTCTCAGAAAGGGCTAGCGAGATACCACTATTGTCATATTATATCATGATTGTTTTGACAACTTGTTGCCATTTGAGATATCTCATTATTGCTCGCTAGCTGATTATGTCATTGATATGAGTCATTATAATCTTAAAATGTTATTGTTGACATGGTTAGTTATAATCTTTGGTGAAAACACAGGTGCTGTTTAAGCTTATTTATGCAAACAAGAGCAAAAGAGTTAAGTAAAAGTTTTTCTTTCTCACTTTCGGTTTATCAACTGAATTGCTTGAGGACAAGCAAAGGTTTAAGCTTGGGGAGTTGATACGTCTCCAACGTATCTACTTTTCTCACGCTTTTCCTCTTGTTTTGGACTCTAATTGGCACGATTTGAATGAAACTAACCCCGAACTGACGCTGTTTTCAGCAGAACTACCATGGTGTTGTTTTTGTGCATAAATAAAAGTTCTCGGAAGATAGTGAAACTTTGCGAGATTTTTTTATGGAATAAAAGAATATTTTTGGAGCCAACAATCATGGGAGAGGGCCTCGGGTGGGCACAACCACCGGTGGCGCCGCCCCTCCTCTCCTGGTGCGACTAGGTGGGTTGTACCCACCTGGTGGCCCTGCTGACGACCCCCCTGATACTATAAAATCACATATTTCCAGAAAAAAATCAGGGAGAAAGAATTATCGCGTTTCACGAGATGGAACCGCCGCCAAGCCCTATTCTTCCTCGGGAGGGCAGATCTGGAGTCCGTTTGGGACTCCGGAGAGGGGGATCTTTGTTCTTCATCATCACCAACCAATCTCCATCGGCAATTCCATGATGCTGCCCACCGGGAGTGAGTAATTCCTTCGTAGGCTCGCTGGTCGGTGAGGAGTTGGATGAGATTCATCATGTAATCGAGTTAGTTTTGTTAGGGACTGATCCCTAGTATCCACTACGTTCTTAGATTGATGTTGCTATGACTTTGCTATGCTTAATGCTTGTCACTTTGAGCCCGGGTGCCATGAACTCAGATCTGAATCGTTTATGAATTCATCATTATATCCATGTTTTAGATCCGATCTTGCAAGTTATAGTCGCCTACAACATGTTATGATCCGGCAACCCCGGAGTGACAACAACCGGGCCCAGTCCCGGTGATGACCGTAGTTTGAGGAGTTCAAGTATTCACCATGTGTTAATGCTTTGTTCCGGTTCTCTATTAAAAGGAGGCCTTAATATCCCTTAGTTTCCAATATGGACCCCACTGCCACGGGAGGGTAGGACAAAAGATGTCATGCGAGTTCTTTTAATAAAGCACGTATGACTATTTACGAAATACATGCTTACATTATATCGATGAACTGAAGCTAGTGCCATATCGCCCTAGGTTATAACTGTCACATGATGAATATCATCCAACAAGTCACTGATCCAATGCCTATGAATTTATTTATATTGATCTTGCTGCGTTACTATTGCTATCATCACTGTTACACTTGCTACAAATTATCGCTATCCTTTATTCTTTATTACCGTTCTGTCATTGTCACTACTATAAAAACTATCAAACAACTTTGCTACGGACCACTTTGCTGCAGATAATTAATCTCCAGGTGTGGTTGAATTGACAACTCAGCTGCTAGTACCTTCAAATATTCTTTGGCTCCCCTTGTGTCGAATCCATAAATTTGGGTTGAATACTCTACCCTCGAAAACTGTTGCGATCCCCTATACTTGTGGGTTATCAGTGGCCCCGAGCTTCGGGGGCACAAGCTTCGCCACGCTCTTAGTAGCGGACGAGCGCGTGGCGGCCAGCTCCGCTGTGGTAGTGGCCGGCGGTAAGGTGGAGGCGCCACCACGGGGAAGCGATGTCGTCCCACTCTTCATCAGGGTCCCCTACTTTAGCCTCTTGAGAGGGGTGCCCCTGGACCTGGTGGCAACCCCGGCGGAGTGCAGCGACCCCTCGATCAGGTACTCACCAGTGTCATTGTCGGTGTGGAACGACACCTATGGGATCACAAGAATCCCTACTACGGTTGCCGGGGCGCAGGGTTGCGTGAAGAGCAGGATTAGTAACCAGCACGAGGATCGTTTACCCAGGTTTGGGCCGCAAGGATGCATAAAACCCTAGTCCTGCTTTGGTGGGTGTATTTCAGAGAGTTCTTGAGCTCTCGAACTAGCTGTGGTGAGTGTGCGGTTCGAAAGAGCCGAATCCTTCTCCAGTATGCCATGGGCCTCCTTTTATAGTCGAAAGGGGCTGCCACGGTGGCACACAGGAGGTGGAAGGTCGCACAGTGCTATGAGCTTATCGCTTGTATTACAGGACAAGACGCATTTAATGCGTAGCTTAGGTGTCCTCTTGCTTTATTGGGGACGGGGGCGAGGCCCGTCGTCGTCGCCGCTTCCTCCTTGCTTCGACACGGCATACAGCTAGCGGCGCATGTGGCGCCCACGTGAGCAGGCGAGCAGCTGAGGTGGCGCGATGGTGGAGCCTCTACAAAGATACGCATGCATGCCGCCACGCAGCACTTGATGAGATTGGCACAGGAGCTGCTTGTTGCCACGCAGTGCCCACCCAGCTGGTTGGGTGGCATTGCATGTGAATGGCGGTGGAAACTTGGTTGGCGCTTGAACTGGCGGTGGCTACCTGGCGCCCTTGGTGAGGGGGCCTTGCCGGTGGCGGCAAGAAGGGTCTTGCCGTGGTCTTGTTGTCGTCCCCGGCAAGGACCTTGCCGGGGGTCTGGTGGCCTTCCTCGGCAAGGATCTTGCTGAGGATCATCGTCTTCTAATCCTCATCTGATCTTGAGTGTTCCTTATCTTCACAAAGATCTCCATGCCACCATGGAGGTGCCTCCCGAGCCCTGGCACAACGCGATGTTGGAGACTGTGGGCTCAAGGGTGGCTTGATCTGATTAGTGGCGAGCTGCCCGGCAAGGGTCTTGCCGGCTCTTTGGCTTTCTACAGCAAGGGTCTTGCCGGGGAACTGCTGTCTCTCTCGCTTCTTTGTGGTCTTGTCCTTGGCGTTACTCTGATTATCTTGGGCTTCGGTCTTACCTTGGCTCACCTCCTCGTTGCCTTGGCGTGACCGTGGTAGCGGCTCCATTGCCGATGCAATGGTAAAGGGGTACAAAAGTCGCCCTCTTTTGTACCCGGACAGAGCCCTGACCTGGGCCACACATAAGCGCGACACGTTGTTGGGCCAGGCCCAAAACGGTGCGCGGGCAGGCGGGGCGGTTTTTACCGCGGTAAAACTTTTCACGCGCTGCGCTTCCCACGACCCGCGCGCGGCGCGGCGTGGCGTGGAGGGGTGCGCGTGACGTGGGCGGCATGCGTGGGGCGGTTCCTGCACGCATGCGTCACATCATGGTAAAGAGGCGGCTCGCGCCTTCCCCATAAAAAGAGGGAGGTGTGGAGGCGCGGCTCATTTACCGCGCGGGGCCGGGTCGCGGTCTTCAAGGCGTCCACACCCCATGATCACGGGGTGGGGAGAGGTCGCCTCACCCGTCCCCTCGATTCTGCACGTTCACCACGCGTCCTCCATGCGCTTGGGGTGGCAAGCGGTGGAGGCGGGAAACCGGGCCGTCGCTGGTTGGGGCAGCGGGTCGGTCCCGATTCCCTGCGCCTCTGGTGGCTGGATTGGCCGAGCGGGGCGGCCGAGCCCTGACCCCGCCCCTTTATAAGGAGGGGGAAGGTGGGATGGCGTCCCGCACTCTTCTGTCATCCATCTCCTCTCGCTTCTGCTTCTTCCTTTCACTCGCCATGGAGAAAGGGAATCCTGGTCCCTCGACGGTGGCGGCGAGGGTCGCTCGGCCGACAGCGTCCCTCCCTCCCCCGAGGCCTGCGGTGGTGGAGCCGGCATGAGGAAGGGGAGGGGCGAGGCCGTGGGGCGAGGCCGAGGCAGGTCGTAGTGCTCGGGAAGAGGAGGGCAGGCGGGCGCGCCACGCCATCGCCCCCACCAATGATGCCTTTTCCGATGGAAGGCCACGTTGGAGACCAGCCCTGCGAATTCTTCATCAGGCTGCGCCGGCCTCCGTGTCGCCGTCTTCGTCTTCCCGCCCCGTTTGCTCGGGAGATGGAGCGTGACCCGCCCCAATCCCTCAGGTTGCACATGAGGGGCTGTGGGAACGGGGGCACGCGGGTCGACGTCGACTTCCCGGCTCCTCGGGTCATGTACCTCCATCGTGGGTGGAAGACGTTCGCTCGCATCTATAGCCTGACGGCAGGGCTCGTCCTCTACTTCGAATTAATGGAGGACGGCCTACTCTCCGTCAAGGTCTTCGGAGACTTCGGGACTCGCCTGAAGTGCTACGTGGAGAGCTCCTCCGACGGAGATTCCGACGATGGAAGCTCTTCCTCGAGCGAGAGTGATGACGAGGACTGACAGGGATGAGTCCAACTAGGGGTCGGACGCCCGTGCACAGGCGGAGTGCGGCAAGAAGAAGACGTCTGCACCTGGCCGCTCCCTCCGCAGTTTTGCTGGGGTGGGGCCAGCTCCTTGAACTTCTCGGGGCCGTCTCCTTGGGCGGCTGGTGTCGGGAGGATGCGGAAGAGGAAGAGGGCGGGCGGCAAGGCCGTCAACTCGAATCTGTGGGCACCGACACCTTCATCACAGACATGTGCAGTCCTGCCGCCTCGTCTTCCAGCTCCTTTCCGGCACCGTCATCACGGCCCACCCGTAGGTGGCCACCGAGGTGTTCTCTTGGTGCTTTCTGCTGCCTTTCATGCTTCGCCTAGGCGCCCCTTTTGCCCTTTCGCCTCCTTGACCTGCCTCCTGAGGAGAGGGACAAGAAAGGGATTACGGGCATCTTATCTCTTTTTTAATCTGTAAGCCTTCGGGCCTTGTTAAATTTAATGCTTGTAATCCCCTTGTTCATGCTTTTCATTCCGTACAGACTGTACCTGTGTGGGATGCTTTTGATGAAAAAGGGATGTTTGTCGGGTTTTTCATTCGTGGGTAGACCCCGCGACAAGGAGCGAATCCTTGTTACAATTTAAGATAAACGTTTTCACCCGGCAACAGGCCTTGCCGCCCCCCCACTTCGCTCGACAATTCTCGCGCCCTTGGCGGAGGCAGCGATGAAGCGGGCTTAGGCTCCTCGTTCTACTTCCTTGACACTACGGCTACAACCAAATCCGGGCCCAGGGGATAATCCTTGGGTATAGAAAAGGGGAGCACGGTGGCCTAGAAATAAAAGCGAGGTTTCACATATCGATTCCGTTCGAAATGCATGATAGAGGATGAAGGACTTATCTGGATCTGCAGCCCCCGGCAACCTTGTCTTGCCGCGGTTGGATCCTTGTGCTTGTAGCCCCCCGGCAACTCTGTTTTGCCGGGGTCGGGACACTGGTCCGTTTCCTTTCTCCCAAGTAGCTCAGCAGAAGTGCTCATGTGCCCTGCGAACCAAAGGAGAACAGAAAAGAAACAGATAGACGCGCACTCGACCTCTAGGCTAGGGGTTAGTCGCCACTAAGCACTATCAACCCTAACCAAGGAAGAGACTTGACCTAGCATGCATGCTATAACTTAGGGCGCCAGCGCTTCATTTATTTATGCTTAGGGTCTGCGCCTGGCTTTGTACGAAGGTTACATGCCTTGCCGGCAAAGCTTGTACAAAAGGTGGCTTGCCGAGGCTGGCAAGCCAGCGCCTTTATGGGTAAAACTTGCGAATATGCTCGATGTTCCAGGAGTTGCTCCTTTGGGATAGCATCTTCGGTCTCCAAAGTGACTGCGCTGAGGCACAGTGACTCGCGACACCCGATAAGGGCCTTCCCACTTTGGCATCAACTTGTTGGAATTCTTGGCCGACTGAACGCGCGAAGAACAAGGTCGCCTTCCTCAAAGCTTCGGGCATGAACCTTGCGTCTATGGTAGCGGCGCAAGGCTTGATGGTAGCGTGCAGCTCTCACAGCCGCTTGAAGACAATCTTCCTCAAGGAGCGTCGCGTCATCTTGGCGCAACTGCTCTTGCTCAAGCTCATCATAAGCGAGCACTCGAGGTGACCCGTATATGAGTTCCGTGGGGAGAACTGCCTCCGCCCCATATACTAGGGCAAAGGGTGTCTGACCGGTGGCTCGATTTGGCGTCGTCCTGATCGACCAAAGAACCGCCAGCAACTCATCAATCCAGCGCCTTCCACTCTTGTGCAGCTTGTCGAAAGTCTTTGTTATTAGGCCTCGCAATACTTCAGCATTTGCCCTCTCCGGCAGCCGTTGCTGTTCCGTGGGTGTGCCACGGAAGCAAAACAGACCTTGCTGCCGAGGTCTTGAATGTATTGCATGAAGGTGTGGCTTGTGAACTGCGTGCCGTTGTCGGTGATGACTCTGTTTGGCACACCAAAATGGCAGACCAGTCCCTTGAAGAACTTGACAGCTGACTGAGCAGTCACCTTTCTCACTGCTTCCACCTCCAGCCACTTTGTGAACTTGTCGATTGCAACGTACAAGTACTCAAAGCCCCCGACAGCGCGGGGGAAAGGGCCCAGTATATCGAGCCCCCAGACCGAGAATGGCCAGGAGAGAGGGATTGTTTGAAGGGCTTGAGCTGGTTGATGAAGCTTCTTTGAATGGAACTGACACACTTCACACTTGGTTACTAGTGCCGTCGCATCCTGGAGGGCGGTGGGCCAGAAGAAACCTTGCCGGAACGCCCTTCCGGCATGGTCCCTCGACCCTGTGTGGGAGCCACATATGCCTCCATGTATCTCTGCCAACAGCTCCAGTCCTTCCTCCCGGGGGATGCACTTCAATTTCACACCGTTCGGCCTTCTCCTCATGCGTGACGTCGTCGACGAACTAGTACAGGGCGGACCGGCGGGCTACTTTTTTTGCTTCCTCCTGCTCCTCAGGAAGCTCCCCTATTTGGAGGAATCGGACAGTATGCTGTGCCCATGCCGGAGCCTAGGGCTCGACGGCAAGGACCAAAGGCATTTCCTCAGCCATGGGCGCGGCTTTCTCCATGGCGAGGCTTGGCGCTGCGGAGCCGATTGCTACTGGCAGGCTCAGCGTCCGCGTCAGTACCCTTGCCGGTAGCCCCAGTGGGCTCGGTAGGAAAGTACTTGCTGGGACCTGACTTCCTCCGCTTGTTCTGCCCTCTTGACGGTTCGACGGATGGTTGAGTCAACCGGAGCAAAAAGGTACATGGTTCCATAGGTAGCTTGAATGCAGCACGCTTCGACAGGTAATCGGCAATGTCTTTCTCCATTCGGGGGATGTGCTCCGCTTAGATACCGTCAAAGCGTTCCTCCAGCATCCTCACCTCATCTACGTAAGCCTCCATCAATGGACTCTGGTAATCCTTGTTGACCTGCCTAACAACAAGCTGCGAGTCACCCCTGACGATGAGCTTCTTAATTCCGAAGTCTGCCGCGATCCTGAGACCGGCGAGCAATCCCTCGTACTCAGCAGTGTTGTTGGTGGACATCTCCCGGGGAAAGTGCATCTGGATCACGTACTTTAGGTGCTCTCCGGTGGGTGCGATGAGCAGCACATCGACACCGACGCCTTGCAGCGAGAAAGCCCCATCAAAGTACATGATCCAGTCGCAGTCTGCCTCCTTGCCGGGGAGAGTGGTCTCTTGGATTTCCTCGTCAGGCGTTGAGGTCCATTTTGCAATGAACTACGCCAAGACCACACTGCCCGGATTGTCGAGGTACTTTCAAACTTCAAACCGAAACTTGATAACTCCAAGGCCCATTCCACAATCCTTCCGATTGCATCTGGTTATGCAATATCCGTTGCAGCGGGAGGCGGGTGACGACAATGATCTCGTGGGCTTGGAAGTAATGACGCAGCTTCCTCGAGGCCATAAGGAGGTCAAGAGCAATTTCTGCACACCGAGTACCTCGACCTAGCTCCGCAAGAGGGAGTGACAAAATAAACCGGTGTTGCATCATCTTCTTCTTATGCACCACCTCACTTTCATTGCCTTGAGCCTTGCTTTGCCAGGTGGCATCGAGACTACTGCCGGGGCCTCGCCTTGCGGCACCAGGCCCTGCTGGGGAATCTTTGGCTTGTCGTCCGCTGGATTACGCGCCATCACTTTGCCTCCTCGTCGACCTCCCTCTCAGGCTGCCACCCGGTCTGTGGCCGACCACTTGGTTCGCTGTCATGAGATCAAGAACAACGGCTCTTGTGGTTTAAGGCAACCAAGATTGGAGTGGAGGAAAGGTATTTCTTGGATCTGCAATGCTGCCTTGGCTTACGGGTCCACTCCATTGGGCCCGCCTTCTTCAAGATTTTGAAGAAAGGAAGAGGCCTTCGGCCGGACTTGGAGATGAATCAGCTCATGGAGGCGACGCAGCCGGTGAGCCGACGCACATCCTTGATCCGCTTGGTCGCCTCAATCTGCTCAATAGCCTTGATTTTGTCTGGGTTTGCCTCGATCCCGCGCTGCGACATAAAGAACCCAAGAAGTTTGCCGGATGGAACGCCGAAGACACACTTCTCAGGGTTCAGCTTGAGGTTGATCTTGCGCAGGTTGGCAAACGTCTCTTCCAGATCTTGCACAAGAGTTGTCTGGTCTTTGGTCTTGACCACTATGTCATCCATGTATGCTTCCATATTTCTGTGGAGTCGGGGTTCAAACCAATTTGGACTGCTCTTGAAAATGTCGAGCCAACACTCTTCAACCCGAAAGGCATCCGCAAAAAGCAATACGTACCACATGGGGTGATGAATGTTGTCTTCTCTTCATCTTCTCTTGTCATGAAGATTTGGTGGTAGCCCGAGTAGGCGTCGAGGAATGACAACAGACCACACCTCGCCGTGGAGTCGACAATCTGGTCGATGCGCGGTAACGGGGAGGGGTCCTTAGGACAAGCCTTGTTGATATCTGTGTAGTCAATACACAGCCTCCACTACCCATTTGCCTTGCGCACCACTACCGGATTGGCCAACCACGTCGGGTCGAGAACTCCTCTCACCAAACCTGCCGCTTCCAACTTCCTGATCTCCTCTATGATGAACTCCTGCCTCTCAGGAGCCTGCTTTCTGGCCTTCTGCTTGACGGGCCGCGCATGAGGACAGATAGCTATGTGGTGCTCAATCACCTTCCTGGGAACACCGGGGATGTCGGATGCTTGCCACGCAAACACGTCGATGTTCGCCCACAGGATGGTGACGAGCGCGCCTTCCTATTTGCTGCCGAGGGTGGAGCCTATGGTGAAGGCCCCTCTCGTGCCATCCTCCCTGACGGACACCTTCTTGGTCTGTGGCGACTCAGCTCTGGATTTCCTGCTCTTTCCGGTAGAGCTCTTTGGCACGTCCTCGACGGTAGAGCTCTCCATCTTCTTCCCTCCCGGGCCTTCAGCGGCAGGAGTGGGTGCCTTGACGGCAGCTGCTGCAACTGCCTCCTAGTAGAGTTTGTCGGCGCAGATCAGCGCGTCCTTCTTGTCGGAGGGGACGGAGATGATGGTTGTCGGTGTCAAAACCGGTGGATCTCGGGTAGGGGGTCCCGAACTGTGCGTCTAGGCGGATGGTAACAGGAGACAAGGGACACAATGTTTTTACCTGTGTTCAGGCCCTCTCGATGGAGGTAACACCCTACTCCTGCTTGATTAATATTGATGATATGGGTAGTACAAGAGTAGATCTACCACGAGATCAAGGAGGCTAAACCCTAGAAGCTAGCCTATGGTATGATTGTTGTTGTGTCCTATGGACTAAAACCCTCTGGTTTATATAGACACCGGATAGGTTAGGGTTACACAGAGTCGGTTACAATGGTAGGAGATCTACATATCCGTATCGCCAAGCTTGCCTTCCACGCCAAGGAAAGTCCCATCCGGACACGGACGAAGTCTTCAATCTTGTATCTTCATAGTCTTGGAGTGCAGCGTGACGATAGTCCGGCTATCTGGACAACCCCTAGTCGGGACTCCCTCGGTAGCCCCGAACCAGGCTTCAATGACGATGAGTCCGCGCGTTGATTGTCTTGGCATTGCAGGCGGGTTCTTCTCCAAATTCCATATACTTGTCAAATAGTGTCCGGCTTACGATAAATGATCGCTCTTCGCTTCTATGCCCAATAATGGCAATCTTCCACGTGTTTGAATGAATGCGAACAACTGTGGTATTTTACAATTACCCCCTAGTCACAAGAAATGAGCCGCCCATAAAAGGGGCAAGGATCTAGATCTGAGTCACACCATCCCCCTTTGCAAGCTTTCATCGAGCGCTTGACCAAAGTCCATTCCATCATGGACCGATCGTAGCTCCTCTTCTCGCGCTCACCCTCGGCCAGAAATTGGGAGAGATGCTCAGTCCATAACGAGCTAGTTATACTCCAAACAAAGGGATTTCTCCCCCCAGCCTTCTTGGTTCCGGTTCGAGCTGGACTTGCCACCTACAAGGGCGGAAAGCAAGCGGAGAGCGTTCCCGATCCCTCTAAAGGAGAGCGGGTATGCTTCATCTCTTATCTAGTAAGAGGCCTCGGATTTCCCATCCATCCATTTCTCCGGGGGCTCTTGGAGTTCTACGGCCTCCAATTGCACCATCTTACTCCTGCCTCTATCCTGCACATCGCGGGCTTCGTCGCTCTTTGCGAGCTATTCTTGGGCATTGAGGCTCATTTCGGACAGTGGAAGAGAATATTCTGCCTAGTACCCCGTTCTCATGAGGGGTCAATATATCAAGTGGGCGGAGCCGAGTTATAGCGCATCGCCGGACCGGATACCTGTCCGGAACCCCAAAGAAGGCGTCGAAGACTGGCCTTTGGAATGGTTTTACATGGAGGACATCCCGCTGCCGGATCTGTTCGGATCGGCCTTCAGAAAGTTCAACAATGCTCCTCACGAAGAAGCGCCTTGCTGGCGCCCTCGGAGCCGGAGAGAAGATGACGGGGACGTCCATTATTTGATGAGCCGAATCAGGTTATCGCTCATGCGGATTGACCATGACAGAGTCATGGCAATCTGCATTATGAGGAGTGCAGCCGCTTCAATACAGAGGCCACCCCATGTGGGACTTCAGCGGGGAGGACGACGCCACCACCATGGCCGCAGAAGGGCCGGAATGGGTCACCGAACTGGTGAAGACCTTGTCTGCCATGTACAAAGGAGAGGAGGAGGGACTTCCTCCGTCTCAACCCTTGAAGGAGTTTTCTTGAATAACCCTCAAGCTGGGTAAGCAAACATCTTTGTGGATCTGTCCGATCCATGTTCCGTAGTTAAATATTTCATTTCATGGTTTTCTGCTTGGGGAACTGCGCCGGTTATGGAGAAGATACACAGTCCGCCCCCCACAACCCGAGGATCCGGAACGGTCCTCGATCCGACCTCCGAAGAGGATCCGGATATAAAGGTGGAGTTGATCGGCGGGGTATTCTACCAACTTAGCATCGACAATGCGTTGAGTCGCCATTACGGCGGATTACCGGTATATTTCCAGCCTCACGAGTAAATGAGACCGAGATCCCAAAACCACGATAACGACTCCATCCATGCTTTATTTTTGATCACCGTATACCAATGGTGCTTAGCGAAGGGTACCTCCGAGGCAGGAAGCCGAACTGCGGTTGGCGGCCAACAAAGGGCCAGTCTTGCGGCCTCAAGTTAAAAAGAAGTGCTTGGTCCGGATCGAAACTCCGCCGCATAGCGGTATGGCATGTCACCATACTCCGTGATTGATTCTGGAAGGCGTACTAACACCGATACTCTTTTCAGGAAAAAGCGCTCGCGGGATCGAGTCCGGAGAGGTTGCCTATCGAACCTTCACCGCCAGGGCTTCAAAGCCGGGTCCGAGGCGGAGGCGAGCACGAGACGTCGTCGGATGCTCCTCGGCGGAGGATGCCGACATGTTGTCCGCCACCGACTCCGAGGTGGAGAGCGCCTTTGAACCACAGGCGCCACGGACAGTTCTTCATGACGCGTGTTTCTCCCGGGAGGCCTTAAATGCCTTTGATTCGGGAGATGCGCACCTGCAAGCCGCTCAAGATGGACTAGCCAGAGCCACGGAGCAGTATGTGAAGGACATACGGGTAAGTAAATTTGACAGTTATATATGCCAGTAGCCCCCGAGACTTAAAATAGTTAGAATAACTGATTTAAGGATCATTTGTTATGCAGGATCTTACAGAAAAGAATACCCGACTGTCCCAGGAGCTCAAAGAGTGCAAAGCCCAACTTGAGGCCGCACTAGCCGCTGCAGGGGGAGCTATAGAGGCCCCCGCTGGTAATATACGTTTCAAAAGATAAATAATTTAGGAAGTGCGGCGGGTGTGTAAAGCTGATAAAAACATTGCAGATGGCGCTGGACTAGATCCGGACAAGCAATAGTTCTTACGCCAGTTAAAGGCTGGCGAGGGCGTGCTGACAAGGGTGCGGCAGGAGAAGAATAACCTCCAAGACGCCAACACCAAGCTGGGTGAGGAGGCGAAGGACGTTCGGTGCCCACTTATCCGACTCCGTAAAGGAGAATCGGCGCCTTCGCGGCATTTTCAGTAAGTGCTTGAGCGAACTTTGAAAGAGTTCGACGAGGAAGGCGACTAGCATAAACATGTATGTAGGTTTGCTTACAGGTCGTCCTGAGGAGGAGATGCCCAATTCTTCGGGTGATCTCCTTCCCGAATTGCGTCAGCTGAGCAAACGAAGTCCGGCCCGGTGATGAAAGGCATCGGCCAAGCCTTGTGGCCATCTATCTCCCACCGCTCAAGGCATTGGGGAGCTGGCGGAGGCGGCTTCAAGGCACGGCGGCGCTTACGGCTATGGAAGATATCGGCCTGCCCTCAAAGGCGCCCGAGGAGGCTCGGGCCATGGTGAAAACATCGGTACACGAGCTGACCCAAACCACATGGCGAGGTCGGACACAGCAGGGCGGATGGGATGGAGATCCTCAGAAAGCAGATGTACGGCCAAGTAGAATTGGCCGCCAAGTATTCCCAGCAAGATTGTAAATTAGATAGCCTATTAGATGGCATTGAGGAGGAACACAATGAGTCGAATTGACTATGTAAAAATATGACAAAGAAATGTCTTCTAGCCGGATTGTAGATCGTTTGTCGTAGCGGACCTTTTCGCTTCAACCTCCGGACCCAATAGTCCGGAGTGTGTCCGAATACCCTCGTGGTTATATAAGAACCGTGGTATGCATGGAGACAAGGCGTAGGGATCATTGTTGCTGTATCGCATAAGTGCCCAACTAGTTATGCTATATTACATGGGTAGTAAGAAGCATTTTCCGGGAGAATAGTTCCGTTAAGGGTTCCTTTTCATTGGGTGCATGCCCTAAAGTGCATGTCAAAGCTGCTATGAAAGCGAGAAAATCATCTGGGGCAGATGGGTAAAAGTTAAAAATCATCTTTCAATTCACCGACCGAATATTCCCTTAAGAACGCTTAGCTTTCGGCTTCACCCAGTCACGAGGTACACATCCATTTGACCGGCAAGAACAATCGCAGAGGTGCTCCCTTTACCACCTAGCCGAACAATCGGGAGCGTGGGGGTAAGCACAGAGCCGAGCAACCCAGCTTGGCAAAAATTAAGTCATATCGATGCATATAATGGTGAATAAAAGGTACATGCGGAAGTTTAACACATGTCTTTGGGCATGAAGCCCGTATAAATAAGCTTCTATTAAAGAAGCCCCGGGTATAATGGTAGCGGATAAGCGCGTCAAGTGTCTTGGAAAAAGCATAACGAGCCTCTAAAGGCTACAAGAAGAAGAGGGAGGAAGGAGAGAAATGAAAGACAGCAAAAAGCAAAAATAAAGAATGCGGACAGAGGAAGGAGACGAACTTGGAGTCCGGCACTTAGGCGTAGAATCTTCGTAGATGGGCTGCGTTCCATGGGTTCGGCTCGAGTCGGTTATCCGATGCGTTCATGACGGTATGCTCCGCCGGTCAGGACCTGATGGTCGATGATGAAGGGACCTTCCCATTTGGGCTTGAGTTTGTCCTTTTTCTTGTCCGGCAGCGAGAACTAGTTCGCCAACGTTATAAGCTTTGGCCCGTACTTCCTGCTTTGATATCTTCGAACTGCTTTGTTGATAGAATGCGGAGCGAGCTTTTGCCACGTCGCGCTCCTCCTCCAATCGCGTCAAACTGTCACCGCCGATCGAGTTCGGCTTCTTTCTTCATACATGCTTTTCGAGGTGAGTCATGAATTATGTCGCAGGGCAAGACTACCTCTGCGCCGTACACCATAAAAAATGGTGTGAATCCGGTAGTGCGATTTGGCGTGGTCCGCAGCGCCCATAGTATGGAGTCGAGCTCCTCTACCCAGTGCGTGTTAGATTCCTTGAGGGACCGCACTAGTGCGGGTTTAATGCCGCTCATGATTAGACCGTTTGCCCGATTCGACTTGGCAGTTTGTTAGAGGGTGATAGACTGAGGCGTAAACGAGCTTGATGCAAATGTTTTTGCACCATGATTTGAACTCATCTTCCGTGAAATTGGTGCCATTATCGGTGATGATCTGTGGGGACACCGTAACGGTGCACTACGCTGATATGAAGTCTATCAACTGGTCCGGATTCGGCCGTTTTAACTGGTTTGGCCTCTATCCATTTGGTGAATTTGGCCACCATGACCAATAGGTATTTTTGCTTGTGGGTTCCTCCTTGAGGGGTCCAACCATGTCAAGCCCCAGACATGCGAACGGCCAGGTTATGGGTATAGTTTTAAGGGCGGTGGGGTGGCATGTGGCTTTAGTTAGCAAAAAGCTGGCAACCGACGCATCGTTGGACTAAGTCCTCTTGCAGATCTCTGCCCGGCCGTCGGCCAATAAAATCCTGTCACGGAAGGCCTTGCCTACAAGGGCCGGGCTGCGGCGTGGTGCCCACCCAGTCCGGCATGAATTTCAACCAGGAGGTTTCGCCCTTCCTCTTCGGAGATACACCTTTGAAGGACTCGGTAGTGCTTTTCTTATAAAGCTCTCCCTCATGGACTTTATTGGCTTTAGAGCGTACTATGCAGTGAGCCTCATTTTGGTCTTCGGGAGTTCTGCCTAGTTAGGTAGGCTAGGAATGGTTCCGATCCATGGGCCGATAACCGCCATTATTTCGTGGCAGAGGGTGTTATCTCGGGGCGGAGCCCTGCGGTTGTGTCGAGTGTTCGGCGTCGAGGCGGTGCGGTCGGGTCCGGATTGTTATTGCCGGACTCCTTCCCATAAATACGGATGGCGGAACAGCCGTTCCAAAAAAGATATTGGGTGGGACAGACCTCGCGTTTTGCACCGATGCGTGCCAATATATCCGCCTTTGGTTGTTATCCGGGCTATATGATGAAATTGAGCCCTTGAACCGTCTTGACATTTTTAGGACCGCATTGCGGTATGCTGCCATTTTCGGATCCTTGGCGTCAAAGTCTCCGTTTATTTGAGATATTGCGAGGTTTGAATCGCGCACCTCTAGGCGCTGAATGCCCATGGAGATCGCCATCCGGGAGGCCATGCGTAAGGGCCTCGTATTGGCTGCGTTGTTGGAGTCCGTATACATTATCTGAAGGGCGTATTGGACTGTGTCCCCGGTTGGGAGACGTCCAGACGGCTTGACCCAGAGCCAGCCAACATTTTGGAGCCGTCAAAGTGCATGATACAATTGGAGTATCGCCCGTACTCTTTAGGAGTTCGGCTTCAGTCCGTACGGCCACGAAGTCGGCCAAAACCTGCGACTAAATAGCTCGTCGTGGCTTATACGTTATGTCGAATGGAAGGAGCTCTATGGCCAATTTAGCACTCCGGCCCGTCGGCGTGGCGGTTGTTTATAATGTCGTTAAGAGGTACTTCGGAGGCTACCATTATCGAACACTCTTGAAAGTAGTGTCGCAGCTTCCGGGATGCCATGAACACCGCGTATGCTATCTTTTGATAGTGTGGGTACCGGGACTTGCATGGAGTTAGGGCGGTGGACACATAATAAACCGGTTTTGAGCAGGGGAACCGGTGTCCGTTTGTTCTCGTTCGACAACGAGCACCGCCGACAACTTGATGTGTTGCGGCGATATATATTAGCATTGGTTCGCTTACGTTGGGCGTGGCTGAGGACGGATTTGTTGCCAAAATGGCCTTTATTTCTTGAGTCACGTGGTGGCATCCGATCCACTCGAAGTGTTCGGTGCGGTGGAGGAGGCGGTAAAGAGGTAATGCCTTTTCTCCTAAGCGGGAGATAAAGCGGCTTAGAGCCGCTACACATCCGTCATTTTTGTATTTGTTTGAGGTCTTTTGGAATATCCAGTTGTGGCCAGGGCTCGAATCTTGGCTGGGTTTGCTTCAATTCCTCTCTAGGACACAATGAAGCCGAGGAGCTTTACGGCTGGAACGCCAAGACGCATTTTTCCGGATTGAGCTTGATGTCATATTTTCAAGATTGTCGAATGTGAGCCTCAAGTCGTCTACTAGAGTTTCGGCGTGCTTGGTTTTGACGACCACCTCATCTACATATGCTTCCACCGCTTTTGCCGATCGGGTTGGCGGACATGTCACGAATCATGCGGCGATATGTTGCGCTGGCGTTTTGAGCCCAAAGGGCATTGTGTTGAAGCGAGCGGGCCGTATGGAGTGATGAATCTTTGTTGCGGCTTAGTGCAGCTCCGCCATCTTGATTTGGTGGTAGCAGTGCAGCGTCGAGGAAGCACAATGAGTCGTGTCCTGCTGTGGCGTCAATGATTTGATCAATTGGCGGAGGGGAAGGGATCCTTTGGGCAAGCCTTATTGAGGTCTTTGAAATCAACACATAGGCGCCGAGGATTTATCCTTCTTTGGTACCATCACCCAGGTTAGCTAGCTTGATCTGGATGTTTTATATCTCGATGAATCCGGCCTCCAAAAAGTTTGGCTAAGCTCCTCTCCCATGGCTTTGTCTCTTGGGTTCGGAGAAAAGCGCCAAGAGCCTGTTTGATCGGCTTGAATCCTTTTAGGATATTTAGGCTGTGCTCGGCCGGTGGCGTGGGATTCTGGCATATCTGAAGGGTGCGAGGAAAAGATGTCGATTTTCTTGTAGAAATTTTCATAGTCGGCGTCTACATCGGGTTTAATTGTGCCCCGATGGAGGCCGTCTTTCTTGGTCAGATTGGGTGGACTTGGAATTTGACTATTTCATCCGCTGGTTTAAAAAGAAGTGGACTTGGATCTTTTATCAAGTATCACATCGTCCCCTGTTTCACCGTGGGCGCATCAGCGGTATGTTCCTCGGCCGCTAGGGCTTCGGATAGTGCCTCGAGGGCTAGTGCGGCTGTCTTATTTTCGGCGAGGAGCACTATGCCGGATCACTAAGCGGTGATGATTCCGTTCGGACCGGGCATTTTAAGCTTCATGTACCCGTAATGGGGTATAGCTTGAAAAATTGTGAATGCCTCTCGTCCTAGTAGCGCATGATATCCGCTGTTGAACGGGGCCACTTGAAATGTGACCTCCTCTCGACTGTAATTGTCTGGCGGGCGAACACTACATCGGCGTGATTTTTCCTGTACAAAGCATGCTTCCGGCTAGGATTATTCCTCTAAAGGTTGTCTTTGCTTCGCTCAATGCGGTTCTAGTCTATTTCCATCTTCGGAAAGTTTCCTCATAGATGAGGTTTAGTCCGCTCCCGCCATCCATGAGTACCTTAGTAAGCGAAAGCCGTCTACTATCGGGCCGAGAACCAATGTAGCCGGGTGCCGGGCAGTTCGGAATTTAGGTTAAATCACCGGCATTGAAGGTAATATCCGAGTCCTCCATGGATTCATTGTTTGCTACTTGGTAGACTTCGCAAGGTTGCGGAGTTGTCGTTTTGCATGTTATTTGATCACGAAAGTCTCGAAGACTATTAACACCCGTCTTGGTGTTGCTGGGCTGGGATTACGAAGCTAGAAGCTCTTCGCCACTTTTGGCCTTTTTGCCGTAGTATCCAACATGCTCGAAGGCTATGAGTTGACGAGCGCCCTACGTGCTATGAATTTTGCGAGTCCGTTTAGCCAAACCTCGGTGCGGTTCCGTAGGGTTTTGTTTTTGGTATTCAACCCGGTAGCTTGATAATGATGCACCCTTTTGTTCCGGACTAGGGATGTATTCGGGCGGATTATCCCAAAATTACTTTCGGTTTTCCAAGCGCTCTCCATCGCATAAAGTGCTTTTTGTACTATGGTCACCAAGTCGACAAAAGCGTGTAATTCGCTGACGACTTATGGCGTTTAGGATTCCCTTGTCAGGTGCAATTATTGCAGAAAATTTGGATTGCGTCCTCCTCTCGGCAGTCCTTTATCCTGTTCATAACCAGGAGGAATCTGGCCCAGTAATGATGTACTGTTTCAGCTGGCTCTTGCCGAATTCGAGAGAGATCGCCAATGTCTGGGTGGGCGGGTGGTACTAAATCGAACCCCGCCCAATTAGTGACTCAAGGGCCGAGAAGTTTCGAACTTCGGAAATTTGGATTTTTGAGTGGATCCAATGAGTCCCGACCCGCCGCTGACTTTAGGTTCGGGGCTTGATCGACATCCGTCCCTCCGCGAGAATCCGGCATGGAGGATCGGGAATCCGGACGTAACTAGTCCTTAAGGTAGGAGAAGAATCGCCGCATTGCTCCTCTATCACAGCAACATGATGGGTAGCTTTGGGAGAGTTGATCTCTCTCGAGATCGGTTTTAGGCCCGATCCGGTGCGTGTCTGTGGCGACTCCAGGCGGCGATGCGATCCAAGAGCTCGTTTATGGAGGAGAGCTCGACCGGATCTAACTGTTCGGCAAGTTCGAACTAACATGAAGATTGGTTTCGATGACTCGAGAGGTCATCATCGTGGCTGACGAACTAGCGGTCATGAGAAAACCGCCAAGCGAAGAGTGCGACCAATGGCCAAGGCTTCTTTGGCGAAGGTGTCGTCTTGAAGATTTAGGCGAGGCATCCCACCCGACGGCGGCACTACATTTATGAACTCTCAATGAAAGCACCAATGTCGGTGTCAAAGCGGCGGATCTCGGGTAGGGGTCCCGAACTATGCGTCTAAGCGGATGGTAACAGGAGACAAGGACACAATGTTTTACCTGTGTTCGGGCCCTCTCGATGGAGGTAATACCCTACTCACTGCTTGATTAATATTGATGATATGGGTAGTACAAGAGTTGATCTACCACGAGATCAAGGAGGCTAAACCCTAGAAGCTAGCCTATGGTATGATTATTGATGTTGTGTCCTACGGACTAAAACCCTCCGGTTTATATAGACACGGATAGGTTAGGGTTACACAGAGTCGGTTACAATGGTAGGAGATCTACATATCCGTATCGTAAGCTTGCCTTCCACGCCAAGGAAAGTCCCATCCGGACACGGGGCCGAAGTCTTCAATCTTGTATCTTCATAGTCTTGGAGTCCGGCCGTGACGATAGTCCGGCTATCCGGACACCCCCAAGTCCGGGACTCCCTCAATGGTCAACGGCCCGGGCATCTTTAGCATGTTGTAGGCGTAGTGTGAGGCTGCCATGAACTTGGCTAGTGCCGGGCGGCCGAGGATCCCGTTGTAGGGCAAGGGGATCTCGGCCACGTCGAAGATGATCCTCTCCGTTCTGTGGTTCAACTCCTCCAAGCGTCCAGGAAGTGTGACCTTCCCCTTTGGCTGGCTCCTCCCCAGATTGATCCCTTGAAACGTGCCCGTTTCCTCGAGGTCTCCATCAGGGATTTGCAATCTTTTGATCACGACAAGCGAGATCAAGTTAAGGCCGGCCCCGCCATCAACCAACATCTTGTTCACCTTGAGGTTGCGTATCGTTGGTGAGACCAACAATGGCAAACACCCAACTGCGGTTGTGTGGTCAGGGTGGTCCTCGGCGTCAAAGATGAGGGCGTGTTGGACCACTTCAGCGGCTTCTAAGCGTCGAACGAGCGGCTCCCGCGGTAATCTTCACGCCCCACTGCTTGAAATGGCGTGAGAAGTATGCAGCGGCGCCACCATCAACGCACATGGCCTCCGTAGCCTTCTGGAACTCATGCTCACCGGACTCGTCGTCCTCGTCGTGATCATCGTCTTCTTGTTTCTTGTCACGGTTGTCCTCGCGACAGTCCTTGACCTTGCTCATTACAAGTAGGAATCTAGCCTAGTAGTGATGTAATGTCTCTTGGGGCTCTTGTCTAATGTGGGAAAGATCACTTATATCTTGATGGGTGGTAGATTTAGGTCCGAACCCTGACCCGATCTGAGACCCGGGAGAGGCGGAGTTTCCGATCTTGAAAGTTTGGGCTCCGGTTTGTTGCCCAATAGGTCTGTCCGCATCTGATTCTTGGTTCAGAGCTTGGGCCATGTCCTCCCGTAGACGGGTATCCGGCTTAGAGAGCTCGGGAATCCGGATATAGCTTGTCCTCAAGATAGAGGAAGAATCGCTGCGTTGCTCCTCCACCACCGCTATCTGATCGTGACCGGCGGAGAGTTAATCTCCCTTTGGTCGGCTTTAAGCCCGATCCGATCATAGTCCGTAGTGACTCCCAAGGCGGCGAAGTGATCCAAGAACTCGTTCAAAGAAGAGAGCTCCATTGGATCCATCTGCTCGGCGAATTCCGAGCCGACGTGGAGACTGTTTTTGATGACCCGAGATGTCATCGTCGGCGCAGTTACCCTAGCGGTTACCCTAGCAGGTCTTCATCGCCATGGCTCCCAAGAAGAAGACGATCACGGGCGTCGGTTCATCCGGGGCAGACGGCCTGCATGCGGGCGAACAGCGGCTTGGCCCGATCGATGGCAGACGGAAGCGCTGGCGACCCGCGAACACCCGCCGCTCTGGCGGTCGAGCTGGCGAGTGGTGGTGTCGTTCGTGCCGAGACGACGGGCCGACGATACGCCGCCAAATCCAAAAGGCGAGCTGGGCCCCCGACGGCGCCCGTACCACCCACGGGCGGTACGGCGACCTCCAAGACGCCTACGCCAGCGCCTACAATGCGCTCTTCCCAGGGTGTGCGTGACGAGCAGCGTCACCACGCTGGTGACCCCGGACGCCGCCGTGGGAAGAGTCTTGTGCATCATTCGCAGGACGAAGGAGGCCAGCATGCCCGGCCCAAAGTCTTTGGCGAAGATGGCGCTTGCAACCCGTGGGGCCGTCTTTGGAGCTCCTTCTAACATGGTTAGGAGTCGGAGCGCGTCACGGTCCACGTAGCTTTCGCCACCACCCACGCCAGCAGAAGCTTTGGCGCGTGCGCAGTTGCTCCTCGACTTCCCTCCTGCTGCGGAAAAACTCGACAAGTGGAGAGCCACCATCCGGAGCCTCGTCGGCATCGCCAACAAAGATGAGCCGCGACCAGTGGGGCCCTCGGGCCGACGCTCCATTGGGCCACCACATGCCAGCAGTGGAAGGACCGGAGGTGCTGCAGCCACGGTGCAACTCTCCTCCCCCATGCCAATTGCCGCGGGTGCCGGTCCATCGTGATGACGCTTGTGATAACATTTCCATAGCGTCGTCCGACCCCCGGACCCACCGCGATCGGCGCCAAGTTCTTCGGGAGCGAGCCCGTGAAGACGCTCGAACCACCATCGAGCGCCGGCACGATGCATGCCACCAGTCTTATAGGCGGGCAGGGCCCACTATGGACCACTCAGCACCGGGAGCTCCGGTGGTCTACCCTACGGGTTGGGTTGCCCAGCCTTTACCCGTGAGCTGCGGCAGTTGCAGTGGCCGTCCCACTGCACGTTCAAGCCCAACGTTGGCGAGAAGTACAACGGCAAGACCCACCCGTCGGAGTTCCTCAGCATCTACACCATCGCGATGCAAGCTAATGGAGCTCGTGATGACAAGGTGCTCGCCAATTACTTCCCGTTGGCACTAAAACCCAATGTCATGTCATGGTTGATGCACTTGCCAGCGGATTCCATTTCTTCTTGGTCAGATCTGTGTCATGAATTCGTTGGTGCCTTCTTTGGAGGCCACCAAGATCATGGCCGAACAAGCGATTTGCATATTATTCCCGAAGGAAGGTGAAAACCTGCGCAAGTACATCTGAGGAGTTCCAGCCGGATTGCAATACAAACATCCCAGATGTTCATCCCGCGCCGTGATCAGCGCATTCCATCAGAATGTGCGCAACCGCAAGAGGCGTGAAGAGCTGGCGATGAACAAGGTTAAAGATGTGGCCAAATTTATGTTCTGGCCGATAGATGCGCCCGAGGTGAGGAGGGAAGGAAATACCCCGGTGAGGACGTCGGCGCAGAAACGACTCTACGGACGAAGACACCGCTGCCCCGACGAAGAAGGGCCGGCGCTGCAACAGGAAGCGTAAGGGCAAGGCCGTGCTTGCCGTCGAGGGATCCGACAACACCGGCGCCGCCAAGAAGGCCAAGGCAGACGACCCCGGCAAGGAGATTGCCGGTGCGCCCGCTTTAGCAAGACCTTAGCGGCTACCGACAAGCCGTGAAGGCTCCAACAAGCAGTACTACAAGATCCACCACACCAAGGGCCACGACCTCTAGAACTGCCAACAAGTTGAGCTGCTTACTGAAAAGCAAAAAGGCGAGTATGAGAGGCGGGACAAGGAGAAGGGTCGGGATGGTGCCGAAGGTTCCAGCAAGAAGCATGGTGGCCAAGGAGGCCACCGCAGCAAGGATAACCAGCAAGAGAGGCCCGCTCGGGGCCGCGACAAGAAGCAAGAAGACGATGATCATGACGAGGACGACGAGTCCGGCGAGCATGAGTTCCAAAAAGCTATGGAGGCCATGTGCGTCGATGGTGGCACCTCGCTGCACACTTCTCACCGCCAGCTGAAGCAGTGGGCGCATGAGATCACAGCGGCGGAGCCATCATTCGACACTCAAAAGCCACTGAAGTGGTCCAGCACGCCTATCATCTTTGACACCGAGGACCACCCTGATTGCACAACTGCGGTCGGGTGTTTGCTGTTGTTGGTTTCACCAACGATACGCAACCTCAAGGTGACAAAGATGCTAGTTGACGGCGGAGACAGTCTGAACTTGATCTCGCCCGTTGTGATCAAAAGGCTGCAAATTCCTGATGGAGACCTCGAGGAGACGGGTACGTTCCAAGGGGTCAACCCGGGAAGGAGCCAGCCGAAGGGTAAGGTCACACTGCCCGTGACGTTTGGAGGTGAGTTGAACTGCAGGACGGAGAGGATTGTCATCATGTATCCGAGATCCCCTTGCCCTACAACGGGATCCTTGGCCGCCGACACTAGCCAAGTTCATGGCGGCGTCGCATTACGCCTACAACACGCTGAAGATGCCTGGGCCGATGACCATCATCACCGTCCCCTGCAACAAGAAGGATGCGCTGATCTGCATACCGACCAAATCTACCAATGGGGAAGCGATTCGCGACAACCGCCGCCATAAGGCACTTGCTCCGCCATTTGGAGCCCCGGGAGGAAGAAGGCGGAAAGACCTCTCGCACCCACTCCGGCAAGCGCACCTCTTCGGAGTGTTGTGCTCCCGTCGAGGAAGTGCCAGAGAGCTCCACCGGCAAGAGCAAGAAATCCAGAGCTGCACAACCAGAGACCAAAAGGGTGTCCTTCAAGGAGGATGGCACGAGAGGGGCTTTCACTATAAGCTCCTCCCTGGACAGCAAATAGGAAGGCGCGCTCGTCACTTTCCTGCTGGCGAATGTCGATGTGTTTGCATGGCAAGCATCCGACATCCCCGGCGTTCCCAGGGAGGTGATTGAGCACCATCTTGTTGTCTGTCCTCATGCACGACCCGTCAAGCAAAAGGTCAGGAAGCAAGCTTTGGAACAACAGGAGTTCATCACAAAGGAGATCAGGAAGTTGGAAGCGGCAGGTTTGGTAAGAGGAGTACTTCATCCGACGTGGTTGGCCAATCCGGTGTTGGTGCGCAAGGCAAATGGGAAGTGGGGGCTATGTATTGATTACACAGATATCAATAAGGCTTGTCCCAACGACCCTTTCCTGTTGCCACGCATCGACCAGATTGTTGACTCCACGGCCGGGTGTGATCTGTTATCTTTCCTTGACGCTTACTCAGGATATCACCAGATCTTCATGACGAGAGAAGACGAAGAGAAGACATCATTCATCACCCCATGTGGTACATATTGCTTTTTACGGATGCCTTTTGGGTTGAAGAGTGCTGGCTCAACGTTTTTAAGGGCTGTCCAAATTGGTTTTGAGCCCCAGCTACATAGAAATATGGAAGCTTGTGTGGATGACATAGTGGTCAAAACCAAGGACAGGGCAACGCTTGTACAAGATTTAGAAGAGACGTTTGCAAATCTGCGCAAGATCAACCTCAAGTTGAACCCTGAGAAGTGTGTCTTCGGAGTTCCGTCCGCAAAACTTCTCGGGTTCTTTGTGTCACGGCGATGGGATCGAGGCGAACCGGCACAAGATCAAGGCTATTGAGAAGATTGAGGCGCCTAAGCGGATCAAGGATGTCGCGTCGGCTCACCGGCTGTGTGTTGCCGCCATGAGCAGATTCATCTCCAAGTCTGCATTGGCGTGCCCTTCCCTTTTTCAAAATCTTGAAAAAGGCGGGCCCAATGGAATGGACCCCAGAGGCCGAAGCAGCGCTGCAGGATTTGAAGAAATACCTCTCCTCTACACCAATACTATTGGCGCCTAAACCACAAGAGCGATTGTTGATGTATCTAGCAGCAACGAATCAAGTGGTCATCGCTGCGCTAGTGGCACAAAGGGAGGTCGATGAAGAGGCAGTGGCAACAGCAGGACTGGCGGATGGCAAGCCAGAGCTTCCCCCGGCAAGGCCTGGCACCGGCAAGGCAAGGCCCCCGGCAGAGTCAAACGCCATCGGGACAGGGCCCGTGCAACCAAATGAAGTGGTGCAGAAGAAGAAGATGATGCAGCACCCAGTTTACTTTGTCAGCTCCCTCTTGCAGGGGGCTAGGTCGAGGTACTCCGGTGTGTAGAAATTGCTCTTTGGCCTCCTTATGGCCTCGAGGAAGCTGCGTCATTACTTCCAAGCCCGCGAAATCACCGTCGTCATCCGCCTCCCGTTGCAACGGATACTGCATAACCCAGATGCGACCTGGAGGATCATGGAGTGGGCCTTGGAACTGTCGAGCTTTGGTTTGAGGTTTGAAAGCACTTCGACAATCCAGAGCAGAGTCTTGGCAGAGTTCATTGCGGAATGGAACTCAACGCCCGACGAAGAGATCCAGGAGACCACTCTCCCCGGCAAGGAAGCAAGTTGCAACTGGATTATGTACTTTGACGGGGCTTTCTCGCTACAAGGCGCCGCTGCTGGTGTGCTGCTCGTTGCGCCCATCGAAGAGCACCACAAGTATGTAATCCAGATGCACTTTTCCAGGGAGATGTCCATGAACAACACAGCTGAATACGAGGGGTTGCTTGCCGCTCTCAGGATCGCGGCAAACCTCGGGATCAAGAAGCTCATCGCCAGCTTGTCGTCAGGCAAGTCAACAAAGATTATCAAAGCCCATTGATGGAGGCCTACGTAGATGAGGTGAGGAAGCTGAAGGAGCGCTTTGACGGTATACAAGCGGCGCATGTTCCCCGAGTGGAGAACGACATCACCGACTACCTATCAAAGCGCACTGCCTTAAAACCACCTGTGGAACCAGGTACTTTTGTGCTTCGATTAACTCAACCATCCGTTGAACCATCAACATAGCAGAATAAGCGAAGGAAATCAGGCCGCGGCAAGTACTTTCCCGGCGAGCCCCCAGGGGTCACCGGCAAGGATGTTGCCGTGGACACTGAGCCTGCCGAGGGGCAACCGAGTCCGGTAGGGCGCCAAGCCCTGGCTGTAGAGTCGGCCGCTCCCATGGCAGCAGAAATACCTTTAGTCCTTGCCGTCGAGCCCCAGGCTCCGGCATGGGCACAGCATACCGTCCGATTCCACCAAATAGGGGAACTCCCTGAGGAGCAGGAAGAAGCAGAGAAAGTAGCCCGTCAGTCTACCATGTATCAGTTCGTCGACGACGTCCTGTACAGAAAAAGACCGAACACCGTGACATTGAAGTGCATTCCCCGGGAGGAAGAATTTGGAGTCATTGGCGAGAGATACATTGAGTCATATGTGGTTCCCACATAGGGTGAGAGCCCATGCCGCAAAAGCGTTCCACAAAGGTTTCTTCCGCCCATCGCCCTCCAGGATGCAACGAAACTAGTAACCAAGTGTGAAGCGTGTCAGTTCCATTCGAAGAAGCTTCATCAACCAGCTCAAGCCCTTCAACCAATTCCTCTCTCCTGGCCATTTTTGGTCCGTGGGCTCGACATACTGGGCCCTTTCCCCCACGCTGTCGGGGGCTTTGAGTACTTGTACATTGCAATCGACAAGTTCAGAAAGTGGGCGGAGGTGGAAGCAGTGAGGAAGGTGATAGCACAGTCAGCCGTCAATTTCTTCAAGGGGCTAGTTTGCCGTTTTGGTGTGCCAAACAGAGTCATCAGCAACAACGGCACGCAGTTCACAAGCCACACCTTCATGCAATACATCCAAGACCTCGGCAGCAAGGTCTGTTTCGCTTCCGTGGCACTCCCACGAAGCAACG
This sequence comes from Aegilops bicornis, assembly GCA_021605145.1. Taxonomy (NCBI): domain Eukaryota; kingdom Viridiplantae; phylum Streptophyta; class Magnoliopsida; order Poales; family Poaceae; genus Aegilops; species Aegilops bicornis. Next base: position 3,140,741 of record JAHIAL010000026.1, on the reverse strand, counting down.
GCCAGGTGGAGAGGGCAAATGCTGAAGTACTGCGAGGCCTGAGAACAAAGAGTTTTGACAAGCTGCACAAGAGCGGAAGGCGCTGGATTGATGAGTTACCGGCGGTACTTTGGTCAATCAGAACGACACCAAATCAAGCACCGGGTAGACACCCTTCCCCTGGTATACAGGGCAGAAGCAGTTCTCCCCACGGAACACCTCGAGTGCTCACTTACGACGAGCTTGAGCAAGAGCAGTTGCGGCAAGATGACGTAAAGCTCCTTGAGAAAGATAAGTCTTCAGAATGGCTGTGAGGAAGCGTGCGCTATCGCTGACAAGCCTTGCGCCACTATGATAGCCGCAAGGTTCATGCAAAGCCTTGAGGAAGGCGACCTTGTCCTTGGTGCGTTCAATCGGCCAAGAATTCCAACAAGTTGGCCTTGAAGTGGGAAGGCCCTTATCGGGTAATACGAGTCACGGTGCCCGGCAGTGCGATGCTGGAGATCGTAGATGCTATTCCAGTGAGCAACTCCTGGAACATTGAACATCTTCGCAAGTTCTACCCATAAGGCACGGTTGTCGGGTCCCCCAGCAAACCACCTTTTGTACAAGCCTTGCCGGCAAGGCATGTAACCCTTCATGCGTAAGCCAGCGCAGACCACGAGCATAAATAAATGAAACGTCAAGGCGTCCTAAGTTTTAGCATGCATGCTAGGATAAGTCTCTCCCTCGGTTAGGGTTGATAGTGCTTAGCGGCGACTAACCCCTAGCATAGAGGTCGAGTGTGCGTCTCTCTATTCCTTTCAGTCCTCTTTGGTTCGCTGGGTACATGGACATTTTCTGCTGAGCTATTTGGAAGAAAGAGAACAAGCCGGCACTTCTGCCTCGGCAAGCCAAGGTTGCCCGGGGCTGCAGACTCAAGAATCCAACCACGGCAGGCCAGGGCTGCCGGGGGCTGCAGATCCAGATAAGTCTTTTATCCCCTATTGTGCATTTCCGTATGGAGTTGGGACGTTTGAAACCTCGTTTTATTCCTAGGCCGTCGTGCTCCCTCTTTTTCCTACACCCAAGGACTATTCCCTGGGTCCGAACTGGTCGAAGTCGCGGTGGCAAGGAAATAAACGAAGGGCCTAACTCTACTTCGCCCCTGCCTCTGCCAAGAGTGTGAGAACGGTCCAATGAAGTAAGGGGACGGGAAGGCCTGTTGCCGGACGACAAAGTTTACCTTAAATATAACAAGGATTCATTCCTTGGCACGCACACAGAACCCGGCAAGCACCCTTTTTCATTAAAAACATCCTATACAGGTACAGTTCATACAGAATGAAAAACATGAGCAAGGGGATTACAAGTTTCAAATTTAACAAATGTTCACATGAGCGCATAAACTAAAAAGAGATAAGATGCCCGTAATCCCTTTCTTGTCCCTCTCCTCAGAAGGTGGAACGAGACGGCAGGAGGGAAAAAAGAACGCCTAGGCGAGGTACGAGCAGCAGAAGATGAGGCGGTGGGCCGACAAGACGCGATGAAGGCGCTTGCCTACAGTGCGATACTCGGACGGCTCGCCACCGCCTTCTTCGTCTTCTCCGGCCCTCCTACGCTAGCCGTCCAAGGAGGCAACGGGGAACGCGCCGATGGAGAGCTTGACGAGGAAGGCCCTCGGCAGGGCGCGTGGCCGAGGGAGGGGCGACGCGGTCAATCGAGGTCGGTGTCCCCCCGCTCGACGCCCTCGTCGTCGCTGTCGCTGTCCTCCTCGTCACTCTCGCTTGAGGAGGAGTCTTCATCATCGGAGGAGCTCTCCACGCAGCAATTCAGGCGAGTTCCAAGGTCCCCGAAGACCTTGACGGAGAGCAGGCCGTTCTCCATTAACTTGAAGTTGAGAACGAGCCCCGCCGTCAGGCTGTGGACGCGAGCAAAAGTCTTGCATCCGCGACGAAGGTACATGACGTGAGGAGCGGGGAAGTCGACGTCAACCCATGTATCGCCATGCCCCGGCAGCCCCCTCGTGATGCAACCTCCGAGGGTCATGTGCATGGTCGAGCTCCATCTCCCGAGTGAATGGAGTAGGGAGACGAAGACGATGACGCGGTGGCCGGCGCAGCCTGATGAAGAACTCACGGGGCTGGTCCCCGACGTGGCCCTCCAGTGGGGGAGGCATTGCTGGCAGAGGCAAGGCCGGTGCGCCTCCCGGCCCCCCTCTTCCCCGAGGGCCGCGGCGGCCTCAGCCTCGCCCCCTCCCCCTTCCTCTCGTGGCCGGCTCCGCCGCTGCAAGCTCTTGGGAAGGAGGGACACGCTGTCGAGCAGAGACCCTCGCCGCCACCGTCGAAGGTCTGGCGCCCCCTCTCGCCAAGGCAGATGAAAGAAAGGAGCTGAAGTGGGAGGAGATAGATGATTAAAGAATGTGGGATGCCATCCCCCTCCCCATTCTTATAAAGGGACAGGGTCGGGGCTCGGCCGCCCCACTCAACCAATCCGGCCATCGGGGGCGCCGGAAATCGAGACCGACCCACTGCTCCAATCAGTGACGGCCCAGTTTCCCACCTCCACCGCCTGCCACCTTGGGGCATGGGGGACACGTGGCGAGCAAGCAGAAATCAAGGGGACGGGTGAGGCGACCATTCTCCACACCGTGATCGTGGGGCGCGGGCGCCTTAAAGACCGTGACCCGAGTCCACTCAGTGAAATGAGCCGCGCCTCTGCGTTTTCCTCTTTTTATGGGGAAGGCGCGAGCCGCCTCTTTACTACGACGTGACGCATGCGAGCGGGAACCGCCCCACGCATGACCCCCACGTCACGCATGACCCTCCACGTCGCGCGTTCAACGCGGGTCATGGGGAAGTGCAATGAAAGTGAGAAATTACTGCAGTAAAAACCCGCCTACCGGCTCACAAGACCAACTGGGCCTAGCCCAACAACGTCATGCTTATGTGTGGCCCGGGCCGGGGCTCTCACAGGTGTACAAAAGTAGGGGCTCTCCTTTTGACCCCTTTACTTGAGCACGGGCAGTCAGAGCCGCGCTCGCGGCCACACTTAGCAGGGCAGAGGAGGGAAGCCAAAGCACAAGACAACCAAGGCAACGCCAAGACCAGAGACACAAAGAGCAAGAGGGCGAGGTGAACCCCCCTGTCGGTGTCAAAACCGGCGGATCTCGGGTAGGGGGTCCCGAACTGTGCGTCTAGGCGGATGGTAACAGGAGACAAGGGACACGATGTTTTTACCTAGGTTCGGGCCCTCTCGATGGAGGTAAACCCTACTCCTGCGTGATTAATATTGATGATATGGGCAGTACAAGAGTAGATCTACCACGAGATCAGAGAGGCTAAACCCTAGAAGCTAGCCTATGGTATGATTGTTGTTCTGTCCTACGGACTAAAACCCTCCGGTTTATATAGACCTTTGGATAGGGTTAGGGTTACCTGAGTCGGTTACATTGGTAGGAGATCTACATATCCGTTATTGCCAAGCTTGCCTTCCACGCCAAGGAAAGTCCCATCCGGACACGGACGAAGTCTTCAATCTTGTATCTTCATAGTCCAAGAGTCCAGGCCACGATGATAGTTGGCTATCCGGACACCCCCTAGTCCAGACTCCTCGGTATCCCCTCGAACCGGGCTTCAATGACGGCGAGTCCGGTAGCATATTGTCTTCGGCATTGCAAGGTGGGTTCCTCCTTCGAATACTTCATAGAAGATTGTGAACACAAGGACAGTGTCCGGCTCTGCAAAATAATTTCCACACAACACCGTAGAGAGAATAATATCTACACAAGATCAATCTGCTGACGTGTTCCGCGGCGTGTCATCACGCCACGGCCAAGTCTTCGTTCGAATCGTTTTTACTGTACCGCCTCAGCGCGTTTAGCGAGGCGGTTTCCTTGGCACGTCTTGTCAAAGCAGAGATCGTGTCCCCTTATTCCGGGATTCTCATCAATACGGACGTGGGTAACCCAACGCGCCATTGATCACGACGCTTGGAGGATAAGAGAGTTTTACTGTGCTGGTGGGGGCGCTTAGTTGCGTCCGTCCATATAAGGGGATAAGGGTCTACCTTTTCACCTACGCCTTCTTCCTCCTTTGCTCATCCATTTCTGCGCACTCAAGCTCCAACGCCCGAGTCCGCACATCCCTCCTCAACCTTCTCCAGCCATGTCCCGGAGGCGGGAGGCAAGTGGATGGTCTCCTCCATCACGGAGGGGCACATCACAAGATTGCGGGAGGCCGGATACTTGTCCGGCGACATCACGTGTCGGCTCCCCACCAATGGGCAGCTCATCCCCACCCCCAGGCCCCATGAGAGGGTGGTGTTTCTCACCCACTTACTCCGCAGACTAGGTTTTCCACTTCACCCATTTGTCCGGGGGCTCATCTACTACGGCCTGGATTTCCACGATCTGGCCCCAAACTTCATCCTCAATATCTCGAAGTTTATCGTTGTGTGCGAGGCCTTCCTCTCAAGATCCAGCCCCACTTCGCTTATGGTTGAAGACCTTTAGCGTCAAGCCGAAGATAGTGGGCGGCCGACAAGCGAGTCTTGGAGGTGCCATGGCGAGGCAGGATACCCAACGTCCACATGGCTTGAGGGCTCCTTCGTGGAGACCATAAAGGGGTGGCAATCGGGGTGGTTCTACATCACCGAGCCGCGCGACTCCAAATGGGCGGCGGCCCCCGAATTCAGATCTGGCTCCCCCACGCGACTCACATCGTGGAAAGAGACGGGCCTGACGTGGGGCGATTCGGAAGAGCTGGCCGGACTCCAAACCTGTGTCCGGAACCTGGTGGACAAGAACCTAAAGCTTGTCAACGTAGTCCAGGTTATGCTCATCCCACGGATTCTCCCATGCCAAGAACCTTGGGCCTTCAATTTGTGGGAGTTCGATCCAGGCACAACACCGGACCTTGAGCCGGCTCTTCGACACTACGCACGAAGATGCCCGGAAGAGTGCTTGTCAAGGGCGCCAAGCTCTTTTGTCCGAAGACCAGCGGACGCCAGCTGATTGGGGCTGCCGGTTCCCAAGCACCTCACGTGGTGTCGGAGAAGAAGGCCAAGAAGGAGGCCACGGAACTCGAAGGAGCTCCGGCACCAAGTGGTGTCAGATTCTGAAGCGAATCCTCTCCCGAGGAGGAGGAAAAAAGCCTCTCCCTAGCGGGGAAGAGAAGAAAAGGAAGGCCGCTAACCGGGAGGCCGGAGGGTCCAAGAAGGAAGAACCCTTCCTCCGGACGTCTCCACCGACGCCAACGACGGCGAGGAGGAGTGGCCCTCGAGGGCCAAGCCCCTGGCGAGATTGTAAGTGTCCGGATACCCATGGTTTTTTTTTCTTATTTACTGCATAGTGTTCTCTAATGCCGAACAATCGTGCAGCCCGCCCAAGGGCGAGCTTGCCGCTTCATCAAGCGGGTCCCTGAATTCGTCCGAAGTGGAGAGCACTTCTCTTCCGGCCGCCTCGCCGCCTCGCCGACGACGCGCCAGGTGGGGCCCCAAGGGGGCCTGGTCAAGAGGAGGTGGCGCAGGAGGCGCCACAAGGCAGCCTCCCGGACTGCAGGCGTGAGGGAGCAAGGCCCTGTGGGCTCTAAGCCCGACCCTTGTCCGGACTCCATACCGAACCTTTCAGCGTTCCAAGTCCTAAGAAGCCCCTTCAGAAGAAGGGTAAGACGCCGTGTCCTTCGTCCCAACCGGAGGCACCGACATCTTTATCGGAGGCGCTTAACAGCCTTCCATCGAGGAGGAGCACCGCCTTTGTTATGAGTGCAAAGGATCCAGAAGTTCGATCCCGCCAAGAGCGGGCTAATGAAGCTTCGCAACAGCCTTCTAACGAGGCTTTGAGGTAAGTTTTCAATATATGAAAGAAGATTGTCACGTGACAGACGAGGCCCCCGATGCTTAGTTCGGTGTTCGGAAAGAAAAGCGGACTAAGGATCTAAAAGATATACGCAGGAGTCTAACATAATTATGTCAATATGGGAATGCAGGCTGCCTGCTGACCTCTGCCCAAGACCGATCATGGAGGTCAATGTATTAAAGGAGAACCTCGAGCGGTCCGAGAACGAAGCTCGGCCAAGCCAAGAAGCAGCTCGAGGACAAAGAAGGTAAAAATACCTTATTAAAGTAATACCTTATAGAAAAGGAGTTGGTTGCAAAAAGACAGAATAACATGGGTATTGTAGGGGCCCGCGAGCAGGTGGTGACCCTAAAGGAAGCGGTGACCGCGGCCGAACACAAAGCGGCCGCGGAGCGCACCGAGCGAGAGAAGGGGGAGGCGCAGCTGGCGGAGGTACGGCAAGAGCTCCAGGCTCTCGTGAAAAAACACGAGAGTTTGGAGCGGGACTCGAAGACCCGAGAGTCCGAGCTTGCCTCGGCTCTTGAGAGTGCCAAAGCCGCTAAGGCCGAAGCCCAAAAAGCCCTCCAGGAAATCGAGGCGATGAAGAAGATAGCGGCGGGTAAGGCATTCTTTATGCAAAGCAAGAATGTGAAAGTCAATTATACATTACTTACCCGAATCCGGAGCTCTCCAGAGCCTTCGCAGATCTGCCCCATGATGTATCCGATGCCGCTGCTTTTCTACCGGGCGAAGAGGGGATCTCTACGGAGAAGGTGTTTTGGTCTCGGTATGCTGAGGCCGAACATCCGCTGCCCTTGAGCGACCAACTAAAGCAATTGGTCGAGCTCCACAAGGTCGCCGAACAGGCCATGAAGGGCCTAATAGCTCGGCTGTGGCCAAACGAGGCCATGCACAGGAGCTGCCGGGCTAGTGCGGCGGTATGGTGGACGCCTTTGTCAAGTGGATTAAAGTAATCAAGCGCCTGTCAAGATCGAAGGTGCCCGTGCTAAGGTGCACTGGGGCAAGCTGGATGGTGAGAAGCTTGTGAAGGACGGACCACCGGTGGGCAAGGAGCATCGTAAGCCCGAAATGTATTATGAGGGCGTCCTGGAGGGTGCCCGTCTGATAGTGGGTGAATGTTCCAAAGATGTAATTTTTGAATAGACTCGCATTTTTTATCCTGTACGCTGAAAACTTGTTCATCTGAGAGATGGCAAGTCGTTGGCTTCAGCCCCCATGCCACGAGTGCTGGGGTGTTCGGGACAAACTTGAGCGCTCTTCTTCCCATTCTTGGGTCCTACGAGGGAGGCGCTCAACGCAACGAACCAGACAACCGGACTTATAGTTCTTGAACACTCTCACTTAGCCATAGAATTCTATAATTTTAAATTTCGGCGAAGCCCCTAGTATTCGGAAGACCGAGTTCGGGGCGCTATCCACGCCTTGGCCGGACAGAGCCGGCTCCTCGCTCTAAGCGGCATAAGTCTTTAGGGACCAGAAAAAACCTCTCAAACAGCGACCAGCTCTCGCCTTATCATGACGGTCAGTTTTAGCTTTCTCCACTGAGGTGCTCAACCCAGCTCAACCGGGGCACAATCGCAGTGGTTCTCCCAGTGCTACCTTAGCCGATATAACGGAACGTAAGGTACCAAAACATGGGAGTCGGGCAAACCCAACTATTGACCCAAGACATGATTCGGAGCCGATGCATATAATGCTATAAGTTCGAGTGCGCACTTGTGAAAGTGTTCGGACTTATCACACCATTACATGGGGTACTTAAGCCCTGGTGTATTGGCCGTACCAAAGTGTACTGGATGCAACATGTCATAGATGAACATATATGGAAAAAGGGAATGCAATAATAAGCGAAGCTATGTATTGTTTATTCAAAAAGGTACCGCAATGAAAGCGTAACGATACAAATGGTGCGGTAAGAAAGGGATGGGGCTATTTAACATGTCCCCTCCAGGGGTAAGCTATGGGCGGTATGTAAAACAGGTAAAATGCTCGTAGTAGAGACCACCCGACACTCAACATAGCTACGCTTCCCTGGCTGTTGCATCGTGAGTGCGGCAATTCTAATGCCGAATGTGGCTTCGGAAAGCGGAGTCCTGAAAGTAAGAGAAAAAGAAGAAAAAGAATGACACAATCGGAGCCCCCGTGTGGTTGAGCCGCTGCTGGGCGTGCAGTGGTCGTGCCCTCCCTTATGCCCATGGTGTCTCAGAGCGTAGTTATGTACGCTGTAAATCGCTTCGCGATTTCACGAGGGCTGGGGTTGGGGCCGCATTGCTACGCTTTTGCTCGGATCGTGCTGTGCGGTCTTGTCGTAGGTTACTCGAGGCGCATGGCGGTGTCCGGACGTTTAATGGCGGACTCGAGAATTGCCTTGAGAGGCCGCTTTGCACTTCCGCTGCTAGGGCCGCCATATGCTCCTCCGTTCGGAGAGAGCGTTCGGTGTTTCCATTGACCGTGTTTACTCCTCGAGGGCCTAGCATCTTGAGCTTGAGATATGCATAGAGCGGCACCGCAGTGAACTTTGCAAATGCGGTTCGTCCAAGCAGTGCATGATAGCCGCTGCGGAATGGGACTATGTCGAAGATTAACTCTTTGCTTCGGAAGTTATCCGGGGATCCGAAGACCACTTCAAGTGTAACGGAGCCTGTCTGATTGGCCTCTACACAGAATGACGCCTTTAAAGGTTGTCTTTGTGGGTTTAATCCTTGAGGGTCTATGCCCATTTTGCGACCGTATCCTTGTAAAAAGCAGGTTCGGTTGCTTTGCCGCCGTCCATCGTGACTCTAGTGAGGTGGAATCCATCAATGATTGGGTCAAGAACCAATGCGGCCCGAATCCGCCGTGTCGGATGCTAGTGGGGTGGTCCCTTCGATCAAAAGTGATCGGGCAGGAGGACCACGGGTTGAACTTTGGGGCGTGGCTCCGCCGCATATCGCCCCTTAGTGCACGCTCCGCTCCCTTTTGGGTATGTGGGTTGCATATATCATGTTCACCGTCCGCACTTGTGGGGAAAGCCCTTCATCCTCTATTGTTCGGCGGCCGGGCTCCTCCTCGTCATCGCTATGCAGCCCTTGTCATTGAGTTCGACATTTAACTTGCTCGCTCAGCTTGAACACCCAACAATCTCTGTTGGTGCGGTTGGCTGGTTTTGGGGGTGCCATGTATCCGCACAAGCGATCGAGTATTCGGTCCAAGTTGGACGGGCCCTCGGGTATTTCTTTTGAATGGCTTCTTCCACGACCGGGTTTAGAGCCTCTGAATCCGGCATTTACTGTTGTATCTTCGTAATTGTCACCGTTAATGCGGCGTTTATTCTTGTTGCGACGCGACCTGCCATTGCTGTCCTTGGTATCCGAACTACCGTGGTGTTTTTCCGTTGTTGCTTGAGCAGCCAGCTGTCCTCTCGGCGTGTGAAGCGGGTCATGAGTGATGTGAGGGCTGCCATGGATTTGGCTTTTCCCGTCTGTCGATGTCTTTGGGCAAGCCACTCGTCATGGATGTTATGTTTGAAGGCTGCAAGGGCCTCTCGCATCCCGGACGGTCAACGATTTGATTTTTCTTGGTTAAGAACCGTGGTCGAGAATTGTCCGGCCGATTCGTCTGGCTGCTGAATTATATGGCTAAGGTCATCGGCATCGGTGGTCGCACATATGTGCCTGGAAGTTATCGAGGAATGCGGCTTCCGTGTCTTCCTAACAACCAATTGATTCTCTTGGCAATTTGTTGAGCCAATGTCGAGCTGGTCCTTTAAGCTTGAGCGGGAGGTATTTGATGGCGTGTAGATCATCACCACGCAGCCATGTGGATATGGAGTAGATAGTCCTCGATCCGCACCGCAGGATCTCGTGGTACCATCGTGATGATTCAATGTTTACGGGTTCGAAACCCTCGTGGATTTGATGATCCATTACTTCATTTGTGAAGCATAGTGGGTGTGGCGCCTCTTGATTGGGCAATATCACGGCGTAGTTCATATGAGCTTTGTCTGCTGTGTTCGCCCGGCCGGGTTGTCAGTATCCGGCGTGCGGTAATCATCCCAGTCGCATGCCCACGCCGATCTGTAGATCGATCTTGTTTGCTTTGCCTTATCCTCGGTAAATCTCGCAAGTCCGCGCTGCGTTCTCCCGTGCCTTGGTACTTTTTGGAGCGGCGTCGGGCGTGGCTTGAGCGGAGGGTCGAGAGGCCTCTCGTCAGGCCACGGGTGGCTGATCTGCCATGTCGTGCCTTTGGTGATGCGGGTGCTTCCTCCTCCGATCGAGGCAGCGGCCTACGCTTGGGGTAGCTTTGAGGGGCTGCTCGAGTTCGCATCTCTACCGGCCGCAAGGACTTCAGTCCATCCGTCACCTAGCAAGTCTTGGTCAGCTCTAAGTTGCTGCCGCTTTTCTTGAGGCTGCTCGCCGTGGCCATAAGCCTGCGTTTGAAACGCCTCCTGTTCGGGCGGGATCCTCAGTGCACGACAAATTCGTCATCGTCGAGGCTTGCCTCATCTTGGAGGGAGGCATATAATTATCGTCCTCTACCTCTCATCGCCGCTCTATCATGAGGGCTGGCTTCTCCCTCCTCTGTGCTGAATCCTGCTTTGGAGGGTTGTCTTGACACCGTCCGGGTGTTATTATCTCCCGTGCCGAATTCGCTGCTTTTGCTGTGGGCGGGATTTAGAGCGCGCCACGACGCTGACGCTTTGGGTTGTTTCTTGGAGGGTCATCCTCCGCTGTTCCATTGCCATTCCCATCTTTTGGGATGTCCACCATGTATATGTCATATGACGAGGTGGCCTTCCAGTGCCCCGTGGGCGCTGGCTCTTGATCGTCTCCGGCACCGTCGTCCATACCGTCGATGTCTTCGGAGTCGAAGACGAGCATGTCGGTTAAATCATAGACAAAGGCTCCACATTGGGTGGTGGGTGGGCGTTGAATTTCTTCGTCGTCCGAATCCCAACCTTTCTGATCGTAGTTCGGCCAGGGCTCCCCTGACAAAGAGAGAGACTTTAATGAGTTCAGGATATCGCCAAAGGGCTAGTGCTGAAAGATGTCTGCGGGGTGAACTCCATAACGGCGCCCAGCCGGATTCGGACCGGGCAGGGGCGCTGGAGGTTCGGAGTCCGGAGAGGAGTCGGCACCGGAGTCACGGGCTCGCAAAGGGCGAGGATGGTGTTCGGCTCAATCGCCAGAGAATATCGTAGCCCGAGGCGGTGTCCAACCACTCGCCCTCGATCGGCAAAATCGGCTCCGAACTAAGGGCCTGAGCGACGCTGAGTGCGGCCTCCGTGACACCTGCTCGCGGCGAGCTAGATCATACCCATCGAGACAAGCACGGCGCAGCGCATGGCTGTGGCTCGAACCCGTCGAAGATCAAGTCTCCGCAGATGTCAGCCATGTAGTTCAAACTTCCAAATCTGACTGATGGCGGGCGAAGCCGATCTGCTCCAGATGGCCAAGGGTTAATTGGCCCGCAGCAAAAGCCGCCCGAATCACGTAAGATCTGTCCGGGAGAAAAAGTCTCACCTGGACCACGTCGTTGTTGATGATCGAAGGAGCCATCGGGCCTAAAGGGGGCTGACGATACGGAGGAACTCTCAATGAAAGCACCAATGTCGGTGTCAAAACCGGCGGATCTCGAGTAGGGGGTCCCGAATCGTGCGTCTAGGCGGATGGTAACGAGGAGACAAGGGACACGATGTTTTTACCCAGGTTCGGGCCCTCTCGATGGAGGTAAACCCTACTCCCGCTTGATTAATATTGATGATATGGGCAGTACAAGAGTAGATCTACCACGAGATCGAGAGGCTAAACCCTAGAAGCTAGCCTATGGTATGATTGTTGTTTTGTCCCACGGACTAAAACCCTCCGGTTTATATAGACACCGGGATAGGGTTGAGTGTCGGTGTCAAACCGCGGATCTCGTGTAGGGGGTCCCGAACTGTGCGTCTAGGCGGATGGTAACAGGAGACAAGGGACACAATGTTTTTACACAGGTTCGGGCCCTCTCGATGGAGGTAAAACCCTACTCCTGCTTGATTAATATTGATAATATGGGTAGTACAAGAGTAGATCTACCACGAGATCAAGGAGGATAAACCCTAGAAGCTAGCCTATGGTATGATTGTTGATGTCGAAATTGTTGTCCTACGGACTAAAACCCTCCGGTTCATATAGACACCGGATAGGTTAGGGTTACACAGAGTCGGTTACAATGGTATGAGATCTACATATCCGTATCGCCAAGCTTGCCTTACACGCCAAGGAAAGTCCCATCCGGACACGGGACGAAGTCTTCAATCTTGTATCTTAATAGTCTTGGAGTCCGGCCGTGATGATAGTCCGCTAACCGGACACCCTAGTCCGGGACTCCCTCAAGAGCCCTCAACCTGGCTTCAATGATGATGAGTCGGCGCAAGATATTGTCTTCGCATTGCAAAGCGGGTTCCTCCTCCGAATACTTCATAGAAGGTTTTGAACACAAGGATAGTGTCCGCTCTGCAAAACAAGTTCCACATAACACCGAGAGAGAATAATTTTGCACGTATCTGCTGACGTATTCCGGGCGTGACATCACACCACGGCCAAAGCTTTCATATGAATCATTTTTACTGCTCCACCTCAGCGTGTTTAGCGAGGTAGTTTCCTTGGCACGCCTTATCAAAGCATAGATCGTGCTCCCCTTATTCCAGGATTCTCATCAATACGTAACGTGGGTAACCTAACCGGGCCCGGCGCTCGCCTCCTCCGTCAAGGCGAGTCCTAATCGACCACGGGGTGGGCTCTTGGTATTCAACCTCTTTATAATGAGACCAAGGCCCTCTTCTTTTTTACACCCTCCATCGAGTTCGCCCCGCGCTTCGAGTTCCAACACCCAAAGCTTCAGATTCAGGCGCTTCGGACTTTCGACGATGTCCGGATCCGACCAACACGGCCGATGGATGTCTTCCTCTGTCACAGAAGAAGATGTGCTAAAGCTGCGCAACGCCAGGTACCTAACCGGCGAGATCTCGCATAGGCTGCCTGCTCCAAGGCAGGTCATTCCCACTCCTCAGCCTGGCGAGAACGTGGTGTTCATGTCCCACTTCCTTCGGGGTTTAGGCTTCCCGACGGATCCCTTTGTGCGGGGGCTCATGTTTTATTATGGGCTTGATTTCCATGACTTGAACTGAGTCCATCCTCCATATCTCGTCATTCATCGTTGTATGTGAGGCCTTCCTCCATATCACCCCCATTTTGGATTGTGGCTCAAGACCTTCAAGGTGGAGCCAAGATGATCGAGGGGCAACAAATGAGTGCGGAGGGGCGGTCATAAGAAAATGTGCCGATGCTCGTGGCTGAGGGCTCTTTTCAAGAGGAGCTTGATTTGTGGCAACGGGGTGGTTTTATATCACCGCCTCCTGTGGGCACCAAATGGGCGGCGCCTCGCCTTCCTTCGCCAGTCCACCACAGCCGGCTGGCATCATGGGTCAACAAAGGGGCTCGACTGGGGCCGCCCAAGGACGTTCCCTTGCTGCGAGGCCGCATTCGAGACCTCCGGGAAAGAGGAATCGATTTGGTTGCAAGTGGCGAGGTTATGGTGATCCGGGCCTTTCCGCCTCGAGAAACGCCGCCTCCTCCGCCTGGGAATTTAATCCTGAGGGACCACGAGTTCTCCAAAATTTTAGGGGCACGACGCCCATGGAGATGTATAAACTGTTCTTGGGATCACAAGAGAAGTGTCCGGATTTGACCGAGGATGCAGGACTAAGCTGCAATTGCCCGGATACTCAAGTAAGTAGTCATGTAACCGGACAAGCTGTTCCTTCATTTATTTTATATATGTGCCCTTTAAAGGAACTGTTTTTTGAACATGAATGGATAGCCAAGGCAAAGTTGATAAGGTGTCCGGCCCTCCCTCGAGAGACCACGCTTGATCCCATGGCCGACCAAGATGTTGAAGGTCGCGCCTTTTAAAGAAGGCGAAGGGGGGAGCGGGGAAGCAACTGCCCTTATGACAGAGGCCATCGAGGAAGGAGGGATTAAGAGTCCCGCCTCTCGAGGAGAGAAGAGGACCGCTTCGGAAGATCCGGAGGTCAAGGCCTCAAAGAGGGAAAAGGGATCTTCGGCAAAGAGTCCGGCGCCGGGAAGTAACCCAGCCGCATTATTTCCCCAAGGGGATCAGCCCTCCAGCGAGCCGTAAGTTAAAAAGAAGGGGTCTTGTAAATAAGGAACATCCCTGTATTTATTTATGAAAATAACCGAAATTGTACCTTGTAGTTCGGACCTCAGCCCTTCTCAGCAGGGCTTGTCTTCGGGATCTTCTTAGGAGATGATGGAGAGCGAACGCCCACTTGCCGCACCCTCATGTGAAGCACCGACCGGAGGTGTCGTGGAGGGTTCTCTAAAGTCCGGAGAGGCCGGAAGGTCCAGCTGTGTGGTGTGCGGTCGGAGGAGTCGGAAGGATCTGCTCGAGGCGAAGAGCTATTTGGAGGATCACCGTGTTCCTAATGAGTACGGTGATTGAAAGAGTTGCATCCGCGACAGCAGACAGCATGAAGCCGTCGAAGCTTATCGACGGGGTTTGAGGTACGTAAAATGACGCATCTTCGGCGCTTATGCATATAAAATGCGCCCTGTATATATAGTAGCCCCTGAGACTCGGTATGTTGTCAAAATTGACAATGTGCTGAGGATCAAATTCTCAGTTATAACATATCTCCGCTCCTAAACAGGTGGCGGGGCATCCGGAGGCCAGCCGGACTGATGAATATGCCGAACTAATGCGGCGACTTGACGAGGCGGATACGGGCATCACGCTAGTCAATAAACGGTTCGATGAGTCACAAGGTATGTGACTTCTATGCGGACACCTGGTAAGGGGGCCTGACGCCCATGTCTCACTATTCGTATGCTTAATGCAGGTGGTGCCGCTGCCGTGGAGGAGCTGCGGGCGGAACTCGCCCGAGCAAAAGAGCAGGCCTGAATCAGTAATGCGGCTGCTTTAAAGGCAGCCGAAGAGCTAGAAGCCGAACGGGCTGCTCACTGCCGAAGCAAGGAGGAAATGGCCGATATGGCCAAAAAGTTAGGGAATACTACCGATCGCTGCGAGGTTCTTGAAAAAGAACGTCTAGCGGAACAAGAGGGCCTAAAAAGGCCGCCGCCGAATCCAAGAGTGCCCAAGCGGCGTTGAGAGCTGCCAAGGAGGAGCTGAGTCTGGCCGGGGCAATTGCGGCTGGAAAACCGTTCTAACTGCGGAGAAAATACACAGATCCAAAGTATGCTCAAATTGATAAGTTGTGGAGTTCGGAGGATGCTTATCTCGACTTACGGCGAAGCGCCATGGACGCGGTGGAGCACTTCGAGGGCGGAAGGGGCCTGAAGGAAGAGCTATATTGGTCTCAATTCCATAGTCCGGATCGTCCTCTGTCATTTGACCGATCGGTTGGCTGAATGGGCGAACTGAATCGGTTGTCCGGCTGGCCATGAAGCATGTCCCGACCCACTTGTGGCAGCCAAAGCGGACCCTCAGAAAGAGCTATTTTGGTTTAGTACAGCAGTTCCTTGGTGTGGTGCCGCGTATCGACGAAATGAGGCGGTCGGCATGTATTGAGGGAGCGCGGATGGCTCTTGCCCGTGTCAAGACATACTGGGCAGAAATGAAGGCCACCGATGTTGCGTCCCAAGATTCGGATGAAGTCGAGTACTGCCGAAAGCACTACTTTGAAGAAGTCCAACCGGGCGCTCGTTTAATAGAGACGCAGTGCTCGAAGGATATTGTGTTTTAGATGACATGTATGATCTGTGAAAACAATGTTTCAATATAATATAAGACCTTTTTATAATTGTGCGTTCATGTAGTAAACTACTCCCTGTGCGGCCGTTTATGTATATGTGTATATAACATGAAAGATGGCATTCCTTGGTTTTCAGCCTCACGCACATAGTGCGGGGTGTTTGCAAAAAGGCGCTTTTTCACACTTAATACAACGTCTTGGTCCTGTTAAGGGAGGTGATAGCGTAGCAAACCAGCAACCGGACTATAATGCTTTATCACTTTCACTTAGCCATAGGAGTTCGAGGGTGGGGCTACGATATAGCCCACAGGGGCACCGTGACTCGCCCGCAAGATTCGGGTGTGCGATGGCCAATCAAAAACCGGTCCTTCGTTAAGCACGCGGAGGAATCCTAAACATTCTGTAAGTCATCGAAAGTGGTTGACCAGTCTCTCGCTATATCATGACAGTCGGTTTCAGCTTTCTCCACGAGGTGCTCGCCCGGCCGAACGAGGCACAATCGCGATGGTTCTCCGGTGCCGCGTTAGCCGTGAAAACGGAACGTAAGGCAGCAAAACACAGGAGCCGGGCAACCCAACATTTGACCAAAGACATGATTCGAAGCTGATGCATATAAGTCCTAACTCGAGACGCCGAATACTCCCTAAGGTATTCGGTCTTTATAAAAATGGGTAGAATAATGCCCTAAGCCCCTGATGTCCAGGTATGCGCAAAAATTCTGGTGCGGTCGATGCCAAAACACCAGCCTCCTCCTCGGTTGTAGTAAGGAACCGGGGGATGTATATCAACAAGAGACAGTAAAAAAAGGTTTACGCAGGGTCTTAATCTGAAAAGAATCCTTGTAACGGGTCCCTACTGCATCGCCCGCGCCTGTGTCTCAAGTAGCCGTATCTCGACGGGTGTGTAGCACGTTGTTCATCTATAAAAGAGAGGAACTTAGTTTTTAAAAGAAAAAGGATCGCTCAATATATGTACTTAATAGTAAATAAACAAAGTATTGTTCAAGAAGTGAATTGAGTTGAGCTTTATTGTCTCTTATTATACATGCATGCAGCCCCTTGTATGGGGGTGTGTCTTGCAGTAAGCGCCGGACCGATCTAGCCGTGTCCCGGAGAGTGAATGACCAACCTGTGTTCTTTGCCTAGTAGAGCCGGATAGTCGGGGCTGTCAAGGCAGTCTCCGTCTTTAGGTACTCGAGAAACACTTAATACTTCCTTGTAACGAGATGATGCCGTGTGGACCGGGCATTTTAAGTGTTAGAGATGCATAGTGTGGTATTGCGTTAAAGCGGGCGAAAGCTTCGCGTCCCAATAGCGCTTGATGGCTGCTTTTAAACGGGGCGATATGGAAGAGTAACCTTTCGCGACGGAAGTTGCTGGATGAACCGAACACAACTTCTAGCCGTATGGAGCCCGTACAATGGGCATATGGGCTGGCATTACTCCTTTAAAGGAGGTGTTTCTACTGTGGATTTTGGTTGGTTTATCCCCATCCTGCGGATTGTGTCACGATATATCAGATTTATGTCACTACCGCCATCCATGAGGACTTCGTGTAAATTGGAATCTGCTGATTATAGGATCCAATATCAGGGCAGTCCATCCTGCGTTCCGGATATTTCCTAATAGTCCTCGATGGTCGAAGGTGACCGGTTTTGACAACCCGGTGTGCGGTAGCGCCTTTTAGTGGGCGCCGCCTGCTTTTCCTTTGATCACGTGGAAGTGAGTTTACGATTTTGACCTCTGTGGGAAAGTCTTTGTTTTCCGGGCTCGCTTGTGGTGCTCGTCGTCATCTTCACTTGGTGTGTCGAGCGCCTTGTGTTTCGGCGTCATCACGGAATTTGCTTGAAAGACCCAACAGTTTCGTGGGTATGGTTAGCAGGCCTCCGAGTACTGTATTTGACATACCTTGTCCGTGATTTTGTTGAAGTTTGATAGCTCATCGCTATTGTCCTTAAGGGGCAGTTTTTTGTTGTTCTGCCATGAGCTTTTGAATCCGGCGTTGACTGCCGTGCTCTTTGGATTGTTTCTTTTAATCCGGCGCTGGTCCTTGTTGCGCCGTGGTTTCCCATTTCCATCCCTGATTTCAGATGTACTTGGGTCGCTTGTGCTGCATCTTGCCAGCTAGCTGTCCTCTCCCGCGCAGAAGCGGGTCATGAGGCTTGTTAGGGCGGTCATTGTTCTTGGCTTTTCTTGGCCGAGGTGTCTGGTGAGCCATTCGTCTCGGACGTTGTGTTTGAAAGCTGCTAAGGCTTAAGGCCGTCCTGGACAGTCGACTATTTGGTTCTTTTAGTGAGGAACTTGTTCCAAATTCCGGCTGACTTTCCCGGGCTGTTGAGTTATGTGACTTAGATCATCGCATCCGGAGGGCGGACATAAGTCCCCAAAATTTGCAGAAATGCATCCTCGAGCTCTTCCCGGCTTCCAATGGTATTTTCGGGGAGGCTCTTAAGCCAATGCCGAGCTGGCCCTTTGAGTTTAAGGGGTAAATATTTTATGGGCGTGGAGATCATCTCCTCTAGCCATGTGTATGTGGAGGATGTAATCCTCAATCCGCACTCCGTGGTCATTGTTCCGTCAGATGCCTCTATGTTTACGGGTTTGAATCATTGAAATTCATGATCCAAAGACCTCATCGGTGAAACATAGGGGTGTCTGGCGTCCCCCGTATTTGGGGTGTAACGTGATCTTCGGAATTTTGGCGTGTTGCATTGCTTTGTGAGCATGCTTTCTTGACCCATAGATGGACCTAACTGGGCCATCCTTTTGATGTGAATCCTTATGCGGATCGCATATTGACTTGTCTTGGCTCCATTCGCGCTCTCTTCTTCTTTGTGAGGTCGCCCATCCGACCGGGTGGCTTTCTTGCTTTTTGATTGTGGGGGCTCTAAGGCCTCCTCGTCAATTCGGCAATAGCTTTCTTTTTGGGTAGCTCTTTGTTGGCTTGTTGTCGCCCGTACTTATCTGATGCTTGAATACTTTGCTCCATCTCGATCCCGAGTGCATCTTCCATTGTTTTTGAGCTTCCGCCCTTTTTTCAGAGACTCACATGTGATGGCGGCAGGCTTTTCTGGAGGTCGTCTTGCTCCAATAATTTGTCCGGCGTCAGATCGTCCGGATTGTTGTCTTCGCCGGGGACAGATTGTTTATCCACGTTGTCTTGTTCGGACGATTGCTCAATAGCTTGTTTGTTGTCCACCGGTTCGCATCGCTTTATGGTTGGGTCTTTGTTGAGGCGGGACTTTGTTCGGGCGTTTACGTTGCCGCTTTGACTGCTTTTCGAGGGATTTATCCTTCGTGGCGTCCGTTGTTCCTCGTCTTCATTTCCTTTAGGTGTGTCCACCATGTATACATCATGAGATGAGGTGGTTGTCGACATCCTAGAGTCTTTGGCTCATTGTTTTCTCCTACATCGTCGCCCATACCGTCGATGTCTTCGAGTTGAAGTCGAGCACGTCGTGTATACTTTCGGCGATTGGCTATAAAGTGGGTGGTGGGTGGGCGTTGAATTTCTTCGTCGTCCGCATCCCAACCTTCTGTCAATAGTAGTGGCCAGGAGCTCTCCGGATAGAGAGAGAGATTTTAGTGAATTGAGGATGTCGCCAAAGGGCTTAGCATCGAAAGATGTCCGCGGCAGTGAACTCCATGACCGGGCGCCCAATCGGATTCGATTGGTGGGCGCGGGGTTCGGAGTCCGGAGAGGAGTCCGCACCGGAGTCGAGGTTTTCGCAGCGACAAGGATGGAGTTCGCTCAATCGCCCGAGAGATTGTAGCCCCGAGGCGGTGTCAAACAACTCGCCCTCGATCGGGAATCCGGCCCGGATTAAGGGTCGGAGCGATACTGATGCGGCTTCCAGAGTAATCGCTCGTCAGCAGAAGCTAGATCATGCCCATCGAGACAAGCAGGCGGCGCTTGGCTGGGCTGCGGCTCGAATCCGTCGAATATAAAGTCTCCGCGGATACCGGCCGTATAGTTCAAACTTCCGTCTGACCGACAGCCGTGGCGTAGCTTTCGATCTGCTCCGGATGGCTGCGAATTGGCCCGCATGATGCAAAGCCGCCTAACACGAGGATCTGTCCGGGAGAAAAGTCTCACCTGGACCGCGTCGTTGTTGATGATCGAAGGAGCCATCGGGCCTATCTGTGACGGCTACGTAGGAACTCTCAATGAAAGCACCAATGTCGGTGTCAAAACCGGTGGATCTCGGGTAGGGGGTCCTTAACTGTGCGTCTAGGCGGATGGTAACAGGAGACAAGGGACACAATGTTTTTACCTGTGTTCGGGCCCTCTCGATGGAGGTAAAACCCTACTCCTCCTTGATTAATATTGATAATATGGGTAGTACAAGAGTAGATCTACCACGAGATCAAGGAGGCTAAACCCTAGAAGCTAGCCTATGGTATGATTGTTGATGTTGAAGTTGTTGTCCTCTGGGACTAAAACCCTCCGGTTTTATATAGACACCGGATAGGTTAGGGTTACACAGAGTCGGTTACAATGGTAGGAGATCTACATATCCAGACGCCAAGCTTGCCTTCCACGCCAAGGAAAGTCCCATCCGGACACGGGACGAAGTCTTCAATCTTGTATCTTCATAGTCTTGGAGTCCGGCCATGACGATAGTCTGGCTATCCGGACACCCCCTAGTCCGGGACTCCCTCAGTTAGGGTTACACAGAGTCGGTTACAACGGAAGGAGATCTACATATCCGTATTGCCAAGCTTGACTTCCACGCCAATCAAAGTCCCATCCGGACACGGGACGAAGTCTTCAATCTTGTATCTTCATAATCCAGGAGTCCGGCCACCGATGATAGTTCGGCTATCCGGACACCCCCTAGTCCAGGACTCCTCACCCTCGGCAAGACCCTTGCCGGGTGGCCTCAGAGCCCTGCAAGAGCCTTGCCGGGGAAACTTACCCGACGCCAGCAGAGTGCGTCACCCTTGAGCCCAAGGGTTCCAACACCATCAACCACATTGGAACCAATGCTCGGGAGGCGCCTCTATGGTGGCATGCAGATCTTTTTGAAGATCATAGATACACAAGATCAGATGAGGACCAGAAGACGATGACCCTCGGCGGGATCCTAGCCGAGGAAATCCACGAGACCCCCAGCAAGACCCTTGCCGGGGACGACCAAGATGCCGCGGCAAGACCCTTGCCGGTGCCCCGGCAAGGCCCTTGCCGAAGACACCTACGGGGCCACAGCCAGGCCCGCGTCTACCAAGACTCCACCGTTGTTCCCATGCAGCTGCCAGCCCGACCAGCTGGGCATGCACCAGCGTGGCGACATGCCCGCTTCCAGGCCCGAACCTGGGTAAACGATCCTCGTGCTTCTTGCCAGACCTGCTCTTTGCACAACCTCGCTCCCGCCAACCGTAGAAGGGATCCCAGTGACCCCATAGGTGTTGATTTCCCTCGACAGCGACAGAGGACATCACCCCCACAAATGCCTTGCAGTAGAAGGCGAAGATCGATATGAGGAGGATGGAGTTGGGATGAAGATGAAGGGTGTGGATTTGGTTGTGGTTGAGGAGTGCGAAGAAGAAATTGGAGAAGGGGGGGACGAGCCACGCGAAGATGCTGTGAAGAAAGAAGGGCTAAAAGGTTTCCCCCAAGGTCTCCGGCTTGGTGGAGCCAACTCGGACCGCCGTCTCTCCTCCCTCATTGCCGCTGCTCGCCATCAGCGGGAGCACGGCGGCAAGGTGCTTCTCCTCAGCAATGGTGGACGCGCTCAGGGCCGGCTTGAACCAGGAGGCCGAGGGCGGAGAAGGGGCGGCGGGCTTCACCTTCTCGGAGGCCATCGACGGCGAGCTTGAGGAAAGGTGCGGTGGATCTGGAGGCGCTTTGAGCAGAGAGAAAAGGGGATCTGGAGCAAGACGTCAAAGAGGCAATGAAGGTTCAACGGTAGGCGCCAGCCTTTTTGTCAGCCCAGGACAGTTGCCGAGGCTGCATGGGGAAGCGGAGACGCCCACGTCCCATCACGTGCCACGCATTGGCCGAGGCCTTAGGCGGTTGGGGCCCACGGCACTCCGCACTTGCCCTTTGGCTTCGCCTCGAAGCTAATTCCGAGCGCTCCTTGGGCCCGAGGGCTACTGCGGTGTTCTGGGACCCGGGGTACCCAGACTTGCTTGCCTGTGGCCCGCAGCATGGCTCCATCAGCGGCCTGGTACAGCCCATCTTGAGCACTAGCAACACAAGACCCTCGCGAGGGGCCAAGACCTCCAGAAGGAGCGGCCTCCTCATGCTGGCTCCGGAGGAGCGGAGATTTCTATGCAAGCCCTCACCTCGTGAGGTTCAGATCACGCGATCCATGACCACCAAGGCCAGGCAGGCGCCAGCGAGCATAGAGCAGTAGGTTTCCTCTTTGGTGCTAAGGAGGCAAGCACAGGCACGGAGTCCCGAGGAATCAACTAAAGGTTTCCATTTCCGTCCTAAAAGACCAAGACTGCCAGGACGGCAGGATGGAGGTCATCGCCGAGCCCACCTCCGCGTCAGGACCAGAAGCTTTGCAGGTGAAGACCACCTTTCGTTAAGATAAGATGTACTAGTTGTCTCCCTTCGAATTTGGCCGTTGTGGGATCCCTTGCCGCCTTCATTTGGGAAGAGGACCAAGGCCACTATAAATATAGCCTAGCCACCACCTTAGAGAGGGGTCGGATCCATTCTAACCTCACACCCTGAGGAGCTCACTCGAGCACAAGAACACACATCCTGAGGTTGTTCTCCCACTATACTAGTTCATCCTCAGCCCACCTCGAGGCCAATCCACCACAAAGCATGAGTAGGGTTTTAGACCGCAAGGTGGCCCAAACCTGGGTAAACTATTGTGTCTCATTTCCTTCCAGTTCATCGTGCTAGGCCATGGGATCTTCGAGTTGGCACACCAGGGAGGTTGATTTCTTTGCACGCACCCCAGAATTCGAATCTATCCAAGGTCTACGGAGCCCGGAATCTGAAAGTATTATTTTAGTATGAACTCTTAGATAGATCAATCCGAAATTATAAATTCGTGTTACCTCAGTACAAACTCTTGGATAGATCGATCGGAAAGGATAACTCTAAACATAGCATGAAACATATTGATCCAAATCATCCCCTTATGCAATAATGCATAAACTAGGGTTTAAGCTTCTTTCACTCTAGCAACCCATCATCTACTTATTACTCCACAATGCCTTCCCTTAGGCCCAACACTACAAAAAATACACTTCCGTGATGATACGTGTTTGTCACAGTAGGTCACGTTTTCTGTCATGCATGTACATCCATGACGATTTTATGACAGAATCAAGATAGTCATACATGTGCTATTGTAGAAGTGTTCCATGACATTACCAAAATTATCATCACGGAAGTGTCCACTTCCATGACGATAAATCGCGCGTCATAGAAGTGCTTTCGTCAAGGGTGACCGACACGTGGCATCCACCGTAACGGTTCGCTGTTAAGCTATTAGGTCCGGTTTTGGATCTGATAACCCGTTAACAGCCCGGACCAATGAGGATTTTCCACGTGTAAAATTGTCATTTGCCAGAGGAAACATGCGTTGGCTCACCATTGGGACAGATGTCATCCATTCATTGGACAGGAGGTGCCTATGATAGGTCGACATGTGGCACGGCCCAACAGAGGCCCATTCCGGTGAAAAGGCCGGCCCGTTTGACTTGGTCAAAAGGTAATGTGCTGGCCGACGGAAAGCCTGTTAACGGCTTGTTCGTATATAGCCCATTTACGACCCACTAACTCACGACCCGTTACGGCCTATCGGAATTAAGCCAAGTAGCTTCATCTGGGCCGTCCAATATGATTCCAGCCCGTTGTAACTTCCGTCCCATGTATGGCCCATGATGTCTTAGCCCATTAACAACCCGTGGTGAATCTGGCCCATTTGTAACTCTTAGCCCATTAACGACCCGTGGTGAATCTGGCCCGCAATGAACAGTGTATTGCTTTATACCCATTAATCTAATTATTATTCCATCGGGTCGCTTCAACCCGTGTTATCTTTCGCCTTCTTAGGGCCCATTTATTCTTTGGCTTATTTCCAAGATTCGGTTACTTACTGTTACGGCCTTTTTACGCTTGTGGGCCAAATTCAGCGGTGGTTACAATCGCCCGTTAAACCGTTGAGCGTTTTCATAGCGTCCAATACGTACCGATTAACGACGACGGCCCGTTATGGTCAGCCCATGAATGGACGATTCCAAAACTAGCCCGTTTATGGCCTATAATGCGGCTGTTATTGGCCCATGTTTGGTCGATCGGTCATACGGCCCGTAGAAGGTCCATTGGGGCTACGACCCGTAGAAGGCCCAGTGTTTCTACGGCCCTTAGAAGGCCCATTGTTTCTACGGGCCGTAGGAGGCCCATGGTAACTACAGTAAATATGTAGCCCATGGTTATTATGGCCTAGTTTCAGAAAAATAGGTTATTGCGGCCGCTAGCAAACCGCGGAAAAATAATTGCACTGGCTTCAAGCAAACAAATAAACAAGACAACAAGGAATAAATAAGCAAGCAACTTACGCTAGGCTATCACGGCTATTACACATATTACATCCACTGGGCATCAAAGTTCGCCCCCAGTGCAAATATAAGGAACAAAGCCGCATATCATATACATTGGTTGTCAAAGTTGGCGACCAAGGCAAAAACGCCATGACAAAAACAAGTCCGTAAGCTGAAACCACTTCGTAAGATCTCAAGAAAAAATATCCTGGTACCCATAATGCCGGCAAGATGCTTAGCAAGCTTATTAACTTTCTCTTATTTGGCGCTTTAAATCCTCCAAATCATTGTCAAGCACCGTAAATTATGCATCTGAATTCTCGCAGGACTTCCTCGGATCCTTGACTTCCTTTCGCAAAGACATCTCGATCGATGTCTTTCAACTTGAAGTTGAGACTCAAGAAGACGAACTGATTCAGCAAATGACAAGTTGGAAGAGCTTGTGCCAGCAGTAGTGGCCAGTAACTTGAACACTACATCAAGACAGGACTTTTGGGTTCTCTCACTATCATCAAGATTGTTTTTATCAGCCTTCTTGGAGACCAACAGGGATGTCTCACTATCTTGAACCTTATCTGCATTACTTCCTTTACAATTGCATAACGGGGTACTGTTCTCCAATATTTAGTCGCATTCTAAAAGAGAAACAAGCAGACACATCATAGGTTTACCATGTTGTATATGAAACTCATTTTGGTAAATCAGTTCAGTAGTAAAGTGGACCGGATAACAACATGAAACAAACATATATCTATGTACCATGGTCACTTTATGGTCTATATCATTCTAGTTTTTGTTGCCAAATCAAGATAGAGACACAGTTCAAATACTATTTGTTCAAGACAAAGCAGAATAGATAGAATATAAGTGTGGGAAACTATAGAGCAACAACAACACTTGTAATGTGCATGACATGAGAACATAACTGTTTATTCAATTGAAACTGAAATCAACATAGAGCAAGTTACACCAGCAAACTAGTTAAAGAAATAGGTTTAAAACATACCGCCAAGGCGCCATTGGAGTTTCAGTTCCATCCTTCAAATTTGAAAATAGTTGGTATGAGTAAATACAATGGCCTTGAAAGAGCAAAGGAGTATGAACCATAGCTGCAGAACCCGACCCGAGAACAATTCTTCTTCTCCTTTAAGCGTTGATTCGAGTGGTGGTCCTCGTGCTTTTGGGCACCGCAGTTCCCTTACTAACCGCCGTGTTTGGGTGCTCTATGGTGGAGACAGTGCTGTGTCAACTGGAACTGGGTTACTATCTTCCGGGGTTGGGGTTAGAAGGGGTGTAGCTGGTTCTCTGTCCAACTGGGTAGGGGTACATTCTGTGAGAGTCTAGGTTATGTGTGGTGGGGCTGGTTCTTGGGCAAGTACAACTGTGGTTCTATCTGCATCAACTGGTAGCACTATCTTCAATGAAGACCGTGTTGTTACGCCCTTAGATACTACCATCACCCTCTCCAATTCAAATGGCTTATAAACAAGAAAAGTAATTGAATGTACAGACATTGTATGATAGACAGGTGCAATGGATAGTGGGCAATAAAAGAGGGCATGCAATAATTCACATTTATGTTGTCTAATAAAACAGGATAGCATGACACAATTTCACATATATGATGGCTAACTAAACAGGATAGCATGACACAATTTCACATTATGATGGCTAACTAAAAAAGATGGAAAGACATAGTTCAAAATATGATGACTATGTAACCAGGATGACATGATATAACTATATAATGTGTTTATTAAATAGGTTGGCATGCCATAATTCACATACACGCCGCCTATGGAAACATGATAGCATGATATAATTCACGGATAGAATGACATAATTAAAAATATGATGACTGTAAACACTAAACAAGATGGGATGATATAACTATATGATGTCTTTATTAAATGGGTTGCCATGCCATAATTCGGATAGATCTTGTGTATGTAAACATGATGGCATGATATAATTCAAATATATGATTTATATAGTAAGCAAGTAAGCGGATGGCAATCCATATATGATGTAAAAACTAAGCAATGAAAGACAACATGCATGACATGGGTAATATAACCCCGCCAAGTTTGAGCATAGACCTCGGGGAGGAAATAGGACTGGTCATGGGCCTCTACGAATCCTCCTACGAGGAGCTCTTCAGAATCAAAGCAAGATGTCTTCTTGAGCAGTAGCATTGTCTTTCTGAATACCTTGTTTTCACTCCAGATACTTCCATCACCGCTTCAAATGGCTGATGCACAGGAAGAGTAGTTGAATATACAAACGTTGTCGACAAATGGAACACGTAATACAAAAAATGATA
Organism: Aegilops bicornis; assembly: GCA_021605145.1. NCBI lineage: Eukaryota > Viridiplantae > Streptophyta > Magnoliopsida > Poales > Poaceae > Aegilops > Aegilops bicornis. Next base: position 3,114,342 of record JAHIAL010000026.1, on the reverse strand, counting down.
GCGTGGTATAATTCACATACATGATGATTGCCTAAACAACATGGCATTGCATAATTCACATTTATAATGCCTTTGCAACAATATAACATTGCATAATTCACATATATAATGCCTTGCAACAAGATGGCAATGCATAATTCACATATATGGTAATTAGACACTAAACAAGTGACATTCACACAAAGCATGTCAAGTTATGAGCAACATAACCCTGCCAAGTTAGAGCATAGACCTCGGGGGGAAATAGGATTGGTCATCTGTCTCTGAATCCTCCTCTGAGGAGCTATCTGATGACCCACAAGTATAGGGGATCACAACAGTTTTCGAGGGTAGAGTATTCACCCAAATTTATTGATTCGACACAAGGGGAGCCAAAGAATATTCTCAAGTATTAGCTGTTGAGTTGTCAATTCAACCACACTTGGAGTTTCAGGTCATTCTGAGAACTTTTGTTTCTGCACATAAATAACACCATGGCAATTCTGCTGAAAACAACGCCAGTCCGGGTTAGTTCCATTCAAATCATGCAAGTTAGAGTCCAAAACAAGGGCAAAAGTGTTTGGAAAAGTAGATCTGACAGAGACGTATCAACTCCCCCAAGCTTAAACCTTTGCTTGTCCTCAAGCAATTCAGTTGATAAACTGAAAGTGATAAAGAAAAACTTTTACAAACTCTGTTTGCTCTTGTTGTTGTAAATATGTAAAGCAAGCATTCACGTTTTCAGCAAAGATTATGACTAACCATATTCACAATAACACTTAGGTCTCATGTTTACTCATGTCAATGGCATAATCAACTAGCAAGCAATAATAATAAATATCGGATGACAACACTTTCCCGAAACAATCATGATGTGATATAACAAGATGGTATCTCGCTAGCTCTTTTTGAGACCGCAAAACATAAATGCAGAGCACCTTTAAAGATCAAGGACTGACTAGACATTGTAATTCATGGTAAAAGAGATCCACCATACTCATACTCAATATAAATTAATAGTAATGGATGCAAACGACTGAAGGTTTCTAGCTGGTGCTTTTTAATAAGAGGGTGATGACTCAACATAAAATTAAATAGATAGGCCCTTCGCAGAGGGAAGCAGGGATTTGTAGAGGTGCCAGAGCTTGGTTTTGAAATAGAGATAAATAATATTTTGAGCGGCATACTTTCATTGTCAACATAACAACCAAGAGATGGCGATATCTTCCATGCTACACACATTATAGGCGCTTCCCAAACGTAATGGTAAAGATTATACTCCCCATACACCAACAATCATGAATCCATGGCTTGCTCGAAACAACGAGTGCATCCAACTAACAACAGTCCCGGGGAGTTTTGTTTGCAATTAATTTGATTTGCATAAAGCATGGGACTGGGCATACGTGACCAGCCATTTTTAAATGAGTGAGGAGCGGAGTCCACTCCTCTTGAGAATAACCTGCCTAACATGGAATATAAGGACAGCCCTAGTTGATACATGAGCTATTCGAGCATACAAAACAAAAATTTCATTTGAAGGTTTAGAGTTTGGCACATACCAATTTACTTGGAACGGCGGTGTAGATACCGCATATAGGAAGGTATAGTGGACTCATATGGAATAACTTTGGGGTTTAAGGGATTGGATGCACAAGCAGTATTCCGCTTTTAGTACAAGTGAAGGCTAGCAAAAGGCGTGAAGCGACCAACTAGAGAGCGACAAATAGTCATGAACATGCATTAAAATTAATGAACATTGAGTGCAAGCATGAGTAGGATATAATCCACCATGAACATAAATATCGTGGAGGCTATGTTGATTTTGTTTCCACTACATGTGTGAACATGTGCCAAGTCAAGTCACTTGAATCGTTCAAAGGAGGATACCACCCCATCATACCACCTCACAACTATTTTAATAGCATGTTGGCACGCAAGGTAAACCATTATAAACTCCTAGCGGATTAAGCATGGCATAAGCAACTATAATCTCTAATTGTCATTGCAAAACATGTTTATTCATAATAGGCTGAATCAGGAACAATGAACTAATCATATTTACAAAAACAAGAGAGGTCGAGTTCATATCCGCTTCTCCGATCTCAATCGATCCATCATATATCGTCATAATTGCCTTTCACTTGCACGACCGAACGATGTGAATAATAATAATAGTGCACGCAGCATTGGACTACGCCTGAATCATGAAAGCATTCAATAAACAGGAGAAGACAAGGCAATATGGACTCTTGGTTAAATCAACAATAATGCATATATGAGTCACTTCAACAATTTAATCATGGTCTTCTCCTATCGACCCCCAAAGAAAAGAAAAGAAATAAAACTATTTACACAGGAAAGCTCCCAACAAGCAAAAGAAGAACAGGAAAATATTTTTTGTTTTTTTTAGTTAGTACTACTACAGCAAGAAAAAATAAACTAGCTAAAAGTTATTACTAATTTTTTTGGTTTTCTTAAGATTTTTCAAACACACAAGAAGAAAGCATAAAAAGGAAAATAAACTAGCAAGGATAATACTATGAAAGAGTATGAGCACCGGCAACTAGAAATGAGTGTGTGAACATAAATGTAATGTCGGTGAGAAATATGTACTCCCCCAAGCTTAGGCTTTTGGCCTAAGTTGGTCTATTGCCACGGATGGCTTGGCGGATATCCAAAGTTGTAGTTGGGGTCGTACTGAGATGCAGCAGCTATCACATTGTGGGCTGCAGCTTGGAGACGAGCTGCCCTCGTCCTTCTTTCGTACTCAGTTGCCTCCTCCCTGGTTATAAAATGTCTCCCCTTTGCATGAAAGTCAAAGAGAGTAGGGGCAGGGAGAACAATATTGACGTGGCGCTGTCAAAGATTAGTCGATCTTTGGAGAGGTGGTTCATTCCTCTCGACAACCTGATGGTGAACCATAGCATTAAAGTCTAGATAATTAAGTAGGAGGCAATTCAATATCATCATCGCGTATGGTTACACCAAGAAAATCAGCTAAGCGGGTAGCATAAATTCCAACAAAGAAATCTCCATTAAATCTATTATTATGCAACCTATGTGCAACAATGGCTCCCAAATTATAACGTTTATCTCCTAACACAGTGCTCCTGAGAACACTGAGGTCAGGGACACACATATGACATGCTTCATCTTTACCATTTATGCACATACCTATAAATAGAGCAAAATAATGTATAGCAGGAAAATGAATGCTCCCTATGGTAGCTTGTGCTATATCTCTAGATTCCCCCACAGTTATACTAGCAAGAAAATCTCTAAATTCAGATTTGCGAGGTTCACTAGTACTACCCCATTTTGGAAGTTTGCAAGCAGTGGTAAAATCCTCTGTGTCCATAGTATAAGAATTTTCATAAAGATCAAACATGACAGTTTGAGAATTGCGTGAAGATGAAAATTCAAACCTCCTCACAAAGGAACTAGTGAGATAGTAATCTTGGCGGCACTTTTTCTCGCCTCAAGCTCACAAGATCAGCGTTACGTAAATATGCGTTAAATTCTTCCTTGATTCCCGCTCGATCCATAAAGTCTTCTGAAGGCCATTCACAAGGCCGCACTGGAGCGTTCCTTGGTGGCTCATCATCGGCATCGCGCATTGAGAGCACAGGGTCCTTGCTTCCTTGAAGGGCCACCTTGGTACATTTTCCTAAACATATTTCTTCCTCTGAAAAATTTCTGAAATTTTTAGTAACTTCAAATAAAAGTGAACCAAGCTCAACAAAATTAATAGAAACTACTCCTACAAGTGCCTAGAGCCTATATCATGCATTGGAACTACTTGGAACAATATAAATTTGACATGCAAGCTCAAGAACATGGTCACCTAGGCAGCACAAATTTTCAATGAATAAAGCACTAGAACAAAAACTAATTGGACCAATGGAGGAGTCACATACCAAGGAACAATCCCCAAAGCAGTTTTATGAGAGGTGCTTTGAGCAAGGAGATCGAAAATCGCAGCAAAATGAGCTAGAACTCGTGCTTAAGCTGGATGGTGATATTTTTTGGGAGGAAAAGGCATGGGTTTCTGAACCCATGGTTCTCTTTCTTTACCATGTTTCCTAGCAACAAAGTCTCTCTTATCATAATGTTGATTCTTTGATTGTGGGTTATCAAGATCAACAGCAGGTTCAATTTATATATCATTATCATTGCTAGGTTGAGCATCAACATGAACATCATTATTAATATTATCACTAGGTTCATGTTCATTACCAGATTGTGTTTCAAAGATCGTAAATAGAAATATCGTTTGGATTCTCCACGAGGTTCAAAGCAATAGGTTCCCTAGAAGCATGCAAAGTCCTATCATTTTTCTTTTTCTTCCTTTTAGAAGGACTAGGTGCATCTATATTATTTCTCCGAGAATCTTGCTCAATTCTCTTAGGATGGCCTTCGTGATACAAAGGTTCCTGTGTCATTTTACGGATCTAGTAGCCACTCTAACAACATAGTCATTATTCTTACTATTTAATTCATTGAGCAAATCATTACGAGCTTTAAGTACTTGTTCTACTTGAGTGGTTACCATAGAAGCATGTTTACTAATGAGTTTAAGTTCACCTTTAACTCTAGACATGTAATCACCCAAGTGTTCAAGCGCATCGAATTATATTTCAATTGTCTACCAATATAAGCATTGAAGTTTTCATGTTTAACAATAAAATTGTCAAACTCATCTAAGCATTGTCTAGTAGACTTATAACAAGGAATATCACCTTCATGAAATCTGTAGACAGAATTTACCTTTACTACCTGTGTCGGGCTATCAAGACCATGTATTTCTTCAATAGGAGGTAAATTCTTAACATCTTCAGCTTTAATACCTTTTTCTTTCATAGATTTCTTTGCCTCTTGCATATCTTCGTGGATCGAGAAATAGAACACCCTCTTCTTGAGTTGGTTTAGGAATAGGCTCGGGAGTTGGCCTGTGAAGTGTCCAATTATTTTCATTAGTCAACATATTATTCAATAGAATTTCAGCTTCTTCGGTGTTCTTTCCCCGAAAATGAACCAAAGACAACTATCCGTGTAATCTCTGGAAGCATCGGTTAGTCCGTTATAAAAGATATCAAGTATTTCATTTTTCTTAAGAGGATGATCAGGCAAAGCATTAAGTAATTGGAGAAGCCTCCCCCAAGCTTGTGGGAGAATCTCTTCTTCAATTTGCACAAACTTATATATATATCCCTTAAAGCAGCTTGTTTCTTATGAGCAGGGAAATATTTAGTAGAGAAGTAATAAATCATGTCTTTCGGACTATGCACACAACCAGGATCAAGAGAATTAAACCATATCTTAGCATCACCCTTTAATGAGAATGGAAATATTTTAAGGATATAAAAGTAGCGAGTTCTCTCATCATTAGTGAACAGGGTGGCTATATCATTTAATTTAGTAAGATGTGCCACAACAGTTTCAGATTCATAGCCGTAGAAAGGATCAGATTCAACCAAAGTAATTATATCAGGATCAATAGAGAATTCATAATCCTTATCAGTAACAAAGATAGGTGAAGTAGTATAAGCAGGATCATATTTCATTCTAGCATTTTGAGTTTTTTGTTTAAGCTTAGCTAATAATTTCTTAAGATCACTTCTATCATTGCAAGCAAGAAAGTCTCTTTTAGTTTCTTCATCCATAACATAGCCCTCAGGCACAACAGGCAATTCATATTTATTGGGAGAGCCTTCATCATCACTTTCTTCAATATTATCAGTTTCAATAATTTCATTCTCTCTAGCCCTAGCAAGTTGTTCATCAAGAAATTCGCCAAGTGGCACAGTAGTATCAAGCATAGAAGTAGTTTCATCATAAGTATCATGCGTAGCAGAAGTGACATCATCAATAACATGCGACATATCAGAATTAATAGCAGAAGCAGGTTTAGGTGTCACAAGCTTACTCAAAACAGAAGGTGAATCAAGTGCATACTAGATGGCAGTTCCTTACCTCCCCTCGTAGTTGAGGGATAAATTTTTGTTTTCTCGTCTTTCAAGTATTAGCAGTTGAGTTGTCAATTCAACCACACCTGGATAACTTAGTATCTACAACAAAGTATTTAGTAGCAAAGTAGTATGGAAGTAACGGTAACGGTAGCAAAAGTAATATTTTTGGGTTTTGTAGTGATTATAACAGATGTAGCGGAAAAAGTAAATAAGCGAAGAACAATATGTAAAGAGGTCGTAGGCATTGGATCAGTGATGGAGAATTATGCCGAATGCGGTTCATCATGTAACAATCATAACATAGGGTGACATGGAACTAGATTCAATTCATCAATGTAATGTAGGCATGTATTCGAAATATACTCATACGTGCTTATGGAAAAGAACTTGCATGACATCTTTTGTCCTACCCTCCCGTGGCAGCAGGGTCCAAGCGGAAACTAAGGGATATTAAGGCCTCCTTTTAATAGAGTACCGTACCAAAGCATTAACACATAGTGAATACATGAACTCCTCAAACTATGGTCATCACCGGGAGTGGTCCCGATTATTGTCAGTTCGGGGTTGCCGGATCATAACACATAGTAGGTGACTATTGAATTGCAAGATAGGATCAAGAACTCACATATATTCATGAAAACATAATAAGTTCAGATCTGAAATCATGGCACTCGGGCCCTAGTGACAAGCATTAAGCATAGCAAAGTCATAGCAACATCAGTCTCAGAACATAGTGGATACTAGGGATCAAACCCTAACAATACTAACTCGATTACATGATAAATCTCATCCAACCCATCACCGTCCAGCAAGCCTACGATGGAATTACTCACGCACGGCGGTGAGCATCATGAAATTGGTGATGGAGGATGGTTGATGATGACAATGGCGACGGATTTCCTCTCCGGAGCCCCGAACGGACTCCAGATCAGCCTCCCGAGAGAGTTTAGGGCTTGGCGGCGGCTCCGTATCTTAAAACACAATGAATCTTTCTCTCCGATTTTTTCTCCCCGAACACGAATATATAGAGTAGGAGTTGAGATCGGTGGAGCAACAGGGGGCCCACGAGGCAGGGGGCGCGGCCCCCACCCTCGTGGATAGATGGTGGGCCCCTAGCCTTGATTCTTTCGCCAATATTTTTAATATTTTCCAAAAATAAGTTCCGTGGAGTTTCAGGTCATTCCGAGAACTTTTGTTTCTCCACATAAATAACACCATGGCAATTCTGCTGAAAACAGCGTCAGTCCGGGTTTGTTCCATTCAAATCATGTAAGTTAGAGTCCAAAACATGGGAACGTGTTTGGAAAAGTAGATACGACGGAGACGTATCACTATCCGTAACCAGCGAGATATGCGCTTCGTCGGATAGCATAGTATGCTCTGAAGACCTTGTTTTCACTCCAGAATTTTCCATCACCGTGTCAAATAGCTGATGCACACGAAGAGTAGCTGAACATACTAACATTGTTGACAAATGTAATACGTAACGAAAAAACGATGGCCTGATATAATTCACATATAAGATGACTGGCTAAGCAGGATGGCATTGCAAAATTCATTTATATGATACCTGGCTAAACAAGATGGCGTTGCATAATTCACATAAACGATGATAAACTAAACAGATGGCATTCACACAAAGCATGTATAAACTAAGCAGATGACATATTTGATGTATAAAGTAAGCAATGCAAGGCACCATATGCATGATATAACCAACATCATCATGTCAAGTTAGAGCGAAGACCTCAGGGGGTAAATAGGAGTGGTCTTCTCCTTCTGAATCCCCCTTAGAACAGATATCTAACTCTCGATTACAATTCGAAATGGGTGGAGGGGGCTGCCTTTGCGGCTACCATGGAGCGACATCTGCGTGAAATTTTATTGCCACGCAAGGCTCGTCTCTTTTGCTCTACATGTTCAGTTCCATTGTGTACAATAACTTACATGCATAGGAATAAAACATAGTGAGATTATGTAAGGAGTGCATGCAGAAATCCAGAGTGATGGTAGCAACCCATGGATAGACCCAAAACCAATGATAACATGCAGATTTCAGTTAAAAAATACAGATAATGGCTTCTTTACTGTTTGTTTCCCACCCAACATGAAACTCATAGTAGACACCAGAGATTAACCAGATAGTAGATAGATAATATTGATTGCGGCCCCGATATGTACCCCACAACCATTTAAAACTCAAGTTTGACCATTAATTTGGGTGACTCGAGAGTCTAATCGGTGAACATGACAATAAAGACATGTAATATTAAGCAATGCATAACGAAATGGGCAGATTTAAAGAGTGCGACCTCTTATGGAGCCGTGTATTCTCGAGGGCATCTGCTTTCGGCTGATGATGGCAATCTGATTGTCATGGCTGCGATGGCGGGGAAGAAGATCTAAAAGTAGGTAAAGACGATGCGGAGGCCGGATCTCTTGTTTGGGCCCTTCGTGGTTGGAGCAAAGGTGAGCTAGGCGGCATTTAGCCAAAGCAGGAGTGGGACAAACCACACAAGGTTTTCTTTGACAACTATCTGTAAGAGAAATAATTCGGTAAGGGCTCGTTTGAATTGGAGGATTCCAACAACGCAGGGATAGGAAATACATAGTAATAGGATAGGAATGCACGTGCAAAACAGAGAATTTAAAAACACAAAATTTCTGCCAATCTGGGTGTTTGTTTCACAAGAATAGGAAGATCACAGGATGCAAAGAAGCATGGTGAGATTAAGTCAAACCACAAGAAAATGTACGGTTATAATGCTATTATGCTACTATCTCTTAGTCTTGTGCTTCTTGTATAGGAATTTGAAAAGGAGGACAAGTGGATATTAAAATTCCTACGCTTTTTTTTCAAGGAGACACTAAAGGAACAAATCCTACTGCTTATCCTTTTGCTCCATTCCTTTGAACCAAATGCCTGAATAGTAGTACCATAGGAAACTTTCCAATTCCTATGTTTTCCTTCACTTTTCCTTTCAAGCGCCGCGATTCTAGTAGGCAAGCTTGAGCAAGGAAAAGCCTAAACTCAAAAATGTTTTTGTGCTACTTCTACTACTGGACCCAGGCCGATGCCCTACTAGCTTAACTCCCGTGCCCATCGACGGATGCATAGCTCAAACGCGCAGAGATAAATAATGATGGCATTCAAGAGAGTCCATCACGGATAGCTAAGTTGCTTGGTACCTCACTGCTTGTCATATAGTAGGAAAACTAATCGTATTTCACGTTACTACGTGTGCTCAGTGGACAATATATATAACATGTAGAGTAAAAAAGAGATGCAACAAGTGTACAACCTCTTTGGCGAAGCCATGTCGATCTCGGCGTGATTGGGTAGGTCGGTGAGGGTGATCTGGCTGACTTGGCTGTCGGAGGAGGGGAAGAAGATCTTAGGCATCTTGAGATGGAGCCTGGGGTACTGCTCCGCTGTGATGGAGAGTTTCGTCATTGGAGCAGCTCCGGTGAGTTGTACGATGCCGAAGCTGAAGCAGGACAAGAGAGACAATGATGTCTACTACACAGCCTTCTTCTTATAGACGTTGTTGGGCCTCCAAGTGCAGAGGTTTGTAGGATAGTAGCAAATTTCCCTCAAGTGGATGACCTAAGGTTTATCAATCCGTGGGAGGCGTAGGATGAAGATGGTCTCTCTCAAACAAACCTGCAACCAAATAACAAAGAGTCTCTTGTGTCCCCAACACACTCAATACAATGGTACATTGTATAGGTGCACTAGTTCGGCGAAGAGATGGTGATACAAGTGCAATATGAATAGTAGATATAGGTTTTTGTAACCTGAAAATATAAAAACAGCAAGGTAACTAATGGTAAAAGTGAGCGTAAATGGTATTGCAATGCTAGGAAACAAGGCCTAGGGTTCATACTTTCACTAGTGCAAGTTCTCTCAACAATAATAACATAATTGGATCATATAACTATCCCTCAACATGCAACAAAGAGTCACTCCAAAGTCACTAATAGCGGAGAACAAACGAAGAGATTATTGTAGGGTATGAAACCACCTCAAAGTTATTCTTTACTATCGATCTATTCAAAAAGAGTCCGTAGTAAAATAACACGAAGCTATTCTTTCTGTTCGATCTATCATAGAGTTCGTACTAGAATAACACCTTAAGACACAAATCAACCAAAACCCTAATGTAACCTAGATACTCCAATGTTACCTCAAGTATCCACGGGTATGATTATACGATAAGCATCACACAATCTCAGATTCATCTATTCAACCAATACAAAGAACTTCGAAGAGTGCCCCAAAGTTTCTAGCGGAGAGTCAAGACGAAAACATGTGCCAACCCCTATGCATAAGTTCACGAGGTCACAGAACCTGCAAGTTGATCACCAAAACATACATCAATTAGATCACGTGAATATCCCATTGTCACCACAGATAAGCACATGCAAGACATACATCAAGTGTTCTCAAATCCTTAAAGACTCAATCGATAAGATAACCCAAGGAAAAACTCAATCCATTACAAGAGTGTAGAGGTTGAGTAACATCATAAGATCCAAATATATTAGCAAATCTCTCGATACATCAAGATCGTGCAAAATCAAGAACACGAGAGAGAGAGAGAGAGAGAGAGAGATCAAACACATAGCTACTGGTACATACCCTCAACCCCGAGGGTGAACTGCTCCATCCTCGTCATGGAGAGTGCCGGGATGTTGAAGATGGCCACCGGAGAGGGATTCCCCCCTCCGGCAGGGTGCCGGAACGGGTCTAGATTGGTTTTCGGTGGCAACAGAGGCTTGCGGCGGCGAAACTCCCGATCTAGGTTATGTTCTGGAAGTTTGGGTATATATAAGAGGTGTTGGTGTCAGGAACAAGTCAGGGGAGTCTCCTAGGCGGCCACAAGATAGGGGGCGCGCCCAGGGGGTAGGGCGCGCCCCCCACCCCCGTGGGTGCCTCAGGACTCTTCTGGTCCATCTCCGATACTCCGTGGGCTTCTTCTGGTCCAAAAATAATCTCCGTGAAATTTCAGGTCAATTAGACTCCATTTGGTTTTCCTTTTACGCGATCTTTGAAAAACAAGGAAAAACAGAAACTGGCACTTGGCTCTAGGTTAATAGGTTAGTCCCAAAAATCATATAAAATAGCATATAAATGCATATAAAACATCATAGATGGATAATATAATAGCATGGAACAATAAAAAATTATAGATACGTTGGAGACGTATCAAGCATCCCCAAGCTTAATTTCTGCTCGTCCTCGAGTAGGTAAATGATAAAAACAGAATTTTTGATATGGAATGCTACCAAAAGTATTTATCAATGTAATCTTCTTTACTGTGGCAAGAATATTCAGATTCATCAGATTCAAGACAAAATTTTAATAGTTACATAAAAACAACAATAATTCAGGCATACTAACCAAGCAATTATGTCTTGTCAAAATAACATAGCCAAAGAAAGCTCATCCCTACAAAATCATATAGTTTGTCCATGCTTCATTTTCGTCACACAAAAGTGCTCTCATCATGCACAACCCCGATGACAAGCCAAGCAATTGTTTCATACTTTAGTATTCTCAAACTTTTTCAACTTTCACGCAATACATGAGCATGAGCCATGGACATAGCACTATGGTGGAATAGAATATAATGAGGGGGGTTGTGTGGAGAAGACAAAAAAGGAGAAAGTCTCACATCGACGCGGCTAATTAACGGGCTATGGAGATGCCCATCAATTGATATCAATGCGAGGAGTAGGGATTGCCATGCAATGGATGCACTAGAGCTATAAATGTATGAAAGCTCAACAAAAGAAACTAAGTGGGTGTGCATCCAAGTTGCTTGCTCACGAAGACCTAGGGCATTTTGAGGAAGCCCATCGTTGGAATATACAAACCAAGTTCTAAAATGCAAAATTCCCACTAGTATATGAAAGTGACAACATAGGAGACTCTCTATCATAAAGATCATGGTGCTACTTTGAAGCACAAGTGTGGAAAAAGGATAGTAGCATTGTCCCTTTTATCTTTTTTTATTTGGCCTTTCTTCTTTTTTTTCCTTTCTTTTTTTTATTTTTTTATTTATTTGGCCCTTTTTTTGCCTTTCTCCTTTTTTTCTTTTTTTGGGACAATGCTCTATTAATGATGATCATCACACTTCTATTTATTTACAACTCAAAGAATACAACTTGATACTAGAACAAAGTATGACTCTCTATGAATGCCTCCGGTGATTATGTCTTTGGGATGGGCAATGAATCAAGAGTGACATGTATGAAATTATGCATTGTGGCTTTGCCACAAATACGATGTCAACTACATGATCATGCAAGGCAATATGACAATGATGAAGTGTGTCATAATAAACGGAACGGTGGAAAGTTGCATGGCAATATATCTCGGAATGGCTATGAAAATGTCATAATAGGTAGGTATCACTACAAAAAAAAGACACATCCGTGACATTTTGGGCCGAACGAAATTTTTTTCTGTCATACATATGACACTTCTATGACGATAATTGTGACAAAACCCGGTATCATCATAGATGTGGTGGGCTCTACTGCTATGACAAAAAATCATGATGAGAAAATGGGCTTTTCGTCTGGGCGGGCGGAGACGCAGCTGCATGACATTCTTTGGGCCGTCCATGACGGAAAACCGTGGTAGAAGCGAGGCGAGGAAAATTTCGGGGAGTTACCGGTTACGGTGGGAGGTCGGGGCCGGCGACATGCGCTTTCTCAGACACGCAGATGCGGCGTAAAGCGTGTAGGCGGCTCTAACTGAACCCGGAGTGAGGCGTTGGGCTCTAATCAACCCGGCGACAGACCGCAGAGCTACGCTGCTATCAACCCGAAGCGATCGATCGATGGTCATAATCGAACTCCTCGATCGAAGCGACTTTTCACATCGCTGCTAATGAAGCCGATCGATGCCGCCTCTCGATGAACAGTGAGCGCAGGGGGGGGGTTGGATGAATAGTGAGCGGTGGCGTTTGCCTCTGGATGAAGAGGACCCGTGGTGTGGAGGGCTGGATGAGCGATGAAGCGGTGGAGGGGTGCCCGTGGAGGGTGGTTGAACAGGACTCCGTGGTGTGGAGGGGCTGGATGAAAAGTAGACGGTGGAGGGGTGCTCGTGGAGGGTGGTTGAGCAGAGCCGGTGGAAGTAGCAGCGGTGGAGGCTGGATGAACAGGAGCCCGTGGAGGCTGGAGGAGGTCGACGGTAGCCCGTGGAGACCGGAGGAGGTCGACGGTGGAGATGAATAGTATCCGTGGAGTCCTGCTTTTGGCACGCTACACCCTCCCTGGCGAATGGGGACCCCGTTTGACCGTAGGGAGGTCCGTTCGTCCGTTTTGCGATCGCCACACCCCTCCCGATCAACGGGACCCCGTTTGACCGTAGCAGGTCCGTTTAAATCCCGCTTTGCAGACGCCACACCCTCCCGATCAACAGGACCCCGTTTACGACCGTAGGAGGTCCGCTTTCCTCCGTTGTCTTGACGCCAGCCTCGCTTCCATCGCTGTTCCATCCAAGCCCTCGATGAACACAACCACGCATTCCATTCCGACCCAGCGGTTGGCTCCCCATGAACACGCATTTCTGACGGCGTTGTTTCTCTGTTCGACCCAGCCATGTGCGTATGCGCGAGTAGGCGTTCGAGACCCGCCCGTATGTACACATACGTGGCCATATTTTCTTTCTTGCACCCTGGCGGCTATGCGTGCGTGTACATGCTACGTCGGCGCCTCTACTACGACTGCGTCGCGCCTCTACATCGACCCGGTATGTACGCATACATTCGCCACAGGATGACAACGCCACGCACGCTTCGACCAGGTGGGTCCCGACCGCCGCACTTCCTTACTGCGAAGATGTAGCTAGTGGGTCCCAGCCGGTGGGGCGAATCGTTTTGTTTTTTTGCGGACGCACTTCCTTGGATGCGAAGGTGTAGCTGGTGGGTCCCAATGATCGTGGGCGAATCGTTTTTTTGCCCGGACGCACTTCCTTGCGTGCGAAGATGAAGTGGTGGGTCCCAGTGGTGGAAGCGTTTATGCGTGAAATACGATGGCCCATCCGGTGGGTCCCGGTGTCGGTGGAGGAATCATTATTTTCAGCGTAATAAGGAGGCACTTCCTTGCTGCGGCCTATGGACCCGGTGTCAATCTCTCCACCTCTGATCCACGTCCGATGGAAGTCGTTCCTTGACCACGTTGACCAGGCCGCCGCCGAGAGCACCACAGCGGTGGACGACGATGAGGCCTAGGAAGGGACGACGGAGCCGGAAAGACGCTGCAGTGAAGCCAGCGAGGAGAAATCTGAGGTTCCTTGGTTGAGCTGCGGTGCAAGGCTGCCGTCGCCCTTGAGGCCCTAACCGGTGGGAATAGTAGAGGCGGTGAGGCCTCCGGCGGCCTGACCCGCCACGGGAGGCAGGAGCATGCAGACACGACAAGCGCCGCTGCTTTGGGTGGAGCAAGAAGACCAGAGGTTGAAGAAGCACTACGGCCGTTGGATGGACATCGACGGTCACCGGAGCTAGGATCGTTCATATTGACTAAGTTGACAAAGCCCTCCGTCCCGTCAACTTAGTTGGCCCTAAGTCATCCTCCCACTATGGTGGGTCCCAGCTAGCAGGGTGGGTATTCATTTTTTGTGCGTAATAAGGAGGCACTTCCTTGCGTGCGAAGATATAGCTGGTGGGTCCGACATGTCAGCGGGGGGAACGTTTTTTTTTGCGAAATACAGAGGCCCTTCCGGTGGGTCCCAGCTGTCAGGTGGAGGAATCATTATTTTGCGCGTACAGTCCACGACCGATGGATGTCGTTCCTTGACCACGTTGAACAGGCCACGCCGAGAGCACCATGGCGGTGGACGACGGCGAGGCCTAGGAAGGGAACGACACGGAGCCGGGGAAGACTCGGCAATGGTTGCCCACGCGGTGCGGAGTACGAGGTTCTTTGGTCCGCCGTCACGGAAAATAACAGGAGGTGTGGGTGAGTAGAGGAATGGCACAGCGACAATGAAGTAGGGTGGGCGGTGCGGCTGTCAGGCGGCGTAGACAAATGACCACGGAGGCGGAGCAGCAGTCCCACCGGAGCTGGTTTGGGCGGCTAGAGCAAGAAGATCGGATATTGAAGAAGCGAAGACGACCGTTGGATTACCATCCAGCAGTCCATTGAGTTAGAATCGCTTTGTGGACTAAGTTGACAAAGCCAAAGGACACGTCAACCTAGTAGACCCACAAGTCAACCTCCAAATCTGTCCCAAACAAAGATACAAATTAAATTTCTAGCCAGATTCAAATTAATTTTAAATCTAAATATACCTTAATTTAAATTCAATGAAATTTTACCGCACAAAAAACAATGAAATTTAAAATATCAAAATCCGAAAGAAAAGCAGTATTTTGGAACTAATTGCCTGTTGCTGTATTTTTTCATTTTACAGCCCATTTATTATTACTTATAGCCCATTTCTTATTACTTATAGCCCATTTCTTATTACTTATACCCCATTTTCTCGGGCAAAATGCATCCCTCCTCGTCTTGAAAGATTTCCGGCCCGAGGCGTAGAAAAGCAAGTAGGCCTACGTTGGTTATTCTGCAAAAAAACAAAATAGCTGGCTGGCCATTTTCAGAAAAGGAAAAAAAGAAACTGGGCTGGTCATGTAGTAAACATATGAAATAAAAGCCTGGGCTAGATGGGCCACGGGTCCCACACAACCCAGTTGATACCCTTCTCCGTCCCGAAAAAACAAAATTATCATTCTGCTGGTCCCTCTTGTCATCCTCAGCATGTACAGTCATCTCCTTATTCCTCTCGGTTGTTGACTATGTTGACAACACCGAGGGAAGCGCCATGGCGAGCGAACCAAGGCGGAGGACGATGGTGAGGCCTCTGACGAAACGAACAGAGCCGGGAAGATCACAGCCCGGCCGTGGGAGGCGGGAGCGAGGCGGTCACTTGGTCTTGGGTTTGGCTTTGGCGGCTCGAGGAAGAAGAGACTGAAGAAACGCGACAGACGTTGAATGTCAATCCAACGGTCAATGTTGGTAATATCGTTTTTTGAATAAGCGGACACCAAGTAGCATACTTTTTTATATATAGGAAGAAAATTGCGAGGAAAATGCGTTCGTCTGCCGTCCTCCTCACAGGGAACGTTCGCCACATAAGTGACTAGCACCCTTGGATTTCAACCGAGAGGTCTTGGGTTCGAGTCTGAGGAACTCTCAATTTTGTCCTCCTTCCTTCCTCGCAAAAATAAAGGGAAAGAAAATCAAAGACATGGGAAGGCGTACAGAACAAGCTAGTGTACCAGTAAAGAGACATTGCCGAGTTTTAGAAAAAAGAAAGACGTGCTCCTGTAGCTGGTTCGAATCCAAACCTAGACTATGACTATATATGGTGCTATGCTACTCGCAAGTAATGAAACCTGACATATCCAACGACGCTTCTCCTCTTCTCTACTTACTCGCTTAGCATCGGAAGCTCGGCGCGGCGACAACCATGTCCGCCGGCTGCTCGTCCACTCCGCTCTTCAAGAGTAACAACTAGATATGCGCCAAGTCGCCACCCGTACCATCGCCTGTGGGTCTCATCACACCCCCGCTGGCACGCGCACCGCAGCCGATTGCTCATCGCAACCCGCTGCCATTGGTGTGGTGCCACTGCTGCAAATCACGCAGAGTCATCCGTCGCGTCTCAACCACAATCCGCAACCCTGGCCGAGTCTTCTACAAATTCCCGAATCATGGGGTAATAATATGTTTAAGTGTTGTTCTGCTGCTTTGATTGCTGATTTTTTTAATAGTTTGGTTGATGATCTTCCAATTTGATTCGATGCGTAAAAGGGAAGATTCGTGTGATTTATATTTACGGGAAGTTGCTGATGTGGTGGAATGCAACTACGTTGATTATTTAGTTAATGAGGAATCCCAATACCAAAGAGGTTGGGGGTGTTGGACAAGTAACTAAAGGAACGGCAGAAGAGGAAGATGCGAGCGGAAGGTTAAAGATGCAGGTCCTCCGATCATGGCCAAGCAACAGCTGCCGAACGGCCTTGATAGCAATGAGGAGATGAAAGAGCTTGTGAAGATAATGGGCAAAATCGATGTGCTCTCATGGGATGATTGTCTCTTTATTTGCAGTGTATGTAGCACTCGTGATGTATTCAGTGGCTACGACATGAGCACTTTGCTGCAACTAGTAATGAATGAAACATGTGTAGCAGGCTGGGCGTAGTGTTGTGAACATCTAATGATTTCCATTAACGGAAATCAGGAGGTATCCCCTTTTGCTCATATAAATAAATAAATAGCAGAGGCCCTATCGGGTCAGCTTTGTTCTCATTCGAAGACATCAAGCAAATTGCAGTCCAACAACAAACTATGTCATCAAATTCAAGTTTCACAGCCAAATATGAGTACAAGTAAACAACAATGTCATCATGTTTTAGTTGTCATACAATCAACAAACACAAATCAGCATACATAACAAGTAATGATCTCACAAGAAAATACTAAACAACATGTTCATCAGGTTTCAGTTTTCATAGCAAACACAATTTCACATAGTAGATAAAAAACGTCTTCTGACAGGCAAATACGACACAAGCAATGTAATCATCATCCGCAGCAGCAGCGTCAACATCTTCGCCATGTGTATCAGTCTGAATAGTAATTCCCCACGGTGTTATCTTCTTCTTCGTCCTCAACGTCCTCGAACGTTGGCTTCTTCTTGATCAACTCTTGTATGTCCACAAGACGACGGGCAATCTTTTCGCGGCGTCATTGACGTGATGGTTCTCAAAGATATTAGGAACATCCGTGTTATCTTGTACATCGTGAGTAGTGTAAGCATCATCTTGTTGTGCAACTTCATTAAACGAATTCCTCTGCTTCAAACCTTTGCAATACTCTCCATCCATCGCTACATGCAAATGTGTCTTCCAAGAAAAATATATGTGTTGCTTGATTTGCCAAAATAAAAGGCTCGTTGGTCCGATGCGCCGCCTTGACATTGATGGATTTGAAATAATCATCACCTGGGTTTAGCGATCTGGAAAACAGGTTATACCAACGACAAAGACAATGTAACCACACACCGATGATCCTCAAAATCGGAGATATACCGCAACCGAACAATGTCTATTATGTTAGCATATATTTGATTGTCTCTTTGTCATACATATCCGTGCTCATGATGGCACTGTTTTGTGTCTTCGTGCCTTCGTCTCGTGCAAAGGGTGTTGTGGCGCACATCTCCAACAACGCAAGATTCATAATGTCTTACCCGAGTATCAAGACCCATTGCTAGTGAGTAAAGGCATCATCAACCGCCTGCCCATCCTCCGCATCTTCTTAAACTATGGTTAGAAAATAGACAGTGATAATCTTACGTACTCAATATATTAAAAACTGACAATTGCACTTCAAAAGATTAAATCGTTCTTGAACCATTTCTCAAATCCTGCCATAACCAGTTTGTCAATGTTTCTTGTATTTTGCAGCAGTAACTCCTCTTTGTAGATGCTGCACAACATAGTGATCGATTCAAACATCTAAATATATAATAATGTGCTGCAAGTTTAGTAGATTACGATGTATAAGTCAAAGATCGCACTTACTTGATATAAGGTAGTATCTCAGGATAGTTATTCAACACATACCAAAACCATTTTGTCCAAATCTTTAGGTTTGTCCTCTTGTCGAATCTTCCTGTAACTTTCGAGCGAATAATTGAAAACATTGAGCCCCGGATTGTCTTCACCCACCTCTTTGCTAAGCTGATCAGCTGTTTTAATGTATTTTGAGCAGAATGTCAACGCTTCTGTAGCAAGGCCTCTGCAATGGAAATGGAACCCTCAGGTCTAGCTCTGTTCCTAACATAGCCCTTGAAAGTGCCTAGCCGCCATTCAATAGGGTACATCCAGCCATCTTGCATCGACCTCTAAGTAGTGCCTCATCGGGTAGATGAACAGCCAAATGCACCATCACATCATAGAAGGGTGGAGGATATATCTTCTCAAGGTCGCATAGGATAGTTGGTATCTTGTCTCTAGGGCGCCCAAAGCATCTATCCCGATATTTCTACTGCAGAAGTTCTCAAGAATTGTCCCAACTCGCAAGAATCGCTCAGTATAAGTCGAGGCGGCCCAATCCTCTAAGGATAATGAGTAAAACCCTTTGAAGTAGGGCGTGGCGGTCATGAGTTTTCAACCCTTGTACCTTGTTTCCATCTCGTGACCGACTCTCCTTTCGTGGTTGGAAGCAAATCCATGTGGGAATCTCACACGCGTGTGGGACCTCATGAATTCTTTTCTTTTTACCTTGTCCAAGGCATTACGGGTGGTGCCATATCCCGTGGTTTACCTTCATCTTGCATCCGCAAATCCTTTCTCGATACCTGTGTGTCAAATCAATCCTAGATTTTAAGGTATCTTTCGTCTTGCCTTCAATGTTAAGAAGTGTGCCGATAATGTCATCACATATATTTTTCTCGATGTGCATCACATCAAGATTATGCACAGATCCAAATCTTTCCAATACTCCAAGTCCCACAAAGTGGACCTGCTGGGTAAACTATAATCTCTCTTCTACCGTGCCACGCTTCCTTTTCCCGCTACCATTACTAGGATGGTTTCCTGGTGTAATATTGAAAGTGCAACTATCCCTAGGTGGTTTTGGTAATTCATAACAACATATAGCTCATTGAGCTAATGCTATTCCAAGACAAATATTTCAGGAAAACTCAATGAATGGCATGGCATGGATGATGAAAGTGGATCCCTCAAAATATTAAGGACAAAGGATTGGCTCAAGCTCAAAAGCTCAAGACTCTACATTTTACATTTTAGTGATCCAAGATCACATTGAGTCTATAGGAAAAGCCAATACTATCAAGGAGGGAGGAGGTGTTGCTTAATGAGCCTCTTGCTTCGTGTGCTTAGTGATATGCTCCAAAACCCTCAACTACTTTCTTACATCCACATTTGACCTAAACCTAAAGTCAAACTCGGCCCCACCGATTCTTTCTATCCGGCGCCACCGAGTTCAGATGTCATAGCCATTGCCACAAACCTTAGGCAAATCGGTTTCACCGATAGGGATCTCGGTCTCACCGAGATGGGATTGTAATCTCCCTGTTTCCCTTCGTAACATTTCGGTCTAACCAAAGTGAGCGATCGGTCCCACCGAGATTGCACTGTAAACTCTCTGTTTCCTTTTCATAACTTCTCGGTCTTACCGAAAGAGCGAATCGGTCCCACCGAGTTTACCTGACCAACTCTCTGGTTAGCTAATTACCAAAATCGGACTCACCGAGTTTGTGTAATCGGTCTCACCGAGATTACGTTATACTAACCCTAACCATATCGGTCCTACCGAGTTGCATGTCGATCCAATCGAAACTCCCTAACAAATACTAGGTTTACTAAATCGGTCCGACCGAGTTTGTTGATTCGGTCCAACCGAGTTTGGTAAATTGTGTGTAACGGTTAGATTTTTTGTGGAGGCTATATATACCCCTCCACCTCATCTTCATTCGTGGAGAGAGCCATCAGAACAACCCTACACTTCCAACTTACCAGTTCTGAGAGAGAACCACCTAGTCATGTGTTGAGACCAAGATATTCCATTCCTACCATATGAATCTTGATCTCTAGCCTTTCCCAAGTTGCTTTCCACTCAAATCTTTTTTCCACCAAATCCAAATCCTATGAGAGAGAGTTGAGTGTTGGGGAGACTATCATTTGAAGCACAAGAGCAATGAGTTCATCATCAACACACCATTTGTTACTTCTTGGAGAGTGGTGTCTCCTAGATTGGCTAGGTGTCACTTGGGAGCCTCCGACAAGATTGTGGAGTTGAACCAAGGAGTTTGTAAGGGCAAGGAGATCGCTTACGCCGTGAAGATCTACTGCTAGTGAGGCAAGTCCTTCATGAGCGACGGCCATGGTGGGATAGGACAAGGTTGCTTCTTCATGGACCCTTCGTGGGGTGGAGCCCTCCGTGGACTCACAAGTAACTGCTACTCCTTCGTGGGTTGAAGTCTCCATCAACGTGGATGTACGATAGCACCACCTATCCAGAACCATGACAAAACATCCGTGTCTCCAATTGCGTTTGAATCCTCCAAACCCTTCCCTCTACATTCTTGCAAGCTGCATGCTTTAATTTCCGCTGCCTATATACTCTTTGCATGCTTGCTTGAATTGTGTGAAGATTGCTTGACATATGCAAAAATAGCTAAAATCTGCCAAAGTCTAAAATTGGGAAAAGGTTAAGTTTTTAGTTGGTCAAGTAGTCTAATCACCCCCCCTCTAGACATACTTCAAGGTCCTACAAGTGGTACCAGAGCTTTGGTCTCCATTTGCTTTGATTTCCATAGCTTTTGGTGGTCATAGCCTTGGTTTCACAACCTAGGAGAGTATGGCGTCTAGCGAGGAAATTATCACCGTAGAGGTCCTTACTTTGATGGCACTAATTTTGCTAGTTGGAAGCATAAGATGAAAATGCATATTCTCGGACATAACCCGCCCGTTTGGGCTATTGTGTGTATTGGCTTGCAAGGTGAATTCTTTGATGGGAGAGAACCGAACCGTGAAGCTAAGCGCGGATGAGTTGAAGATGCTGCAATACAATGCTCAAGCTTTTGATATCCTCTTCAATGGCTTGTGCCCAAGAATTCAACAAAATCAGCCGCCTTGAGAATGCAAAGGAAATTTGGGACACTTTGATTGATATGCATGAAGGTACCGACTCCGTCAAGGAATCCAAGTTGGATGTGCTCCAAAGTCAGCTTGACAAGTTCAAAATGAAGGATGGTGAAGGTGTCATTGAAATCTACTCTAGGCTTGCTCTTATCACAAATGAGATTGCCCGGCTTAGGAAGTGAAGAGATGATCGATGATTCATCATCAAGAAAATCCTAAGAGCATTGGATGGAAAATATGATACCGTGTGCACATTGATCCAAATGATGCCAAATTACAAAGATCTCAAGCCGACGGAAGTCATTGGAAGAATTGTTGCTCATAAGATGTCACTCAAGGATAAGGAGGAACTTCACAACAAGTCAAGTGGTGCTTACAAAGCCTCATGTGAAGCCCCCACATCATCAAGTGAGAAACAAACCTTCAATGAAGAATTGAGCTTAATGGTGAAGAACTTCAACAAATTCTACAAGAGTAGAAGCAGAGAAAGAAGCTCTAAGTCAAGATCCTACAATGACAAAAGATCTTATAGTCGAGAGCGCAATTGCTACAATTGTGGGAGACCCGGACACTACTCCAATGAGTGTACGGCACCCTACAAAAGAAGAGAAGATTCTCCAAAGAGAAGAAGTAGCAGAGAAGAATCACCACCAAGAGAGAGAAGAAGTAGAGATGATCGTTATGAACGAAGACCCTCACGGAGAAGCAAGGATTCGGAAAGGAGGGACAAGTCATCAAAGAGCTACACAAAATGAAGACATCAAGCTCATGTAGGTGAAAGGGTATCCGGCTCTGACTCCGAAAATCACTCCGAGAGAAGCTATCACTCCGACTCCGAATACACTCAAGATGAAGGTGTTGTCGGTCTAGCACTTGTGTCAACCAACTGCTACGACATATTTGGTTCACAAAATGAAGGAATTGGAAGATGCTTCATGGCCAAAGGTCCTAAGGTAACACACCCCGAGTATGTTGATTTTAATAGTGATGAAGATGACCTGTTAGGTGATGATGATTTACTTGTTGACAACTCTAGTGATGAATACTATGATGAAACGTCAATTAATCATGCTAATCAAAATGAAACGAATGACAATGATAAGGAGAAGATTGAGCTACTAACTAAAGAACTAAACACTCTTAAGTTAGCTCATGAAACTATCTTCAAAGATCATCGAGAACTTTTAAGGGCTCATGAGAAGTTACGCTTTGAAAAGCTCAATCTTGAGAAAGAGCATGAGTTCCTAAAAGCAATCAATGATGATCTCCGTAAGAAAAGTTCTTCTTACATTGCCAAGCATTTACTCTTATCTACTTACATGCCTCAAGTCAAGTCTAGTAACAAGAACAAGAAAGATTCTTCCTCTAGTAGTAACAATAACAATGCTAAATCCAATATTGTTGCTTCTAGTAGTTCTCTTGATTCCACTAATGATTCTCTTAGCCAAGTTACACTTGAGCAATAAAACAGCTTATTGAAGGGAATTATAGAGAAAGGTGTATACAAGAGCCTTGCTTAGGGAGTAAGCAATTCGAGGAAATTGTTCGCAAGCAAGGAAGGCACCGGAAGAATCAAGGTGTTGGTTTTGAACGAAAGTTCAATGCTAATGGAGTAGAGTGGGAAGAAGATCAATACCCCAATACAAAGTTTGTCCCTCAACAAGAGAAGTATGATCCTACTTACCTCAAAGGAACACAAGCACAAGATGATCTTCCACCACAAGACCACAAGAACAAAGGCAAGGACAAGCTTCAAGAGGAGATTGATGCATTTGAAGAAGCACCTAAGGACTTGGTCAAGTGGGTTCCCAAGACTACGTCAAGTTCTACTTCATCAAGTACAACTATTACACCAAGGATTCCCATCAAGATGATGTGGATCCCGAAGAAGAAGAACTAGAGATTTCTTGAGGGTGACTCCGCCAACATTCTTCACTCATATCATTATGGCAAGGACAAGTGCAGTCAACTTCCATATCTTGCACTAGTTCAAGTAGTCACAAACCCTCATGTTGG
This sequence comes from Aegilops bicornis, assembly GCA_021605145.1. Lineage (NCBI taxonomy): Eukaryota > Viridiplantae > Streptophyta > Magnoliopsida > Poales > Poaceae > Aegilops > Aegilops bicornis. The sequence goes on along the minus strand of JAHIAL010000026.1, from coordinate 3,090,683 downwards.
TAAGGCAAGGGACAAGGTAACCTAATGTTTTCATGGACATCATTTTGTGTGTGCGTCACTCTATGTCTATGGATATACTTGTTTGTTCCTTGTGGGACTAACCCATGTAGGTCTTGAAGTGCAACTCACTTCAAAGGATTGCTCCAAAAGATCTACATCAACATTGAGCATCCACATCTTCAACACCTACATGAAGTCATCATCGACAAAACCCAAGGTTAGTTCATCCCTCAAAGGGGGGATCTCACATCTAGAGGGAGCTTAACTCCAAGAAATGAGTCAAAGCAACTCTAATGATGTCAACATATAAATGCTTTATGTAAAAGTGGTAACCCCACTTGAGCTTAAACGATGAGTATGACCAATGATCAAATGTTCTCATTTGACTCCTAAGTCAATATACTCATATATAGATGACCTAGTCATCGCCAATTGCTTGATATATGCTAGAATTGGTTGTGCATGCTTTGTCACATATTTCATTTGTCATTTTATTGTGTGAGCATGTTGGTTGCATATTTTACTCATTCGAGGACATCCACTTGTTGTTGTGATTGATTGGTTTCTTTTTCTTTGGCCAAGTGGATGGACAAGAATGCCTAAGAACCTTCTCTAGCTATCTATGCTTTTCTCGTCTCAAACTCTATTCATGCTACATCACAAAATTTGATCAAGTCAGATTCGAACGACTGCGTGTGAGGAGCACTCGGAGTCCCCGATTAGTCATAGACTTAAACTTCCAAAACTTCTTTGTGATTTTCGGTCCGACCGATTCCTCAATTTCGGTCGTCTTAGAGATCACTAAGTCGATCTAGGTTTTCAATCTCGGTGCAACCGATTTGAACTTTCGGTCACACACCGAGTTCTTGTAGCGGTTAATAGTTATGCATCTCGGTGCCACCGAAGTTGTTCCACTCGGTCACACCGACAAGCAGATGTCAGACTATATATTCACACGGGCAAATTTTGGAAAACTTTCTCGAAACTCTTCGCCACAGATAGCTCGCTTCCCGCCTTACTAGGTCTCCGGATCGTCGACTTCGTCACCAGCCTCGTCATTGGTCTCCACCGTCCAACGGATTTCATCTCAGACGTTGCCGCCGTGAGTGAGTTCACCGCCCGAACTAGGGTATGAACTCGATCACAAGTGCTATCCTCCTCTCGATTCTCAGCACATTGTGTTTGTTATGCTTCTTGCCACGATTGAAAACACCTCTATCCGGTCAAAACAATCCTTAGAATAGGTGTGATTGAAAATTTAGGGTTAGGTTTCCATGAAACCATCTCGGACCCACCGAGTTGAAAACTTCGTCCCACCGATTTGGCTAACGCCATTGCACTAGTAACTCTCGGTCTGACCGAGAATTGCTAATCGGTGTGACCGATTTTAAAACTTTGTGAAACCCTAGCAGTCTCGGTACCACCGAACTGTGACTTGGTCTTACCTATTTCACTAGTTTAGGTTCCAAAACTGCTTTGGTATCACCGATTTTGAAAATCGGTAGATCCGAAATGCTTTCTGTGGAAAACTAAAACTAAGCTTTTGAATCATTCTTTTGCAAAAATCTCTACATTGTGTGATGCTCATCCACTCTACCTCATCTATAACTATTCACGAGTCGTGAGTCGATTGTGTGCAGTATGTCGAGACCAAAGTGTGACGAGCAGGTCGAGGAAGAGCAGATTCACATGAGTGAGGGCACTAGTCCCTCCACAGCTCGAGATGAGGGAAGCGAAGCACACCCAACAATTTGCCCAAAGCTGCCACTAGGACAAGGAAGAAGAAGACCTCAGAGCTCGAGGATGAGGATTATGTGGCAGTTGAGGATGAGGCTAGTTCAAAGAAGAGAATGCTCAAGAAGGAGTATGTAGCTCAACTGCAAGCAGAAAAGCCAGGAATGAAAATCAAAAGGCCTGCAGGAAGACAACCAATGTCTAAAGCCAGAGTATCCACTCAAGTATCTTTGGAATCCCAACCCAAAGAGCCTACTGCAGAAGGAAAGAAAAGGAAGGAAAGGGTCAAGAAGACCACAGCCAGAGTGATTGGAAAGCCTTCCATGATGGAAGAAGAGGAAGAAGAAGAGGTTGCTGCACCAGCACCCAAGGCACAAAAGCTGATGGGTGATGCCATAAAGTCAGGGCTGCAACTTCAAAGCCCAAAGAAGCACCCAAAGCTGCCCCCAAGCCCAAGAGTGCACCTAAGAGGAATACCAGGAATATACCAATTTCTGAAAGAACAAGGCCCCGGTGCTCGATGTTGTTCTTGAGGAAGATGATGAAGGACAAGTCCTGAGAAAGCTCAAACCCAAGATTCCAGACCACAATGATGCTCATCCTATGGCTGAGAACATGAAGATCAGGAGAGATTCAGGGTTGAGGCTATGGAGAGAGTCAGATCCATATGCCACCAGGAGAAGGACTGCTGTTGATTACAGGTTCCGCACAATGGAGCAGCAGAACTTCTATGAGACAATCTTGTTGGACAAGAAACCCATAGTGTGTGATATGAGGTGGGTCGTCTGGACCTACATGAAGGAGAATGAAGAACACTATCCTAGAGTGTATGGCGGCTTCAAAGTGCATGTGGAGTTGCAGATTTTGTTGGGCGTAAGCTCACAAACCGGAATGATGAGCTCATTATGCAATTCTACTCCACAAAGACATTTCTATCCAGATGGCGTGGATAGTTTGGTTGTCTGAAGGAACGTGATACCAATCTACCATTGAGGAATGGGCAAGTCTGATCAATGCCCCAAAGGAGAGTGAAGATGACTTGGACATTTATGCCAAGAAGAAGATGGATCATAACTCTATGTCACAGATGTACAAGGAGATCCTAGATGAAGCACTTGAGACTTTCAAGTTTGGGTCAGTTCATTTTCTTCTGTCAGGGCTGCCAACGATCAACTGGATCCTAAGGCACACTCTGTTGCTTCAAATCGGTGACCACAACATGATCAGAGGGCATGCAATTAATTTGCTACACATATTTGATGTGCCACAGAAATTCAAGGTCATGAGCCTCATGGTTGAGACTATCAAGAGGACAGCAACAGACCAAAAGAGAAGCTGTGGATATGCCCCACAAATTCAGGAGTTGATTAACTCAAAGATGGGCACAGGGAAGTATCTATTGGATAAGGAACACTTTGTTCTCTATCCTGACTTTGAGGACAATCAAGTTGTCATGAATGAGAACGAACCATCATCAGTACAAGCTCAAGTGAAGAAGGAGAAAGCAAGCAAAGAGAAGGCTGCCAAGATGCCAACTCAAGCAGAGGCATCCGAGTACTTTTGAAGAGCAAGCAGGGACCAGCTTGGTTACTTGATAGCATCAACTCTGCTGGATTGAGAAGGGGTTGGCCACCCTAACTCAAAACACAGGAGAGCCTGGAAAGAATCATGGAACAAAATTTTATGATCTTGATGTCAAAGTAACTGAGATTCATCGATTGTGGAGCAGCTACTGAGGATGACATGCATGAGAGCAAGGGCAGGACAACAAGCGATGCTTTGCCAGAGTGCCTCGAGCTCATAGATCACCGCAGAGCCAGTACTGCAGACACCGAGTCACTTCATCCACTCCGGCTACAGCTCCAGCAACCCGGCTCCAAAGCACCAACTCCTTCAGCTCCTTCCACATCAATCAAGTCTTCGTCCAAGGAGCCATCTCTACGCCACCACCAAGACCAAGCACGAGAGGCGATATAGTACTATGCATTTTCTAGGAACTTTTTGGTAAGTTGTTGCCAAAGGGGAGAAAAATGTATAGATCATAGGCTTCGAGAGAGAGTTTGCTTTTGTTCTCTCTTTTCTTCTTGGTTGAACCTTGTTTGCTTTTGATTGCTTGAGATACTATGCTATTACCTGTGAGACATTGATGATCATGTGTTTGATCATAAGCTACACTTATGCTTGTTAGATGATATTATCTCACTTATCCTTATATGATCATTCACTTTGCTTGGTGATGAGTGCATGTATTCAATCTTTACTATTTTAAGCGCTCCACCAAGATGTATGTGACATGGAAGAGTAACCCATGAGCCTAATTCCTTGTGCATTTGCAGTCCAAAGCAAATCTTAAAACATGCACAAATTTAGGGGGAGCTCTTGCTTGTCACATACTTCTCAAAGCGACGATGCTTTTCAATCTTAATATCGTTTGTCGAAGCTTTGATCTATATGTTGTCATCAATTACCAAAAAGGGGGAGATTGAAAGTGCAACTATCCCTAGGTGGTTCTGGTAATTCATAACAACATATAGCTCATTGAGCTAATGCTATTCCAAGACAAATATTCCAGGAAAACTCAATGAATGGCATGGCATGGATGATGAAAGTGGATCCCTCAAAATATTAAGGAAGGATTGGCTCAAGCTCAAAAGCTCAAGACTCTACATTTTACATTTTAGTGATCCAAGATCACATTGAGTCTATAGGAAAAGCCAATACTATCAAGGAGGGATGAGGTGTTGCTTAATGAGCCTCTTGCTTCATGTGCTTAGTGATATGCTCCAAAACCCTCAACTACTTTCTTACATCCACATTTGATCTAAACCTAAAGTCAAACTCGGCCCCACCGATTCTTTCTATCCGGCGCCACCGAGTTCAGATGTCATAGCCATTGCCACAAACCCTAGGCAAATCGGTTTCACCGATAGGGATCTCGGTCTCACCGAGATGGGATTGTAATCTCTCTGTTTCCCTTCGTAACGTTTTGGTCTAACCGAAGTGAGCGATCGGTCCCACCGAGATTGCAATGTAAACTCTCCGTTTCCTTTTCGTAACTTTTCGGTCTTACCGAAAGAGTTTAATCGGTCCCACCGAAGTTTACTCGACCAACTCTCTAGTTAGCTAATTACCTAAATCGGTCTCACCGAAGTTTGTGTAATCTGGTCTCATCGAGATTAGTTATGCCCTAACCCTAACCATATCGGTCCTACCGAGTTGCATGTCGATCCCCAAGAAACTCCTAATCTGGTCACTAGGTTTACTAAATCGGTCCGACCGAGTTTGTTGATTCGGTCCCACCGAGTTTGGTAAATTGTGTGTAACGGTTAGATTTTGTGTGGAGGCTATATAGACCCCTCCACCTCCTCTTCATTCGTGGAGAGAGCCATCAGAACAAACCTACACTTCCATCTTACCAGTTCTTAGAGAGAACCACCTACTCATGTGTTGAGACCAAGATATTCCATTCCTACCATATGAATCTTGATCTCTAGCCTTTCCCAAGTTGCTTTCCACTCAAATCTTTTTTCCACCAAATCCAAATCCTGTGAGAGAGAGTTGAGTGTTGGGGAGACTATCATTTGAAGCACAAGAGCAAGGAGTTCATCATCAACACACCATTTCTTACTTCTGGGAGAGTGGTGTCTCCTAGATTGGCTAGGTGTCACTTGGGAGCCTCCGAAAAAGATTGTGGAGCTGAACCAAGGAGTTTGTAAGGGCAAGGAGATCGCCTACTTCGTGAAGATCTACCGCTAGTGAGGCAAGTCCTTCGTGGGCGACGGCCATGGTGGGATAGACAAGGTTGCTTCTTCGTGGACCCTTCATGGGTGGAGCCCTCCGTGGACTCAGCAAGAATCAGAACCCTTCGTGGGTTGAAGTCTCCATCAACGTGGATGTACGATAGCACCACCTATCGGAACCACGACAAAAACTTCCGTGTCTCCAATTGCGTTTGAATCCTCCAAACCCTTCCCTCTACATTCTTGCAAGCTGCATGCTTTAATTTCCGCTGCCTATATACTCTTTGCATGCTTGCTTGAATTGTGTGAAGATTGCTTGACATATGCAAAAATAGCTAAAATCTGCCAAAGTCTAAAATTGGGAAAAGGTTAAGTTTTTAATTGGTCAAGTAGTCTAATCAGCCCCCCCCCTCTAGACATACTTCAAGGTCCTACAAATATGCCTGACCTTCTCTAATTCCACTTGCAACTCATCGGCGGTGAGCCTCTTTGGCGCATCACGGTTTTCATGCTTTGCATTGAACACATGTCTTCGGTTTTTTCTAGGATGCGGGTTGTCGTTGGCAAGGAAATGGCTGTGTCCTTTGTAACAGATCTTTCTAAGTATTGCGTATGACAATGTGATTCTGTCACACAAATAACACATGCATTGTAACCATGTGTCCTTCGCCATACGACATAGTGCCCAAAGCCGGATAATCATGGATGCACCAAAGTACAACAAAGACGCAGTAAAGAAATCAGCCGGTGGGCTGCTATATAGGTCTCAGTGAGAACACCCTTCCGTAGCTGTTGAAGTTCCTCCACAAGAGGCTCCATGAACAAATCAAAATCCTTTTCTGGGACTTTTTGGACACAGGATGAGCAAGGCCATCATGTAGTTTGATTCTTTGGTGCGTACATTTGGAGGCATGTTGTAAGGATAACAAGCAATCGCCACATGCTATATGTGGCGCTCTGCGGCCAAATGGGTTAAATCCATAAAGCTAAGCCAAGTCTAATGTTTCTCGGTCAAAGAAGAAACTCTTTGTGTTTATCGTTGAAGCTTTTCCACTCACTACCATGAGATGGATGGCTCATTACTGTCGGGGAGGAAATCTGCACCACCACTTTACACCTCTGGGACCGGGGCCCCTTTTTCGGTTCTATAGGGGCGGAGATTACAAAGAGCGGATCGAGGCGATCACACGAGGATTTTACCCAGCTTCGGTGCTCTCCGGAGAGATAATACTCCTACCGCTGCTTGTCCGATTGTATTGTGTGTTCTTGCTAGGGAGCGTGGGGCTACAAAAACCTAGCTTGAGGGTCTGTGGCCTCGCACGAGCTGAACCGAACGGCAGCCGAACCTCCCCTACGTTGCGCTCGGCGTCCTTTTATAGGTACAAGGGGTCACCACAGGTGGCAAGTAGACGGGGTAGAATAGGAAAAGCGAGAGGTTGGTACACTTTGCTTGTATGCGATTATCTGATGGACTATACCTAACTCCTCGACGGCGAGGGACAAGAGTCATAAATGCCCGCCCCTGCTTTGAAAAGTGCAACCTGGACCGTCAGTGCACCTCCGTTGCCACGACGCATACGCCATGGCGCCGTTTTGTCACCGCTTGCTCCCGGCGCTGCACAGCTCGGCCGACACGCGCCGGGGAAGCCCCATGGCGACATCGTTGGTGGATGAGCTGGAGCGGAGAGGAAGAGAGGTTGCTGCTGCCGTGTGGCGCCTTACCGCGGCAAGGTTCTTGTCGCGCTTGGGGAGCTTGTCGCTCACCAAGCCTTCCCGGCAAGCTCCTCTTGCCGGGGCCTTGTTTATTTCATGCCTCAAGTGGCCTTCCCGGCAAGCTCCTCTTGCCGGGGCCTTCTTCGTGCCTAGGGTGGCCCTCCCGGCAAGCTCCTCTTGCCGGGGTCTTGTCTTCTTGATTGAGAACACTTTGTTCTTGAATGGCTCCCAGCAAGCTCCTCTTGCCGGGTTTTGTCTTCGAAGGGCTGCGGAGGGTCTTGGCGGACGTCCGGTAAGGCTTGCCACGGAGGCCAGCTACGTTGCCGTGCACAAGTTCGGGTACTAAGGTACCCCTATCTTAGTACACCGACAGAGCCCCTGTCCGGGCCATACACTATCTGCGTCGAAAGTTGTTGGGCCCAAAACAGCAGGCAGCCACGCTGGCTACGCCCTGAATCACACCGCTGCTCACCCGGACCCACCACGTTCCCCACTAATCTAAGACGCGCTGCCGAGCGCCGGGCGTTATGGGGAGAAATAAATGGGCGGATAGATGGGGGAATCTTTGCTAGGGAGGCCTTGAAGCCGCCCGCCTCCCTCTTTATAAGCGGAGGATATCGGGCGAACGCCCATTCTCCATCCTGTCACATTAGAAACCCCGCTGCTTCCCCTTTTCTTCTCGAGCCCAAAGAGAGCGGCGCCGTCCCCTCCATCGCCACCGGCTGTCAGCCGCCGACCTCCTCCACCACCTCTCCTCATGGCTCCGGCGGATAAGGAAGAGGCGAGAAATCGGCCGTGGCGGCTTCGCAGCGGCTCGCGCGCAAGGAACGGCCCTCTTGACCCGAGCTCGACGCAAAGGCGTTGCGGAAGGAGTTCTACCTCTTACAGGCGTGAAACGGCAGGCACACCGCGCGCACAAGGGTGATTTCGCCGCTACATCCGAGAAGGTCTCGTCGGGTATCCCTTCTTGGCTTTTCTTCTCTGCAGGGCTCTGCCCGCTTCTCTGAATTCTTTTTGTGATATCATGAACACCTATGGCCTCCACCTCCTTGATTTCACCCCAACGCCGTCCTCACCATGGCGGTTAGCCACCTTTGTGAGAATTTTTGTCGGGTCCACCCAAATGTCGCCCTCTTCCGTCACTTCTTTATGCCTCGCGTAGAGAGGAGAGCCACTTGTCGGGATTAGCCAGGTCTCAGGACCGGCAAGAAAGAAGCCTACTTGGAGGGGGAATTCCGTAGTAAGTGGGATGAGTGGAGAGGCAACTGGTGTTGGATCATCGAGGAGAACCCGCAGCCCTTCACGGCCGTGCGCCAGACCCCAATAGTGCGTGGCAATGATTGGAGTAACTTGGCACCGGACGACGAGAAGCTGCAGATTGCTATGACCCGGATTTTGCGCCTCAGGCTTGCCGGACTGACCGTAGGCGCAGTTGGCGCAGATTTCCTCCGCCACAGACGTGATTGCACCCTTTGCAGGAGAGGGGGAGACCTGCTTGGGAATTCAAGAATGCGGCAGACATCATGAGGTTGCGCCCGGGCCTCAATTGGAACTTCACAGTCTTGGAGCTGACGGCGATGCTGCAGGAGCTGTTCAAGCATGATCCCGAGCACCCCGAGTGGTTCAGGTTGCCGGAAGGAGTCGTCCCCTTGTGCAACAACTCATCGTTGGACCGGCATCCGAGCCATGATGCCGGGCGCGGCGATTCCCATGGAATCGCTCCGACCGGCAGAGCCTCCCGGCGAGACGTCGTCTGGCAGTTCTTCGACGGCTTGGAGGAAGTCGCGTCCGCGACGACGAAGAAGTGGCTCACCCGTGACACCACCGACCCGGAGATGGCGCGATCGCCACAAAGAAATTTGGAGGAGGCGGCAGCAGCAGCTGCCGCCGGTGCCTTCGGAGTTTCTTGTGGAGGAGGCAGAGGCAGCCGAGGTGGCGAGCCTTACGACCGAGAAGAGTTCGCCGAGGGGGAGCAGGTCGAGCCCGGCCGAGCCCAAATGAGCCAGCCGAGGATGCTACTGCCCCGTCATCTAGCACCTTGCCGCAGCCGGAGCCCCCGGCCCCGCCAAGGAGGCGTCTTCGGAGGGCCGGAGACGAGGCGAGACGGGCGCGCTAATCAGGCCGCATGGGCGCCGGCGACAAGCTCTACCGCTGGGTAAGTATGGTTGCTTGGGAGGCGCCTCACACGGTGCCGGCAACTGAGGCGGAATCTTCACGGGCCGCGCTGCTCCCGCCAAGCGCGAGGGAGCCCACCTCCACCTCGTGACCGGAGGCGAGCCGAGTTTGATCTCTCCGCGCTCAGCTCCGACGAGGAAGAAGAAGAAGAGTGAGTCTCCACTTTTGCGCTTGCATTTCTTTAATTCCATTGCTTCATCTTGAATCTGATTTGCTTCATTTTTCAGGACGCTGGCTCAAAGGGCGTCGAAGAGGGCCAAGACTCCATTGGTCGTCGTCGAAGACGATTCCCCTGTATGGCTGTGAGGGACGTCCGAGACTCCTTTGCCGGATCCGGCAACCTTCAACGCAGCAGCCCCTTTCAAAGACAGCCCCCAAACAGAAGAGTTTGAATTATTTCTTATGGTTCGGTGTGCTTGGGTGCCTTTTATCGATATCTGACTTGTTGATTTGTGTAGGAGCAGAGCAGCCTCATCGGGGAGGCCCCGGAGATCACTCCCAAGCTCAGCACTGCTTCAACCACGCCGCCAAGGGAGAGATCTCCGCCAAGGGAAGGCTCTCCGGCAAGGGAGGGCTCTCCCGGCAAGGGAGGGTTTTCGGCAAGGGAGGCCTCTCCGGCAAGGGAGGCCTCCACGACAAGAGAGCTTCTCAGGCAAGGGGCAGCGCCAAGCGACCCTCCGATGGTGGAAACCGTGGCTACACAGACCCACCGCTGGGTAATCTTTTTTCTCGAGGATTTCCCTTGGGTTCTTTTCTTCATTCTTCTTCTCGAACACTTGCTTGACTTGTTCTTTTCTTTGGTCTTCAGATCCACTCGCAGGAGAGCCGATGGAGACCGAGGTTGCCGGCGAGGAGGACGCTCGCGGCAACAATGTCGACGCCACCAACATGGAGGAGGAGGCCGGCGGTGACGGGTCCGCCGGCGGAGAGGCCGCCGAGGCTGTCGGCGCAGAGGCTGGGGAGGGGTCCGGTGGTCGTCGCATCGACGCCCCGAGGCGCAGGAGCGCCAGCGCTGCACCGACCGCCGATCCCCGCCACCGATGCTGCACTGCAGACCAAGAGCCCCAGCCCGGCGCCTATTCAAGGCCGGCGAAGGCGTCTTCATCGAGGCTCCCATGGGCGTCCCGAGCTCCAAGGCGCGGTTGAGGGAGAGACCTTCGATGAGGAGCTGCTCGCCTCTGCTTTGGGTTGTCGCTGGTCGACACGCCAAGCAGCGATGGCGATTCCGAGGAGGAGCAGCTATTGAAGAAGCTGTTGTCGCTCTATCGCGCCCGCCAAGCTAAGCTGGAGTCGCGGGAAGCTCTTATCGCGAGAGCGGGAGCTGATATGGAGAAGCGCGCAGAAGAGCTCCGGCGCGCCAACAAGGAAACCCTCCGGGACATAGCGGAGGCGCGGGAGCAGCTTGCTGAGGAGCACACGGCCTTCATCTTGGAGAAGGCCGAGGCCGACGAGCAGCAAAGGCTTGCTGGCGAGAAACTCTTCAGACAGAAGGAGAGCTGGCGCAGCGGAAGATCAACCTCGGCGGCTATGAGGAGGATCTCGCCAAGACGCCAGCAGTCACTTGGCGGGCACTCCAGAGGCAAAGGATCGCCGCGGCCGCCGAGGCCGCCAAGGGGGAATTGGAAACGAGGGTGGCGAGCTGGAGCCGCCCTCCGAAGAGCGGCGAGGAGGTCACCGCTACAAGCACGAGCGCCGAGAAGGACGCCACACTCTCGGGCGAAGTTGCAGTGGCCGCCTCGGCCGAGAGGATCAAGGAGATCGATGCCGCCAAGGATGTCAAGGCGGACTCGAGCTGAAATCGACCACCGACGGAGAGACGCTGGACGGGCGCCAGGAGCGGGAAACGGGCCTGTTGGAGAAGATCAAGGCCAACGAGGAGCTGCTGGCGCATCGCCACAAACGCCCATAACACCCTCGTGAGAAAGCGTGATGCACCGGACGGAGGTCTTGTGGAGATTGCCGCCACCATCGACAAGGAGCTGACGGAAATTGGGATGGAGGATCTCGGATACTCCTCCGACGAGCACCTCCAGCCCATCGCCAAGCTCAGTTTATTCTTCAATGGCGTGCTGACGGCTCTCCGGCGACTCCGGGCGGCGATCCCGAAGCGACTGGCCGATGAGTCGCGCCAAATCTGCTCGGAAGTTCTCCGAAGGTGCCGATGAAGGTGGCTCACCGCAACCCAGGCCTCGATCTCACCAACGCCCTCAAATCCTTGCCACAGGATGCCGAGCGGAGACGCCAAGGCCTTTGTCGCCCCATCGTGAACAGGGTGGCCTGCAAGGTGAAGAGGCTTGAGGGAGACCATGTAGACTAGGCCGCCAAGTTTATCTTTCCCTTGTCGCTGCAGATCATATTTAGGAAAACATTTTATTAGATCCGCGACAAGTTATCCTGTAATATACACTATCTTAGGCAATCGAATGCAATGTTATTTCCTCTACTCGATTTCTTCCTTTGTATGTTTGCACCCTACGTTCTTAGGGAACTTGCGATGTAGGCACCTTTGTCATGAAAGCACTGAAAAGTGGAACTTCAAAGAATTTCACGGCGATCTTGCCTCCGACAAGCAACCTTGTCGCAACTAGTTGCAGCTCGCTTAAGTTGTTGAGCGGACTCGAAACAAAGTAAGGGCGCACACTAGGAACGAGTTGGTTCCTCCACGCACAGGTTTTGCATACAAAGTACTTATCGTTCGAGGAAGATAACTTAGAAATTTAAAAACTGATTGCTCAAATTCGCAACTTAGCTTTTTCTATTGTTTGCTTCCCGGCAAGGCATTATCTCCTCGAAGCGACGCTTACGGTCCACGTCTTCATCTTTCTCCTTCCCCGGGTTAATTTGTGGGTGGATGAACCTTCCTCATCTCTTTTGAGAAGAAAGAAGAGAAAAAATAAAGTCATGGAGCCTAGTGGCTCGTTATTGCTTACTGTGTGTTGATGCTGCACAAAAGTGTCGGGCAATACATGCAAGTAGGTTATGAAAGCATGAATTTGACGATCTTTGGCGCAACACATAGGCTTTATCGATGCTGGGTCTGGGCGCCCGGCTTTTGTACAAAAGGATTACATGCAAGGCAAGAAGATTCTTGTATTAGTAAGGTGGTTGCCGGAATCAGGTTCCTAAGAACCGCGCTTTATGGATAAAACTTACTTAAGATGCTCTATATTCCGTGAGTTGCTCACCGGAACGCCATCTTCGGTCTCAAAGGCGGACAGCGCCCGAGCCTAGTGACTCGCTTTCACCCGATAAGGGCCTTCCCACTTCAAGGCTAACTTGTTTGAATTCTTGGCGGATTGAACACGCCAAGAACAAGGTCGCCTTTCCTCGAAGCTTCCGGCATTAACTTTGCGGCTATGGTAGCGGCGAAAAGCTTGCCGATAACGAGCAGCTCAGACAAAGTTCAAGACGATCCTCCTCAAGGAGCAAATACACATCTTGTCGCAAATGTTTGCTCTTGCTCAAGCTCATCATAAGCGAGCACCGAGGCGACTCAGTGATACGAAGTTCCGTGGGGAGAACTGCCTCGCTCCATAGACTAGAGCGAAGGTGTCTCGCCGATGGCTTCGATTTGGTGTCGCTCGATTGACCAAAGAACCACCGGCAGCTCCTCGATCCAGCTTTCTTCCGCAGACTTGTGCAGCCCGTCGAAAGTCCTCGGTCTTGAGTCCACAGCAAGCCGCTTCAGATTTGCCCTCTCCGCTGACCGCTGCTTCTGGGTGAGCAATGAAGGCTTAAGCACCTTGGCGCCAAGATCTTGGGCGTAATGCATGAAGGTGCGGCTCGTGGAATTGTGTGCCGTTGTCAGTAATGATCCCGTTAGGGATCCCAAACGGCAAAACAATCGACCAAGAACTTGATCGGCCGATCGTGCGGTTGTCACCTTTCTCATCGCTTCCACCTCCGGCCACTTTGTGAACTTGTCGATTACTACGCATAAGTACTCAAAGCCCCGACAGCTCGGGGAAAGGGCCGAGGATATCGAGCCCTGTAATCAAAAGGGCCAGGATAAAGGGATTATCCGGAGAGCTTGAGCTGGCCGGTGTATTCGCTTGGAATGGAACTGCACGCTTCACACTTGGTTACTTGTGCAGTTGCATCCTCGGAGGGCTTCGCCGAAGAAACCTTGCTTAGGAAAGCTTTGCCGGCAAGAGCTCTCGCCAATGTGGTGACCACATATGCCTCCGCAGTATCTCTCGCCAACAGCTGTCCCCATCTTCCCGCAAATGCACTTCAATTTCACACCGTTGAGTCTTCTTCTATACAGGATGTTGTCAACAAACCGGTACATACTTGATTGTCGGGCTACTTCTTTCCGCCGCTTCTTGCTCTTCGGGAAGTTCTCCTGTCAAGGAAATGAACAATCTGTTATACCCATGCCGGAGCCTCGCAGCTCGACAACAAGGACTAAAGGCACATCTATTGCTGGGGAACATCGCCTTCTCTGGCAAGAACCCGAAGTCACGGAGTTGACATTCCTCGCTAAGCTTGCCGAGCAAAACTTGTCGGGAGCGCTTTGTTTCAACGAACAAACCCTTAGGGCTTGTTTGAGCAGCATCGCTTCCTCAAAGACTCTCGGTGTTGGACCTTGGAGACCTTCTTGGCGGCGGCTTCGGAAGCTCTGCAGGAAAGTAGTCGCCAAAATCAACTTCCTCTTTTTATTTTTGTCCCGTTGATGGTGTTACAATTCGGTTGAGTCGCTTTGAGCACAAAGATCCCTGGTTCCATTGTGTAGCTTGAGTGCGGGCGCACTTTTGACACGCCATCAAGAATATCATTCTCGGAAAGCACTTGGAACATGTTCCATCTGCAGGCCTTCAAAGTGCTCTTCCAGCTTCCTCACTTCATCGACGAGGCTTCCATCAATCTGACTCGATAATCTTTATTTACTTGGCGGACGACAAGTTGCGAGTCACCTCGACAATGAGCTTCTTGATCCCAAGGTCCACCGCGATCTCGAGACCGGCAAGCAAACCTTCATACTCTGCAGTATTGTTTGTTGCTTGTTCCTTGGGAAAGTGCATCTCGACTATGTACTTGAGGTGCTCTCCTGGGTGCGATAAGCAAAGACGCCAAGCACCGGGCGCCTTTGCAGAGAAGGCACCATCAAAGTACATCAGCCACTCTTTACTTTCTTCCTTGACGGGATGCTCGCCTCTCGGAATCTCTTCATCTCAAGGCCGGGCGTCCATTCTCGCTATGAACTCCGCCAATGCTCGCTTTTGGATGGTTGAAGTGCTTTCAAACTTGAGACCAAAGCTTGACAGTTCCAAATACCACTCGACTATCCCGCCGGGTCGCTTCTGGATTTTGCAATATCTTCTTCAGTGGAAGGCGAGTGACAATTGTTATCTCATGCGCTTGGAAGTAATGGCGCAGCTTTCTCGAGGCCATGAGGAGGCCGAAAAGCAGCTTCTGCACACCAGAGTACCTTGATCTAGCTCCTTGTAAAGGGAACTAACAAAGTAGATCAAGGCGCTGCGACCATCCTTTTTTCCGAATCTTGCCGGAATCCTGCGAGATCTATCCTTGTCGGGACCAGAGCTTGTTGGAGAAGCCCCTTACTTGTCACCGGACGTATTTCTGCCGTGGTTGTTAGCTCATCATCCGCCTCCCTCTCCGCTATTAACGCAGCACTAACCACTTGATTGGTTGCTGCTAAATATAACAACAACTTCTCTTGTGGTTTAGGTGCGACAAGTGTTGGGGGAGGACAGTATCTCTTCAAGTCTTGCGGCCAAGAGCCTCCGCTTCGAGTCCATTTCATTGGACCCGCCTTTTTCAAGATTTTGAAAAATGGCGTAGGCGCTCGGTGACTTAGAGATAAACTCGCCGAGAGCAGCTACGCAACTGCAAGCAAGTCTTCGCATCCTTGACACACTTTTGGTGCTTCGATCTGCTTCAATGGCCTTGATCTTGTCGGGATTGGCTTCGATTCTCACGAGACACAAAGAACCCGAGAAGCTTGCGGAAGGGACTCCAAACACACACTTCTCGGGGTTAAGCTTGAGGTTGACCTTGCGAGATTTGCAAAGGTCTCGCCCAAATCTTGGATCAGAAGTTGCTTTATCTTTGCTTTTGACCACTATGTCATCCATGTAGGCTTCTACATTTACGTGCATCCGCGGCTCAAAAGCGCCGTGGACTGCCCTTGCAAATGTTGAACCAAAGATTCTTCAATCTGAAAGGCATCCATATGAAACAGAATGTGCCACATGGAGTTATGAATGCGGTTTTCTCTTCATCCTCTCCTGCCATGAAGATCTGATGATATCCTGAGTATGCGTCAAGAAACGAGAGCAAGTCACATCCGGCCGTGGAGTCAACAATCTGGTCGATGCGCGGCAAGGGAAATGGGTCTTTGGGACAAGCTTTATTGACATCGCGAAGTCTATACAAAGCCTCCATTTCCCATTTGCTTTGGCGCACTACTACGAGATTGGCCAACCACGTGGGATGGAGCACTCCTTTGACAAGGCCTGCCGCTTCTAGTTTCTTGATCTCTTCGCTATGAATTCTTGGCGCTCCTTTGCTTGCTTCGACCTTTTGCTTGACAGGTCGCGCGTGAGGACCGACGGCAAGGTGGTGCTCAATTACTTTCACAGGAACACCGGGATGTCGACGGTTGCCATGCAAACACATCGACATTCGCCTACGGGGAAAGCAATGAGCGCCGCTTTCCTATTTAGGGTCAAGCGTGGCACTAATGGTGAAGGTACCACCAGTGTCGTCCTCCTTGGCGGACACCTTTTGGTTCTTTGGCGGAGCTGCCATTGTCTTCTTTCTTGCACTTGCCGGGTGGAGCTCGATGGTGCGTCCTCGGCAGTATGGCGCAGCACTCAAGAAGTGCGCTTGCCGGAGTGGGGCATCGAGCTCTTGCCGGACTTGGTCTTCTTCTTCCCCGGGGAGCTTCAGCGGCAAGTGTCTTGCTTTATCCGCCACGGTTGCTTTGCTTCCGGTAGATCTTGTCGTGCAGATAAGTGCGTCCTTCTTGTCGCCCGAGGGCGGAGATGACACTTATCGGGCCTGGCATCTTGAGCACATTGTAGGCGTAGTGAGAGGCTGCCATGAACTTGGCGGTATTTGGGCGGCCAAGTATCCCATTATAAGGCAACAGGAAATCAGCAACGTCGAACGTAACTCCTCTCTGGGCCCTGAAAGTTTAGCTCGGCTGCCAAATGTCACCGGCAGCGTTATCTTCCCCTTCGGCTTGCTCCTTCCGGGTTGATCCTTGGAATGTGCCGGTCTCTTCGAGCTTCATTGCCGAGGATTTGTAGCTTTTGGATCACTACTGAGGAGATCAGATTTTAGCCGGCCCCGCCTTCAACTAACAACTTGGTGACCTTGAGGTTGCAGATAGTTGGTGAGACCAACATCGTCAAGCATCCGACCGCATGATTATGCAATCGGGATGGTCCTCAATATCAAAGATGATAGGCGTCTTTGGACCACTTGCAGAGCTTGCGTGACTCTATGGATGGTTCTCGCTGCATTTACTTCCCGCATCCACCGCTTGAGTTGGCGCGGCGAAGTATGCGTAGAAGCACCACCGTCAGCATAAAGGACCTCTCGTGGCTTTCTGAAACTCCTGGTCGTCGGCTTCGCCGTCATCTATGTCCTCGCTGTCTTCGTCTTTCATTCTTGTCGCGACCACGGAGATGCATCTCCTTGCCGCTGCTTGGCTTTGTCGCGGCGTCCTCCCCGGCTAGGTCGTTTCTTGCCAGCTCCTCCAGCACCTTCCTGGGTTTTCTCCTTGTCTCGCCGCTCGTATTCAGCTTTCTGTTGTTCTACAAGCTGCTCGACTTTCTTACCGCTCTGGAGGTCATGGCCCTTGGTGCGGTGGATCTTGCAATACTGTTTGTTGGAGCTATCCTGCTTGTCGGCGACCGCCACGGCTTGGTCGTTGGCGCCCGGCAACCTCCTTGCCGGAGCCGACAACCTTGGCGGCACCTCCGTTGCCGAACCGCTCGACAACTAGCACATCTTTGCCTTTCTTTTACATTATTCCGCCTCCGGCCCTTCCTTGCGGGAGCGGTCTCCTCTGTCCGACTCTGCTTCCCACATCCTCTCACAGGAGTCTCCTTCCTTCTTCAGCGTGCACACTTGTCGGCCAGGGCGTAGAGCTTCGTGACGTCCTTTACCTTGCACATCGCCATCTCCTCCCTCATCCTACGGTTTCGCACATTACGATGGAATGCACCGATCACCATGGCGGGGTGGACGTCGGGGATGTTGTAGTGCACTCGACTGAATCTCCGGATGAACTTGGCGCTAAGGACTCTCCCTCCTTACAGGCAAGCAGGTGGAGATCACTCTCCTGGCCATGAGGCTTGTGGCCGCCTGTGAAGGCACCAACAATCTGGTGGCACAAATCTGCCCAAGAAGAAATTGAGCTATCCGGCAAGTGCATGAGCCAAGATCGGACGCTTGGCTTGAGCACCAAGGGAAAGTAGTTGGCGAGGATCTTGTCATCTCGTCCCCGCAGCTTGCACCGCTGATGGTGTAGATGCCGAGGAACTCCGATGGGTGTGTCCTGCCATCATACTTCTACGCACATCTGGTTTGAAGTTTTTCTTGTCGGGCCACGGACTTGCCGCAGTTTTGAGTGAACACAGACAACCTATCGCAGACGGCAAGTCGCCGTTCTTCGGGCGCATGCATATCGGCAGTGGGCCCAGTGTTGGTCCGATTGACGGCGCTTCTCTTCGGGCGCTCGATACGGGTTCGAAGCGTCTTCTTCTTACCGCTTCTCGGAGAACTTGGCGCTGGTCGCGGCGAGCTCATGGATCCGGCGGCGATGTGGAGTCGGCCGAGGTGGATCCGTGAGTCGGGCGATCACGGTCTTTGGAAGGGGAGTGCACGGTGGCTGCACCCCGCAAGTCTCGTCACCATCAGCTCGCGCCTTTGCCGCCTCGCCACGGCCATGCGCAGGCATTCGGTTGTCAGCGGGACGTCGCCACGTTGGCGGCCGATGAGACTCTGAATTGTGGCCTCCATTCGTCGACCTTTATCACCGTTGGAGGGTAATCTAGAAGTAACTGAGCTCAGCCAAAGCTTCCGCTGGTGTGGTTGGCGGCAACGGCATACGGGCGAAGAACGGGATGTGCTCGGACTCAACCAAGTTAGGAGGAGCAGCATCCAAGCGACTGCAGTACCTCGCTCGCCAGGCATCTTTGGGGTGCATGCGGGTCTCGAGGGCCTCGGGATCCTCGGCTTGGCCTTGATCCAAAGAAGCGATGGTGCCGCGAGCATCATGACGCTGTCGGGTCCCAAGGCGCCTCCTGGCGACGCGGTGCGGACCTGACGCTGACGCCAAGTGCGGCCTTTGTCCTTGGATTTGGCGGCGTTGCCAGGGCTCCTCGACGACGCCGGTTCGTCCCTGCGTTTTCCCCACCACCGACAGCGACTCCGGTGGCGGTGGGTTCGGCAGCGGACGGCTCTGCTGCTGCCAAAGGCTTCTTCTTCGAGCCATGTTGACGAAGATGTTGATGAAGTTGCCGTGTGACCTCGGATCGGGTTCACGAACCTCGACGCGCTTCTACCGGGCGCGCCAAAGATGTCGGGAGGAAATTGCACCACCACGGACAATTTACGGGACCGGGGCCCTTTTTCGTTCCGGCAGGGGGGCGGAGATTGCGCAAAGAGCGGATCGACGCGATCACACGAGGATTTTACCCAGCCGGAGCTCTCCGGAGAGATAATACTCACCCGCTGCTTGTCCGATTGTATTGTGTTCTTGCTAGGGAGCCTCGGAGCTACAAAACCTAGCTTGAGGGTCTGTAGCCTCGTACGAGCTGAACCGAACGAGCCGAACCCCCCCTACGTTGCGCTCGGGCCTCCTTTTATAGGTACAAAGGGGTCACCACAGGTGGCAAGTAGACGGGGGTAGAATAGGGAAAACAGAGGTTGGTACACCGCTTTGTACAAAGTGTCGATGGACTATACCTAACTCGACGGCGAGGGACAATACCATAAATGCCCGTCCCTCGCCGCCTGAAAAGTGCAACCTGACCGTCAGTGCACCTCCGTTTACACGATGACAGCTCGCCAAATGACGCCGTTTGTCGCCAGCCTCACTGGCTGCACAGACCCGTTGACACGCGGGCGCTGGGAAGCCCCATGGCGACACGCTGGTGGATGAGCCGGAGCGAGAGGAAGAGAGAGGTTGCCAAGGTAAAGCGCCTTTGCCGCGGCAAGGTTCTTGTCGGCGCTTTGGGAGCTTGTCGCCACCAAGCCTTCCCCAAGCTCCTCTTGCCGGGCCTTGTTTCCTTCATGCCTCAAGTGGCCTTCCGGCAAGCTCCTCTTGCCGGGCCTTCTTCGTGCCTAGGGTGGCCCTCCGCAAGCTCCTCCTCTTGCCGGGTCTTGTCTTCTTGATGAGAACACTTTGTTCTTGAATGGCTCCCCGACAAGCTCCTCTTGCCGGGGGTTTTGTCTTCTGAAGGGCTGCGGAGGGTCTTGGCGGACGCCTTGCATAAGGCTTGCCACGCAGGGACGTCATGTTGCCTGCAGACAAGTTCGGGGTACTAAGGTACCCCTATCTTAGTACACCGACAATTAATTATGATCTCTGTACTCCTGGTTCCTAGAATGGCATAGTACATCCTCTCTTGTTTCAGCATCATGAAACAACCTCTGCAATCTTGGTGTAATTGGAAAATGTCTGAACATTATGAGGAATCCTCTTCACAAGATCGCCATCTTTCCATCTTGATGATTTGCATTTCGGGCATTCACTTAAGTTGGCATAATCCTTCCTAATGTAACGTAATTACTCTTACAAGCATGGATCATATCATATCCAATTCCAACTGCACGGAGGAAATTCTTCATTTCTTTGTCAGAGGTGTGTGGCAGCTCGACGCGCATCTAGGAAAGATTTGCGTAAACAGCCAACATCGCATCGAATGATTTGTTGGTCATCCGCTCGAGATGTCTTCACACGAAGAAAGGTGACCATAGCTGAGAATCTTGACAGCTTATTTCGGGTGACAACAGCGTTGCATTTTTCCAACATGCGGGCCCACCGCTTTTTCTTCCGCAGGTGAAAGTTCACGAAATGCACGAGCATTTCGTAGCATTGTTTCAATGTTGGTCAAACTCACGGCTCCGCCACCACCACCTCCTCCTCCTCTTCCACACGAGCATCAAAGTATCAAGATGGTGATCTCGCTTTGCTTCCACGTAGTCAATAACATTGACGTTCACAGCTTCACCATGATGAACTCACCTAGTATATGTGACCGACATCCCATACAAGTGTAGATGATTTTGCACACTTGACTGGGGTCTTGTAACTGAATTCATACAACTGCTACACGGAAGTAGCACATCTGATTTCGGACCACCGTGCTCAGCTCGATAAAGTTCATGAAGTTTTCAACCCCTCGACTTATGCAAATGGAGAATCTTGAGCAGAAGTTATCCAAGTCCTGTCCATCATTAGAAATACAAATTAGTTCTTCTACTAGATATTACAGGAAAAACATATATGCTTTTTATGAAGTTCGTAAAAATACCTAGGTCGATGTCTAAAGCTATGGCAAGATATTTGGATGAGCAGATCTAAGTAACGAAATATATGTAAAGCTAATTCAGCAAACAGATTTGACTGCTAAATTATGGCAGGCTGTTTCAGCAGTCAATGAGGCCGAGCACACAGCCATCGAACTATCGAAGGACATCGCAGCAACAAAGATCGAGTATAAAACGGTGTAGAGCTATTTCACCTAACAGATTGGCTACTAGACCATGGCAATCCACGTCACAATAAATATATGGCAAGATATTTTAGCAACTAATCGGCCTTGGCATGCCATCTCAGCCTAAGTATTGAGTGCGAAACGAGGCAAGGAAGCTTCTTAACCGCAGAGCATATTGACGATAAACTACTTCGGCAAACAAAGGAGATTACCGTCCTATCGCCTAACATTCAGCGCCACACCGACATGAACGAGGCCTCGGTCTAGAATGCGCGTACCGTGGGAGAAGCTGACCGTCGGCGTCTCCACCTAACGTTGCTGCGGTGGCGGCGCCTGACCGCCGTGGCGCCTCCACAAGAACGTAGCGAGGTGGCGGCGCGGCTAGAGGACTGACAGCCACGAGAGCTGCATCTTGTGGGAGCGAGAGGATCACCGTGTGTCCCCTAGACGAACCATGGCATGGACGTATCGGCTGGGAGGGCGGCTTAAGGAGCGAATGGAGTGGAGGGGGGACGGGGAGGGGGGTTTGGGAATATTTGGCGAAGGCGGTTGAATCGGATTTTGGGGGAATTTTTGTGTGTGGGGGAGGATTTTCGCGAGGTGGGCGGGGAGTTTGGCGCATGGTCGGTTTCTCCAAGTGCGGTCCACGTGTCGGTGAAGAGGCAAGTCGAAGCGCATTCCGTTTCACGTTAGCGTGTGCAGGACCAAGCGTGTGGGGTGCAATCTGTCTGACGCGGTGTGAAGTGCCGTGAGTGTACCGCCTTTTTTCCTTTTAAACTAGTAGGTGCTTCGCCCCCTCAAAAAAAATTTTGTTGCTTCGCGCGATCCATTGCTACTACTACTAGTAATCCGGTAATCCCGACTAAAATGGCGCGGCCGGGTTTTTTAGATTTGTCTCGGTTCAATAAAAAGCAGAGTCGGTGATGATGGTGTGCCTGTCATCCTCCAATATAGGCCGTCCAATCTATATCTAACGGATATGAAGGAAACTATGACAATTTACCCGCACTCCTCTCCACATTTTGCGTATAAGGCTTTCCCTCGTTCATCCTTTTCTCCCACAAGATCTTTGATCTTCCGTGCAACAACGACGGCATCTTGCTAGTACTCCCACAATATGTATATTATTGTGAAATTTCATATACACCAGCCGAGATTAATGCAAACACGGCAGATTTTCATTACATTTCCAACTTTTATAGGACAGAATAATAAAAGAAACCCGACCCTAAACCTATTCTACGGCGGCGAAGTGACCGACGCCGTCCCATCTCGCGATCTCTATATGCACGGGCGGGTTCAAGACCCGGTGAAGTGAAGGTGCGGTCTCCGGCGAGAAGAAGTAGAACAGGATACGGACCGGCCAGTTGGCACACCATGCCTGCCGCCTCCATGCCCTACTCATCCTCGGAGGCCCCTGGCCTCGGCGGTGCCGGGACGTTGACGGCGGCAAGTAGGACGTGGTGACCGTGCTCCGTCGTCGGCCGCCAACCACCACTTGCCATGCGGTCGCTGTCTGCATCCGGCTACGCCGCTATTAAGGCCGCGAGAGGCGACTTTTGAGCGAGGGCGACCGAGCTTCATCCCCTCAAGACAAGCTCTCCCACAGGCGTTCGCAGACTTGCGGTCATAGCGGATGTGGTGCGGTAGGAGGATGATGCGCTATGGTGTGGAGGTTAGCTAGGGCGTTGCCGCTTTAAGTAGCGCATTCCGGTGAGGCCAAGCCGTCCGGTAGCGCTATTAAGTCGCCGGAGTTGGTTCCTCGGCACCGAGCCTCTTAACGCAACGACCTCTGAATCTGGACGGCATGAATGCGGGCAGCTGGCGCTGGCTGGGAACGCACCGCGACGGCGTAGGGATGAGGGCTTTGGTGTGCCAGGGTAGTCAGCTACGGTCGTGGCAAGTTGGAGATGCCCTTTGCTCAAATGCGATCCCCGCATGTCATTGAAAAAGCAAAATGACCCGGCATGGTCTCGGGTCCAGAGGATCTGATTGGCGCTACACCACTCCAGCGGACGCGTTGGCGCCGATGCATCCTCGGCAGCCGGGTGTTGGGGTGTGTTTGGATTGTGGCCAAAGTACACCTTACCAAAATTTTGGTCATACCCAAAGATTGGTCTTTGTTTGGATGGTTGCCATTTTTGGCATGCCAATGAACTCTAGCCAACTCTAGTTCATTTTTCTTGCCAATGTCGGCCAAATCATGGGCAACCAATACCTCAACCAAAATTTTGGTCATGACCCAAAGATTGGTATTTGTTTGGATGGTTGCCATTTCTTTGGCATGCCAATGAACTCTAGCCAACTCTAGTTCATTTTTCTTGCCAATGTCGGCCAAATCATGGGCAACCAATACCTCAACCAAAATTTTGGTCATGACCCAAAGATTGGTCTTTGTTTGGATGGTTGCCATTTCTTTGGCATGCCAATGAACTCTAGCCAACTCTATTTCATTTTTCTTGCCAATGTCGGCCAAATCATGGGCAACCAATACCTCAACCAAACTTTTGGCTACCCAATGCTTTGATGGGGCAACCTTGGGCACAAACCAAACATCTTTTGTTGGTCGTGTTACACAGCACTTTTCTTGACACACCCTCGCACACCTGAAAACCGACCGTGTCTAGCGACGATATGAGTGTGTCGCTCACCGTGGTCGCTGCGTGTCAGAGCGGTCTGGAGCTCGCCCCATTGTTGGCCCCAACGACCCACATGAACGGGTTGTCGATGGCGAGGAGGTCGTGGGCCAGCCTCTCCATTGGACTAGTCTGCCACGTTGTCCCTCAAGGGTGTGCCCCACATGTCGGTTTCCTGTTTTCCGTCCCATATTGGCGTCGATTGCTCCACGTTCGCATTAGGGCCTTTCACTATGTAGGCCAAGCGAGACAACTTATTGTTTATTTGAGCCGTTCAAGTGTAATCATGTGGCGTTTGCTTATTTCTCATTCCTCTCCAACCCTCTTCTCCATCGATCATGTCGCACTCTACTCGAGTCCATCCTCCCGCATGCCTCACTTGAACATTCCACGAGTATCATTCGCATGTACCCACCCTAGTCCTCTTTCAATAGATCTCCGGACCCGAGATGAAATCGAGAGGGAACGTAGTGGGGCCACGTGATTCCTAAGGCGGATTCAAAATTTTGAACCGTGATCATAGCATCCATAAATCATATATAAAGGGTATTCAATGTTCGTTTCATTTTTGAACGCATTACAATATACTCCCTCCTATCCTTTCTACTTTACATATAAGTTTTATGTGTAGTCAAAGTATCTCTTCTATGATCAAAAGGTATGAACATTCAACAACGCCCAATCAATATTGTTAGATTAAATCGTACTCCTAGATTTGTACTCGAGATGGTTTCCAATTTGACTATTGACAAGATTAATAGTACATGAGATGTATAATGTGAAAATTATATCATTGGAAACTTCTTTCACATAAAAAATTGACCGTATGCTTTGTGTAAGTTGCATGTCATATATTATTACTCTAACATTTTGTCAAAGTTAGCCTCGAAAAACGCATTAGACCTTGTATGCTTTGTGTAAGTTGCATGTCATATATAATTACTCTAACATTTGTGTAAGTTGCATGTCATATATTATTACTCTAACATTTGGTCAAAGTAGTATAGTGGAAGTGGATCCTTCCGACGTTAGGTATCCCTGCCTTACCCTCCCTTTCCGGTCACTTCACCGCGACCCCATGCTTGCTAGGCCCCGTGTATGTCGCTTACTCAATGGGTTCGACCCGCGTCAGGATCCTCATCCGTAGTATACTCCCTCGATTTTATTTACTCCGCATAACACGGAGGGAGTGGTGGTATAATAAATGACGCTGGCGGGGAGGGAGGGACATCGGTTTGTTCTCAACTCGCGGTCCCTGGCGAAGCGAAAACGCCAAGACGGCGCGTTCCATTCTGAAAGGAGCGACGGAGGGTTCACCGTGCGGGCTGCAACGCGAACGCGACAAGAGCGATGTACAGTCAAAACCGATTGACCGGTCGTCACGGAACCACAATTCACACGGAACCTTTGCTGCCGGCCTCGCCAGCTACTGCCCTAAAACCACACCAAATCTCCAGCCCATTCCCCACCTTCGATCCCCTAGCCCACATCAAGCGTCCCTAGTTCGCCGGAAAGCCATGGTGCGCCGCAAGATAAACACCACAAGATGCGGCGGCGAGCGCCGCGCAAAAAATCACGGCGGCGGTCGGCGCCTACGACCTCCGCTCCTAAGCTTCGCTGCGGCGGGCCAATCTCGAAGTTCTGCGGAGCCAAGCTACGAGGAGGAGGAAGCCGATCCAATGTTCATCGCGGAGGTCGCGGCGCGAAGGCCCCGATGGGTATGAGGCGATGGACGCCGACTTCGCGGTGCCGTCCGGAAGTCCCCATGGTGCGAGGCGGACCAGCGGTTCAACATGGCGATACTAAGGAGGACCGGGATGCGGAGGCTCCAACTCGACGCCAGAAGCGCGGCAGCATGCCGCTGCCATCGAGGCTCTCCCCGCAGCGGAACCGGATGTCGTGGATGTGAACCGGGCGGCGGAGGCTCAACTTGAGGCGGAGCGGCGGATGCCGCCAAGCCATCGAGGCCCTCCCGCAGCGGAACCGGACTTCACAGACATGAACCGGGCGGCAGAGGCTCGACTGACGCAGAGCGCCGCCGGATGCCGCTCTCATCGACGCCCTCCTGCAGCGGAATCGGACGCCCCAGACTTGAACCGGATGGCGGAGGCTCGACTCGACGCTGGAGCCTTGCGGATGTCAGCCGCCATCGAGGCCCTCCTACAAGCGGAACCGGACGTCCTCGACTTGAACTGGGCTGTGCTCTCGTCCGTGCTGAGCGCCGCGACGCTTGCGCTTGAACGAGTAGCCGGAGGCCGAGGACAACCACGGTGCGGAGACACACGTCGGCAAGCGCCGGCT
Source organism: Aegilops bicornis (assembly GCA_021605145.1). NCBI lineage: Eukaryota > Viridiplantae > Streptophyta > Magnoliopsida > Poales > Poaceae > Aegilops > Aegilops bicornis. The sequence goes on along the minus strand of JAHIAL010000026.1, from coordinate 3,064,685 downwards.
GAGTTCGCACTGGCAGCCAAAAGACGACGAGGCCGTCTCTTTACCGCGTAGCGATGATAGTTTTTCTTTATGTTGTTGTTTTTATGGATCTTTTGCTGTGTAAAAACATACTGCATTATATTTGTTATGCAAGTCGATTGACTTGGGTCGATCCTACCATTTCAAAGTAAGTTGGATGAATATCCCACGCCTCCTAACCCTTCTTTCCTTCTTCCTCACCTCTTCTTCTTCCCCAACAGACCAATCGCGACCGGGCCGTACGGATACTCCCCAACATGCTGTTGGATAAACATACTCTATGAACGAAAATTATGTGTCAGTGATAGGATGGCTGAGTTTGGTTTGTTCACATGCGACAGCACGTGTCAGTGAGGGTGCATTCCCTTGGTTGGGTTTGCGGCATGCAGGAGCGACTGTGTGAGGGTGCGGTGCGACCGCGGCATGCAGGAGCGACCGTGTGAGGGTGCGGTGCGACCCATGACGGCCGTCGCAAGTGTACCTCCTTCTCATTTTGAAAACTTTAGGCAAGCTTGGCAAAACTGTGTGGCGAAGTTTGGCAATGCAAGGCCTAGACCCAAAGCAGGGATAAGTAAATGCGTGCATTACTAGGAGTACTAGTGTTAAAAAGAAAGCGGGGTTTTCCTTCGCGGGATTTAATCGATACAACTCCTCGTTTCTCGTGTCAATTAATGCGTATTTTTTTCTCTAAAGACCAAAGAGCTAAACATCTCTCTCCTCAACGCTTGATATATGCATCGCCATGCAAACGAACCTTCTCACTTCGCATGCATGCAGGGGATATTAATGTCCTTGGTTGCTAACCCCATCAATTTTGCCTCGATTAGTGTTAGTGGCCCTTTGAAATTGTAATTTTGATAATATTGGCCTTGTGCACAAAAAAAAATGGAGGTAGTAACTATATTTGACTTCCTTCCCATTGCGGTGGCGTCGATGATTTTTTTGTGGTTTGGCGAAGTGCATCTGACGGAGAACACCATTGAGGGAGACCACGGTAAGTCGTTCATAAGTCTGCTTTGCCAAGCCGAGACAACCGCCTTATTTGCATCCGAAGTCCTTTACTAGTACTACTACTAGGAGTACTAGTGCGGTGAGATGGTTTCTCGAAGAAGACGATGGAGAAGCGGTCGTGAAGAGTGAAATGATGGTTGCTTCGTCAGTGCTTTGTGATTTGGCGCCTCCTTTGCTTTGAGATTTGTGATAGAAGGGACAATGGAGTAGACTACATGCTCTATCTTCGCATTACATACCGCCCAAGCATGGGAGAAAGAGGAGAGACGTTGCATTTTCTATTCCTTCAATCAATCAATCAATCAGGGAGCTTCGGTTCCATCTTTTTGGCTTTGGCAACACCGTCCACAATGCTTCCCACGATGCCAAAAGCTATTTTCACATTTGGCTACACATTGCGGATGCCCTTAACCATACCACTTGGTTTTGCTCCTGTGTGCTATCTATACAAATCTCAATTATATTGATCTAAAAAATTATAGAATCAAGATTAGTAAAAGGAGGTGATTTTGCGCTACGGATGGCGGTTTGCTAACATGCGGTCCCACGTGTCAGTGCTTTACCAAGCCGATCTGCGTCCCACATGAGGTAGAACAACGGCGGAAGCAACACGTTGTTAAGTTGAAGAAGATGAGGGAGAAGCGGATTCAGCAACGAATGAAATGATGGTTGCTTCGTCCCTCCAACTTCTTTTTAGCATTATTACCCGTCCCTCCAACTTAATCTGGAAAGGTGCAGCTTTTGATTTGACGCCTCATTGCTCATTACTACGCCGGCGCCATGGTAGGGTGCTTCACCCGCGCTGCTCATCAGACCTTATTGTATGGCACGTGGACGGTAGCTTGATGTCCCACATGTCGGTGAAAGGGACTAGATGATTTATGAAAGTGAGCGCTCCACTCTTGACGGAGGAGTAGGCGACCTGACTGACCCAGTTGAACTGCATCACTTGTACTGTATAGTACTATAGTTTTTTGTTTCATACGATCCATCGATACAAACACGATTAACAGGGAAGGCGGGATTTTTCCCATGGGTAGATAATCTTGGCCATACATTTCAAAGGCAATTTTAATGTATGCAAACCGAATAATTATAAGTAAAAATATGATATCTAGTAAAACTAAAAACACATATGATTTATTGTGTAAGAGTGTAGTAGTAGTGCTGTATTGCATAGTTGTTAGATGTAACATGCGAGAACGTGTAGAGATGTAGTTTTGGAGGGCCTAAAGAGAGAAAACCGTAATACGGTCACCGCACTTCAAAATAAGCTGATTACGGTCACTATATACGTTTTGCGGTGATTATCCTGGTCACTTGCTCACGCTCAAAGCATCGGATTGCACTCGTTGACCGACCAAATAGTCTGCGTGGCGCCATGTTGACTAGTTAAATTGACCCACGCACCTTGTGGGTCCCACTGTCGGATCGCATAGGGAAAAGGTCGGATAAACACAAATTTACTTGGTAGCGACAAGGCTCCAACCCGTGCGGAGAATCACTGGTTGTGTATGTATGCATCGGGGCACGATGTGTGCGCATGCGTGTAGGTTGAGCACTTGAGCGTGAGTGTGTGTTGGTCGTGTCTTTGTCTTGGTGTGTGCACGCATGCGTGCGTGTGTGTGTGAGTGTTGCGTGCGTGCGTGGTTGCGTGTTATGCGTGTGAGTGTTGCGTGCAAATGCGTGGGTGCATGTGTTTGTGTGAGTGTTGCGTGGATGCAGTTCGTGTGCATGCGTGCGTGTGTGTATGATCACCACACCAGCTCATGTGTGTTAAAATGCAGGCGGCTCAAGATACCAATACAAAGGCCACCTTGTCCACTGTGTGCTCATGGGTCATGACTTCAAACCACCGTCAAAACATTTTATTGTCGTTTGTTTTCATTCTTACTAGCAAGATGCCCGTCGTATGTTGCACGTAACATCAAGATGCATTTGTATGACTTGTTTATCTTGTAGAGAGAAAAGGATGAACGAGGAAGGCCTTATTTGCAAATGTGGAGAGGTGTGTGGGTACCTTTTTGCAAAATTGCCATAGTTTCTTTCCTATCAAATCGAGATATAAATCGTCGGACGGCCTATATTGCAGGATGGCGGGCACACCATCATCACCAACTCTGTTTTTTATAAGAGTGTATTTTATGTATTTTATAAGAGTGTAGATGTAGAGTAGATACAAGTCGACAGGTGGGCACGATGGTAGTGAGATAATGTGATGCAACACTAGAGGTGCCACGTGGAGCGTTTATCTGGTCAACTAGTCATGTGTTGAGCAAATACAGAGTTGTACGGTGATCCCGTGACTATATAATAACCACTAAGCGTAAGCGGTGACCGTAATGAGTGGATTATGAAGTCCAATGTATGTATCATGCTTTTCGCTTCAAATACAATGATCCTCATTGCATATATCGCTTGAGAGAAAAGATGAAACACGCGTGAATTTTACGGGGCTTACTTTTAGAGGACACGGAGATAGTTTTGTGTGCATACGTGAAAGGGGCGTGCTGGGGGTGTATCACGATGGAGAAGAGAGATGCTCTTCGTGTCTCTTTATTATGAATAACTTTGTATATAATATAAAAATAAACACAGTCACAGGTTGGAATAAATATCATTGTGGGCACAAATCTATGCAAATTAGCGTTCGTACTCCTCAATATAACTATGTAATGTTGTATATATGCGAAACTCTAAAATAATTTTTGGCCACACTTTATTCAAAAAGGAATGTTGTATCTTGAAATAAACGTGAAGAGAGGGCTCTTTAGATCAATAGAATGCGTGATGTAACATGTGTGAATGTGTAGTTGATGTATTTGGCGGGGCCTAGAGAGGTATGTGTGTGTATTACGATTCGAGAGAGAGGCATGGATAGAGGGGCGACGGGGCGTGGGAGAGATAGCACGAGAAGTGAGAGTGGTCTAGAGAGAGAAGCGAATATGACGTCACGACAAGAGATTCCATTCCCTTGAGTGTGTATATGCAAGGGGAGGGAATAGAGGCACCAGGAGAAATTTTACGTGTGTGTGGTGTTTGTGTTGGTATGTGTGGGTGTGAGAAGATAATGAGGCGTGGGGGGCAGAGGGTGTGTCACCGCGTGAGGTCCCGTGGGTCGAGGTGAGGCCCTTCATTCAAGTTCCGTCCTGCACCACATTGGTCGGCCCATGACACATTTAGGAAGACCCATGGATGACTAGTCGTACAAGACAAAGATAGCAGAATTGTGAAGGACTCTGTCTCCACTGACAAAGCCGTCTAGGATTTGCAACCCTAGGTTCTCGGACTAAGGTAACCCCTTTATCTCTGCTATTACTATTCATCCAACCTAACTTTAAGGGGCATCCTACAGAATGCTCTGCTAGAATCATACTAAATCGATTAGGAAGATAGGTGTGAGACAATGCGTGAGAGACAAAGGCGTAAAGATAATGTGTGTACATGAGACACGTGAGGCAGGTCCATGTATATAGAAAGGGTCGATGAGGATTGTGCGTGTGTATGTTTGCGAGAGAGGAAGAGTGCTTGTGATAAAGGTTAGTGAAAACAGTTGTAAATGGTTACGAGAGGGAGGAGGGTTATATCTAGAGCATGTGTGCGAGAAAGACACCTCAGGAGAGAGTGTTTGAGCATGTGTGAGAGACCACCGATGGAGAGTGAAACTACACGTAAAAGACTGCTCTACCCATTGATTAAAGATATAAATTGTATCCAAATATTAGGATGGGATCATGATATTTGCAATTCGCATAAGGAGCGAACATTGATCCATCAGACATCTGGATTCTATCGAATTTGAGCATGTCTATGTTATTATTCGACACAATTGATCCACATAGTTAGTATTTTGAACTCCAGACAATGCATCGCTTTAGCAATCGAATATAAACGTGAGTATAGTTCATGTTGTGTGTATAAAGCACATTATACATATGAAAGTTACACAATGGACATTATAAATAGCTACATATGAACTAGCATACATTTGAATTCAACTTAAGGTGGTTTAAAAAATCGAATTCAACATGAAGTCCATTCAATTATTTGAATTTGATATCATGGCATTGTAAACCATACCTAAATTATGGGGCACCAATCTTTTGCTCTGATTTTGTACATAATAGCATATGTAGTCGTGGTACAAAATAGATTCAAATTTAGCTCCTCCATTCCAAAATAATCGTAGTTATAGGATTTTCAAGTGTCAAAATTTCAAAAGAAGCGGATAATTTAATGAGGTTTTCAAACATACAAGGTCAAATATAACGTTGTCTATTTAGGTCAATCCTCATAGTTCAAGAGTACTCTAAGCGTGAATGCTTGTGTTTCAAAATTTCAACGAAGCGCCAAAAAGAGCATCTACTACTTGAAACCACGTGAGACCAATGTTTGGTAGTACAAGGAAATTACTTTTCTAATAACTCCGACCCGTGAAACCCACTGGCTGGACGTCAAAGGTCTAAACCGAGGTAGGTTTGTAGCTTCATCTGGGCCACGCGAAACCGCCTCGAAAAACATTCATACACAATGGCCGCTTAAGCACACATGCGTGGCCGAAATTGCTCCCTACCACTATTTGGGGATACACAGGATTACCATCCTACCCCGACCCTTGATGGGTCCCAAATTTAAGAGGGGGGGAAAGTTTCTACTTTCCCCAAATTTCAAACAAGCGCGTCCCATCTTCTGTTCAAAAAAGCCAAAAACAAGTGCGTCCCAGACCAAAACATGGTGCCCCCCACCCGTCCGATTCCCCATTCGTACTCCGTGGGCGCCAAAACTACCTCTCCACCCGCCCTTGAAACCCAAGGCGTCCTCCGTCCCCACCCCATCCCACCCATCAACCGCCGCCCTCCTCCATCAACATGGGAGCCGATACCCGGCGTCAAGCTGCCCACAGCAACCTCAACATAACGCCCTCCACGGCTAGTAGTTGAAGCCGAGGCCGAGCCATCCGTGCAGGCAGTTCAACCATGTCGTCCTGCGCCTCCACCTGCTGCCGGTCCAACCGCCACCCTCCACCGCACCGGAGCTGTTCACCGCTACTCCGCCCTTCGCCGCCTCGGATCTGCTTCCCCTCGCCGACATTCGCCAACCTGATCGACAATTTGGCCATGGGGTTCGTCCAAGCTCGCACCCTTCCGAACATCGGTTTCCCGGTAAAAACAAAAGAAGATCGGCGCGACATGTGGAGGTGACCACACGACAACCGAAGAAGGTAATCCTCTTCCTTATTCGTGCAAATCTTACGTCTCTGCTTGCACGGTATTCATCCCACGAAGACACTAGTTGACCGCTTCTTCTTGATACTAGATGTTCCTAGTAACTTCGTGATGCACAAGGTTTCTCCTCATATACTATTTCACCTTAGCTAGAGGTCCGTCGCCCCTGAATTTCAATTTCTGGCAGTTGATTCCCAATTAGGAAGCATTCCCGGTGTAACGCGCTAGCAAATACGACTATTACGCCCGGGGAAGCAGCGCCTGGTGTTTATCTTAGGGCGTGAGCGGCCTAGAGTTCTTGGGCGCCTGATCCGGAGGTCGGCCGGGATTAAAGGGATGGCCTGGGGCGCTGCCAAGCACGGCGGTGGTGTGAGGTCGATGGGAGGCGGGCAGCGGAGGGGGTCTAGGCCGGTGGTCGCTGTTCGAGAAAGATCGCCAGATGGATCAAGGGAGGTAGATTTAAGGCCATCTGCCCGTTCCTTATAGATCGGACGGTTCATAAAAAAATTGATGACCTATTTATTTTTAGTCATTGTTATCTTGATAGGACCACATGTGGTGGTGTCTTGGAGGAGTACCTCATTTCCTGTGCTCATATATTACAAAATCATACCTAAGTAGAATCTAATTTTGTTTGCCATGCAATATTGTAAAAGCTATCATATGTCTCCTATCATTTATTTTTCAGCCACACCTATACGCAACTTTTACAAGGCACTACTTCGCACACACTTCACCCATACTCTCACTATTGTGTTTTTATGCAAGGGTATTTCAGACCCTGCCTTCACAGAAGTAGGAAAGAGAAGAGAGAAGTCGCTCCAGCGTGGTACGCGGCTAGGCCAGACACGTTTCAAGACTTTAAATGGTGTAGTGTCAGTAGATGGAGACGGGGAACGTAGCTCTGGAGTTCATGATCTCGCTCGCCGTGAACCACCATCCCAGGTGATTGCTTTAACTTCACGGTGTCATATGTGGTTGCATGTTGCATATGGTGTCTAGCTTGTATTCGAAAGGCCGAAGTCAGTCTTTATCAATATAAGGAAAGATATTTTTTTTACATGAACCACCATCCGGGAGCTGCACCAGAAGACAAATAGCTAGTCGGGGCCTTTGGCCGAGCCGATGACAAGCCCGGCAAAGATAGGCATCACACGGAAGCCAACTAAAAAGATGCGATGGTGGCGAGCAGCCCGCCTCCACCAGTGCTCTCGGGTCCTAGATGATCATGCTCACCACTCCAGCCCGGATGTCTAGCTTGTGTTGCTTCCAATTTTGTTAAATTGCATCCTTAGCTTACACATTATACCTTTGAATATGACATGCCTTTACATTTTTTGGTACATACTAGTACATCGTGTATTAACCATGTTCTTACATCAAACTAATGTTCTTGTGTATCCCTCATCAATCACTTATGACGAGGCGCAGGCAAGGGGACTACTCATTTAAAGAATGCAGTCGACCTCCGACATGATTCTCAAGAAATGTAAATGCTAGATGAAGATAGTGAGCGTAGCTACGTAGTTGATTCTGACATTTCCCCTACACTAGCATCGCAGTGCTTGCTCTAACTTAGCAGCGTGATATGTGGTTGCATGTTGCATATGGTTTTTAGATTGTAATTCTTCCAATCTGGTTAAACTGCATGTGCTAGTCTGCTTAGCTTATAGTACATTATACCACACATTAATGTGACATGTCTTCCTGTATTTAGTACATAGTACATACATCTATTAAGCATGTCCTTACATAAAACTATTGTTTTTTTGTATCCCGCATCAATCAATATGACAAGACACCTTTAGTATATGCAGTGCGATATTAGTTGCATCTTTCATATGATTTATAGCATGCCGCTTCTAATGTGTTGAAAGTCCATTTATGATGGGACCCATTTACCTTGGTAGAGTCATATGGGTTGCATCTTTCCAGGGGTGTCTAGCTTTCATTGCTTCTTATTTCTTTGGAATGGTTCCTGCTTAGTTTACACAAACAGTTGTGAACATGCCATGTCGTCCTGTTTTTCGTGCATATATTCCATCCACGGTATCATGTGTTTGCCTTTACATCAAAGTAGTGATTGTCTCAGATCATGCATGAATGAGTTACGAAGAGAGAATTTTATTGCTTTTTCTTGTCGGTTTTACTTGACAATTCAAAATCAATAAAGCGGAAGGAAGTTAGCAAGGCAGCGGATAAAGGTGCTCCTTCGAACGGAGGGCCTCTGATTTCTACTCCTCCACACCCCAAGATGATTTCCAAGACAACACATGCATAGACACTCAAGAAAGCTGTGTTTATGATGAGCATGTCTCCCCTAGTGCGGCATCACTTTGGTGCTCCCTCTAACTTGGCACTATTATATGTGGTTGCATGTTATGTGTGATGTCTAGCTTGTATTGCTTCTAATTTTGTTGAATTCCATGCTTACTTTACATTATACTTGAATAAGACACGTGTTCTGTTTCTAGAACATACAATATCTGCCTATCACACCATGTTCTTACATCAAATTACTACTTGTTGTGTAACTGCAACAATCACTTACCATAAGACACGTTTGACTTGAGAGTGTGATATAGGTTACATCTCACATTCTTTTCTAGCTTGTACTACTAATTTGTTGAAATGGCACTTATGAGAGACAATTTTAACTTGGTAGAGTGATATTCGTTGCATCTTTCATATGGTGTCTAGCTTTCATTGCTTCTAATTTGTTGAAATGCCTTCTCCTTAGTTTACACATCATAAGCTGTGAATATGCAATGCTGTGAATATGCAATGGCACTAATGACGAGAGACCTCTAACATGGTAGTGTGATGTTGTTTGCATCTTGCATATGATTTATTTCTTATCTTGCTTCACATTTGTTTAAACGCCATTTATGATCAGACACTGTTAACTTGGCAGAGCTATATTTGTAGCATCTTTCATATGGTGTCTACCTTCCATTGCATTGCTTCTAATTTGGTGAAATGTCTTCTTCTTAGTTTACACAACATATTTCTGGTTATCTTTTCCGTCCTGTTTTTCATACATATTACATCCTCCTATCATGTGGTTGTCTAACATCAAAGTTCAGTTAAATGCATCACACATCAATTTGTTACGAAGAACTAAATTGTTATTCGTTTTCTTGTCCGCTTGACTTAACATGGCACGAGAGAAAGCGAAGAAACACTGAGAATGGCGGTGGAATAAGAAGCGGATGAATCCTGCAGATTCTGCATCTTGATGGTGCAATAGAAGGTCAAAGTCCAATGAGAAAATTCTACAAACACGGCATCCCATGCTACACGAGCTGCAAAAAAGCCAAGCGAAACAAATAGCTGCCACCAAAAAGCAGAGACAACCCTAGTTCTTGCAACACCTACCACAGTACTACCAAATTTGCCACGACATACTCTGCAGGCCAAGCGAAACTAGCGAAGACGTTCCCAAGCTCCCTTGCCACGACACTACTTCCCAAGCACTCTTGACACAAGGCGAGTTGGCAATATCGGATGAACCTTGTGAGCTTCAACAGCAAGAAGGTAGTTCTTTGGAGTCAAATTCTGATTCCATGCTTCTTTATATGTAGTCTCACAGTTTGATGTACACTAACACTTCCTAGGTTCGTTGTTGGACTAGCACCTAGGCGCAGAGGAAACAAACATCGGGGATAATGCTCGATAGGTTAACTAAATCTAGAGGAGGAAGAATGGAGATCTGTTTTTGAGGCAGGTTTAAAAAGGCCACGTGATGCTGCTGACGAGTCGATAAGAGATTAGTATCATAGGCAGCGGTTGCCGTTAGGTGTCATGTACGTATCCTCCCAACATGGATTGATGACAGAATGACAAAGACAAAACCAGTTCAACACCTTCCTCGACCATTTATCTGTAAGTATGGTTATGTATGGAAACTAGTAATATCGTCTTGCTCTGTCCCATACTTTCTAGGTTCTTGATAATGAGACTCCCATAATTTTCAGCAGATGAGGTTCAAGTTGGATAGCCAAGATGATGCAACGGGACAAGCTTGCACCCATGTTTTCAAGTCTGCTTTCTGCCAAAGATCGGTATAACTTGAGGAAAACTCACTTTGAAGGCAAGGCTAACAGTGAACTTTCCCAAACATCTCCGATGGAAAATATATTGGATGAAGGCTGGAGGGGCCTTGTTAAACCTTTGGTACGATCCGAAGTATCGTGTACATTATATATATGTGATCGGATCACATGTTGAAGTCCTATTTACGCATGTGTCACACAAATCTATCTTCTTGTAGGTGAACTGTTCAAAGAACAAGGCCAACTGCATACAAAGTGAAATTCAACAGGAACTGACGGGATCTCGTAGCTATATTGCACACTGCGAGGCTCTTGTAATTAGCTGCTGTTTCACTCTTTCGCTGTACCATATTATCAAATCTATATTGACTTGTTCGAAAGGAAGAGGAAAGCCCGCAAGGACCAAAAAGTACCTGCACCAAATGTTGTGGAAATCTTCAAGGACTGTCACACCAGCAAGAAGAAGGGCATGACTACACCAGTCAAAGCCGCTGTTGTAAGTCCTTAATCCTCATGCCTTTTAACTAGTAGTTACTCTGACTTGTGCCGTGAACTTCATGGTTTGCAGCCAATGTCTATTACTCTTTTCAATTTTATACACAATTGTCTTAAGCGTATCATTGCACCTTACAAGGTTTAAAGAGAGGAGTGATGTTCCTTTGATCTTGACCCGTAATCTAGTTCCGTGCTCGACTTGCCCACACAACATTACAATTGCACTGTTTATGCATTCTCGGTTGTTTTGTGATATGAATGATGTCATACTATGCTTACCGTATTATAAACTTAGTCTCTTTATCCTTAGCCCTCAATACAATGTGAAGAAATAGACAATACATTAGCGATGGTACATGGTCATATGTTTGGTACTGGTTTTATTATGTACTTTGCAACAAAATACAACTAATATTTTACATGGGTTCACGAGAATAAGTTACGTATATAGACCAAAGCTATTTTGTTTGGTTTTGTTGCCTCCTTAATATCTTACGTTACGGTACTACTAATGTAAAACATCAACTTTTCAACGAGCTATGGAAAAATGGTGGAACCGCCACCTTACGAAGGTGGCGAGGCAACTATAACCGCAATGTCGGCTCTTCTTTGAAGTGGGTCGATGCACTGTCCACTAACGATTGCCAAAAAGCACGTTCTGCGTATCTTGGGTTGGTTGTTAAGGCAATATCGTCAAAGCGCCTCATGATCAAGATATGCAAGCTCAAAGCAATGTTGTATATGCGCTCCGGACACAAGTCCATTCCTAACGTAGGCCCTTTGTGAAACAAGGAGAAACATTGCTCAATGTCGTCAAGATATGCATGGTTTTGAAACCGGACTATCGGACATTTGCTATGTTGTTCGTGAGCCTAGGGAAATGAAGGCGACGCGGTTATGGTGCTCCATCGGGACAATCTTGCATGAAAGCATGTAACAGTCGGTCAAATGAACTAAGCTTACGAACTTACGGTGGTACATTTATCTGCCTAGAATGTTAAGTTTTATGCCAACCTTCCTTTTGTTATATAGTTGTACTTTGTTTTGGTGCGATACAAAATTTATTCTTAACGTGCAGCCACCGGTTGAAGAAAACAACAAGCCATTTTTGTATAGTGTAGGGTGTTCCCTATATTTGCACTGGTGGCGATCTTTGATGCCGAGTGGATGTAATCTGTGCAATCGCCTTAATAGCCTAGCGTTAGTTTCGGCCTTATTTATTTTACGGTCTTCTTTTTTCCCACGGTTTGCTAGTGGCCACAACTACCATGGGCCATATACGGGCCGTGGGATCCATGGGTCTCCCTACGGGCCGTCGATAAATGGGCCTATAATCGGTGGGCCTCGGGCGTCGATAAATGGGCTATGTCCGGTGGGCCTCGGGCCGTCGGATAAATGGGTCTACATGGGCCGTAATCAGGCGTGGTGGTATCGGCCCAAGACGTGATAACGGGCCGTTAACAGGCCATAGGACTGCAAAGGCTTAATTATGTCACAGGCATAATGGGTCGTTAATGGGCCAGAATATAGGACGGGCTGTAAATGGTGCAACGGGTTAATAGGCTAGAAACGAGCCGACTCTTGCCATGGGCCGAGTTTGGCCCAATAGGGTAACAGGCCAGTAACGGGCCGACTCTTGCCATGGGCGAATTTGGCCCATTTGGCGGCTATGCGATGTGGCCGACTCTTGCCATGGGCTGAATTTGGCCCATTAGGGGAACAGCAAGAACGGGCTGGGCGGAATGTCGAGGGCGAAAAGGAGCCCAAGAACGTATGGGCCGTCAATAGGCCGAAAGCTAACATCAGTGGAAGCGGCCCATGTAAATCACGGGCCGTTAACGGGTACAAAGAAAATTACTGTTCATTATGGGCTAGAGTCACCGTGGGCCTGTAAAGGGCCGAAAGATATGAAGGCCTCATATGGGCCGAAAGACGTCATGGGCCATAGATGGGCCGAAAGTGAAATGGCCTGGTGTTATATTCAACGGCCCACATGACATTATGGGGCTGATTTCCTTTAGGGCCTAACGGGCCGTGAGTTAACAGACGCATAAAATGGGCTATTGCGAAGAGGCCGTTAACGAGGCTTCTCATGGGCCGACCCGTTAACTTTGACCAAGTCAAGCGGGCGGCTTTGTAAGCTAAATGGGCCGATGGTGGGCAGCGACGCGTGTTGACATATCATAGGCGCCTATCTCGACCCAGCGACGAGGCCGACCGTGTTTCGTCCGGCCAATAAGAATTTTACACGTGGAAATTTCCCATTGAGTCGGCTAGCATTAACGGGTTATCGGATCCAAAAACCCGACCCGATGGCTTAACTATGACGTTAGTTATGGTGAATGCCACGTGTCGGTCACCCTTGAATAAAGCATACGTGGCGCATGATTTATCGTCATGGAAGTGGACACTTCCGTGATGATAATTTTAAAATGTCATGGAACACTTCTCTGACGACACGGTATGACTATCTTGATTACATCATAAATTTTTCATGGATGTACATGCATGACAAAAAACGCGACCTACTGTGACAAACACGTATCATCACGGAAGTGTATTTTTTTTGTAGTGTATGGTGGCTGTTTTGAGGAAGATATAAGGAGGTTTATGTGTGATAGAGCGTATCATATCACGGGGGTTGGATGCACCGGCGAAGTTTTCACCAACTCTCAAGGTGAGAAAGGGCAATGCAGGCTACCGAAGAGGCTAGCAATGATGGAAAGGAGAGAGTGCGTATAATCCATGGACCCAACATTAGTCATAAAGAACTCACATACTTATAGCAAAAATCTACAAGTCATCAAAAACCAAGCATTACGCGCATGCTCCTAGGGGGATAGATTGGTAGGAAAAGACCATCGCTCATCCCCGACCGAGACTCATAAGGATGACAATCAAAGAACACCTCATGTTTCAAATTTTTTGCACAACGGTTACCATACGTGCATGCTACGGGACTTGAAAACTTCAACAAAAGTATTTCTCAAATTCACAATTAATCCACTAGCACAACTCTAATATTACCATCTTCATATCTCAAAACAATCATCAAGTATCAAACTTCTCATAGTATTCAATGCACTCTATATGGAAATTTTTATTATACCCATCTTGGATGCCTATCATATTAGGACTAGTTTCATAACCAAAGCAAATTACCATGCTGTTTAGGAATCTCAAAATAATATAAGTGAAGCACGAGAGTTCATCTATTTCTTCAAAATAAAACCACCATCGTGCTCTAAAAGGATATAAGTGAAGCAATAGAGCAAATGACAAACTACTCTGAAAGATATAAGTGAAGATCAATGAGTAGTCGAATAATTATGGAACTATGTGAAGACTCTCTAACATTTAAGAATTTCAGATCTTGGTATATTATTCAAACAGCAAGCAAAACAAAAGAAAATAAAATGACGCTCCAAGCAAAACACATATCATGTGGTGAATAAAAATATAGCTCCAAGTAAAGCTACTGATGAACGAAGACGAAAGAGGGGATGCCTTCCGGGGCATCCCCAAGCTTAGGCTCTTGGTTTTACTTGAATATTACCTTGGGGTGCCTTGGGAATCCCCAAGATTAGGCTCTTGCCACTCCTTATTCCATAGTTCATCGAATCATTACCCAAAACTTGAAAACTTCACAACACAAAACTCAACAGAAAACTCATAAGCTCCATTAGTATAAGAAAATAAATCACCACTTAGGTACTGTTGTGACCTCATTCTAAATTCATATTGGTTTACTATCTACTGTATTCCAACTTCTCTATGGTTCTTACCATCTGATACAACTCATAGATTCGTCAAAATAAGCAAACAACACAATGAAAACAGAATCTGTCAAAAACAGAACACTGAAGTAATCTGTATCAACCGTATACTTCTGGAACTCCAAAAATTCTGAAATAAATTTTTGGACGTGAGGAATTTATCTATTGATCATCTGCAAAAAGAATCAACTTAAAAGCACTCTCCAGTAAAAATGGCAGCTAATCTCGTGAGCGCTAAAGTTTCTGTTTTTTACAGCGTGATCACAAAGACTTCACCCAAGTCTTCCCAAAGGTTCTACTTGGCACAAACACTAATTAAAACATAAAACCACATATAAACAGAGGCTACATGAATTATTTATTACTAAACAGGAACAAAAATAAAATTTGGTTGCCTCCCAACAAGCGCTAACGTTTAACGCCCCTAGCTAGGCATGATGATTTCAATGATGCTCACATAAAAGATAAGAATTGAAACATAAAGAGAGCATCATGAAGAATATGACTAGCACATTTAAGTCTAACCCACTTCCCTATGCATAGGGATTTTGTGAGCAAACAATTTATGGGAACAAGAATCAACTAGCATAGGAAAGCAAACAAGTATAACTTCAAGATTTTAAGCACATAGAGAGGAAACTTGATATTATTGCAATTCCTACAAGCATATATTCCTCCCTCATAATAATTTTCAGTAGCATTATGAATGAATTCAACAATATAACCGTCACATAAAGCATTCTTTTCATGATCTACAAGCATAGAATTTTTATTACTCTCAACATAAGCAAATTTCTTCTCATGAATAGTAGTGGGAGCAATCTCAACAAAATAACTATCATGTGAGGCATAATCCAATTGAAAATTAAAATCATGATGACAAGTTTCATGGTTATCATTATTCTTTAGAGCATACATGTCATCACAATAATCATCATAGATAGCAACTTTGTTCTCATAATCAATTGGAACCTCTCCCGAAATAGTGGTTTCATCACTAAATAAAGTCATGACCTCTCCAAATCCACTGTCATAATTATCACAATAAGATTAAACACCCTCCAAAATAGTGGGATCATTACTTCCTAAAGTTGACACTCTTCCAAACCCACTTTCATCAATATAATCATCATAAATAGGAGGCATGCTTTCATCATAATATATATTATCATCAAAACTTGGGGGACAAAAAATATCATCTTCGTCAAACATAGCATCCCCAAGCTTGTGGCTTTGCAAATCATTACCATCAAGGATATTCAAGGAATTCATACTAACAACATTCCAATCATGCTCATCATTCAAATATTTTATGCCAAGCATTCTATGTAATTCTTCTTCTAGTACTTGAGCACAATTTTCCTTCCCATCATTTTCACGAAAGACATTAAAAAGATGAAGCATATGAGGCACCCTTAATTCCAATTTTTTTGTAGTTTTCTTTTATAAACTGAACTAGTGATAAACCAAGAAACTAAAAGATTCGATTGCAAGATCTAAAGATATACCTTCAAGCACTAACCTCGAGGCAACGGCCTTCGAAGCTGCTTGATGTCTACTACACAACCTTCTTCTTGTAGGCGTTGTTGGGCCTCCAAGTGCGAGAGGTTTGTGGGAGAGTAGCAAATTTCCCTCAAGTGGATGACCTAAGGTTTATCAATCCGTGGGAGGCATAGGATGAAGATGGTCTCTCTCAAACAACCACGCAACCAAATAACAAAAGAGTCTCTTGTGTCCCCAACACACCCAATACAATGGTAAATTGTATAGGTGCACTAGTTAATGAAGAGATGGTGATACAAGTGCAATATTGATAGTAGCTATAGGTTTTTGTAATCGACAATATAAAAACAGCAAGGTAACTAATGATAAAAGTGGCGTAAGCGGTATTGCAATGCTAGGAAACAAGGCCTAGGGTTCATACTTTCACTAGTGCAAGTTCTCTCAACAATAATAACATAATTGGATCATATAACTATCCCTCAAGATGCAACAAAGAGTCACTCCAAAGTCACTAATAGTGGAGAACAAACGAAGATATTATTGTAGAGATGCGAAACCACCTCAAAGTTATTCTTTACGATCGATCTATTCAAGAGTGCGTAGTAAAAGTAACACAGGCTATTCTTTCCGTTAAGCTCTATCATAGAGTTAGGTACTAGAATAACACCTTAAGACACAAATCAACCAAAACCCTAATGTCACCCTAGATACTCCAATGTCACCTCAAGTATCCACGGGTATGATTATATGATAAGCATCACACAATCTCAGATTCATCTATTCAACCAACACAAAGAACTTCAAAGAGTGCCCCAAAGTTTCTACCGGAGAGTCAAGATGAAAACGTGTGCCAACCCCTATGCATAAGTTCACGAGGTCACGGAACCCACAAGTTGATCACCAAAACATACATCAAGTAGATCACATGGATATCCCATTGTCACCACAGATAAGTACATGCAAGACATATATCAAGTGTTCTCAAATCCTTAAAGACTCAATCCGATAAGATAACTTCGAAGGGAAAACTCAATCCATTACAAGAGAGTAGAGGGGGATAAACATCATAAGATCCAACTATAATATCAAAGCTCGCGATACATCAAGATCGTGCCAAATCAAGAACAAGAGAGAGAGAGAGAGAGAGAGAGAGATCAAACACATATAGCTATCGGTACCTACCCTCAGCCCCGAGGGTGAACTACTCCCTCCTCGTCATGGAGAGCGCCGGGATGATGAAGATGGCCATCGGAGAGGATTCCCCCCCTCCTGCGGGGTGCCAAGCAGGTCTAGATTGGTTTTCGGTGGCGAGAGGCTTCGGTGGCCGGAACTCGATCTAGGTTATGTTCTGGAAGTTTGGGTATATATAAGAGGTGTTGGCGTCGGGAACAAGTCATGGGTGTCTCTGAGGCGGCCACAAGGTAGGGGGCGCGCCCCCCACCCTCGTGGGTGCCTCGGGACTCTTCTGGCCCATCTCTCATAATCTGTGGGCTTCTTCTGGTCCAAAAATAATGTCCGTGAAATTTCAGGTCAATTGGACTCCGTTTGGTTTTCATTTTCTAAGATACTCAAAAACGAGGAAAAATAGAAACTGGCACTGGGCTCTAGGTTAATAGGTTAGTCCCAAAAATCATATAAAATAGCATATAAATGCATATAAAACATCATAGATGGATAATATAATAGCATGGAACAATAAAAAATTATAGGTACGTTGGAGACATATCAGACAACGTTAACCTGAGTGGAATTCTAATAGCATCTCCAATAGATGACGTAAAATACATAACCACAAAGTGCTAGATGTAAAATACATCAGCCGCTCATCTCTGAACTTATCTGTCGAAACTGAATTTAACTATCGAAAATGAACTTAACTATCGAACGGAATTTTGCTGTCGAAACTGAATTTTACTGTCGAAACTGAACGCACTAGTAGCAGAAAAGCAGTAGCAGCAGCAGCGATCACGAGATCGGGCAAGTGGTCGTATAGCGACATCGGTGAGGCTACACGTCGGTCATCGACTTTTCATCTCTGGTCAATCGATTTTCACAGTCGTTGGATAGGAAATCAAGGACCTCTGATTCATCTTCAACCTCCACCCCGAGCTGCAGCCACCACCGGCCAAACCGCCGCCCGCCGCCCGCCCATGCAATGAAGTCGCCGCCCACCGACCCTGAAACCACTCCCACCGCCGGTCCGCGCTGCCCGACCATCCCTCCAGCCCCCCCGTCTTGAGCTTTTTCTCCGGTGATCCCCACGCCACCGCGGCGACCGCCCCCACCCTAAACGCTAAGATAGATAGTGGGGTACCTCTCGACAAGCCCCCTCTCCCCGTTGTGGCTGGTTCTTCCTTAACTTTCTGAGCCCCCACCCCCTAAAATGGGACCCAAAAAGTCGATTCGGTCGGTGAAGTGTAGCTTCATCGAGCAACATCGCATAAGCAAGAGCAAGGCGAGAGCAGACAATGTGGCGAAGCAAGAGCAAGCGAACCGAGGCGGGGGGACCGAGAGCAAGAAGCGAGAAGCGGCGCATAGCGAAAGCTAAGCGGCAGCAGCTCCTACTGATGTGGATGTGACCGCCGAGGGAGCAACGCCATGGAGGAAGTGGCCGGCGGTGACGCCATGGATGGACCCGTGCCGTGTCGGCTCGGGATCGAGCGCCGGCAGCACCATCAGATCAAATCAAGAAGAAAATGCAGCGATTAGTGTACAACCTCTTTGGTGGCGCCGATTAGGCCTCGGCTTCATCTGAGGAAACGGTGATGATGCTGCTCTGCCGGTGGTCCAGGTGAAGACGGTGGTGTGTGAATGGAGGTGGCGCGAGGGACGTGGGAAACATCGGGGAGGCTCCTTGGAGGTGGAGGACGGGCTGGCTGAACCGGCAGGACGACGAGATCGATGACGGATCCTCATCCGGTACGGTGGATGAGGGACGTCGAGGTGTTGTTGTGGACGACGTCGTTGGGGAAGAGGCTCCGACTGGGTGGCGCACTAAGGAGGGTGTGGGGCTTCGCGGGTTTTCGTGGCCTCGGTGTACGAATGGGTGGGCGGATGGGATGGGAGTGGGGAACCATGGCTTAGGGACGTGCTTGTATGAAAGGTGGGGTAAGTTACGAAAGTACCCCCACCGATTTGAGCTAGGCGTTTCTTTCGGTTCAGGGGTATCACGGGCATTTCGCGTGTCGGGATTTCACGAGAGATGGGAGTTTTCGCGCGCGTTGTAATTTTGGAATAGCAAGGCGTGGGTTGAGATGGAGGGAGTTTTCGGAGCACAACGAGACAAAGATATATCTTAAATATTTCGGGGTAACAAGGCGCGGGTTGAAATTTCCAGACAAGCCATCAAGAGAGTCTAGAGTGTACTGTACCAAATCAATTGGCACTTCCGTCGACAAAAAAAATAAAAAGAAATCAATTCGCACCACACAAGAGAGTCTAGTCCCGTGTACTGTACCAAATCAATTCGCACTACAAATGCCGTTCAAAACTTTGAATTCATGTTATGTTCAATTAAAATATTTCGCTACGTGTACAATGCATGCAACCTGCTACTCAAATGAACGTTTTAGTGCATTCCAAACGTATATACTCTTGCTTCAATATGAACTAAATTTGAATTACGTTTCTCTATTTGAATAAGATCTACAATAATGATTGTTGTGAAGTCAAACCATTTGAATTCGTTTCTCTATTTTAATAAGATCTACAATCATCATTATTGTCAAGTTAAACCATCGTTTGTGTATTATCTTCATAGCACACCACATGATTACTTTCGAGTTAGATATGAACTATGTGTACTATATGAACTCGAACTCGATTTTTTGAATCCACTTTATGTTGACTTCAAATCACAATACATTTCAAGCTCTAGCTAGATCTTCATAATCTAAATCATGTCTCATATTTATAATGTGTTTATCACATAATGTATGGTGGCCCGCCCCCTACGCCTACAAGTATTTAGATGTGAGTTGCAAACGCCACACATTACCACAAATTCAAACAAAATGTGAGATTGTTCGATATATAGTATTGTTTAGATTGTTCAATGTTTAGTTGTAAGCTGCAAACGCCACACATTATCACAAATTCAAAAAAAATGTGAGATTGTTCGATGTATAGTATGGTTTAGATTGTTCGACATTTAGCAGTGAGTTGCAAACGCCATGCATTATCACATTATGGTATAACATGTGCAAAACCACAACATGCGTATCACCTCTATATTCATGCATGCATATGTTTATAACAGTATGATCTCCTATTCAAATATATGAATCCACTTTCATATCAAATTATGATCTTTGTTAGTCTCATACACCCACACAATCCTCTAACCTTTGTAGCTAGCACTAATTAACTTTCTCTCGTGCATGCACACGCCCTCCTCGCCCTCCCCCTTCCTCGGCATTCTATCCATCGCACACATTCATTTTTTTTCTTTAGGTCGTTCTCCCACAGTCTCCACAACTCCTTTCCGACACACACCGATCGATAAGCCTCTCCGGCAAATGTCCGCCTACAACATACACGCACCTTCCATCTCCTCCTTTCTGTGTCCATGCCTCGTGTCTCTCATACGGTCCCACACACGTGTAAACTCTCGCCCCTCTTTTCATCGATCTCACAATCGCACACTCCTTCCCCTATCTAGCTAGTAGCTCAGCCTCTTGCACCACCTCCTAGCTCCATTCTCTCTGTCTATCCATCTCGCTGGGCCTTATTTGCCTCTAACAAATGGATGTACACCGACCGATATCTCGCTATACATATAGCTAGCTAGGTCCTTATAACTCGTTTTTTCCCATGTGTCGATCGATCTACCTCATTAGTTATGTCTCTCCCTTCCTCCTACAAACAACAATTGATCTACCGATCTAGTTAGGTTTGCTTACCAAACACATGGTTCCCCTTCATCATCCATGCATGTGTCCCGACACATCTATCACGCACAGACACACACAGAAACACATCCCCACTCTTATTGATAATATTGCAGTTCTACCCTCAGTTTGTCTAGTAGGCCTCTCCCACCATCTTCGAGAAGCAACTCCATCGCCCATCCAGCACTCCACCCCCTCTCCCTCCCTCTCCTCTCTTTCTCTCTCTCTCTCTCTCTCTCTCTCTCTCTGTTCCAACCTATTTCGCGTCCTTCAGTTATGTATGGATGTTGACCGATCTCCCTCAAGACATAGATGGGTCTCTCCTTCTCAGCACATACACAAGTCGTTCTACCTCTCTAGTTAGGCATCTGCCTCCCCCCACACACACACACACACCCGATACATCGGAAACATGTAGTCATGTCTTCTGCCACACACAAACTTGCCATGTGCCCTCACGGCGTTCCGATAGGTCGGTCGCCCAATATCTTTGACTTGCACACACACAATTTTGATGGCTCTCTTCATCGATCTCGCACCCACCCACTTGATCCTCTCTTCGACTCTATCGATATCTATGACCCCTCCCTCTCTTCTCATGGATCGCCCCCTCTATATATGATATAGATAGGCCTCTATTTTACACACATTGCATGTGTCAAAATTTTGTTTGAGATGTCATAGACACATATTCCCACAAATACATTCACGAAATCACCCCCCCCCCAACAAAAAACACTCACGAGCACTTTGCACGCCATCTGTCTAGGTTTGTATCTCTCTCACACACAACCACATGGGTGGGGGCGTGCACGAAGAGAAGAGGTGCACGTACTCCCGTCTCTTTCCCAACCACGGCGGCATTACCTGCAGTGGAGCTCATTTACATCTGAAAAGGCAGCCCACGTGTTAATTTGACACGTGTCTTTGGTTGTCCACTTGATGGAGGATCGTCTACCAGGGTAAACAAAAAATTGTGACTTGGCGTGTTATGTTAAAGAGGCAAACCATGTGGGGCCTACCTTAGAGGCAAGGCTCTATACACTCGAGATGCTACATGTACGTATTACTTTTGATGTGTCCCTCAACTTCATGAGCGAGGAGGCGCTTGCTTAGTCTGCCGTCTCCCTAGCCTCAGTAGCGATTGCTTTCCTTGAGACGAGGTGAAGCTTGCTTACTCGCCTTCACGCCCGCTCCCTGCATGCAGCAGTGGCTCATGAGACGAGGAGAAAATTTTACTACTCCCTCCGTTTACTCCTCGTCCCTACCTTGTTTAGAGAGATTATCATATTGTTTGGAATATATGTCCTTTAGTAGATTTCAATATGAACTACTAGTACATACTCCAAACATTGATGTATATAGACGTATTTTAGAGTGTAGATTCACTCATTTTGCTCAAGTATGTGTAGTCCATATTGAAGCAGGGCGTAATAAATGCGCTCTCTCCCTCGCCCTCGACCCTGCGCCCACATGGTGGAAGTGCAGCAATTCATTCGGTCTCATATAGCCAGAATGATATATACTGCACTACCATTATTTCTCGACTTCCCGAAGAGGCGAAGAGCCAATCGCAAGGTTAATACTTTGGAGATGCCAAGCACAAGGTTTATGGGAGAACGAGTAGTAGTAATACTAGTAAATGCGTACCCGTGTAGTGCGTCTTGTCACGAGAACAAGGCAACAAGATGTATGTTTCACGTGGACAGTCTCTTCTTCACGAGGACATGCTAGAGCTAGTGGACCTCATTGTTGCAATGGGACTACTCCCTATCATAGATGGCGCGATTGAGTGGTGGGCGGCGGGCATAATTGAGACTGCTTAGTCTTAAACCCCATGAAAAAGTCCCATCGAAAGGAACAACCATCCTCTACACGTGCTCCTATGTAAAATGAGTAATTGAGACAAGAAGAGAAAGAGACAAAGTAAAAAAATCACCAGCCTTAGATCCAGCCCTATTGTATCAGTCAATGATATTTCTACGTCGTGATTGACATGGCTATACTATTAACCATGCTACGGAGGTAGAAGCGGATTTTTATTTATTCGCGGAGGTAGCAGCTAGCGGATGGATATTCAACGAGGAGTGAAATGATGGTTGCTTCCTCGGTCGAACATAAAGAAAGGTGGGCCTCGTGATTTCGTGGCTTATTAGTCATTATTACTGCCTATACTCTTTTCCCATATATAATAACCGCGTAGTACAGTAGTGGGCTATACTTTTAATAACCATGCTCGAAGAAAAGAGGTGCACGCACCCACGCACGTAGTGTACTAGTAGCCCTCTTTGCGTCTTTTGCGTCTTCCCCAACCACACACGTGACACAATGGAGCTCATTTCTGTAAGATGATGCAGCCTACGTGATAATTTGACACGTCTAGTAATAGTTACTCACTTATAAATAATGGAGGGTCGGGAACCACGAATGAACGGTGCCGCGTCATTTATAAATAAAGTTTTTTTTTCTTTAGTGGCACGTACGCAATATAAATAGGTTCATATAGAGACAAAAGGAAACCGCTCCACTATATACATATCGGGGCGAGCCTACGGTTTGCTTGCTGGGGTTGCTCTCTTCACTCTCTCGCACAAAATGATTGTGGCGCATCTCTAACATCCGGCGGATCACGTCCGCGAGGAAGGAGTGGATGCTTAGTGTAGATCTTGATGCGCCATCGCCGACGATGAAAACCTTGTCGACACGTCTGATCGGGGTCCACATTTGTTCTCTCTCACAAAGCCGGTGAGGTTGCCTTCGTCCCTTGCTCCTTTGCCCCATGACGTGGGCGATTGCACGCCTCCGCCGACCTCCTCTAGGTTGAGCTATGTCACGACATCCCTCGGTACAACTTCCTTCTGGTAGGCTTGCTGCTTTGCTCAAGCGCCCACATCACTCCATGTGGATATTTCTCTACTTCATTGCCCCATACATACCTCTACTAGCTTCTACGTACTGTATTTGTGATGAGTTTATGTCTCATCAACTAGTCCCAGTAATCTTATTCTAATCACGCTTCTTCAATTTCTTTGCCACAGGGATGCTCATCCCGATTTTGGTGAAGCGCACAAAAATGATCCGATGGTGAAGAAGGTTGCAAACTCCATTGCATCGGAAGCTCCAACGTTGCCAGCAAATTAAAGCATGGTTAGGGTTTACGGTTCAAGGGCTAGGGACTGCATGGATCATTTTTTTTCTTTAGTTGTCTCTATTCCAAAATAAGTGTCAACTTTCGCAGTAGTACAACTTTGTACTAAAGTTTGCATAAAGTTGAGACACTTATTTTGGAAGGGGGGAGTACATACTGGCTATGTAACATCAAAAATTTTCAATTTGGAATGTTATACATAGGTCATTCATGCATATCACATTTTATTGCATTTTAGTTTCTCGGTCCTCGAAATTCTAAGCAACTCAAGGACCCAAGGAGAGAGTTGGGGATTTCATGTTTTTCATATTTGAATTTTATCAAATATTGAAACAAGGATCATATTGGTTTTAATGATTTTCTCTCCAAAAATATTACGAATTAAAATATATGAGAGGAGATAATATGAATTCTCAAAAATAAATGAAATATTGGAGGAAAAATATTATAATCAAATAAACTATTTTATTTGGTTTTATTGCAATTTTATTTGATTTAGGAAAATACGCGTTTTTTCAAAATTGCATTAGAGGCCCAAATAAATGTTCACTTTGTCCCGAATATTTTTAGAGGATGGCGAAAATTTATTTCGGGATTTTTGGAGTCCGCTAAGTATTTCTTTTCTTTGTTTTTCTATGCGTCGGAATATTTTCAAAAAAAGAAACCGACCTACCGGGCTGTGTCCGCCTGGGACACCGACCCGGCCGGCCTCTTATAAGTCGCGGCCCGCCAGCCCCCCCACAAACCCTAGCCGCCCGGCCCCTTTTGATCGCCCGCCCGCCGCCCGTCATGTTTGCCGAGGTAGCCGCCAGTTTTTTTTAAATCGTTCGGTTTTATTTCGAAAACCTAGATTCGTTCTTTTAGATTAGATCGGTTCGGTTTTCCATCGGTTTATCTATTTTGCGGACGTTCGTCCGTACGTTCGTTTTAACGAACGCCCGTTCTCCGATTAACCGCAGACAACAAGCGTTCCTTGGTTGCTTTGTTTCAGTTTTCTTTTTCTAGGGTTTTCCGCGATTATTTTCGAACGCCATTTCTGCCCTAATTTTCGTTTTAGTATAACTTCTCGCTCGTTTATCAGAATCAGGCGATTCAAGCGCCTAGATCTTCGTCTCGAAACCCTCTTTCTGTTTAAACAACTTGACAAGATTTTGTTACTATAAAATTTGACTTTAGTCCAGATTAGTAAACGGATCTTGTTTCTTTTCATGATTTGAGTTTACGTTGCTCAGTTTGATTTGATTCTTTTGCAAACCGGAGTTCTTAGGTTGAACTTTCTGGTTAGATCTTCTTATTTGAGTTTTACCCATGCATCTTTGTTTGATTTCTTATGTATGTTATTGTTTCTTTGCGATAGAATTCCCGGAGTGCGAAGCGTGCTACTATGAGTCCCTAGGTTTTGCGGATCGTCAGCAAGGCAAGTAACACATTGATCATACCCCTTTATTACACAGTTTTTATGAATTAGTTTCAACCCTCACACATTTCATGAGTAGCATCTCCTAACATGTGGGTTTGGGAAGTAGATGATGAGGTAGAACCTATTGCCCTGTTTATATCAAACCCTTGGGAGTTACTTCTACGTTAAGCTTATATTGCTATGCTATGCTCGTAGACATGGTTTGGGTGAGTGAATCCATGACAGATGTGAAATTGTTAATTAATGGTTAACTTAAGGTGGCAACTTTAATACACATCTGGGTGGATTGTTTGTTTTGGACACCTGGAGAATCCAGTGTTGTCCTAGGATATCCTGGAGAACCCGTGTGATCATCCTACGGTCCGCCACCCAGGCTCAAAGGGATCATAAGATTATTCATGCTAGAAACTTCCATGTGCAGCCACAAGCCATTATGGGCTCTGGCATAGTTGAGTATGTTATGTGACCTCTTTCAGTGGTGGGCTAGCGAGATGTAGAGGGAAAGTAGGTGTAGCTGTCCACCCGAGTAAAGAGTTAATGCTTCTGAAAGACTGTGTCTTGGTCATCCGTTTCTCAAACATCATGTAGTGCGAGAAATCAAACGGAGGAGATCGAGTCTTGTGGGGAGAAGTGCGCAAACCTCTGCAGAGTGTATAAACTAATCATGGTTAGCCGTGTCCTCGGTTATGGACATCTTGAGTATCTAGTATTAGGATTATCCTATTGTATCTCATCACTGTAAATTAATTTGTTCGGTTGTTAATGATTACTTTAATTGGGATTGAGTTGGAGGAACCTTCTCAATGATGTTTCAACCACCATGATAGTAAAATAAAAATTATTCCTTTGTTGTAGGAAAAAAAAGGCTTTTTCATAAAAACCATATAACCATAGAGCCTCCTGACCATATATGCATGTAGTGATAGCATTTATCTGTTCATTGCTCTACTGTGTTATATTGCCAGCATATTCCATGTGCTGACCTGTTTTTGGGCTGCAACGTATTATGTTGCAGACTTTTCAAACGAGGAGTAAGGTGCGCTAGGTCCTTTGTCCTGCACTCAGCTATGCCGCTGGAGTTAATGGACTCACTTTATCTTCCAAGCCTTCCGCTGTTATCGTTTTAGATGGCCTTAAGCCATATTTATTGTAATAAGTTCTCTTTTGAGACATTCGATGTAATAAGTGTGTGATTGCTACTCTGCTATATATCCATTCGAGTATTGTGTGTGCCGGCATTACCGATCCGAGGATGACCTTTGAAACCTGAGAGACTTGACCGTCACGAGGTTGGGTGCGCTACAAGATGGTATCGGAGCACCTGTTGAATGTAGGACACGACCACTAAGAAAAGCCATAGGTCACTCTTCTCTACTCGTTTCTGACTCCTCTCCATTTTCTACTCTTTAGGATGGCGGACTCGAGGAACAAGTTTGCACAACCGGATGAAGACACACCCTTTGGACGACACTTGAAGGAAGTCACTAGATACCTGACCATTGGAATACCAAGCTTCACGGGACCTACACCGCCACTTTACGTAAGAAGAGGCTTTGGATGATTCGAGTTCAAGTTCCCGGAAGGACATTCACGCCAGTCATTGAGCCCATAGAGTTTTCCTTTGATGCCCCAACCTGGAGTCTAGGAAAGAGCATGGCAGCCCACATCGCCATGGGACGCATCGGCGAAGTTTACCACAAGGATCTCAATGATACTATCTACCAGATATGTGGGTGCCGAGATTAGCAATGGGAGATAGTCGACACCGGAGAGCGGGTCCATTGCGACATTCATCCGAGGAGCTAAACCAGCACATTCGGCGCCTTGAGAGAACTAGATGTCTTGTAAGCATGATAGACTTGAAGAAGGCAAAGACAAGGATCACCGAGCAAGAAGAGGAACTCAAGTCTACACGGGATGGATATGAGGAGGAAATGACGATACTCGTGGAGAAGAATGACGACCTAACAAGGAAGCTAGGAGTTTTTATGGGAGACCCCACGCCAGGAGGATAGGATGATGATTCCACTTGTCCAGAGAACTATATCATCATCGAAGACACCGACTCCGACCCTGAGATAGTGATGATGATTATGAAGACGAAGCTGGAGCGGATATCATGGAGTCTTCCACCGATAAAAATTTCTAGATGACCACCATATGACTAGTAGTATTCCCCCTGTATATAGTAGTAGTCCGAGCACTTTTGTAACGATAGTTCTAGACCGATTGTATTCCCTTGTTTGATTGATTGAGTGATATGATTGTGTTTGTCTCATGTGCATATGGGTAGTGCTTTCTCACTAGACCTCATTCTATTCTAATCTCTCCCCTCTAAACCCATCAGATGCCTCCGAGACGTGACACCGGATTCGTTTTCCCACCGGAGATCACCCAATTGATCCAGCAGCAGAATGCCTTGATGCAGATATTAGTCCAGAACCAAGGCAGACCAATTGAACCCGCCTCCAGTTGACAACTTAGCCCGTTTTCTCAGGTTATAGCCGCCGGTGTTTTCCAGTTGCACCGAGCCAATAGTTGCGGATGACTGGCTACGCAGGATTGGAAGGGAGTTGAGCACCGCTTGAGTTGCACAGAATCTTGAGAGAAGGTGCGTTTTGCCGCACATCAGTTGGATGGACCAGCAGCCTCATGGTGGGAGAATTACATAGCCACCTTCCCTACAACCAATATCACATGGGATTAGTTCCAGCAAGCATTCTGCACAGCTCATGTATCAACTGGAGCTATGAGCATGAAGAAGCATGAGTTTCGCAACTTGCGCCAGGGAAATCATACTGTGGCTCACTACATAGATGAGTTTAGTAAGCTATCTCGTTATGCCCCTGATGATGTGGCCACGGATGCCGTGAAGAAGGAGAAGTTTATGGAAGGGCTTAATGATGATATGAGAATGCAGTTGATGGTGGCAACATTCAACAACTACCAGGAGTTGGTAGACAAGGCCCTTATGATTGAAGGGAAGCAGCAGCAGATTGAGAGCTGCAAGAGGAAGTATGGACAAGGAAGGTACAACTCAGGAGCTCAGCAGAAGCCTCGTTTAACCCCGAACTCGGGAGGATTTACCCATAACCATGGAGGCCACACCCACAATGGAGGGAGTTCTCACTACCACAATGGCCCCAAGAATGGGAATGGGAATGGAGCAGGCACTAATCAGAACCGCTCCAATCCAACCACACCCGCCAAGAAGGACCTAAGTCACATTACTTGTTTCAAGTGCGGGAAGACTGGACACTATGCCCTTGGAGGTGCCACAGGCGAAGAATGGGAATGGCAATGGAAGCGCGCTGGGAAGAAGCCCAACCCTTTCAACAGGGGACAAGTAAACCACGTGAACGTGGAGGAGGTTGAGGAGCAGCCTGATGCAGTTATCGGTAAGTTTTTGGTTAAGTCATTTACTGCAGTTGTTCTTTTTTATACCGGTGCATCACATTCATACATATCAAGGGGATTCGTGGATAAGTATGAGTTGCCCACTAAAGTACTTAGGACACCTATGTTAGTAATCTCACTAGGAGCGGAGTATATGGCAAGTCAAGGATGTTTTCAGATGCCATTGACCATTGGAAGCCATGTTTTCCCCTCAGACCTGATAATTTTGGAGTCACAAGGATTGGATGTGATACTAGGCATGGATTGGCTATCGATGTATGGGGGAAACATCGATTGCGCAAGTAAGTCGATTTTACTTACCACCCCGGAGGGAAAAGGGATCAAGTATGTTTCCAGGCATGCGCCGAGGAGGACTCAAGTAAATTCTCTCACGGGAGTTGTTCAGGAGGAAGTGCCGGTAGTGAAGGATTACCCAGATGTATTTCCAGAGGAGTTACCAGGCATGCCGCCAGATCGCGACATCAAGTTTTTGATAGAGCTGTTACCAGGCACCGGGCCAATATCGAAGAGACCATACCGGATGCCCGCAAATGATCTAGAAGAGATCAATAAGCAGATTAAGGAGTTGTTAGAGAAAGGTTACACTCGACGAAGTTCATCACCATGGGGAGCCCAAGTGCTCTTGGTTGAGAAGAAGGATGGATCGTTAAGAATGGTTGTTGATTATCGTGCGTTGAATGAAGTAACAATCAAGATAAGTACCCACTGTATGATTAATGATTTGTTTGACCAGCTGCAAGGAGCTAAAGTGTTCTCGAAGATCGATCTACGATCAGGATATCACCAGCTGAAGATCCAAGAGAAGGATATACCTAAAACAGCTTTCACCACAAGGTATGGGTTGTATGAGTATACGGTTATGTCATTTGGACTGACTAATGCCCCTGCCTATTTCATGAGTATGATGAACAAGGTGTTCATGGAGTTCTTGGATAAGTTTGTCGTGGTGTTCATTGATGATATCTTGGTATGCTCGAAGAATGAAGAGGAACACAAGGAGCATTTGCGTTTAGTTCTCGAGAAGCTCAGGGAACATCAGTTATATGCCAAGTTCAGAAAATGTGAGTTTTGTTTGAAGGAAGTTGGATTTCTTGGACATGCTATATCAAGAGAAGGTATAGCAATGGATCCTACCAAGGTTCAGTCAGTCACTGAGTGGTTGGCACCCACCTCAGTTGGAGAGATCCGCAGTTTTCTTGGACTCGCGGGATACTACCGGAGATTTATTGAGAATTTCTCCAAGATTGCGAAGCCGATGACGGCATTATTGAAGAAGGACACCAAGTTCCATTGAATTTGAAGAATGTGAAGCAAGTTTCGGGGAGTTGAAGAAAGCGTCGACTACAGCCCGATGCTTGATTACGGCGGATATACGCAAGGATTTCCAAGTGTATTGCGACGCCTCTCGCTTAGGACTTGGAGGAGTACTTATGCAAGATGGAAGAGTTGTTTCGTATGCCTCACGACAACTTCGACCGCATGAGTTGAATTATGCCATGCATGATTTGGAGTTAGCTGCCGTAGTGCATGCGCTCAAGACCTGGAGACATTTTCTTATTGGAAACCGTTGTGATGTGTACATGGATCACAAGAGTTTGAAGTACATTTACACACAGGAGGAGCTGAACCTCGGACAGAGGAGATGGCTAGAGCTCATAACAGATTATGATATGAAGTTGCACTATCATCCAGGAGAGGCCAATGTCGTAGCAGGCGCTTTGAGCTGGAAGAGTTATGTCAATACCCTCATAAGCGGAGGTATGCCAAAGGAGTTGGTAGAAGATCTCAGGGAGCTACGTTTGGAGATAGTCCCTAGAGGTTTTGTTGCAGCGTTGGAGGTTGATCAACATTATTGGGAAAGATTGAGAAGCTCGGAAAGATGACAAAGAAATTGCGAAATAAAGGAGAAGATGAGTGAAGGGAAAGCCAAAAGGTTTTCGTGAGGGCATGAGCACAACACCTTGTGGTTCGAGCACCGATGTATATGTGCCCGATAATGCAGAGATCGGGAAGTTGATACTTGAGGAAGCTCATGACTCGCCATACTCGATACACCCGGAAACACTAAGATGTATTTGGACTTGATGGAGCGTTTCTGGTGGACTAGTATGAAGAAGGATATTGCCGAGTATGTAGCCATATGTGATGTATGTCAAAGAGTGAAGGCAGAACAACAGAAGCCAGCATGACTACTGCAGCCTATGCCGATACGCGAATGGAAGTGGGACAAGCTTGGCATGGATTTTATTACCGGATTACCCAGGACCCGATTGGGATATGATTCTATCTATGTAGAAGTGGATCGTTTGACCAAAGTAGCCCACTTTATCCCAGTGAAAACCACATATACCAGTGCAAAGTTGGCCAAGATATACATAACCAGGATCGTATGTCTGCATGGAGTTCCGAGGACCATCGTATCAGACAGAGGAACA
Organism: Aegilops bicornis; assembly: GCA_021605145.1. Classification (NCBI taxonomy): domain Eukaryota; kingdom Viridiplantae; phylum Streptophyta; class Magnoliopsida; order Poales; family Poaceae; genus Aegilops; species Aegilops bicornis. The sequence goes on along the minus strand of JAHIAL010000026.1, from coordinate 3,033,293 downwards.
CACTTTACTTCAATGTTTTGGCACCAGATGCACCAGACCATGGGTACCAGTGGAATTGTCTGACTTTTCACCCAGCAGACGGATGGATGACCGAGAGAGTCAATCAGATTCTGGAGGACATGTTGAGAGCTTGTGCCCTAGATTATGGATCTAGTTGGGATGACAATTTGCCCTACGCGGCATTCTCGTACAACAATAGTTACCAGGCCAGTTTGAAGATGGCACCGTTTGAAGCCCTGTATGGAAGAAGATGCCAAACACCGTTGATGTGGGATGAAGTTGGGGACCGTCAGTTGTTTGGACCGGATTTGATTAAGGAGTCCGAAGAGAAGGTTAAGCTGATTCGAGACAGACTGAAGGTAGCTCAGTCCCGACAGAAGAGTTATGCACATTCAAAACGCAAGGAGGTGGTCTATGAAATCGGAGATAGAGTATATCTGCGAGTGTCGCCTCTGCGAGGAGTTAACCGTTTTCGAGTCAAGGGAAAGTTAGCCCTGAGATTTGTGGGACCGTACCGTGTTTTGGAACGCATGGGAGAGGTTGCCTACAAGTTGGAGTTACCCGAAGGACTGTCAGGAGTTCATGATGTGTTTCATGTTTCCCAGTTGAAGAGGTGCCATGCAGAGATGGCCGATATTCCTCTGAGAGATATAGTGCCCCTAGAAGCAATACAGTTGGATAGTGATTTGACATATGAGGAGAAACCTGTCAAGATTCTTGAGTTTGCCAGCTGAGTTACTCGAAGCAAGGTTATCAAGTTTTGCAAAGTTCAGTGGAGCCCCCATATCGAGGATGAATCCACTTGGGAACGAGAGGATGATCTACACAAAGACCACCCGCACCTATTTTCTAACCAACCTGAATCTCGAGGGCGAGATTCATCTTAAGGGGGGTAGGTTTGTAACATCCCAAATTTTCAATTTGGAATGTTATACATAGGTCATTCATGCATATCATATTTTATTGCATTTTCGTTTCTCGATCCTCGAAATTCTAAGCAACTCAAGGACCCACGGAGAGAGTTGGGGATTTCAGGTTTTTCATATTTTAATTTTATCAAATATTGAAACAAGGATCATTTTGGTTTTAATGATATTTCTCTCCGAAAATATTTCGAATTAAAGTATATGAGAGGAGATAATATGACTTCTCCAAAATAAATGAAATATTGGAGGAAAATATTAAAATCAAATAAATGATTTTATTTCGTTTTATTGCAATTTTATTTGAATTAGGAAAAATACCTGTTTTTCAAAATTGCACTAGAGGCCAAAATTAATGTTCACTTTGTTCGGAATATTTTTAGAGGAAGGGGAAAATTTATTTCGGGATTTTTGGAGTCCGTTAAGTATTTATTTTCTTTGTTTTTCTGCGCGTCGGAATAGTTAAAAAAACGACCTACCGGGCCGTGTCCGCCTAGGACACCGACCCGGGTGGCCTCTTATAAGCCGCGGCCCGCTAGCCCCCCAAACCCTAGCCGCCTTGACCCCGGCCGCAGCCTACATGGCCACCACGCCATTGCCGCTTGCTTGCTTGTTGTACGCCATACCGTCCCCATCGGAGTTCCCGCCGCCGCCGCCATCACATTTGCCGAGGTAGCCGCCGGTTTTTTTAAACCGTTCAGTTTTATTTCGAAAACCTAGATTCGTTTTTTTAAATTAGATCGGTTCGGTTTTCCGTCGGTTTATTTATTCTGCGGACGTTCGTTGATACGTCTCCAACGTATCTATAATTTTTGATTGCTCCATGCTATATTATCTATTGTTTTGGACTATATTGGGCTTTATTTTCCACTTTTATATTACTTTTGGGACTAACCTATTAACCGGAGGCCCAAATTTTAATTGCTGTTTTTGCCTATTTCAAAGGTGTTTGAAGAAAGCGGAATATCAACGAGTCCAAATGGAATGAAACCTTCGGGAACGTGATTTTCTCATCAGATAAGATCCAGGAGACTTGGACCCACCGTCAAGAAAGCCACAGGGCGGCCACGAGGGTGGAGGGCGCGCCCCCCTGCCTCATGGGCCCCCCGAAGCTCCACCGACATACTCCTTCCTCCTATATATACCTCACATTACCCTCAACAGATCGACACGGAACCAAAAACCTAATTCCACCGCCGCAACTTTCTGTATCCACGAGATCCCATCTTGGGGCCTGTTACGGAGCTTCGCCGAAGGGGGCATCCACCACGGAGGGCTTCTACATCATCACCATAGCCCCTCCGATGAAGTGTGAGTAGTTTACTTCAGACCTTCGGTCCATAGTTAGTAGCTAGATGGCTTCTTCTCTCTTTTGGATCTCAATACAATGTTCTCCCCTCTCTCGTGGAGATCTATTCGATGTAATCTTCTTTTTGCGGTGTGTTTCTTTGAGACCGATGAATTGTGGGTTTATGATGAAGATTATCTATGAGCAATATTTGAATCTTCTCTGAATTCTTTTTATGTATGATTGAGTTATCTTTGCAAGTCTCTTGAATTATCCGTTTGGTTTGGCCAACTAGATTGGTAGTTCTTGCAATGGGAGAAGTGTTTAGCTTTGGGTTCAATCTTGCGGTGTCCTTACCAAAGGATGTGAGAAAGGGTTGCAAGGCACGTATTGTATTGTTGCCATCGAGGATAACAAGATGGGGTATTTATCATATTGCATGAATTTATTCCTCTACATCATGTCATCTTGCTTAAGGTGTTACTCTGCTTTCATTAACTTAATACTCTAGATGCATGGTGGATAGCGGTCGATGAGTGGAGTAATAGTAGTAGATGCGGTGAGAGTCGGTCTACTTGTCTCGGACGTGATGCCTATATACATGATCATACCTAGATACTCTCATAACTATGCTCGATTCTCATCAATTGCTCAACAAGAATTCGTTCACCCACCGTAAAATACATATGCTCTTGAGAGAAGCCACTAGTGAAATATATGGCCCCGGGTCTATTTTCATCATATTAATATTCCTACGCTTTATTATTGCTTTGCTTTTTTACTTTGCCTTTTATTTTACTTTGCATCTTTATACCAAAAATACCAAAAATATTATCTATCATCTCTATCAGATCTCACTCTCATAAGTGACCGTGAAGGGATAGATAACCCCTATTCTCGTTGGTTGCGAGGAGTTATTTGCTTTGTGTAGGTACGAGGGACTTGTGCGTGGCCTCCTACTGGATTGATACCTTGGTTCTCAAAAACTGAGGGAAATACTTAGGCTACTCTGCTGCATCATCCTCTCCTCTTCGGGGAAAACCAACGCAAGCTCAAGACATAGCAAGAAGGATTTCTGGCACCATTGCCGGGCAGGTCTTCGCTCAAGTCAAGACATACCAAGTACGCATCACAAACTCATCTCCCTCGCATTTACATTATTTGCCATTTGCCTCTCGTTTTCCTCTCCTCCACTTCACCCTTGCCGTTTTATTCGCCCTCTCTTTCTCAATCTCCTCCTCTCTTTCGCTTGCCTTTTCGTTTGCTCGTTTGGTTGGAATAGATGCTTATTTATTGCTAAACATAGAACCTAAGATCTATGGATCCTCATCCGCTTGCTAATCTTTTTAAGAGATCCAATTATGATGAACCAATTGCTAGTGAGTTTTGTGCACTAGATTATCTTTATGAAGCTTTGCTCAAAATTTGTGAATCTGAAAATTACGATGAAGAAATTTATGAAGAGATTCATGATAACTCCTTGAATAAAAAGCATGATTGAAATGATTTTCCTATAAATTCTCTTTATGTCAATTGTGCTAATAATATGCAAAAGCCTAAGCTTGGGGATGCTAGTTTTGCTATGTCTACTACTTGTTTCAATGATCATGATTGGGGTGATTCTTCTTATAACTTTGAAAATTTATTTAAGCCCCATGATGAATATGAGATTGATAATAGTGTTTGCAATAATATTGAAAGTGGGTTTGGAAGAGCTTCAACTTAGATCCCACATATTTGGAGTATGTTCAATCTTATGATATTTTTGATAAAAGTGGGTTCGGAAAGGTCATGCCTTTAGTTAATGTTAATCCCACTATCTTGGAAGAGTGTCAACTTTGCATCTATGTGGATCCTGTTGAGAATATGTTTTGTGATAGCTATTTTGTTGAATTTGCATATGATCCTACATGTAATTATTATGAGAGAGGAAAATATGGTCGTAGAAATTTTTATCTTATTAAATTACCTCTCGTCATGTTGAGATTGCTATCGTCTCTTTCTTCTTCCTTGCGTATACTAGTTTTTGCTTGCCTTGAAAATTTGTTTGCTTATAATATGCCTATGCATAGGAAGTATGCTAGACTTAGATGTGTTTGTCACGTGTTTTGCGATGCTCTCTTTGTGCTTCAATTCTTGTCTTTCATGTGAGCATCATTGAAATCTCAATGCCTAGCTAAAAAAGGCTTTAAAGAAAAGCGCTTGTTGGGAGGCAACCAAATAATTTTCCTTGCTGTTATTTAATAAATAATCCATCTACCTTCTGTTTAGATGTGGTTTTATGTTTTAATTAGTGTTTGTGCCAAGTTAAACCTATAGGATCTTCTTGGATAATAGTTATTTGATCTTGCTGTAATTTCCTGAAACTTTCGGCTCACGAAAACAATTGTTAAAAATCACCAGAACGTGGTAAAATAGTGATTCCAATTTCTGCTGATCAATAAACAAATTGCCTAGTTCGTCCTATTTTTTCTGAGTTTTTGGAGTTCCAGAAGTTTGCTTAGATACAGATTACTACAGACTGTTCTGTTTTTGACAGATTCTGTTTTTCGTGTGTTGTTTGCTTATTTTGATGAATCTATGGCTAGTAAAATAGTTTATAATCCATAGAGAAGTTGGAATATAGTAGGTTTAACACCTATATAAATAAAGAATGAGTTCATTATAGTACCTTGAAAGCGTTCTTTTGTTTTCTTTCGCTAACGGAGCTCACGAGATTTCTATTGAGTTTTGTGTTGTGAAGTTTTCAAGTTTTGGGTGAAATTTTGTGATGGATTATGGAACAAGGAGTGGCAAGAGCCTAATATTGGGGATGCCCATGGCACCCCCATGATAATCCAAGGACACCAAAAAGTCAAGGCTTGGGGATCCCCCGGAAGGCATCCCCTCTTTCGTCCACTTCCATCGGTAACTTTACTTGGAGCTATATTTATTCACCACATGATATGTGTTTTGCTTGGAGCGTCTTGTATTATTTGCGTCTTTGCTTGTTAGTTTAACACAATCATCCTTGCTGTACACACCTTTTGAGAGAGCCATACATGAATTGGAATTTTTTAGAATACTCTATGTGCTTCACTTATATCTTTTGAGCTTTATAGTTTTGCTCTATGTGCTTCACTTATATCTTTTGAGCTTTATAGTTTTGCTCTAGTGCTTCATTTATACCTTTTAGAGCACGGTGGTGGATTTGTTTTAAATAAACTATTGATCTCTCATGCTTCACTTAGATTATTTTGAGAGTCTTAAATAGCATAGTAATTTGCTTAAAATAATAATATGCTTGGTATTCAAGATTTGTAAAACTTTCTTTTGAGTGCGTTGAATACTAAGAAAAGTTTGATGCTTGATAATTGTTTTGAGATATGGAGGTGATAATATCAACGTCATGCTAGTTGAGTAGTTGTGAATTTGAGAAATGCTTGTGTTGAAGTTTGCAAGTCCGTGAGCATGCACGTATGGTAAACGTTATGTAACAAATTTGAAACATGAGGTGTTATTTGATTGTCCTCCTTATGAGTGGCGGTCGGGGACGAGATGGTCTTTTCCTACCAATCTATCCCCCTAGGAGCATGCGGCGTAGTGATTTGGTTTTGATGGCTTGTAGATTTTTGCAATTTGTAATTGAGTTCTTTATGACTAATGTTGAGTCCATGGATTATCGACTCTCACCTTCCATCATTGCTAGCCTCTTGATGCACTGCATTGCCCTTTCTCACATTGAGAGTTGGTGCAAACTTCATTGGTGCATCCAAACCCCGTGATATGATACGCTCTTTCACACATAAACCTCCTTATATCTTCCTCAAAACAGCCACCATACCTACCTATTATGTCATTTCCATAGCCATTCCGAGATATATTGCCATGCAACTTTCCACCATACCGTTCTTCATGACACATTCATCATTGTCATATTGCTTAGCATGATCATGTAGTTGACATAGTATTTGTGGCAAAGCCACCGTTCATAATTCTTTCATACATGTCACTCTTGATTCGTTGCATATCCTTAAGACACCGCCGAGGCATTCATATAGAGTGATACTTTGTTCTAGTATCGAGTTGTAATCATTGAGTTGTAAATAAATAGAAGTGTGATGATCATCATTATTAGAGCATTGTCCCAAAAAAAGGCCAAAAGAAAAAAAAGAAGGCCAGAAAAAAGGAATAAATAAAAAGGGGCAATGTTACTATCTCTTTTTCCACACTTGTGCTTCAAAGTAGCACCATGTTCTTCATATAGCGAGTCTCATGTATTGTGCTTCAAAGTAGCACCATGTTTTTCATATAGAGAGTTTCATATGTTGTCACTTTCATATACTAGTGGGAATTTTTCATTATAGAACTTGGCTTGTATATTCCAACGATGGGCTTCCTCAAATGCCCTAGGTCTTCATGAGCAAGCAAGTTGGATGCACACCCACTTAGTTTCTTTTGTTGAGCTTTCACAAATTTATAGCTCTAGTGCATCCGTTGCATGGCAATCCCTACTCCTTGCATTAACATCAATTGATGGGCATCTCCATAGCCCGCTTGATTAGCCTCGTTGATGTGAGACCTTATCCCTTTTGTCTTCTCCACATAACCCCATCATTATATTCTATTCCACCCATAGTGCTATGTCCATGGCTCGCTCATATATTGCACGAAAGTTTATAGGTTTGAGATTACTAAAGTATGCAACAAATTGCTTGGCTTGTCATCGGGGTTGTGCATGATGAGAGCATTCTTGTGTGACGAAAATGGAGCATGACTAAACTATATGATTTTGTAGGGATGAACTTTCTTTGGCCATGTTATTTTGAGAAGACATAATTGCTTACTTAGTATGCTTGAAGTATTATTATTTTTATGTCAAAAAGAACTTTTGTCTTGAATCTTTCGGATCTGAATATTCATACCACAATTAAGAAGAATTACATTGAAATTATGTCAAGTAGCACTCCGCATCAAAGATTCTCTTTTCATCATTTACCTACTCGAGGACGAGCAGTGAATTAAGCTTGGGGATGCACGATCGCCTCCAACGTATCTATAATTTTTGATTGCTCCATGCTATATTATCTATTGTTTTGGACTATATTGGGCTTTATTTTCCACTTTTATATTACTTTTGGGACTAACCTATTAACCGGAGGCCTAGCCCAGAATTGTTGTTTTTTGCCTATTTCAGTGTTTCAAGAAAAGCGGAATATCAAACGGAGTCCAAACGGAATGAAACCTTCGGGAACGTGATTTTCTCATCGAGATAAGATCCAGGGACTTGGACCTCCGTCAAGAAAGCCACGAGGCAGCCAGGTGGAGGCGCCCTCCCCCACTAGGGGCGCGCCGCCTCGTGGGCCCCAAGCTCCACCGACGCATTCTTCCTCCTATATATACCTACGTACTTCAACAGATCAGACACGGAGCCAAAACCTAATTCCACCGCCAAGCAACTTTCTCAGATCCACGAGATCCCATCTTGGGCCTGTTAGAGCTCATGGGAAGGGGATTCCACCACGGAGGGCTTCTACATCATCACCATAGCCTCTCCGATGAAGTGTGAGTAGTTTACTTCAGACCTTCGGGTCCATAGTTAGTAGCTAGATGGCTTCTTCTCTCTTTTTGGATCTCAATTCAATGTTCTCCCCTCTCTCGTGGAGATCTATTCGATGTAATATTCTTTTTTGCGGTGTGTTTGCTGAGACCGATGAATTGTGGGTTTATGATGAAGATTATCTATGAGCAATATTTGAATCTTCTCTGAATTCTTTTATGTATGATTGAGTTATCTTTGCAAGTCTCTTCGAATTATCCGTTTGGTTTGGCCAACTAGATTGGTAGTTCTTGCAATGGGAGAAGTGTTTAGCTTTGGGTTCAATCTTGCGGTGTCCTTACCAAAGGATGTAAAGGGTTGCAAGGCACGATTGTATTGTTGCCATCGAGGATAACAAGATGGGGTATTTATCATATTGCATGAATTTATTCCTCTACATCATGTCATCTTGCTTAAGGTGTTACTCTGCTTTTCATTAACTTAATACTCTAGATGCATGGTGGATAGCGGTCCGATGAGTGGAGTAATAGTAGTAGATGCAAAGTGAGTCGGTCTACTTGTCTCGGACGTGATGCCTATATACATGATCATACCTAGATACTCTCATAACTATGCTCGATTCATCAATTGCTCAACAGTAATTCGTTCACCCACCGTAAAATACATATGCTCTTGAGAGAAGCCACTAGTGAAATATATGGCCCCCGGGTCTATTTTCATCATATTAATATTCCTACGCTTTATTATTGCTTTGCTTTTTTACTTTGCCTTTTATTTTACTTTGCATCTTTATACCAAAAAATACCAAAATATTATCTATCATCTCTATCGATCTCACTCTCATAAGTGACCGTGAAGGGATAGATAACCCCTATTCTCGTTGGTTGCAGGAGTTATTTGCTTTTGTGTAGGTACGAGGGACTTGTGCGTGGCCTCCTCTTTGGATTGATACCTTGGTTCTCAAAAGCGAGGGAAATACTTAGGCTACTCTGCTGCATCATCCTCTCCTCTTCGGGGAAAACCAACGCAAGCTCAAGACATAGCATTCGTCCGTACATTCGTTTTAACAAATTCCGTTCTCCCGCTAGCCGCAGACAGCGAACGTTCGTTCGTTAGCCTGATCGTTTCTTTTTCTAGGGTTTTCTGCGGTTATTTTTTATCACGATTTCTGCCCTAATTTTCGTTTTAGTATAAATTCTCGCTCGTTTATCGGAATCAGGCGATTCAAGCGCCTAGATCTTCGTCTCGAAACCCTCTTTCTGTTTAAACAACTTGAACAAGATTTTGTTATTATAAAATTTGACTTTACTCCCGATTAGTAAACGGATCTTGTTTCTTTCGCAGTTTGAGTTTCGTTGCTCCATTTGATTTGATTCTTTTTGCAAACCATAGTTATTAAGTTGAACTTTCTGTTTAGATCTTCTTATTTGAGTTTTACCCGTGCATCTTTGTTTGATGCTTATGTATGCTATTGTTTGTTTGTGATAGAATTCCCGGAGTGCAAAGCGTGCTACTACGAGTCCCTAGGTTTTGCGGATCGTCAGCAAGGCAAGTAACACATTGATCATACCCCTTTATTACCCAGTTTTTATGCATTAGTTTCAACCCTCACACATTGCATGAGTAGGACCTCCTAACATTTGGGTTTGGGAAGTAGATGATGAGGTAGAACCTATTGCCTTATTTATATCAAACCCTTGGGAGTTACTTCTACGTTAAGCTTATATTGCTATGTTATGCTCATAGACGTGGTTTGGGTGAGTGAATCCATGACAGATGTGAGATTGTTAATTAATGGTTAACTTAAGGTGGCAACTTTAATACACATCTGGGTGGATTGTTTGTTTTGGGCACCTGGAGAATCCAGTGTTGTCCTAGGATATCCCGGGAACCCGTGTGATCATCCTACGGACCGCCTGTCGGGTAACGTTGCAGAAAATTAAAATTTTTCCTACGGTTTCACCAAGATCCATCTATGAGTTCATCTAGCAACGAGTCATGGGAGAGTGATTTCATCTACATACCACTTGTAGATCACAGGCGGAAGCGTTCAATGGAACAGGGGTTGATGGAGTCGCATTACTCGCCGTGATTCAGATCACCGATGACCTAGTGCCGAATCGACAAGCACCTCCGCTCAACACACGTCACGGAGGCGGATGACGTCTCCTCCTTCTTGATACAGCAAGGGGAAGGAGAGGTTGATGATGATCCAGAAGACGACGGCGCGTGGTGGTGGATGCAGCAGAACTCCAAGCAGGCTTTGCAAAGCAACTACGGGAGGAGGAGGAGGTGTTTCTGTGGAGGAGGGAGGCTCTGTGGCTTATGGGTGCGCACCCTCCCTCCCTCCCTTTATATAGGTGCAAAGAGGGGAGGGCGCAGCCTTTCCCCTTCCTCCAAGGAAGGGTGCGGTTAAGAGGGGAGGAGTCCATCCTCGAAGGCACCCTGAGGTGCCTTCCCCTTGAACTCTCCCCTTTTTCTTATCCCTAGGCGCATGGGCCTCTTGGGGCTGGTGCCCTTGGCCCATATGGGCCAAGGCGCACCCCTACAGCCCATGTGGCCCCCGGCAGGTGGACCCCCGGTGGACCTCGACTTCTTCCTTAAGCACTCCAGTACAATACCGATAATGCCTCAAACTTTTCGGTGACCAAAATAAGACTTCCTATATATAAATCTTTACCTCCGGACCATTCCGAACTCCTAGTGACGTCCGAGATCTCATCCGGACTCAACAACATTCGGTTTGCTGCATACTCATATTCATACAACCCTAGCGCCACCGAACCTTAAGTGTGTAGACCCTACGGGTTCGGGAGACATGCTTGACATGACCGAGACGGCTCTCGGGCAATAACCAACAGCGGATCTGGATACCCATGTTGGCTTCTACATGCTCCTCGATGATTTCATCGGATGAACCACGATGTCGAGGATTCAAACAACCCGTATACAATTCCCTTTGTCAATCGGTATTTTACTTGCCCGAGATTCGATCGTCGGTATCCCAATACCTCGCTCAATCTCGTACCGCAAGTCACTTTACTCAGACCGTAATGCATGATCCCGTGACCAAACACTTGGTCACTTTGAGCTCATTGTGATGATGCACTACCGAAAGTGGGCCCAGTGATACCTCTCCGTCATACGGAGTGACAAATCCCAGCCTCGATCCGTGTCAACCCAATGTGACACTTTCGGAGATACCGTAGTGCACCTTTATAGTCACCCGATTACGTTGTGACGTTTGGTACACCCAAAGCACTCCCTACGGTATCCGGGAGTTACACGATCTCATGGTCTAAGGAAGAGATACTTGACATTGGAAAAGCTCTAGCAAAAGCGAACTACGATCTTGTGCTATGCTTAGGATTGGGTCTTGTCCATCACGTCATTCTCCTAATGACGTGATCCCGCTTGTCAATGACATCTCGATGTCCATAGTCGAAACCATGACTATCTCATTGACCAACGAGCTAGTCAACTAGAGGCTCACTAGGGACGTATTGTAGTCTATGTATTCACACGCAGTATTACGATTTCCGGATAATATGCTTATAGCATGAATAAAAGACAATTATCATGAACAAGGAAATATAATAATAATGCTTTTATTATTGCCTCTAGGGTATATTTCCAACAGTCTCCCACTTGCACTAGAGTCAATAATCTAGTTACATTGTGATAAATCGAACACCCAAAGAGTTACGGTGTTGATCATGTTTTGCTCACGAGAGAGGTTTAGTCAACGGATCTGCGACATTCAGATCCGTGTGCACTTTACAAATTTCTATGTCTCCATCTTGAACATTTTCACGGATGGAGTTGAAGCGACGCTTGATGTGCCTGGTCTTCTTGTGAAACCCGGGCTCCTTGGCAAGGGCAATAGCTCCAGTGTTGTCACAGAAGAGTTTGATCGACCCCGACGCATTGGGTATGACTCCTAGGTGGTGATGAACTCCTTCACCCAAATTGCTTCATGTGCTGCCTCGAGGCTGCCATGTACTCCGCTTCACATGAAGATCCCGCCACGACGCTCGCCGCTTGCGGTACCGCACTACCATCTTGCTTCCACCATTTAACATAAACACGTATCCGGTTTGTGACTTTGAGTCATCGAGATCTGTGTGTCGGCTTAGCGCCGACGTAACCCTTTACTGACGAGCTCTTCGTCACCTCCATAAACGAGAAACATGTCCTTTGTCCTTTTCGGTACTTCAGGATATTCTTGACCGCTGTCCAGTTGTTCCTTGTCGGGATTACTTTGGTACCTTCCTACCAAACTTACGGCAAGGTTTACATCAGGTCTGGTACATGACATGGCATACATAATAGATCCTATGGCTGAGGCATAGGGGATGACGCTCATCTCTTCTTTATCTTTTGTCATGGTCGGGCATTGAGCTGAGCTCAATCTCACACCTTACTGTCTGAGGCAAGAACCCTTTCTTGGGTGATCCATTTTGAACTTCTTCAAAATCTTATCAAGGTATGTGCTTTGTGAAAGAAGACCTATGAGGCGTCTCGATCTATCTCTATAGATCTTGATGCCTAATATATAAGCAGCTTCTCCAAGGTCCTTCATTGAAAAACTTTTATTCAAGTAGGCCTTAATGTCTGTCCAAGATTTCTATATCATTTCCCATCAAAAGTATGTCATCTACATATAATATGAGAAATGCTACAGAGCTCCCACTCACTTTCTTGTAAACGCAGGCTTCTCCATAAGTCTGCATAAACCCAAACGCTTTGATCATCTCATCAAAGCGAATGTTCCAACTCCGAGATGCTTGCACCAGCCCATAAATTGAATGCTGGAGCTTGCATACTTTGTCAGCATTCTTAGGATCGACAAAACCTTCAGGCTGCATCATATACAGCTCTTCCTTAAGATATCCGTTAAGGAACGCTGTTTTGACGTCCATCTGCCATATCTCATAATCATAGTATGCGGAAATTGCTAACATGATTCGGACGGACTTAATCTTCGCTACTGGTGAGAAAGTCTCATCGTAGTCAATCCCTTGAACTTGCCGATAACCCTTAGCGACAAGTCGAGCTGTATAGATGGTGATATTACCATCCGCGTCCGTCTTCCTCTTAAAGATCCATTTATTGTCTATCGTCGCCGATCATCGGGCCAAGTCTGTCAAAGTCCATACTTTGTTTTCATACATGGATCCTATCTCGGATTTCATGGCTTGAGCCATTTGTTGGAATCCGGGCCGCCATCGCTTCTTCATAGTTCGAAGGTTCACCGTTGTCTAACAACATGATTTCCGGAGACAGGGTTGCCGTACCACTGCAGTGCGGGCGTGTCCTTGTGGACCTTTGAAGTTCAGTAGCAACTTGATCCGAAGTACCTTGATCGTCATCATTAATTTCCTCTCCAGTCGGTGTAGGCACCACAGGAACATTTTCCTGTGCTGCACTACTTTCCGGCTCAAGAGGTAGTACTTCATCGAGTTTTACTTTCCTCCCACTTACTCCTTTCGAGAGAAACTCTTTTCCGTAAAGGTTCCGTTCTTGGCAACAAAGATCTTGCCTTCGGATCTAAGGTAGAAGGTATACCCAAGGGTTTCCTTAGGGTATCCTATGAAGACGCATTTTTCCGACTTGGGTTCGAGCTTTGGGTTGAAGTTTCTTGACATAAGCATCGCATCCCCAAACTTTTAGAAACGATAGCTTAGGTTTCTTCCCAAACCATAATTCATACGGTGTCGTCTCAACGGATTTAGACGGTGCCCTATTTAAAGTGAATGTAGCTGTCTCTAGAGCGTATCCCCAAAAAGATAGCGGTAAATCGGTAAGAGACATCATAGATCGCACCATATCCAATAGAGTGCGATTCTGACGTTCGGACACACCGTTCTGTTGAGGTGTTCCAGGCAGCGTGAGTTGTGAAACGATTCCACATTTTCTTAAGTGTGTGCCAAATTCGTGACTTAAATATTCTCCTCCACGATCCGATCGTAAGAATTTTATCTTTCGGTCACGTTGATTCTCTACCTCATTCTGAAATTCCTTGAACTTTTCAAAGGTCTCAGACTTATGTTTCGTCAAGTAGACATACCCATATCTACTCAAGTCATCTGTGAGAGTGAGAACATAACGATATCCTCCATGAGCCTCAACACTCATTGGACCGCACACATCGGTATGTATGATTTCCAACAAGTTGGTTGCTCGCTCCATTGTTCCGAGAACGGAGTCTTGGTCATCTTGCCCATGAGGCATGGTTCGCATGTGTCAAATGATTCATAATCAAGAGACTCTAAAAGTCCATCAGCATGGAGCTTCTTCATGCGCTTGACACCAATGTGACCAAGGCGGCGATGCCACAAGTATGTGGGACTATCGTTATCAACTTTACATCTTTTGGTATTCACACTATGAACATGTGTAACATTACGCTCGAGATTCATTAAGAATAAACCATTGACTATCTGAGCATGACCATAAAACATTTCTCTCATATAAATAGAACAACCATTATTCTCGGATTTAAATGAGTAGCCATCTCGTATTAAACGAGATCCAGATACAATGTTCATGCTCAAACTTGGCACCAAATAACAATTATTAAGGTTTATAACTAATCCCGTAGGTAAATGTAGAGGTAGCGTGCCGACGGCGATCACATCGACCTTGGAACCATTCTGACGCCGCATCGTCACCTCGCCCTTCGCCGGTCTCCGTTTATTCCGCAGCTCTGTTGTGAGTTACATATATGAGCAACGGCACCGGTATCAAATACCCGGGAGTTACTACGAGTCTTGGTAAGGTACACATCAATTACATGTATATCGAATATACCTTTAGTGTTGCCGGCCTTCTTGTCTGCTAAGTATTTGGGGCAGTTCCGCTTCCAGTGGCCCTTCCCTTTGCAATAAAAGCACTCTGTCTCAGGCTTGGGTCCATTCTTTGACTTCTTCTTCCCGGTAACTTGCTTACCGGGTGCGGCAACCTCCTTGCCTTCCTTCTTGAAGTTCTTCTTGCCCTTGCCCTTCTTGAACTTAGTGGTTTTATTGACCATCAACACTTGATGTTCTTTCCTGATTTCAACCTCTGCTGATTTCAGCATTGAGAATACCGAGAATGGTCTTCTCCATCCCCACGCATATTGTAGTTCATCACAAAGCTCTTGTAGCTTGGTGGGAGCGATGAAGGATTCTGTCAATGACCGCCTCGTCCAGGAGGTTTATGTCCAGCTGGGACAAAGGCGGTTGTGCAACCAGACATTTTGAGTATGTGCTCAGCAGTGAACTATTTTCCTCCATCTTACAAGCCTGTAGAACTTGTCGGAGACTTCATATCTCTCGACCGGGCATGAGCTTGGAAAACTAGTTTCAGCTCCTCGAACATCTCATATGCTCCGTGTTGCTCAAAACGCTTTTGGAGCCCCGGTTCTAAGCTGTAAAGCATGCCGACCGAACGAGGGAGTAATCATCAAGACGAGACCGCCAAGCGTTCATAACGCGTCTTGGTTCTTCGGATGGGTGCTTCACCTAGCGGTGCTTCTAGGACATATTGTTTCTTGGCAGCTATGAGGATGATCCTCAAGTTCGGGACCCAAATCCGTATAATTGCTGCCATCATCTTTCAACTTTGGTTTTCTCTAGGAACGCGTTGAAGTTCATGGTGACATGAGCGTTGGCCATTTGATCTACAAGACATATTATGCAAAAGTTTTAGACTAAGTTCATGATAATTAAGTTCATCTAATCGAATTAAAATGAACTCCCCACTCAGATTAGACATCCCTCTAGTCATCTAAGTGTTACACGATCCGAGTCGACTAGGCCGTGTCCGATCATCACGTGAGACGGACTAGTCATCGTCGGTGAACATTCTCATGTTGATCGTATCTTCCATACGACTCGTGTTCGACCTTTCGGTCTCCGTGTTCCGAGGCCATGTCCGTACATGCTAGGCTCGTCAAGTTAACCCTAAGTGTTTACTGCGTGTGTAAATCTGTCTTACACCCGTTGTATGTGAACGTAAGAATCCATCACACCCGATCATCACGTGGTGCTTAGAAGCGACGAACTGTAGCAACGGTGCACAGTTAGGGGAGAACACTTCTTGAAATTGTTCTAAGGGATCATCTTATTTACTACCGTCGTTCTAGGTAAACAAGATGCATAATCATAATAAACATCACATGCAATTATAAAGTAGTGACATGATATGGCCAATATCATATAGCTCCTTTGATCTTCATCTTCGGGGCTCCATGATCATCCTGTCACCGGCATGACACCATGATCTCCATCATCATGATCTCCATCATCGTGTCTTCATGAAGTTGTCACGCCAATGACTACTTCTACTACTACGGCTAACGCGTTTAGCGATAAAGTAAAGTAAGTTACATGGCGTTCTTCAATGACACGCAGGTCATACAAAAATAAAGACAACTCCTATGGCTCTGCCGGTTGTCATACTCATCGACATGCAAGTCGTGATTCCTATTACAAGAACATGATCTCATACATCACAATATATCATCATTCATCACAACTTGGCCATATCACATCACATAACAATTGCTGCAAAAACAAGTTAGGCGTCCTCTAATTGTTGTTGCATCTTTACGTGGCTGCAATTGGGTTCTAGCAAGAACGTTTTCTTACCTACGAATAACCACAACGTGATCTTGTCAATTTCTATTTACCCTTCATAAGGACCCTGTTCATCGAATCCGCTCCAACTAAAGTGGAGAGAGGCGGACACCCGCTTGACCACCTTATGCAACTAGTGCATGTTAGTCGGTGGAACCGGTCTCACGTAAGCGTGCGTGTAAGGTTGGTCCGGCCGCTTCATCCCACAATACCGGCGGAAGCAAGATACGACTAGTAACGGCAAGTAAGTTGACAAGATCCACGCCCACAACAAAATTGTGTTCTACTCGTGCAAAGAGAACTACACATAGACCTAGCTCATGATGCCCTTTGTTGGGTAACGTTGCAGAAAATTAAAATTTTTCCTACGGTTTCACCAAGATCCATCTATGAGTTCATCTAGCAACGAGTCATGGGAGAGTGATTTCATCTACATACCACTTGTAGATCGCGTGCGGAAGCGTTCAATGGAACGGGGTTGATGGAGTCGTACTTCGTGATTCAGATCACCGATGACCTAGTGCCGAGCGGACAGCACCTCCGCGTTCAACACACGTGCAGGCCGGATGACGTCTCCTCCTTCTTGATCCAGCAAGGGGAAGGAGAGGTTGATGATGATCCAAAGAAGACGACGGGCGTGGTGGTGGATGCGTGAGAACTCCGGCAGGCTTCGCGCGGCAACTACGGGAGGAGGAGGAGGTGTTTCAGGAGGAGGGAGGCTCCGAGGCTTATGGGTGCGGCCACCCCTCCCTCCCCTCCCTTTATATAGGTGCAAAAGAGGGGAGGGCGCAGCCTGCCCCTTCCTCCAAGGAAGGGTGCGGCCAAGAGGGGAGGAGTCCATCCTCCGAAGGCACCCTGAGGTGCCTTCCCCTTGAACTCTCCCTTTTCTTATCCCTAGGCGCATGGGCCTCTTGGGGCTGGTGCCCATGGCCCATATGGGCCAAGGCGCACCCCTACAGCCCATGTGGCCCCCAGGCAGGTGGACCCCTCGGTGGACCCCGGACCCCTTAAGCACTCCGACAATACCGATAATGCCCAAACTTTTCCGGTGACCAAAATAAGACTTCCTATATATAAATCTTTACCTCAGGACCATTCCGGAACTCCTCGTGACGTCCGGGATCTCATCCGGACTCAACAACATTCGGTTTGCTGCATACTCATATTCATACAACCCTAAGCGCCACCGAACCTTAAGTGTGTAGACCCTACTGGTTCGGGAGACATGGGACATGACCGAGACGGCTCTCGGGCAATAACCAACAGCGGGATCTGGATACCCATGTTGGCTCCCACATGCTCCTCGATGATTTCATCGGATGAACCACGATGTCGAGGATTCAAACAACCCCGTATACAATTCCCTTTGTCAATCGGTATTTTACTTGCCCGAGATTCGATCGTCGGTATCCCAATACCTCGCTCAATCTGTATCGGCAAGTCACTTTACTCATACCGTAATGCATGATCCCGTGACCAAACACTTGGTCACTTTGAGCTCATTGTGATGATGCACTACCGAGTGGGCCCGGTGATACCTCTCCGTCATACGGAGTGACAAATCCAGCCTCGATCCGTGTCAACCCAATGCAGACACTTTCGGAGATACCATAGTGCACCTTTATAGTCACCCAGTTACGTTGTGACGTTTGGTACACCCAAAGCACTCCTACGGTATCCGTGAGTTACACGATCTCATGGTCTAAGGAAGAGATACTTGACATTGGAAAAGCTCTAGCAAAACGAACTACACGATCTTGTGCTATGCTTAGGATTGGGTCTTGTCCATCACGTCATTCTCCTAATGACGTGATCCCGTTGTCAATGACATCTGATGTCCATAGTGAGGAAACCATGACTATCTGTTGACCAACGAGCTAGTCAACTAGAGGCTCACTAGGGAGGTATTGTAGTCTATGTATTCACACGTGTATTACGATTTCCGGATAATACAGTTATAGCATGAATAAAAGACAATTATCATGAACAAGGAAATATAATAATAATGCTTTTATTATTGCCTCTAGGGCATATTTCCAACACCGCCACCCAGGCTCAAAGGGATCATAAGATTATTCATGCTAGAAACTTCCGTGTGCAGCCACAAGCCATTATGGGCTCTGGCATAGTTGAGTATGTTGTGTGACCTCTTTCAGTGGCGGGCTAGCAGATGTAGAGGGAAAGTAGGTGTAACTGTCCACCCAGAGTAAAGAGTTAATGCTTCTGAAAGACTGTGTCTCGGTCATCCGTTTCTCAAACATCATGTAGTGCGAGAAATCAAACGGAGGAGATCGAGTCTTGTGGGGAAAAGTGCACACACACACACAGGTTCATAGAATAGGAATATCATGCGAGTGCGAAGCCACAGGAAGTGAGATACAAATGGAGTACGTACAAGAAGAGAAGAGGTGACGAATATTCCATCAAACCTGGACTGAGGAGTAGTACTCCCTCCGTCTAGGTGTTAAGTCATCTTACGAAAATCAGATATTCCCAAAATGTTTAGGCGTCATCCATTAACTTCGCATCTCAATCCCCTCCTGGCCTCGTTGCTAGCAAGCGTTGTTACTTAGGGAGCGTTTGGATCCTTAGCAAGAACAGTTTATAGCCTAGCCGGGCAAGGTTAGGCCTTTGGAACTGTTAAAATATGTTAGCTTTTGTGGGCCAGCTAGCTTGGGTGGGTTAGAAAAACCTTGCTAGCTCAAGAGAGCCAGATCGGCTCGCTTCCGACGGCAAACTTCGCGCACGGAAAAATCGGTGACCCACTCATGACAACGATTTTTACGGGGCAAGTCTGGTAAGAAAAAGAACTAAACCGTTTGACCAGGCAAGGTTGGCAAAGCGAAAGCTGGCTAGCTGGGCTAGTCGAGCAATTTCCTTAGAGCATCTCCAATGTATGGAGGCAGTGCAGCCTCTAAGCTTGGCCTCACGTTAGTGCCTCTAAGCATGAATGAAAGTTCCGCAGTGTACAAAGATTTTAACATGCCTCCAAGGTGGAGCCCACCATAAGCCTACAACAAATAAAAAATCCAAGTTACAACTTCTCATCCGCGTGCATGCAGGTCTCTTTCCTCCTCTCTTCTTTTCTTCCACTTGTTTATTCACTTGGAGGCTGCCTCTAGTGTTGGAGGCGACGCTAAGCATAGAGGCGGACAAACTAAATCGTGCAGTGTATAGAGGCAGACTAGAAATCCTTAGAGGCGCAAAAACATCACATTGTGAATGCCCTTACTAAGGCTAGCCATAGTGGGAGTAACTTAGGTAGTAACATAGCACATCCCAAGAAAAAATTGCTTATGTGGCATGGAGTTAATGAGGAAAGAGATGCTCATGGTAACATAATATGTTCTTTGTAACATAACACACCCCGAGGTAAAATGAGTCTATATCTCAATTAAAGACTTGCATGTTACCATCCATATGTTACTATCCACTACTACCTCTGTCCTGGTTTATTGGTCCCCATTGTATTTTGTGTCAACTTTTGACCATAGATTGAACTAAAAAAATGTTCATGCATGTCACAAAAAATTATATCATTGAAAACTATGTTCAAATACGAATCCAACGATATAATTTTTGTTGACATGCATTAACATTTCGTTAGTTAAATCTTTGGTCAAAATTTGGCACAAACTAAAAAGGGGACCTATAAACTAGGATGAAGGTAGTTGTAACATAGACTAGTAACATATGCATGTTACTAGTCCAAGTTACTCACCACTATGACCAGCCTAAGCAATGTAATCAAACGCTCCTTACTCTGCCTTGTTATCTCCCCCGGAAACCCAATGCATGGAGCGCAACTACGCGTTGATCAGTCAAGAAATCAAAGTCGGCTTGCATGCGAGTTAATATGTGGCCCTGCATGGTAGCTAAAATGGCATCTCTTAGTTGTTGGGATAAATTGTTGCGTTTAGAGACAGAAATCAGGGCTTTGATTGGAGGAAGGACCGGTCAAGTTTCTCCTTCTCCTCCAATCTGCTTGCACCTTGGTCCCGCTGCACCTTCTAAGGTGACTTATTACACCTAGACAGAGGGAGTAATACGAGATACGGTGGCACACTGACTTAGGTCGAATACAAGTGCCCAAAATTGTGTGCATGTTCATGAGCAGTAGCGAGATGTGTGAGGTAAGATACACCGCTGGCGCTTTTAATTTTTCTTATTAATTTGTTTGTTTCACCCTCTGACTGGTGGGACCCAACGTACTACGTGGAGAGAGGTAAGGCGACTAAGGCTGCATTATTTCTGTACTACCAACACTGCTTTAAATCCCAAAAGACCTTACCACCAAAGCCACATGACAGGATTATGATTTAAATCCCAATGACTCCCATGCAAAAAAACACGGCATGCTTGTCACACGAATGCAGGAATGTATAAAAGGTTGTTTTCCTCTCGTTAAACATAACAGGAGGGTGGTGTAGCTGGTTAGCCTGTTTGCTCATCAAACTTGATGTCTCGGGTTCGATAACTACACTTGAGCATAATTTTGTTTTTGTTCGACTTCTTTCTTAAACCCAATGACAGGTGGGCCCTGCATGACAGAGAGAGAAAGTGATCTGGGCGGTGCTAGGAGGATTCTTTGACTGGTCAAAATGGATGGATACAGAGCTATACGATCTCGTAGTGACCGTATAATCACCTCATCACGTATACGCTGCAGCATCGGCGCTTGTTTTCTAGAGTTTGCACTTTTCACACTCTCTCTCCACTATATATATACACGATGGAGCCTCGGCGCTTTTAGTTGCTCTCTTCACACTCTCTCACCCTCTCCAGATCTAAACAAGACTTCGTTGGCCTCTCTCTCTTCCCTCATTGCTGGTCAAAGAGCCAGCAGGATCCGTCTCACGGGAAGGGAGGAGGCTTAATTGTCGCCGCTGGCGAGGAGGGAATCCACTACCGGCGCAGCTGTTCTCTTTCACCCAGCGGCGGCGCGGGAGGGCCTCCGACCCCTTCTACCTCACCACCGTACATAGTGTGGGTCGAACGGCCTCCGGTCGCCCACCGAACCACACCCCAAGAACCTCAAGGTATAATTTACTTATTCCACATGCATTGCTCTAGTTGCATGTGGGCTTTTTCCGCTTCTACACTCGAATCTAGGTGTTTGATCAAATAGCAAAATAGTGGGGAAAGTTGTATAGCATGAATCTAGGACGTGGTTCAAAGAGGAAAGGAATGGGGGGGAAGTAGTGGGGAAAGTTGTATAGCATGAATCTAGGACGTGGTTCAAAAAGGAAAGGAAGGGGGAAAGTAGTGGGGAAAGTCTTATAGCATGAATCTAGGACGTGGTTCAAAGAGGAAAGGAATGGGGCAAAGTAGTGCGGAAAGTTGTATAGCATGAATCTAGGACGTGGTTCAAAGAGGAAAGGAAGGGGAAAAGTACTAGTACAGACTGGCTATCCAGCACCTACGTTTGTCGAAAAGGGAGAACAATGACAAATTCAGTACGCACATCTGTAACGAACTGATCTTTTTGTTTTGGGGGACAAGGCTGTAGAGTTTGAGCAGGACTAGATTTGATGCGCTCACATAGGGAAAGGTGTCTAAAGATAACAAAACTGGGACCAACACAAATATGCTCCTTGGTTGTTTATTCTTTGTTGCAACAGCATGCATCACCCCTTCATACATCGGTAGAGATACACATGGTGTCAAAGGCCCACTATCCCGTGCAACTCTTTAGCTATTGTTAATCTAAGGCCCTGTTTGGTTAAAAAGTCCTAGGACTTTTTTTAGTCCCAACTAAAAAGTCCCTAGTCCCTACCTGCTTGGTTCCAAGGACTAAACATGGACTGGAGGTTATTAAATGACATGCTAAAATACCATGTTACCCCTAGGAATGAACTAATAGAGATAACGCGCGATGCGGGTCAGGGGCAACTGTTGGAAAAAGTCCCAAAAAGATTCTCCCTCGGGGTCTTCTTTCTTTAGTCCCAAATGCCCACTTTTAGTCCCTAAAAGTCCCTCCTGTTTGGTTTAGATGGGATTGACAAGGACTTTTTTAGTCCCTACACCAAAAAGTCCCTGTAAACAAACACTCTCTATTAATGCCGCTGGAAAATTGATGCAATGCCATAGTTAAAAGCAAATTACATGTTTAACAAATTTTATTGTTAATATAATCTCTCTGTTAATATGAATCAATGCCACCGTTTGAGAAATTCTACTGTCTTGCTTTCTTTCCCATTTAGATAAGTTAGATGCTTCTTTTTGTTGGCTTCTGTGTCATCTGTCGTTATTGACCACTAGTTGTTTCCTTTGCACCCCTTGTGTAAACAGGGTTATCTACTTCACCTCGTTGCTATTGTGACCTTTTGTTGCACTACACAAAACACTTTTGTTTTAAGAGTGTTTTGTACAGTTCAACCAAAATGTCACAATCGACAACGTTGTTTGATTGCTTGATCTTAATGGAACTGCACAAGAGGAGATCTTACTTCCTATCCGTGTTGGCAAATTTGGTTCAGATCTTCTTGTGAGTTGTTTGAATTCCGCGTCATGAGAGGTCAGTACTAGCCATGTTTCACATGATTGTGCAGTGTGCTTTCATATGTTGTGCTACTTGTATGGTAATATTGCTTGATTTTAGTGAACTGCACAAATGGAGACAAGACTTACAATCTGTATGTGCACCGTAATATCCCATTGAGATAAGATAATGATATTTCACGAATGTTGGCCTGTATTTTGTCACTTTCATCAGAAAATTAATGTCGTTGTTTAGTGCTATACTTGTGCTCCCTAATTGACATGCCAAATCTTACATTGGAGGCGAAGCTTGTCCATTATTGAACCAAGTGATGAAGGGGAAGAACAAGCGGAAGAAAAACAAAAATCAACTCCTGGTGCTGTAATGAAGCACTGGAACTGTGATGACACAAGTAATGATATAGTTTTACATCTTAATTTATTGTTATGGCTGGAACGAGCAATTGTTTTGCCACTGATTTGATGCCACTCTTAATTTAATATGTAATTATCTCTACTTGTGCAAACAGGGATCTTCTTTGAAGATACTATATATTTTAGTGGAACTGCACAAGAAGATGTTGGAAACATTAAACTAATCGAGGAGTATATAGTAAGCATGGCAACCATAGTAGATAACAGCAGATGGTTCCAGAGAAGTGCTTGATCTGTATGCTCTACACAATAAGCCTCCTCGACAAAAGGTTGGTACTACGCCGAGGATTTCATCCATATGACTGAGCTTTGTCATCTCTATTGGTGTTGTGCTACTATTTAGATACTGTCATGAGAAAGTGGTATTGTCCTTGAGAAGTGCTTCATCCGTGTTGTTTTAAATATTTCCTTTCCTTTTTTGGGAGCAAACAAGGATGCTAGCATTTAGTTGTCCTCTTGTCTTTGCACAACATTGTCATCCTCCTCTGAAGAAGAATATGGAGTACGTGAAGTGACTAGTTCCAATTATGCCAGGATGAAGAAGCCCTATCTATCTTCCATCAGAAGGAGCAGTTGAAGGATGGTTACATTACTCCCCACAAGATCAAACTAACTTTAGCTTAGAAGGACTGGTAGATCTCCAGTTTTTGCTGTGATGCACAAGTACAATGTTGTTCTAGGATTCTTTCCGATGAGTTCCATGTTTTTAAAAGTGTGCTCTACATGAACCATGTAGGTGCCTATTTAAACTGTCAATTCATAGTACAGTTTGCTTTATACTAATCACTTTTTTTGTATTTGTGCAAACAGGGGTGCTCGGTTTGATTTCAATGGGAACTACACAAAATGTTCATGAATACATCGAATCATTCATTTCAACCACATGAAAGGAGGTGCCAATATGTTCAAGGCGTTGCAACATATCAGGGCAAAATCATACAAGCTACGCGGGAATTTGGTTGATTTTGGTGGAACTGCACAAAAAGAACAGCTGGTTTATTTAGCACGAGGTGCCATGTCAATGTCCGAACTGATGGCAAACCTTGCCAATTCCACAATCGTAGGCATTTGATATTTTGGAATGGGAAAACCTTGTCAAAGTTTGCTCATTGATGTACGGAAAACAACACGCATTTGACATTTTGGAATGGGACATCCTTGTCAAATTTTGCCCATTGATGTTAGCAAGAAGACATGCGTTTGATATTTTTGAATGGGATGCCCTTTGCTATCAGCAGCATCTATTGACTTTTCTTTATTCTTTAGTTGTGAAGTAAATATTGGCTCTGATATGTGAATCGCTGAGATGCATAATGATCGATTGTTTTGAATGTTCTCTATGAATTGCCAGGCCTGTGTGTTTGATTGCAATGTACAGGAACGCTAAAAAGCTGCTCAAACTCTTTGTACTCCCTCTGTTCCTTTTTACTTCGCATATTAGATTTCTTTCAAGTCAGTTGATTTTACATTGTGAATGTTCATACTTTTTTCTATAAGATTGGTCAAAGTAGTGATACTTTATTTGCATAAAACTTGTATGCAGACTAAAAAGGACCGGAGGGAGTACATGTGAAACTGCTGCAAACGAGGTGATCACCCTGGGAATAATGCTAGTACATATTGTTTTGCATGTTCATCCAATGCCAGTGATACAAGAATTTGAACTAATTGAACTAAACTCATTCATGCACGGTCGGATTTCATATAAACATGCCGGATTTCACTACATTTCATACATTCTTCAACTAAAAAGGGGTGCGCTGGAGGTATAATTAATTAACCGAAGCTACCCACCTGTTTCCGGCTAAGACGAACAGAAGCTTCTTCTCTAGCAGACTCAGCTTCAGTGACTTAACTGCAGGTGCAGTTGCGTAACCGACATGTCGCCCAGATGCCTGTTGGGCCCATGTGTCAGTGAGCCAACTGCACTAGCAGTTAAGTAGAAGCAACGTCCTTCTCCAACATAGCTCTCTGACTCCACGTCGCCACCAAGAAGCTAATCCGCTATCAATGGTCAACCCACCTAGCTTGGCTTCAACCGGAGGGTAGCAGCGGTGGCCTTACTTGGACCCGAGTGGAGGCGACCTACCGTGTTCTACTCTTCCTTGTTTTCTGTGTGGCGCGGCCTCTTTGGCAGCAGGGCGGGGCCTGACGGAGCCGGCGATGTCCTCTGTCTCGTTGCTTGCGGGCGGCGCCTCGGCGCAGTTAGGGAAATCCTCCCCTCGTTGCGGCGGGGTGGGGCCTCGGTGAGCGGTGATGTCCTCTGCCTCGTTGTTGGTGGGGCGGGTCCTCGGCGGAGCCGGTGGTGTCCTCTGCCTCGTTGTTGGCGCCGCAGGGCCTCGGCGGAGCAGAGCGTCGTCAACGCTAGCGGAGCGGGGACTCGTTGGAGCCTGCATTGTCCTCTGCCTCGTCCTCGGTCTTGCCAAACAGTGCCTCGCCCACTTCATCGCCCTCTTTGTAGGTGGCCACAGCCTCCGCCACCCGCATGCGGTACCGCCAGCACTCAAGGCGGCCCTCTCGGGCGGAGCGGTATGAGTCGAGCAACGCCTCCTGCTCCGCCCGCTCCGCCATGATCTACTCCTCCGCATGCAGGTGCTCCTGGAGGAAATGGTGGTTGTAGATTGCGTCGGCCCGCGCCTCCCGGAACTGCTCCTGACGCTTCTGCCTCACCGTGTCCATGTATTGGGCACGGGCCTCACCGATGGTCATGGTGCAATGCACCCGAGAGGATGGCGTGGAGGAGGGGGTTGGCGCCGGATCGTCCACTACCATATTCTCCATTGGGACGTCCTCGTCCTCCGGCTGCCTGCCGGCCAGCCAGTCGGCAGCAATGGCTGCCATCTCCTTGTAGTCCATCGCTCGCTTATCGAAAAGAGAAATTTGGGCGCGAGGAGGCCATGGTGGGCGATAGTGGTGTGGACAGGAGAAAGGGAACGGAGGTGCCTGCGGCTATGGCCGGCGTAGCAGTTTATATAGCAATGGTGGGCGGCGGAGGGACGGACGTGTGGCGCCGGAGTAGCCGCCTCGGCAACCGCATATCATTAATGTGGGCGGCAGACGGACGGACGGACGACACTTGTGTCATTTGAAGGCGGAGCAATCGCCTGCACCGGGAAGCGGGGCGGGCGGCGCTGACCGTTTTGGGCGGAAAGCGCGCGCGGGCGAGGGAGGTGGTCTGGGTGGGCCAGGGCAGTCAGACTCGTGCTTGGCAGCGGGTCGGTCCAGCAGTCGGACATGCTGGCTCGCTAGCAAGCTCGCTGAGTTGAGCGACGACAATCAGATGATGGACGTAGCTTCCGACCAAGAGCCGGCGCCACTGTCCAAGTCGGTTCATGCCGTGTCCACCATAGAGCAGGCGCGGCCACACTTCGACGCCCTAATGGTGGAAGAGCTACCAGTGTAGGATGACCTATGCTGCAACCTCTGTCTCTGATAACCCACAAGTATAGGGGATCAATTGTAGCCTCTTTCGATAAGTAAGAGTGTCGAACCCAACGAGGAGCTAAAGGTAGAACAAATATTCCCTCAAGTTCTATCGACCACCGATACAACTCTACGCACGCTTAACATTCGCTTTACCTAGAACAAGTATGAAACTAGAAGTACTTTGTAGGTGTTTTTGGGTAGGTTTGCAAGATAATAAAGAGCACGTAAATAAAAAGTAGGGGCTGTTTAGATAAAGACACAGCTAAATTAGTTTTAGTAAAGAGCTTTTTGTCACGAGAAAGTTATTTGTCCCTAGGCAATCGATAACTAGACCGGTAATCACTATTGCAATTTTATTTGAGGGAGAGGCATAAGCTAACATACTTTCTCTTCTTGGATCACATGCACTTATGATTGGAACTCTAGCAAGCATCTGCAACTACTAAAGATCATTAAGGTAAAACCCAACCATAGCATTAAAGCATCAAGTCCCTTCTATCCCATACGCAACAACCCCCTTACTCGGGTTTATGCTTCTGTCACTCAAGCAACCCACTATAAGCGAATCGAACGTATTGCAACACCCTACAGCGGAATCCCTCACGCTTCTTGGCGACACGGAGAGCACCATAGGACAGCACCAATAATAAAACATGCAACTCAAACCAATCACGATCATCAATTAACCCATAGGACAAATCGGATCTACTCAATAATCATAGGATAGCAATACATCATTGGTAAATAATATATAGCATTGAGCACCATGTTTAAGTAGAGATTACAATGGGTAAAAGAGGGGTTACACCACGGCATAGAGGGGGGAAGAGTTGGTGATGATGGCGGTGAAGTTGTTGGTGTAGATTGCGGTGACGATGATGGCCCCGGCGGCGTTCCGGCGCCACCGGGAGAGAGGGGGAGAGAGCCCCCCTTCTTCTTCTTCTTCCTTGACCTTCTCCCTAGATGGGAGAAGGGTTTCCCCTCTGGTCCTTGGTATCCATGGCTTGGGAGGGGTGAGAACCCCTCCAAGATTGGATATGTCTCTCTGTTTCTGCGCTCCCTGATTCTGCCCTTTCACCGTTTCTTAAATTCCCGGAGATCCATAACTCCGATTGGGCTGAATTTTGGACATGATCTCTATCCGGATATTAGCTTTCTTGCGGCGAAAGAAGGGCATCAATTGCCTTACGGGGTGGCAACGAGGGCCCAGGGCGCGCCTGACCCCCTGGGGCGCGCCCCCCTACATCATGGCCCCCTCGGGCACCGTATCGCGTTGATTCCTCTTCCCAAAAATCACATATATTCCAAAAAAATCTCCGTCAGATTTTATCCCGTTTGGACTCCGTTTGATATGGATTTTCTGCGAAACAAAAAACATGCAACAAACAGGAACTGGCACTGGGCACTGGATCAATATGTTAGTCCCAAAAATAGTATAAAAAGTTGCCAAAAGTATATGAAAAGTTGTATAATATTGGCATGGAACAATCAAAAATTATAGATACGGTGGAGACGTGTCAGCATCCCCAAGCTTAATTCCTGCTCATCCTCGAGTAGGTAAATGATAAAAAAAAAATTGATGTGGAATGCTACCTAGCATAATCTTGATCATGTAATCTAATCATGGCATGAATATTAAGACATGAATGATTCAAAGCAATAGTCTATCATTTGACATTAAGACAATAATACTTCAAGCATACTAATAAAGCAATCATGTCTTTTCAAAATAACATGGCCAAAGAAAGTTATCCCTACAAAATCATGGTCTGGCTATGCTCCATCTTCACCACACAAAATATTCAAATCATGCACAACCCCGATGACAATCCAAGCAATTGTTTCATACTTTTGACGTTCTCAAACCATTTCAACTTTCACGCAATACATGAGCGTGAGCCATGGACATAGCACTATGGGTGGAATAGAATATGATGGTGGAGGTTGTGTGGAGAAGACAAAAGGGAGAAAGTCTCACATCAACGCGGCTAATCAACGGGCTATGGAGATGCCCATCAATTGATGTCAGTGTGAGGAGTAGGGATTGCCATGCAACGGATGCACTAAGAGCTATAAGTGTATGAAAGCTCAAACTGGAAACTAAGTGGGTGTGCATCCAACTTGCTTGCTCATGAAGACCTTGGGCATTTGAGGAAACCCGTCATCAGAATATACAAGCCAAGTTCTATAATGAAAATTCCCACTAGTATATGAAAGTGATAACTTAAGAGACTCTCTATATGAAGAACATGGTGCTACTCTGAAGCACGAGTGTGGTAAAAGTATAGTAACATTGTCCCTTCTCTCTTTTTCTCACGTTTTTTTGTTTTTTTTTTTTGTTTTTCTGTAGGCTTCTTTGGCCTCTCTCTTTTTTGGGGGGCTTCTTTGGCCACTTTTATTTTGATAACCTCACATGGGACAATGTTCTAATAATGATGATCATCACACTTTTATTTACTTACAACTCAATATTACAACTCGATACTAGAACAAAGATATGAGTCTATATTCCCTCAAAAAAGATATGACTCTATATGAATGCCTCCGGCAGTGTACCGGGATGTGCAATGATCTAGCGTAGCAATGACATCAAAAAACGCACAAGACATGAAAACATCATGCTAGCTATCTTACGATCATGCAAAGCAATATGACAATAAATGCTCAATTCATGTATATGATGATGATGGAAGTTGCATGGCAATATATCTCGGAATGGCTATGGAAATGCCATAATAGGTAGGTATGGTGGCTGTTTTGAGGAAGATATAAGGAGGCTTATGTGTGATAGAGTGTATCGTATCACGGGGTTTGGATGCACCGCGAAGTTTGCACCAACTCTCGAGGTGAGAGAGGGCAATGCATGGTAAATCAAGAGGCTAGCAATGATGGAAGGGTGAGAGTGCGTATAATCCATGGACTCAACATTAGTCATAAAGAACTCACATACTTATTGCAAAAATCTATTACTCATTGAAACAAAGTACTACGCGCATGCTCCTAGGGGGATAGATTGGTAGAAAAAGACCATCGCTCGTCCCCTACCGCCACTCATAAGGAAGACAATCAATAAAAACCTCATGCTCCAACTTCGTTACATAACGGTTCACCATACGTGCATGCAACGGGAATCACAAACTTCAACACAAGTGTTTCTACAATCCACAACTACCCACTAGCATGACTCTAATATCACCATCTTTATATCACAAAACTGTTGCAAGGAATCAAACATATCATATTCAGCGATCTACAAGTTTATGTAAGATTTTATGACTAACCATGTGAATGACCAATTCCTGTCATCTCTCTAAATAGATATAAGTGAAGCAAGAGAGTTTAATTCTTTCTACAAAATATATGCCCATGCTCTAACAAATATAAGTGAAGAAAAAGAGCATTCTACAAATGGCGGTTATCTTTGTGAAGAGAAACAGGCAATCCAAACTTCAAATGATATAAGCGAAGCCCATGAAGCATTCTATAAAGCCGTACTCAAAGGATATAAGTGAAGTGCAATGAGCATTCTATAAATCAACCAAGGACTATCTCATACCAGCATGGTGCATCAAAGAAAAGTGAAAACTAAATGCAAAAGACGCTCCAAGATTTGCACATATCGCATGAACGAAATGAATCCGGAAACATACTGATACTTGTTGAAGAAAGATGGGGTGCCTTCCGGGGCATCCCCAAGCTTACACGCTTGAGTCTCCTTGAATATTTACTTGGGGTACCTTGGGCATCCCCAAGCTTGAGCTCTTGCCTCTCCTCCTTCTCCTCACATCGAGACTTCCTCGATCTTCGAACACTTCATCCACACAAAACTCAACAGAAAGCTCAGTGAGATTCGTTAGTATAATAAAGCAAATCACTACTCTAAGTACTGTTGCAAACTAATTCATATTTTGTTTTTGCATTATAGCTACTGTAATATAACTTTTCCATGGCTTAATCCACTGATACGAATTGATAGTTTCATCAAAACAAGCAAACTATGCATCAAAAACAGAATTTGTCTTAAACAGGAGAGTCTGTAGTAATCTGAACATTCACCATACTTCTGGTACTCCAAAAATTCTGCCAAAATTAGGAAAATTAAACAATTTGTATAGAAAGACAGTGCAAAAAGTTTCAGAACCGTTTGACATTCCAGTAAAAATGTAAAATCGCGCACTACAGCCAAAGTTTCTGTCCTACACCGCACAAACCTACAAGCACTGTAAACATTCTAAAGGCAAACCTTGGCACATTATTTTTATTATACAATGGAATTGTACAAGGGGATAATTATTTTTGTTGAAAAGTTTCTGTAATCAAGATTCACAAAGTTTCCGTGAGCATGAACAAAGTTCAAGGCTAGCTCCCACTTTAACAATGCTCGTCTTTCTCACTTTCTCTTTTCTTTTTAAAAAAGTTTTAGGTTCCCCTCTTTATTTTCTTTATTTTTTAAACTTTATAAAAGCACTCAACAGAAGAAAAAAATGACTCTCTAAAACTTCGGGTTGTCTCCCTCAGCGCTTTCTTTAAAGCCATTAAGCTAGGCATATAGTGCTCAAGTAATGGATCCACGGATCCCAAGGTATATCAAAGCCAATTTTAATTAACAATGATTTGTAATTTAGTAGTGAGCACAAAGTAACATATATCATGTAATGACGAAGTCTAACTCTCTTCCTATGCATCGGCATGTCATAAAAGAACAATTCATGCACACAAAGTAAATGCCAATGCATAGTATAAACAGTTTCTTGCAATTTTATCATGTGGGAAACATAGAGGTGGAGATATAGTTCCTCTCTCATAATAATTGCAAGTAGGAGCAGCAAGCACATGCATATTATATCTATCAAAATCATCATGTGTAGCGGTAAAAGGCAACCCATCAATATAATCCTTAATAAGTGCAAACTTCTCCGATATAGTGTAGTCGGAGAATTCAAAAAGATAATAGGACTATCATGCGTGGGTGCAATAGCAACAATTTCATGTTTAACATAAGGAACTATAGCAAGTTCATCTCCATAAGCATAATTCATATTGGCATCTTGGCGACAAGCATAGCAAGCATCATAAAAAAGGGATATTTCAAATGAGTCAACGGGATCATAACAATTATTATAGCAATCATCCTTTGGTAAGCACGAAGGGAAATTAAACAATGTATGAGTTGAAGAGTTACTCTCATTAAAAGGTGGGCACGGGTATCTAATCCGCTCTTCCTTCTTTTTTTCTTCGCTCTCCTCCTCATCTTTTTCATCCAATGAGCTCACAGTTTCATCAATTTCTTCTTCCATAGACTCCTGCAAAATATTATTCTCTTCTTGGACAGCGGAGACTCTCTTAAAAAAATCATTAATATCGGAATTGAATTCATAATTCTCATAGCAATATTTAAGTATAGCAAAATTTTCAGGTCTGCAAACAGCATCGTCAAGATTTTCACACTCTTTAAACAAAGATTCAATTTCATAAGCATCCATAAAAGCAACGAATTCTTCTATTTGTTCCACATCATAGTAATCATATATACCATTAGCATAAGAAGCCAAGGTTTTATCATCATTAAATTTGCATGAAAAGGGAAGGTGTGGAGCCTTTATCCTAGAGCAACAAGTATAATCATATCTCAAGCATAGTTCCCGAGCATACCAATGCAACATATGAATTTGATCCCATAATAGTTTCCCTTTTTGAGTCAAGCGATAATCCCTAAAGTATTCATGTTGATCCAACATGTCTCCCATCACATAATTGAATGGGGTTTTCTCAGGATTATTAAAGTAGTGCATAATATTTTTCACATAACTAGCATCGAGGGTTTTAGGAGGTTCCCCATCTCCATGAGTAGCAAGTACACCGAATTTTTTTGGTATTTCGTGTTCCATATCCATAACTAAAGATAGAGGACAACTTGGAACAGCAAATAAAAACTACTTAGTGATAAAGCAAACAAGCACACACGAGAATATTCACCCCACGCTATTGCTCCCCAACGGGCGCCGTAAAAAGGTCTTGATAACCCACAAGTATAGGGGATCAATTGTGGCCTCTTTCGATAAGTAAGAGTGTTGAACCCAACGAGGAGCTAAAGGTAGAACAAATATTCCCTCAAGTTCTATCGACCACCGATACAACTCTACGCACGCTTAACGTTCGCTTTACCTAGAACAAGTATGAAACTAGAAGTACTTTGTAGGTGTTTTTGGGTAGGTTTGCAAGATAATAAAGAGCGCATAATAAAAAGTAGGGGCTGTTTAGATAAAGACACAACTAAATTAGTTTTAGTAAAGAGCTTTTTGTCACGAGAAAGTTATTTGTCCCTAGGCAATCGATAACTAGATCGGTAATCACTATTGCAATTTTATTTGAGGGAGAGGCATAAGCTAACATACTTTCTCTTCTTGGATCATATGCACTTATGATTGGAACTCTAGCAAGCATCATAACTACTAAAGATCATCAAGGTAAAAACCAACCATAGCATTAAAGAATCAAGTCCCCTTTATCCCATACGCAACAACCCCCTTACTCGGGTTTATGCTTCTGTCACTCAAGCAACCCACTATAAGCGAATCATGAACGTATTGCAACACCCTACAGCGGGAATCCCTCACACTTGCACGACACGGAGAGCACAATAGGACAGCACCAATAATAAAACATGCAACTCAAACCATAGGACAAAGCAGATCTACTCAAACATCATAGGATAGCCATACATCATTAGGAAATAATATATAGCATTGAGCAGCATGTTTAAGTAGATATTACAGCGGGTAAAAGAGGGGTTACACTGCTGCATAGAGGGGGGAAGAGTTGGTGATGACGGCGGTGAAGTTGTTGGTGTAGATTGCGGTGACGATGATGGCCCCGGCAGCGTTCCGATGCCACCGGGAGAGAGGGGGAGAGGGGCCCCCTTCGTCTTCTTCCTTGACCTTCTCCCTAGATGGGAGAAGGGTTTCCCCTCTGGTCCTTGGTCTCCATAGCATGGGAGGGGCGAGAGCCCCTCCGAGATTGGATATGTCTCTCTGTTTCTCCGCTCCCTGATTCTGCCCTTTCACCGCTTCTTAAATTCCCGGAGATCCGTAACTCCGATTGGGCTGAATTTTGGACACACTCTATCCGGATATTAGCTTTCTTACGGTGAAAGAAGGGCACCAACCGCCTTACGGGGTGGCCACGAGGGCCCAGGGCACGCCCCCTGCCTCATGGCCCCCTCGGGCATCGTATCGCGTTGATTCTTCTTCCCAAAAATCACATATATTCCAAAAAAATCTCCGTCAGCTTTATCCGTTTGGACTCCGTTTGATATGGATTTTACGTGAAACAAAAAACATGCAACAAACAAGAATCGCCTTTGGTCTTTGGATCAATATGTTTGTCCCAAAAATAGTATAAAAAGTTGCCAAAAGTATATGAAAGTTGTATAATATTGGCATGGAACAATAATAAATTATAGATACGACGGAGACGTAGTATCAGTCTCCTCAACGAGCACCGGTGAACAAGCGAACGACAATGCCATCGCGGACATGTGGCCCTATGATCCTGGCTTCCCGAATGAGGCGTGGTATTTGGATCAGACCATCCGTAGGGCCCGCGAGACCCTCTTCGTCGTCCTTCGAGTTGTTGCGCTCGCCGTGGCACCGCCGTCTCGCGTTGTCAACATGGTCAATGGACATGAGGAATGAGGAGATGACTCTACTTGGAAAGTATGACAGTAGGGACCCACCAGGGCCATAGCCGCATGTACGCAAGTGCCTCCTTATTATATATAACTATAATTTTTTTGCTTCCTCCTGGTTTTCTGACATCACGGTCTCACACCATTGTCAACCTATGTAGTCAATAAACCAGAGAATTGCACAAGGAGCGGCCGATAGCTGGGACCAAGCAGCTCGAGCAGTATTTGTGTTTTTTAGGTGTGAGCACTCTAGAGTTTTTCTTGAGCGATGTCTTCGTTGTTGTTCAGAGGAGAGCAGGGTATTAACTGGGCGGGCTGTGGCCCGTCTAGCCCAGATATTAATTATTTTCAAGTTGAAAATGTCTAGTCCAGCTATACTATTTTGAGGAATACCCAGCCAAGGTCAACTTGTTATTCTCCGCCCCGCTGGACTGCAAATATTTCCTAGGAGGGATGCATTAGGCTTAACAAGAAAATGGGCTTTAAGAAATAATAAATGGGATGAAATTATAAAACTGAGTAGTAACTATAAAAAATGCACCAAACACGTAATTACTTTATAAAATATTATTTTTGAATTTTGAAAATTTTAATTTCATTAATTGTTGCACGCAGAATGTTTCGATTGGTTTTACGTAATACAAATTTATATTGAAATTGTATTTAATCTGACTAGAAATTTCGGGATAAAAATATTTCAGATCCCATCAAAATGTGGGAAATTTTATTGAATTCTATTTTGAACGGCTGGTTGAATTTATTAATCGTTGTCCTAGTAAGGAAATGGGTTGTACTTTTAACAAACTGTAAATGGGCTGTAGTAAATTTCATTAGAATTCAAAAATGAGTTGTACATTCTTAAAAATCTTAAATGGGCTATAAGTTCTCTGCCACACACTTGTGGGCCTACTAAGTTGATGCGTCCCGTAAAAAAGAGTAAGTTGACGCGTATGCAAGGCTTTGTCAACTTATAGTCAACACACGGTTCTAGCAGTAGTGGTCGTTGGATGTCCATCCAACATATGTCGTGTTTCATCTTCAATCTCGGATATTCTAGCTTCACCCGCCCAAAAAATGATTCCTCCCCCTGACATCTGGGGTGCACCGTTTCGAAGTCGACACGTGGGCCTACTAAGTTGGCGTGTACCAAGGGCTTTGTCAACTTAGTTAATATAAATGATTCTAGTTGCGTTGATCGTGACGATGTCCATCCAACGGCCGTCGTGCTTCTTCAACCTCTCGATTTTCTTGCTCCGGCCGCCCAAAGCGGCGCCCGGTCGTGTCGCTTTGCTCCGCCTCCCGTGGCTGGTCAGGCTGTCACGGAGGCCTCAGCCGCCCTACTACTCCCACCTTTGGCCGGGCCATCCCTCCACTCACCCACAACCCCTGTTATTCTGCGGCGACAGCCTCACACTGAAGCCGAACCAGTGAACCCTCATACTCCTCTCTGCATGGTCATCTACTGTCGCGTCTTCCCCGGCTCCGCGTCGTCCCCTTCCTAGGCCTCGCCTTCTTCCACCCCCTTGGTGCTCTCAGAGCGGCGTGGTCAATGTGGTCAAGGAACGACTTCCATCGGAAGAGTGTTGTACGTGGAGAGGCTGACAGTTGGGTCCACGGCAGCAGCAAGGAAGTCCCTCCTTATTGCGCGGAAAATAATGATTCCTCCACCTGATAGCAGGGACCCACCGGACGGGCCACCGATTTCGCATGAAACGTTTCCCGACATTGCTTTGGGACCCACCAGCTACATCTTCACACGCAAGGAAGTGCGTCCATATTATGGAAAAAATGATTCGCCCCCTGACTACTGGGACCCACCAGCTACATCTTCGCACACAACGAAGTGCTTGACAGTCGGGACCCACCTGGTCGAAGCGCACGTAGCGTTGTCATTCTGGTCGCGAACATGTATGTACATACTCGTCGATCGGTCTGTCTGCAGGCTGCAGCGATGAACCGTTGCTGTGTAAGGAAGGGCACGTGTCGTAGTAGAGGCGCGCACGTGTCGTAGTAGAGGCGCGCATGTAGCATGTACACGTACATACAGCCAGGGTGCAAGAAAGTAAATACGGCCACTTATGTACATACGGGCAGGGTCTCGAACGCCTACTCGCACATACATACGACCAGGGCTCGTGTACATGGCTAGGTCAGAACGGAGAAACTGCGTCATCGTGTTCATCGGGAGCCAACCGGCTTGGACGGAAAAGCCGATCGAAACGAGGCCTGGCGTACCACAGAATGGAGGAAACGGCCTTGTGTTCAACCGACCCGCAGTCAAACGGGATCCTGTTCATCATGAGGTGCAGCGCATCGCAAAAGCGGAGAAGCGGACTTCTCTTGGACCTCCTATGGTGAAATGGGGTCCTGATGATCGGGAGGGGTGTGGCGTGCCGTAAGCGGAGGAAAGCGGACTTGTGTTGGGGCGCTTCACGGTGAAAGCGGGGTCATGTTCATCGGAAGGGGTGTGGCGTACCGCAAAACGGGACTCCATGGGATATTGTTCATCTCCACCGTCGACCTCCTCCAGCCTCCACGGGCTACTGTTCTTCCACCATCGACCTCCCCCAGCCTTCACCTGCGACTGTTCATCCATGGGCTCCTCTTCATCCAGCCTCCACCGCTCCTCCACCGGCTACTATTCAACCAGCTCTCTCCACGGGGTCCTGTTCAACCACCCCTCTACGGGCTACTGTTCATCCAGCCCTCCACCGGCTACTGTTCAACCAGCCCTCCACGGGGTCCTATTCATCCACCCCCAACCGGCTCGATCGGGGTCCTGTTCATCCAGCGGCAACGGTCTCTACTACCACGGGGTCCTGTTCATCCAACCTCCCATCGGGAACTGTTCATCCAACCCCCCCCCCCCAACAACAACGCTCACTGTTCATCAAGAGGCAACATGTTCGATCGGCTTCAGTTAGCAGCAGTAGCGAAGGAATCGCTCGATCGGGTTCGATTACGACCATCGATCGATCGCTCGAGTTCGATAGAACGCGTAACTGCGATTACTGTCGCCGATTCGATGAGGGCGAACGCCTTGCTCGGGTCGATTAGAGCCCAACGCCTCACACCCACGCAGCGTACATGTACGAGAAAGCGCTGCATCGCTTCGCCCGACCACCCATCGTAACCGGGAACTCCCGATATTTTCCTCGCCTCACTTCTACCACTTTTTCCGTCATGGACGGCCCAAAGAATGTCATGCAATGCTTCTCCGGCCCGCCCAGGACGAAAAGCCCATTTACATCATGATTTTTTCATAGAAGTAAGAGCCCACCACATCTATGATGATACCGGGTTTTGTCACAATTATCGTCATAGAAGTGTCATAAGTATGATAGAAAAAAATTTCGTTCGGCCCAAAATGTCACGGATGTGTCTTTTTTTTTGTAGTGCAAGTATGGTGAAGTGTCATGTAGTCGACGTTCACATGACACCACTAAAGGAAGCAACAACATACATATCATCAAAATATCAAAGGAATACCAACTTCACGTGATTACTTATAACAAGACTTCTCCTATGTCCTCAAGAACAAAAGTAACTACTCATAAATCATATTCATGTTGAAGATCAGAGGGGTATTGAACATGCTTGAGGATCTGAACATTTAATCTTCCACCAAATAAACCAACTAGCATCAACTACAAGGTGTAAACTACTAACAACTCACAGGTACCAATCTGAGGTTTTGGGACAAATATTGAATACAAGAGATGAACTAGGGTTTGAGATGAGATGGTGTTGGTGAATATGTTGATGAAGATTGGTCCTCCGATGATGAGAGGATCGTTGGTGATGTTGATGGCTTCGTCTTCCCCCTCCCGGAGGGAAGTTTCCCCGGAATCGCTCCGCCAGAGAGCGAAAGTGCTCCTGCCCAGGTTCCACCTTGAAACGACGGCGCTTCATCCCGAAAGTCTTCTTATTATTTGTTTCTAGGGCAAATGGCTTCATATAGCAGAAGATGGGCCTTAGGAGGCCTCATGGGGGGCACAAGCTCGGGGCGACCCCTGTGCTTGTTGCTTCTGGTGGGTCCCCTCACAGTATTTCTTCCTCTATATATATATATATATATATATATATATATATATATATATATATTTATTTATTTATTTATATATATTTATTTCAAAACAATTCTCTGTAAATTTTGTGGTCATTTGGAGTTGTGCAGAATAGCTATATCTGCCGTAACCCTTTCCGGTCCAGAATTCCAGCTGCTGGCAATCTCTCTCTTCATGTGAAACTCGTAAAATAATAGAGAAAAGGCATGAGAATTGCATCATAAAGTGAAATAACAATCCAAAACACAATAAATAATAGTAGGAAAACATGATGCAAAATGGACATATCAAATGATCGCGGGACCACCATTTCCATCTGTCACGCGAACTCTTCGTCTGCCTTGACAGCCTCGGTGAGGAGGCGCGGCGTTTATTCCTCCTAGTACGAGGAGATGGATCGAGCTTCTCCTTAGTGGGAGCAATCGAGGACAACAGGCCCAGAGATTCGGAGAACACGGTCACTGGCGCCAAGAGACAAAGCTTCTCCGGACCCACATGGGCGAATAACCACTCTAAGCCGTCGGACCTGCCCATTGCGCCTGCTAGAGCTGGAGGTGTGCGGTTTCGGGAAGTGGTGCGACGATGGTGTAGTGTTGTAGGGTTTGCGCACGGCCATACCAACTTAAATAGCCGAGACAGGCTGACCGACTCTGCTTCAATGATGGCAGTGGCATGAGCAGACTTTTCGGTGGCTGCGGTATTGGGAATGTCGCCCGCCGGCCAGCCAGCATGAATGCGTTTAGGAATATGTTAAACCGTCTCGTCTCATCATGTCCAGTCTGACCGGCATGAACGCAACGCGGAGAGCGAAGCAGAAGGGGGGGAAGGATTGACGTGGGTTCGCGTTGTCGAAGGCCTACGCAACAGACGTATGACCTTCCGCGAACCTCCCCTTTTTTGTTGTCGATTTGTGGGATTTCACACGTTCGAACCGGTCATGACAAATTTGGTCACTGTTGTTGAAGGACGAAAATTTTCAGAATTGTTCAGATATTTGGGTGCGATTTGGTGATCCGTGGTGGAGTTGCCCTAATAACACTGGAAATAAACTCCAAACAGAGGACATAATCTACTGTGCTTTTACCTATTTCGCTCGCTGGACTGGAGGCTTGCAATTTGGATGCTTGTACCTTGTCCCATATCAATAAGCTCTTGAGAGCATGCGTGTGACCCAAAAAGTCAAACTCGCTTTATTTATCTAAATCAAGATGTTCCCACTGTTTCGCGTCAAATAATAATAATAATACCACAACAAGTGTAGGCAGAACAAGGCTAGATCATGGAAAATCTTAGTACAATAATACTCCCTCTGTTCCAAAATATAAAAATATTTTTGACACTAGTGTAGTGTTAAAAACGTTCTTATATTGTGGGACGGAGGGAGTACGTTTTATCATCTGGGGTCACTGGAAGTATCTGTACAATCTCTTCTACTCGAAACACAATGAAAAATGACTATTTTTTGTCCAGTTGTTCGAATAATAATATTACTAGTACATTAGACACGCAGAGAGCTGCGAGCGAGAAAGGGAGTACTTGTTGAACGCAGTGACCAGAGAGGGAGTAGTAGTAGTACTTTAGTGGAGTTGACAACTTGGAGTAGAAAGCAGAGCAGTCACAGCAGCGGTGTAACTTGGTCAGAACAGTCACCAACAACAGGACTCCCTACATAAAGGAAAGCTGATCTGATGGTGGCGAAAAGATTCACTAAACATTTCTGATTTCTCTCTGGGGAAGTGAGCGAGTGAGGGCTGTGGATGGATGTGACTAGACCTGCCACCATCCCTATCTGCTCCTTTCCGAAGCGAGGCATGTCGCCATCCCTCAAGGCAACCAAGCACAAGCAAGGCCGCCATGAATTCATTCATGTAAGCCAGGAGGACAGGGAGGCTCACGCTTCACATGCAACAGGGTGAAGTGAAAGGTGGTGCCATGCTGCGATGGCGTGTTGCTGGGAGCATCTCTCGGCGCCCTTTCTCTCTCCTCTTTGCTGCAGCAGGACCACTTCAATGCTGAGTTTTCAAAGGACAACACTTTGTTTTCTTTCTGGAAAACAAAGGACCAAACTTTCTGAGTGGAAAAAATTCGGGAAAACTCGGTGGTAGTAATGACTGGCAGCCAGCCTGCCAGTAGACATGGCCGCAAACAAGGAGTCTTTGATTTGTTCATTTTTTCTTTGATTTGTTCATTAGTAATAGTATCTTCTGGATTGGAAAGGATCATTTTTTTTGGATGATGTTATTTTCTTTATGATTGTATAAGGGCGTGTTTGGTAGCAGCATATAGTCCAGTTAGGCCCACGCGAAAAGAAAATGAATTGTTTTGCTTACTTGCGTTCACTCTGGCACGTGTCACACGGACCTCAAAGCACCTCACAGCCAGGCCCGTTAAGAACACTGGAATCGGCAGTTTCTTTAGAGCCAGACTGAGGTGAGGCACATCGAGCGCCTTGTTGCACGAGCGGAGTCTCGAGGGGTGCGAGCTAGTATACAGCCTGTACGTGCTATTTCTCCTGCCTCGAGTAAGCTCCTCTCTAATCCACTTCTTCCTTGTCCCTTCTGATCTACAAAACGATGTTTCGATTCGATATAAGCTCTACATGAAAATGATGCACATAGATGTTATGATTCCATTCAGGCGACTGATTCGTAGTTTCGTCGACGGCGGCGGTCTTGCACGCGGCGGCGGTTGATTTGGCGGCCAGCTCCGCCTCCTACTCCTTGCGCGCGGCAGCCGTCGATCTGGCGGCCAGCTCCATCCGGCAGCGATGGTAGTCGAGCTTGCGGAGGGCGGCCTCGCTCTCCATCCGGAGGAAGTTGCACTAAGTGCGCAAGATCTCTGCCTAGAACCTCCACTTCTCCTGCTCCCCGGTGTCCTCCCGCTCACGCGGCTGCGCAGCGGCCCCCTAGGAGCAGGCCGGTGACGCCGGCGCGGACTCCAGCCCGCGCAAGCGGCGCTCCATCTCGAATAGTGCGCCGAGGTTGATCGCCTTGGGCGCCAAGCGGGGCTACTGCAGTCTAGCCATCTCCGTCCAGGCGAAATCATGGTCGAGCTGCTTAGAGCGCCACCGCCTAGCTCGCGTGCCAGCTCCGCCTTCACTTCACGCCACAAGACAATTTGTGGCTGCTCACGGCAACAACATGGGCGGAGGTATCAGGAACTATTGCTGCTGGTGGTGGAAATCCATGCTCGTCGTGTTGGGCGAAGGCATCAAGAACTCCTGCCGCTGCTTCACACTTTCTCTGCGGCCAACGATGCTAGCAACTAGTTCGTCGCGCTGTCGACGGGGTCACTCGCCCACGACTCCGTGATCGTCGTGTCAAATGCGTCGCCACGACCACCGTCCACCGCAGTCGCCATGGTCCGATACGCACTGCATTTCTCCTCCCATGTCCTCTACCTCAATGCTCCTTTGCATGGACTTTCTCTGCGGCGGCGAACCTAGCAACTAGTTCGTCGTTGCGCGAAAGGAATGCTTGCCCAGACTTCGTGCTCGCCGTGTCGGACGCGGCACTATGGGCACCGTCCACACAGTCACGAGGCACAGTGTAACTATGCGTGTTACGTGTAATTGTTAGCTCTTAATCATATCCCGTGTGTACAACTAAACACCGTGTAGTTGCAAGAACCGAGCCAATGCAAGACACCAAATACTATGCCAAAATTGCTCCTCTAATGCAAGAGGCCTAGATGCGAGCGTCCAAACAATGTGCAAATATCGGGTTTTTGCGTGTTTTCCCTCAACCAGGCTCCACCAGCAAGGCAACCAGACACGCCCTAAAGGTATTAGAGCATCTTCAACCAGGATTGTACAATGTGCCACCCATACGTCCCTAGATGTGTTCAGACGTGTTCGTCGATAGTGACCAGTCATCCCACATTTGTCCTCGTCCAAACCCTTGTTCTGAAGAAATATGCCCTAGAGGCAATAATAAAGTTGTTATTTTATATTTCATTATATCATGATAAATATTTATTATTCATGCTAGAATTGTATTAACTGAAAACTTGATACATGTATGAATACATAGACAAAACACCGTGTCCCTAGTAAGCCTCTACTAGACTAGCTCGTTAATCAAAGATGGTTAAGTTTCCTAACCATAGACATGTGTTGTCATTTGATGAATGGGATCACATTATTAGGAGAATGATGTGATGGACATGACCCATCCGTTAGCTTAGCATGTTGATCGTTCAGTTTTATTGCTATAGCTTTCATCATGTCATATACATATTCCTTTGACTATGAGATTATGCGACTCCCGGATACCAGAGGAATAACTTATGTGCTATCAAACATCACAACGTAACTGAATAATTATAAGGATGCTCTACAGGTATCTCCGAAGGTGTTTGTTGGTTTGGCATATATCGAGATTAGGATTTGTCACTCCGAGTATCGGAGAGGTATCCCTGGGCCCTTTCGGTAATGCACATCATAATAAGCCTTGCAAGCAATGTGATGAGTTAGTTGCGGGATGATGTATTACAGAACGAGTAAAGAGACTTGCCAGTAACGAGATTGAACTAGGTATGAAGATACCGACGATCGAATCTCGGGCAAGTAACATACCGATGACAAAGGGAATTACGTATGTTGTCATTGCGGTACGACCGATAAAGGTCTTCGTAGAATATGTAGGAACCAATATGAGCATCCAGGTTCCGCTGTTGGTTATTGACGGGTGTCGGTGTCAAAACCGGCGGCTCTCGGGTAGGGGGTCCCGAACTGTGCGTCTAAGGCTAATGGTAACAGGAGGCGGGGGACACAATGTTTACCTAGGTTCGGGCCCTCTCGATGGAGGTAATACCCTACTTCCTGCTTGATTGATCTTGATGATATGAGTATTACAAGAGTTGATCTACCACGAGATCGTAGAGGCTAAACCCTAGAAGCTAGCCTATGATTATGATTGTTGTGGTCCTACGGACTAAACCCTCCGGTTTATATAGACACCGAAGGGAGCTAGGGTTACCCAGAGTCGGTTACAAGGGAGGAAATCTACATATCCGAATTGCCAAGCTTGCCTTCCACGCAAAGGAGAGTCCCACCCGGACACAGGACGAAGTCTTCAATCTTGTATCTTCATAGTCCAACAGTCCAGCCAAAGTATATAGTCCGGCTGTCCGAGGACCCCCTAATCCAGGACTCCCTCAGTGGGAGAGGTGTCTCGGTCATGTCTACATAGTTCTCGAACACGTAGGGTCCACACGCTTAACGTTCGATGACGATTTTGTATTATATGAGTTATGTGATTTGGTGACCGAATGTTGTTCGGAGTCCCGGATGAGATCACGGACATGACGAGGAGTCTAGAAGTGATCGAGAGGTAAAGGTTCATATATAGGCCGATGATATTCGGACACCGGAAGTGTTCTGGGGGGGTACCGGGTACATATCAGATCACCGGAAGGGGTTCCGGGCATCGCCCCGGCAACTACATGGGCCTAATGGGCCAAGAAAGGGATAGTCCAGCCCCTAGGGGGCTGGTGCGCCCCATGTAGGCCAAAATAAGGAGCAAGGAAAGAGGGGAGGAGAGAAAGGAAGGGGAGGGATTCGGCCTCCCCCTTCCTTCTCTCCTCCCTCCTCCTTCCTTCCCCCTCTGGATGAATATGGTAGGGGGGAGGCCGAATTGGGAGGCGCCCAAGTAGGATTCCTTCTACTTGGGGCGCCCCCTTGGCTGCCTCTCCTCCACTCCAACCTATATATATGAGGAGAGGGTACCACTAGAACACACAACATTGATTCCTAGCCGTGTGCAGTGCCCCCTTCCACAGTTTACACCTCCGGTCATATTCACGTAGTGCTTAGGCGAAGCCCTGCGCGGATCACTTCACCATCACCGTCACCACGCCATCGTGCTGACGGAAC
This sequence comes from Aegilops bicornis, assembly GCA_021605145.1. Classification (NCBI taxonomy): domain Eukaryota; kingdom Viridiplantae; phylum Streptophyta; class Magnoliopsida; order Poales; family Poaceae; genus Aegilops; species Aegilops bicornis. The sequence goes on along the minus strand of JAHIAL010000026.1, from coordinate 2,988,952 downwards.
TCTCCCTCGACACTTTGCAGGATCAAGAGTTCGAGGGACGTCATCGAGCTGAACGTGTGCAGAACTCGGAGGTGCCGTACGTTCGGTGTTTGATCGGTCGGAACGAGAAGTTCGACTACATCAACCGCGTTGTCAAACGCTTCCGCTTTCGCTCTACGAGGGTACGTGGACACACTCCCCCCCTCTCATTATTGTGCATCTCCTAGATAGATCTTGTGTGAGCGTAGGAAATTTTTGAAATTGCATGCTACGTTTCCCAACAGTGGCATCCGAGCCAGGTCTATGCGTAGATGATATGCACGAGTAGAACACAAAGAGTTGTGGGCGGTGATCGTCATACTGCTTACCACCAATGTCTTATTTTGATTTGGCGGTATTGTTGGATGAAGCGGCCTGGACCAACCTTACATGACCACGTTCATGAGACCGGTTCCATCGACAGACATGCAACTAGTTTTGCATAAAGGTGGCTGGCGGGTGTCTGTTTCTCCAACTTTAGTTGAATCAAATTTGCCTGAGACCGGTCCTTGTTGAAGGTCAAAACAACAAACTTGATAAATCACCGTTGTGGTTTTGATGCGAGGGTAAGAACGGTTTTTACTAGAAGCTCGTAGCAGACATGTAAAACTTGCAACAACAAAGTAGAGTACGCCTAACTTGTTTTTGCAGAGCATGTTGTGATGTGATATGGTCAAGACATGATGTGATATACGTTATTGTATGAGATGATCATGTTTTGTAAAAGTTATCAGCAACTGGCAGGAGCCTTATGGTTGTCTCTTTATTGTATGAAATGCAAACGTCATGTACTTGCTTTACTTTATCACTGTGCGTTAGCGATAGTTGTAGAAGCAATAGTTGGCGAGATGACCATGACGCTACGATGGAGATCAAGGTGTCAAGCTGGTGATGATGGAGATCATGACGGTGCTTTGGAGATGGAGATCAAAGGCACAAGATAATGATGGCCGTATCATGTCACATATTTTTATTGCATTGATGTTTATCTTTTATGCATCTTATTTTGCTTAGTACGGCGGTAGCATTATAAGATGACCCCTTACTGAAAATTCAAGGTATAAGTGTTCTCCCTGAGTATGCACCGTTGCGACAGTTCATCGTGCTGAGACACCATGTGATGATCGGGTGTGACAGGCTCTACGTTCACATACAACGGGTCCAAGACAGTTTTGCACATGCGGAATACTTGGATTAAACTTGACGAGCCTAGCATGTACAGACATGGCCTCAAAATACTGGAGACTGAAAGGTCGAACGTGAATCATATAGTAGATATGATCAACATAGAGATGTTCACCATTAAAGACTACTCCATCTCACGTGATGATCGGACATGGTTTAGTTGATTTGGATCACGTAATCATTTAGATGACTCGAGAGTGGGAGTTCTTAAGTAATATGATTAATTGAACTTAATTTATCATGAACTTAGTCCTGATAGTATTGGCATATCTATGTTGTAGATCAATAGCTCGCGTATAGCTCCCCTGTTTTATTTTTGATATGTTCCTAGAGAAAACTAAGTTGAAAGATGATAGCAGCAATGATGTGAACTGGGTCCGTGATCTGAGGATTATCCTCATTCTTGCCGCACGTAAGAATTATGTCCTTGATGCACCACTAGGTGACTAACCTGTTGTAGAGAGCAGATGCAGACGTTATGAACGTTTTACAAGCTCGGTATGATGACTAGTTGATAGTTTAGTGCACCATGCTTTACGGCTTAGAACCAGGACTTCAAAAATGTTTTGAACGCCATGGAGCATATGAGATATTCCAAGAAGATGAAAATGATATTTCAGACTCATGCCCATGTTAAGAGGTATGAGACCTCTGACAAGTACTTTGCCTACAAGATGGAGGAGAATAGCTCAGCTAGTGAGCATGTGCTCAGAATGTCTGGGTAGTACAATCGCTTGAATCAAGTGGGAGTTAAACTTCCAGATAAGATAGTGATTCGCAAAGTCCTCTAATCACTATCACCAAGTTACTAGAACTTCGTGATGAACTATAATATGCAAGGGATGACGAAAACGATTCCCAAGCTCTTCGCGATGCCGAAATCAGCGAAGGTAGAAATCAAGAAATAGTATCAAGTGTTGATGGTTAACAAGACCAGTAGTTTCAAGAAAAGGGCAAGGCAGAGAAAAGGAAACTTCAAAAAGAATGGAAAGAAATTTGCCACTCCCATGAAGAAGCCCAAAGCTATACCCAAGCCTGAAACTGGGTGCTTCCACTGCAAAGGAAATGGTCACTGGAAGTGGAACTTCCCTAGATACTTGGCGGATAAGAAGGATGGCAAAGTGAACAAAGGTATATTTGATATACATGTTATTGATGCGTACTTTACTAGTGTTTATAGCAACCCCTCGGTATTTGATACTCGTTCAGTTGCTAAGAGTAGTAACTCGAAACAGGAGTTGCAAAATAAACAGAGACTAGTTAAGGACGAGGTGAGGATGTGAGTTGGAAGTAATTCCAAGGTTGATACGATCACCATCGCACACTCCCTCTACCTTCGGGATTAGAAATGAACCAAAATAATTTTTTTTTGGTGTTTGTGTTGAGCATTAATATGATTAGATCATGTTTATTGCAATACGGTTATTCATTTAAAGTCAGAGAATAATCGTTGTTCTGCTTATATAAATAAAACCTTCTATGGTCATACACCCAATGTGAATGGTTTGTTGAATCTCGATTGTGGTGATACACATATTCATTATATTGATGCCGAAAGATGCAAAGTTGATAATGATAGTGCAACATATTTGTGGCACTGCCGTTTAGGTCATATTGGTGTAAAGCGCATGAAGAAACTCCATGCAGATGGACTTTTGAAATCACTTTATTATGAATCATTTGATGCTTGCGAACCATGCCTCATGGGCAAGATGACTAAAACTCCGTTCTCCGGAACAATGGAGCGAGCCACTAACTTATTGGAAATAATACATACCGATGTATGCGGTCCGATGAGTGTCGAGGCTCGCAACGGGTATCATTATTTTCTGACCTTCACAGATGATTTGAGCAGATATGGGTATATCTACTTAATGGAACACAAGTCTGAAACATGTGAAAAGTTCAAAGAAATTCAGAGTGAAGTGGAGAGTCATCGTAACAAGAAAATAAAGTTTCTATGATCTGATCGCGGAGGCGAATATTTGAGTTACGAGTTTGGCCTTCATTTAAAACAATGTGGAATAGTTTCACAACTCACGCCACCTGAAACACCACAGCGTAATGGTGTGTCCGAACGTCATAATCGTACTTTATTAGATATGGTGCGATCTATGATGTCTGTTACTGATTTACCACTATCGTTTTGGGTTTATGCATTAGAGCCAGCTGCATTCATGTTAAATAGGGCACCGTCTAAATCTGTTGAGACGACAGCGTAAGAACTGTGGTTTGGCAAGAAACCTAAGCTGCCGTTTCTTAAAATTTGGGATTGCGACACTTATGTCAAAAAGCTTCAGCCAGATAAGCTCGAACCCAAATCGGAGAAGTGCTTCTTCATAGGATACCCAAAAGAAACTGTTGGGTACACCTTCTATCACATATCCGAAGGCAAGATCTTTGTTGCTAAGAATGGATCCTTTTTAGAGAAGGAGTTTCTCTCGAAAGAAGTGAGTGGGAGGAAAGTAGAACTTGATGCGGTAATTGTACCATCTCTCGAATTGGAAAGTAGCTCATCACGTAAAACCGCCCCGTGATGCCTACACCAACTAGAGAGGAAGCTAATGATAATGATCATGAAACTTCAGATCAAGTTACTACCAAACCTCGTAGGTCAACCAGAGCACGTTCCGCACGAGAGTGGTACAGTAATCCTATCCTGAAAATCATGTTACTAGACCATGACGAACCTACGAACTATGAGGAAGCGATGATGAGCTCAGATTCTGATAAATGGCTTGAGGCCATGAAATCTGAGAGGATCCATATATAAGAACAAAGTGTGGACTTTGGTGGACTTGCCCAATGATGGGCAAGCCATTGAGAATAAATGGATCTTCAAGAGGAAGAAGGACGCTGATGGTAGTGTTACTATCTACAAAGCTCGAATTGTCATAAAAAGTTTTTCGATAAGTTCAAGGTGTTGACTACGATGAGTTTTTCTCACTCGTGACGATGCTTAAGTCATACGAATCATGTTAGCAATTGCACGCATTTTATGAAATCTGGCAAATGGATATCAAAACTACATTCCTTAATGGATTTATTAAAGAAGAGTTGTATATGATGCAACGGAAGGTTTTTTCAATCCTAAAGGTGCTAACAAAATGTGCAAGCTCCAATGATCCATATATGGACTGGTGCAAGCAACTCGGAGTTGGAATATACACTTTGATGAGTTGATCAAAGCATATAGTTTTATACAGACTTGCGGTGAAGCCTGTATTTACAAGAAAGTGAGTGAGAGCACTACAACCTTTCTGATAAGTATATGCGAATGACATATTGATGATCGGAAATGTTGTAGAATTTTCTGGAAAGCATAAAGGAGTGTTTGAAAGGATTTTTTTCAAAGAAAGACCTTGGTGAAGCTGCTTACATATTGGCATCAAGATCTATAGAGATAGGTCAAGACGCTCGATAAGATTTTTCAATGAGTACATACCTTGACAAGATTTTGAAGTAGTTTAAAATGGAACAGTCAAAGAAGGAGTTTTGGCCTGTATTGCAAGGTGTAAGTTGAGTAAGACTCAAAACCCGACCACGGCAAAAAATAGGAAGAGAATGAAAGTCATTCCCTATCCCTCAGCCATAGGTTCTATAAAGTATGCTATGCTGTGTACCAGACCTATTGTGTATCTTGGCATGAGTTTGGCAAGGGGTACGATAGTGATCCAGGAGTGGATCACTGGACATTGATCAAAGTTATCCTTAATTACCTAAGAGGACGATAGTGATCCAGGAGTGGATCACTGGACATTCTCGGTTATGGAGGTGATAAAGAGTTCATCGTAAAGAGTAACGTCGATGCAAGCTTTTACACCGATCCGGATGACTCCGAGTCTCAATCTGGATACATATTGAAAGTGGGAGCAATTAGCTAGAGTAGCTCCATGCAGAGCATTGTAGACATAGAAAATTTGCAAAATACATACGGCTCTGAATGTGGCAGACCCGTTACTAAACTTCTCTCACAAGCAAAACATGATCACATCTTAGTACTATTTGGGTGTTAATCACATAGCGATGTGAACTAGATTATTGACTCTAGTAAACCCTTTGGGTGTTAGTCACATGGCGATGTGAACTAATCACATAAAGATGTGAACTATTGGTGTTAAATCACATGACAATGTGAACTAGATTATTGACTCTAGTGCAAGTGAGAGACTGAAGGAAATATGCCCTAGAGGCAATAATAAAGTTGTTATTTTATATTTCATTATATCATGATAAATGTTTATTATTCATGCTAGAATTGTATTAACCGGAAACTTGATACATGTGTGAGTACGTAGACAAAACATCGTGTCCCTAGTAAGCCTCTACTAGACTAGCTCGTTAATCAAAGATGGTTAAGTTTCCTAACCATAGACATGTGTTGTCATTTGATGAATGGGATCACATCATTAGGAGAATGATGTGATGGACATGACCCATCCGTTAGCTTAGCATGTTGATCATTTAGTTTTATTGCTATAGCTTTCTTCATGTCATATACATATTCCTTTGACTATGAGATTATGCAACTCCCGGATACCGGAGGAATACCTTGTGTGCTATCAAACGTCACAACATAACTGGGCGATTATAAAGATGCTCTACAGGTATCTTCGAAGGTGTTTGTTGGTTTGGCATAGATAGAGATTAGGATTTGTCACTCCGAGTATAGGAGAGGTATCTCTGGGCCCTCTCAGTAATGCACATCATAATAAGCCTTGCAAGCAATGTGACTAATGAGTTAGTTGCGGGATGATGTATTATGGAATGAGTAAAGAGACTTGCCGGTAACGATATTGAACTAGGTATGAAGATACCAACGATCGAATCTCGGGCAAGTAACATACCGATGACAAAGGGAATTACGTATGTTGTCATTGCCGCACGACTGATAAATATCTTCGTAGAATATGTAGGAACCAATATGAGCATCCAGGTTCTGCTGTTGGTTATTGACCGGAGAGGTGTCTCGGTCATGTCTACATAGTCGAACCCGTAGGGTCCGCATGCTTAACGTTCGATGACGATTTTGTATTATATGAGTTATGTGGTTTGGTGACCGAATGTTGTTCAGAGTCCCGGATGAGATCACGGACACGAGGAGGAGTCTCGAAATGGTCGAGAGGTAAAGATTCATATATAGGACGATGATATTCGCACACCGGAAGTGTGCAGAATTACCGAGGTACATATCGGGTCAGGAAGGGGTTCAGGGGCATCCCGGGCAACTACATGGGCCGAATGGGCCAAGAAGGGGACAGACCAGCCCCTAGGAGGCTGGTCTGCCCCATGTAGGCCAAAATAAGGAGGAAGGAAAAGGGGGAAGAGAGAAAGGAAGGGGAGGGATTCGGCCTCCCCCTTCCTTCTCTCCTCCCTCCTCCTTCCTTCCCCCTCTGGATGAATATGGAAGGGGGAGGCCGAATTGGGAGGCGCCCAAGTAGGATTCCTCCTACTTGGGGCGCCCCCTTGGCTGCCTCTCCTCCCCTCCAACCTATATATATGAGGGGAGGGCACTGCTAGAGCACACAACATTGATTCCTAGCCGTGTGCGGCGCCCCTTTCCATAGTTTACGCCTCCGGTCATATTCACGTAGTGCTTAGGCGAAGCCCTGCGTGGATCACTTCACCATCACCGTCACCACGCCGTCATTTTGACGGAACTCTCCCTCGACACTTTGCTGGATCAAGAGTTCGAGGGACGTCATCGAGCTGAACGTGTGCAGAACTCGGAGGTGCCGTACGTTCGGTGCTTGATTGGTCGGAACGAGAAGTTCGACTACACCAACCGCGTTGTCAAACGCTCCAGCTTTTGGTCTACGAGGGTACATGGACACACTCTCCCCCTCTCGTTGCTATGCATCTCCTAGATAGATCTTGCGTGAGCGTAGGAAAATTTTGAAATTGCATGCTACGTTTCCCAACATGTTCCTCAAACGTCTGTACAATCCATGCAATTATGTAAACAAATAGTGCAATTTAGATCAAACGTACATATATATAGCACAATCCGACCCAAAAGACAGAGTACATCATCGAACATAGTTCATCACCGAACAGATTAACTAGGTACAAAATAAACTAAATAGTTGGAGCGGGGCGACGGACATCACCATTTCCTCGTCGGGCCTTTCCCCTTGCAGTCACCAAAGTGGTGGTGGTAGCCCTTCGTGTAGGCGTCCACAATGGGAGTTGTGTCATCGTGCGTGCTCGTCGTGCCGCTGTCCAACGACTGCGAGATGATGCCAATGAGGCGTCGGATAGCGTGGGCTTGCTACTTCGCGTGACGCTCCTTCTGCATCGTGAGGCGCTCTGACTCTTCGATGTTGGGCTGGAGCGCCTTCACATTCTTGGAACAGAGGTGCCTCGTTTCCATCTCTGCGGTGGTCAACAATCGGCAGAGGGCATCGCGCAGGAGCTACTCCTCCGAGTCGACAGACACGGATCCCGTGCGTGTGTGGGAGGAGCCGGCCTTTGGCGCCCTCTGCACGCCCCTTTGCCTCTTGCGGTGGGTGGACTTGGGCGCCGACTTCGGCATCCTCATCTGCTAGCTTAGTGTGGGCATGAGCACCCAAAGTCATCCGGGAGGAGCTTGGGCCGGTGATGGATAGGAGAGGCGTGTAGTGCGACGGCCGCCTCGCTTGGCCGCATTACATCATCGGGCCACCCGGAATGGCGCGGACATCACGGAGCTCGGGCTCCCACGAGTGTACAACCACGATGCTCGATGGTAATGCGGATTGCGAGCTCCTAGTCGTCCGGTGCCTCGGTGTCGGAGCCGTCCTCTTTCAAGAGCCTGTCCCAATCGATAGGATCAGATTTGTTGTAGGAGGCGCTGCCGGAGCCGGCCATGGTGGAGTGGAGGGGAGGGGATAGGAAAGGGATGAGATTGAGAGTGATCAAAGCGGAGAGGTCGAGTGTGGACTTTCACTAAGGGTTCATCTAGCAGAGGGGTATTTGTGGTGTCGTGGTCGGCCATAGTGGGCCACATCCTACGTGGCGGACGCGTCTGGGCCTCCCCATATCCACCCCACATATGGACTAGGTATGGGGGTGCCAGATAGCCCGGATATTTGGGTTGCCTTTGTCAGGTCCGGTTGGTTGGACATTTCCTATCCTAGTGACCAAGCAGGCCGCCCGGACATTTGAGACGGATATGCGGCCTCTGGTTGTAGATGCTCTTATAGGCCATAGTTTATAAATGAATGGTTTTTTCAAACAATCACAGGGACAGGAAAAGGAGAACTTAGACAATGTTTTATGTGGTGGATATCCATGACACCAGAAAGCTCATAGCTGAAGCTACTTCAAAATTCCCTGTCTATAGAAGGTGCTCGGCCTTGCATCCCAAAAGCGCAGCATCACTCGACATCGCTCGTGCATTGTCTGGTGGAAGGATGGTGATGCCAATACGATGTCCTTTCACATTCATGTGAGCATTCGGCAACACGCAACCACTTGTTTTGATGGTGTGGCGTCTGCGTCGCCTCTTCCCAGAAAGAGATGGAGTGAGCACTCGATTAACCTTTCCGCGCTCAATTTGTCGAAAATCTACACTAGCCTCCTCAAGCTCCCCTTCTCGGAGGGCGAAACCTGGCGTGTGATCGAGCATTTGCAGTTAGGCAAAGCTCCTGGTCCTGATGGGTTCTCGCCTATTTTCTCCAGCGGTGTTGCTTGATCTTCAATGATGCAGCTATGAAGGTGATCGCCTTCTTCGACGGTGTTGATGGCAGGGGGTTTGCTCGCCTATATTAGGCTTCCATCACCCATTTCCCAAAGCATACCGGGGCGACAACTATATGGAATTCTAACCGGGGCGGTGAATATCTTCAAAGCCATGACGATGCTCTTGCTTCCTCCTTTTTGTGCTTATGGAATCGAATCAGAGTGGTTTCGTCGGTGTCTGCTGCACTGTAAAAACTCCCTCACAATCATGCTCAAGCTCGACATCGTGAAGGCATTTGACTGATGCCTACCCCTTTCTCCTCGAGATTCTGTGGCATCATGGTTTTGGACCTCGCTGGCTGGCTTGTGTATCGCTTCTAATGTCCTTTGCTAGCATTTGCGTCTTGGTGAAAGACAATGCCAACGAGGGCTTTTCGCACAACCGAGGCTGCATCAGGGTAATAATCTACACCCCCCATACTCTTCATTTTAGTAATGGATGTCAGGGATGTCTTGTTCAAAGCTATGAAAGAGGTAGGCATCTTTGCCCACTTGAGTCGTTAGGGCATCCGATGTCGCCTCTCGATCTTTGTGGATGATGAGGCGATCTTGTTGCGCCTAGAGGTTTTGGAGGCAAACGCGATGCTCGTTTCCTATGAGCTTTTGGGGCATTGTCCGACCTCCACTTCAACATTGCCAAGAGCTCACTGTCCTCGGCTAGGTGCCAAAATGTTGACCTCTCCATGTCCAACCTTGCAATGAGATGTCCCATTCGTGAGTTACTTATTGCTTACCTGGTTTTCCCTCTTTCTCTCGAAGGCGGACCTATAGCCGCCGGTGGATAAATGTGCCACCAACCTTCCAACTTGGAAGGCTTCTCCATTGAAGCACATAGGACGGCCTCTCTACCATGCCAATTTACCACATGTTTTCCTTGACCTTCCCCTTTGGTTCTACAAGTGCTTCGAGAAGCTTCAACTTAGGTTCATTTGGAGAGGGCACTATGATGCCAAGGGTTGGCACTACATCACACGCGCCTTGTGGCAGATGCATTTCCGAATAATGCATGGGTGTAAGATACGTTGACAACGTATATCTATCGGTGATCGTGAAGTTCTTGAGAGTAAGGGAGATGTTCCTTCTGTGTGTTCTGACGCGGGACGTGCCTGACTCCTCCTCCTGAAAGTTTTTGGCCTCTAGCACATATTTGGCACATTGGTCCTATATTACATTTCTTCCTCTACAAAACCCCCGATCTGTGCACGTAGAGCTCTGGATCTGCTGGGCACCATTGGAGACCAAGTTCTTCGTATGGCTTGCGCTGTGGAATCGCCTCTAGACTGTGGATATGAAAGAACATCTTCTCACTAAGTGCATCTCCCTATCTCCACCCCCATATATAAAGGATAAAAGAGACAACATCTATTTGACTCGAAGCTTCATTCTCGTTATACTTTTTGAATCTTGTAGGAACACCACACGATGAAGAGGGGTTGCACAAATTTTGGATGGATTCTAGCCCAAATCATACCCATGTTGATCATCTTTCCATGCTTGAGAAGGTCCAAAAATTCCTCCTTAAAGATCTTCTTCATTGCCACCATTTTTAGTCCTGAGACTCCAAACTTGATCCGGAATATATTCGGTAACTAGGAGAAAACCTTATGTTAAGACCAGACATATTTCCGGATGGATCCTGGGGACTTAAAAGTCCAGAGACTATGCAATTTTCGAAGACTCCAAAATATCCAAAAACTAAGTGTAACAAGCATATGTGGGTTGGTATACTCTTCCCAGATAGGGTAGGTCATCCAAATATATTTCAACACCGTTATTGACCACCTCCAAGCTCTCACTCCCCCCTCTCCAGCCAACTAAGAGTCAATTTCTTTAGGAGAAAAGAGAGAGGAGACCTAGATCTACAACTCGACCACACCAATCTCGAATCCAATGAAGTTCGTGTGTGATCTGTTACTCTTGGGTTTGTGGAATGGTTTCACACGAGAGCTTCCAAGTTGTGCGGTTCATGCTCCGAGCTTGTTTGTGAGGGTTTGGAGCTCGCCCTAAGAACTACTCCTGGTGAGAGGGAACTTGTACATTCGTTGTCTAAAGGTTCTCAGAGACTCGGGTGAGACATACGTTGTCGTGGGAGCATTCGTTGTTCTCCACCTCCCCAACGGAGATTATCACTCCTTGGAGAGTGTGAACTTTAAATAATATTTCCATCTCCATCACTTTCGGTTGTCTCTTAACCATAACTTTACTAGTTGTTATTGCTAACTTAATTAATTACCTTGTGTAGCTTATTAGCTTGTTGTAAGTCATCATATAGGGTGTATCACCTAGTTGCATGTACGGAGAACTTACATTTCCGCACTTGTGTCAGGACCCCGATTCCAAGTCACATAGACCCAGCCGGTAACATCTCATATCACTTTGCGGCCTCACGCACGGTATCGCCACGGGTGTCGCCTTACCATGGCCTGGGACCGTTTGCGTATTTTGGCTCATGTATATGAAAATGTCGCTAGCATCCACATGACAAAGAACCCGGGCCGACATGGCTAGTCGTGAACCCAAAGCGGTGCTAACCCATGGAGACAGGCATACATGAATCACATCGAGCATGTCGGTCATCAACGTATGAATTCGGGCTGTACCTGGCTAACAGTGACTCGGTATCCCGGCTGTAGCGAGCTAGGGCAGGACTCCAAATATCATCGCGTGACATTTCCCGAAGAACAGGACATAAAGGCAGTGAAACACATGCCCGGCGGTCAAGTGTCCAAAGCGGTAGTCTTTGAGCTAGAGACTCCGGTGAGCCGGGTCAGTAGCGGACTACTATTGCTTAGGAAGCACTAGACTACATTTCCCCATATGAGAGGTTGCCAAGGATAAACAACTAGATTGTCGGATCTCACTCATACCAAGCATTTCAATCATACACACAATATGCCCGATATGAGTACATACAACATGGCATCACAACAAAACTCTACAACTCAAAGTACTTTTATTTAAGAGGCTCCGAGGAGCCATACATAGCATATCCATACAGATAGGGGTCACATGACCCAACACACAAGTCATACAAACATACAAGCACATGCGGAAGCAAACTAGTCTGAGTACAGACTCTAAAAAGAAAGAAATCTTGATGAAGCCCTTCTATCTGCAGTGGCCCTTCACAAGCCTTGGATCACCACCTAGGTGGCTAGTCACTCGTCAACGTCGAGATCTACGAAGAAGCCATCGGAGGGGTTGGTGTTGTCGTCTGAAAACATTAATTAAGAAAACATGAGTACGGGGGTACTCAGCAAGTCTTACAATAGGAACCTATTATACATGCACATTCTCAAGAAGGTAGTGGGGTTATTGCAGCAAGCCAGCTTTGACTCTTGGCTAAGCTATCTCACGTGACACCACTTGAAAAGCATTTGTCGCTGCACCAGGTCCACTAATCACCATCACAATACTCCACCGTGGATCCTTTCGTCAACCCACGAGAGGGCCATCCATGACACTCACACTTATCTTGAGGCTTTTAGTAGTATCTATTTACTTCTCTATGAACTGTATATAGGTGACCAAGTAGTCCTTTATCATGACGCGGGCCTATTCGAATAGTTTTATACCCTGCAGGGGTGTACTTCTTCACACACGCTCCCACCACTTATCGCCGCTACACGACGTGTTCTCGGCAACCTTCAAGCGGAAGCCCGGCGAGGGTGTCGGCCACGACCTGACTAAACACACGAGTCCCTAGTCCAAGTTTATCGCCTATTCGGGTTCCATCCGCAGGGAGTCCGGCCGAGGTTTCCACTAACGGCCCCGAACGATGTGAGCAGGGTTCCCGAGACACCAAGCAGGCGAATCGGTACACTGCAGTGCCACGTGCCTACCGCAACACAGCCCACCCCTAAGGTCAGCGTCATTGACATGCCCCAAAGATGCTACAAACACCGAAACTACTTGCAACTCTGGACGAGAGGACAAGAGTGGTTAATAAGTCGAGAGGGTCAATTAAGGATCCCAATGCATGGTAGTAGCTAAGTCTTAAATCACACACACGAGATCTCGGTTCTTAGGGACGGTTCCAATGAAACAACCCACCATGTACTCCTACATGGCCTCTCATCGATACCTTTACCAAATCGTGTTCAACACTTTCACTCTCGAACCCGACACAACCTTTCACTCCAGTTCATCATCCCGATGAGCCAGACCTGACACAACTCTAAGCATCGCATGGTAGGAATCACAAACATGGCTCAATCAACTCCTACACATACTAGTGGGTTTCATCTAGTTACTGTGGCAATGACAGGTCATGCAAAGGAAGGGGGTTCAACTACCGCAACACACTAGCAGTTTGAATCGCGTTGTCTTAATGCGGTAAACAAGAGCGAAGCAAGATCATGGGTTTGTATCGGAATGATCAATGGGTTGCTTGCTCGATGTAGTGGTGGTAGGATCGCCTTCAGACGGATATTCGGGGTTATCCTCGGAGGCAGAACTTATCACGAAAGACACACCGAACATGAACAACACATGACGATATGCAACAATATGATGCATGCAATGACATGGCAACATGAATGTGTGTTGGCCTAATGCAAGCTAGAACTGAAAGGAATGAACTCATTTGAATCAAAGATTCAAATGCTAGCTTGTTTAACATAGCCATATTAGTGCATTATCTTGTTTTGATTAAACAGCAAGGTTAACTTGTTACGACATGCATGAAACCATTACCAATGGATATATTGAATATTTCGATCAAAATTCATATATAAATCTTTGCATTTGGAGTTCTGATTAATTTCTATGAATTTTTGAAGTTTGCAACAATTTCTGGAATTTCCTATATAAAAATAAATCCGAAAACTAGTTATTGCGCCAAGATCAAGGCCGTAGTAACGCCGATGGTCAAAGGGGTCGTCTAGGTCAACTGACCGATTGGGTCCCGCATGTCGATAGCTAATTAGACTAATTAAATTAGTTAAAACTAATCTGGATAATTAGTAGAGGGGCCCCACATGTCATAGACCTGGGAGTCAACCAGGCCCACCCTGGTCAAAGTCAAGGTCAACCACGCCGTGTTTAGCCACGTGGCGAGGCCGACGCGGCGGGCGTCTTTGAGGGATTCGCCTACAGTGGCCTCATTTGCTACGCGGAGAGCAGCTACGGGTACCGGTGCTCGCCCGCATCCGTACCGTGGTGATGGCTTGGCCGGAGTGGCCGGAGCATCGCCGGCGACGAAGTTCCAGCGGAGGCCGAAGCTCGGGCCAGCTCGCGCGCCGTAGCTGCAAAGTGTCCTAGGCGCAGGCGGGCGCTAGCACCTACGGCCTCTACGCGGTGCGAGGAGTGTGACGGGCACAAGCCCGTGACCAAATGGTCACCGGAGCAACGCCGGCGACGTGGTCAGGCGGCGGCGCGTTCGGGCACAAGGGACGCGGCGTCTACGGTGCTCTAGGGACGAAACAGAAAGGACGGGAGGTTCAAGAGCTCACGTGGGAAGCCGCAGAGGATGGTCGTGATGCGTTTCGGGAAGGCTCGGTGCGGTCGGAACGGCGACGGCGATCTGGGCGGCCCGAGGTTGAAGACGACGACGGCGGAGATGATGCAGGGGCTCCGGCGTCGTGTGGCTTGGCTAGTCAACGTAGTCGACAGCGACGAACCGTCCGGACACGGTGAGAGGGCGCGGGGATGGCGTTGGACGCGGCTGTGGCGAGCGGCGGCGACGGTGGCGTCTCGGGCGACGTCGGGGAGGGCGAGAGAGGGGAGACACGGGGAGGAGCAGGTGTCTGCGAGCTCGGGGAGATCGAGAGGGGTCGTCCCACGTCGCCAGCTCGATGAGGGGAGCGGCGGTGCGGCGGGCAGCTGCGTGTACGCATGTTGTGCTTTCGCCGTCCGGCACTGCACTGCTGCCCAGCCAAACCAAGCAGCTCATTTGGAGCGGATGGCTTTGGGCTGGGCAGTGGATTAATTTCTTGGGTGGCGCCAGTGTAAGTTTTTCCATTTTGTTTCTGCTTATTTTTACGTAAGTGTTGGGCTTTTCAAAAATACCTAGGCAACTCCAAAATTCACCAAACTGCACTGGTCCTTAGTTGGAATATTTCCAAAGATGGAACATTTTAGTTTGGGATTATTTGAGCATTTGAAATATTTTATATAATTTAAATGCCCAAATTCAAATAGCTAAAGATTTAATCCAAAGGACCTTAGAGTGACCTAGAAATTTGTGCATCACTTCCGATGGTGGTTTAGGACCAAGGCAAAAGGGATGAACATTTTAGAAGGGCATTTCTGTGTTCATTGAAAATATTTTTAGTAAACCCTAGTTGAATTCGTAAGGGTTACGGGGTTCTGTCTTCCCCATTTCAACTTTCGATGAAAAGTAAACATGATGCAACACTCTAATGCATGGACTAGCTAGGATGTGACAACTCACCCCACTCAAAAGAATCTCGTCCGAGATTTAGGATCCGTCGGAAAGAAGGTGGGATACTCAAGTCGAAGACGATCCTCCCTTTCGGTAGCTTCTTGCTCGGAATGGTTTGACCATCGAACCTTGAGAAACTTAATATTACGACGCCGAGTGGTACGGCTCGGCTTGATCAAGGATCTGAACGGGATATTCACGATAGGTAAGGTTATCTTGGAGATCAAGCGTTTGTGGTCCCACTCCACGGATAGGATCAGAAGCAACACCGAGTTGAGAAACGTGGAAGACATCATGAACTCGGAAAGATGCGGAGGTAGTTCCAATTGGTAGGCAACTTCTCCTCGTTTGGCAAGAATGCGAAAGGGTCCAATGTAACGAGGAGCCAACTTGCCTTTGATATCGAATCGATGGGTTCCCTTTAAAGGAGTAACCCGAAGGTAAGCCTTCTCGCCAACTCCATAAGACATAGGCTTGTGCTTACGGTCATACTGGCTCTTTTGACGAGATTGGGCTGTTTTCAATTTCTCACGAATAACGCTAACCTGCTCTTACGCTTCCGGATCATATTCGGGCCAAAGAGTTGTCTCTACGGTTCGACCCGGTTAAGAGGCGTTCGACATTTCCGTCCATAGAGAACTTCGAAAGGAGCTCTGCCCAAACTAGCTTGGTACCTATTGTTATAAGCAAATTCCGCGAATGGAAGGCATTTCTCCCAATTCATTCCGAAAGATATGACGAAGCTTCGGAGCATATCCTCCGTAATTTGATTGACTCGTTCTACTTGACCACTTGATCGAGGATGGAAGGCGGTGCTAAAAGAGAGACGAGTTCCCATCGCATTTTGGAAACTTTCCCAAAATCCGTGAGTCAAGAGACTTCCACAATCTGAAAGTTAATCTCCAATGGAACACCATGAAGAGACACTATTCGGGAGATGTACAAATCAGCTAGCCGACTAGTGGTTATACTCTCACGAACGGGTAGGAAGTGGGCTACTTTGGAAAGACGATCGACAACGACAAAGATAGCATTATTCCCTCTCTTGGTCCTGGGAAATCCGGTAATGAAATCCATACCGATTTTATCCCATTTCCATTCAGGAATAGCCAAAGGTTGAAGGGTGCCAGCAGGCCGTTGATGCTCTGCTTTAACTCGACAACAGACGTCGCAATTAGCAATGAATTGAGCGATTTCTCTCTTCATCCTAGTCCACCAAAACCTCTGGCGTAGGTCTTGATACATTTTAGTACTACCGGGATGAATGGTGAGAGGGGAGTCATGAGCTTCCTTAAGGATCAATTGCAGCTGTTGTTTCTTAGGAACCACCAAGCCGGTTCTCGAAGAAGACAACACCTCGCTCATCTATGGAGAAACACTTAGCAACTCCGCTTAGCAATGTTCTCCTTGATCCGAGATATACCTCTATCATACCTACCGAGCGGTTATGATTTGATCCGTAAGGTTGGGTTTCGCCACTGTGGTGGAAAGGAATCCTCGAGGAACAATGTGAAGATTAAGCTTACGAAATTCCTCGTGGAGAAGCGGTTGACCTTGTTGTAACATTAGATTGTTACAATAAGATTTACGACTTAGTGCATCAGCCATGACATTGGCTTTGCCTGGGGTGTAAGATATTCCTAGGTCGTAATCTGTAATCAACTCGACTCCAACGTCTTTGCCCGAGATTCAAATCCGGTTGGGTGAAGATGTATTTCAGACTTTGGTGATCGATGTAAATTTCATAGCGATTACCAAGAAGGTAATGTCGCCAGGTTTTGAGTGCATGGACCACTGCCGCAAGCTCTAGATCGTGTGTGGGATAGTTATCCTCATGTGGACGAATCGCCGAGGAAGCGTAGGCTATCACATGACGATCTTGCATGAGTATGCAACCTAGTCCTTGTCGCGAGGCGCCGCAGAGATAATAAAGTCCTTAGAAAAATCTGGTGGAATAAGTACGGAGCAGATGTCGACGCCTTTTTCAGTTCTGAAAGCTGAACTCGCACTATGGCGTCCATTCAACTTTTTATCTTTCTTGAGGAGTTCGGTTAGAGGCTTAGCAACCTTGGAGAAATTCTCGTGAAGCGGGCGGCAATAGCTCGCTAAACCAAGAAAACTCCGAACTTGCTTAACCGATTCAGGTGGAGTCCGATCAAGGACGGCTTGAACTCGCCGGGATTGACAAAGAATGCCCTTACCAGAAATTACATGGCCTAGATAGGTCACTTCGACAACCAAAACTCACACTTAGTGAATTTGGCATAAAGGCGATGCTCTCGAAGTTTAATCAACACTAGCCTTAAATGTTCGGCATGTTCTTCCTCATTCTTGGAGTAGATGAGTATATCATCAAGGTAAACCACGACAAATTTATCCAAATACTCCATGAAGATCGAGTTCATTAACCGAGAGAAGGTGGCTGGAGCGTTGGTTAAACCAAAGGACATGACGGTGTACTCGTATTGGCCATAACGAGTAACAAAGGCCGTTTTAGGTATGTCCCCGTTCTTGATTTTGATTTGATGGTAGCCCAACCTCAAATCCATCTTGGAAAAGACTGAGGATCCAGCGATCTGATCATACGACATCGTTGATCCCGGAAGCGGATACTTGTTCTTGATAGTGACCAAGTTGACGAATTCGGTAATCTACAACCACCCGATCCGTTCCATCCTTCTTCTTGATGAAGAGGACGGGGCAAGCCCATGGAAAAGAACTAGGATGGATGAAACCCTTTTGCAAGGACTCATCGAGTTGTTTCTTAAGTTCGGCTAGTTCTAGGGGTGCCATCTTATAAGGTCTTCTGGAGATTGGGATGGTACCGAACAATATCTATCACGAACTTCGACATCCCTCACAAAGCGGAACACACAGACAGTTCTTCTAGAAAGACATCCGGAGAAAGTCATGGACTCACGGGGATATCTTCAAGGTCCGGAAGGGGTTGGCATTTAAAGAGTAAAGGCGACGCTTAGACACTCTCGGGTCAAAACATTGGCTGTCTTGCCCAAGGGTGGGTGAGTTGAAACAGTTCTAGTAGAGCAATCGATCTTAGCGTAATGGGCTGACATCCACCCATACCCAAAGTGATGTTTATGTCCGAGGACTTGAGAGCTATTAATGACGCAAGGAAGACTAATCTATCGACAAGAATTTCATTTCCATGGCTAATTTTTGAGGTTTGCCACTTAGAACCAGGGGTTTGAATTACCATGGAGGTGGGCATGTCACAAAATGTGGTGTTGTGCAATCGAGCATAGCTCTCGAGAAATAAATGAATGAGATGCTCCAAGATCAAAGAGAACAGTTGCCGGATGGCAATTAACAAGGAGCGTACCAAGAACGACGTGAGGATCCTCATGGGTTTCCTCAGCTGAAACGTAGTTGACGTGGCCACGAGCAGTGGTAGCTGGTTTGGCGTGGAGCACCTTTCCTGCTGGCTTACCACGGCCAACAGACTTTCCAATTTGGTTGGGGTTGTTCTGGGGACACTCACGGATGTAGTGACCCGTTTCTCCACACTTGAAACAAGTTATCACATTGGGGCGTGGAGCAGCATTAACAGCGGGGCCACCATAGGTCTTGGGCGGTGCATACTGCTGGTTGGGGCGAGGCGCCTCAAAGGATGGCCTCGGAGTGAATCTGGGTGGCAGGGCGGTGCTTGGGATCCAGACCCGGCGCTTCTGAGATCCAGAGCCGGATGAAGAACCAAAGTCACGGGAGTGCTTGCGCGAAGCTTCAAAGTCAGACTGTCCAGTTTCAGCGCTGATAGCCTTGTTGACTAACTTCTGAAAAGAGGAGCACTCGTGCAGATGAAGATCACGGCGAAGCTCGGGGCTAAGTCCCTTGCGGAACCTTGCCTGCTTCTTGGCGTCGGTGGATACCTCTTCAAGAGCATATCGTGCTAGATTTCCAAACTCACGACTGTATGCATCCACAACAGCCTACCCCGGGTGAAATTACGAAATTCTTCCTCTTGCGATCCATGAGACCTTCCGGGATGTGATGCTCACTAAAGCCGCGACCTGAACTCAGCCGTGTAGTGATTTGGCCAACGGGCACATAGCTCGAAATTTTCCCACCAAAGGCTAGCAGTGGCCTTCGAGGTGGTAGGCAGCAAAGGTAACCTTGTCGCCTTCACCACGCTATGTAACGTAGCTTATGGGTGATGTCGCGAAACTATCATCCGCATCGAGAGGCTCAACGGAATGTTTGAACCGGAGGATACAGCTTGACAAAGTCATTTAGTGACACCTGTGTCATTCCTCGGCTGGCGGCGGTATTCTGCCTCAATCTGCTCCAAAGAAGCGTATTGGTCTCACGCTTGTTGCGTTCGCCCAAAGATAACTTCCGGCCAGAGAAGGTGGTTGAGGCAGATTTGCATTCCTAGCTGCAAGATCAAGCTTCACCTGCTCCGGAGCAGCAGGGTTGTTGCGGTGTTGACCATCCTAGGAAAACAAGACAATGGTTTAGACAAGATGGCAAAATCTGCCAACGGCGCGGAATGTAATGGATAACACGGAATGCAGAGATGTTCATCCGTATGACATGGTAATATAGAAATCGCCATATATATACCAACGATCATACACGCCATTCATAGTTTAGTACAAGCCCGCTAAGTACAACTTCGACGAAAGACATTACATCTCATCGGAAGCATTCCAAACTCCTATACATTATTTTTCTACACTTAGGAATTGATACACACCAAGTCATATTCCACAGTCACGCAGACGGTGGAAATACAACCATTACAACACTAGAGATACTACTACTAACTCGTGACGCCTCCGTAGTAGTCCCTCATAGAAGTCACCTCCATAGCACAGGAAGCTCAACATGGTTATCCGGAAGCAGACGGTCCCGAGGAGCTTGTGGACCATAGGGGCTAGGATGAGGTCTTGGACCAACAAAGCGGTGGCTACTGCGGGGACCACGCAGGGTGGGGTGATGCCTCCCACATCACGCCCAATCCACCATATCCGTGAGAAGATCTCACAGATGCATGCATCCCTAGTATCCATACATCCGGCTTTTGCACAACAGTGCAAACCGAAAGTCAACGTGGCCCAATGATCGGGCGCGAAAGTGTTGAAAAGCTCTAGCTCAAGGCGTCTGATTCTCTCGGTCCTTATCTCGAGCATCTCAAGAAAGGAAAGTAGTAAGTGAGTCCTCATGTGTGGAGTCAAGATAGATAGCTGGAGGTACCCTTGCGCCTCGAAGTGAGGCCGGCATATAACGGAAATCGGTGTTCAAGTAGGCCACCTCGACTCGCATAATGGTCATCATAGAGTAGGCAGACATCCTGCATCGCCATCTCAATAGTAACCCCAGTCCATAAGAAGAGTGAAGGGCTCGGTAGATCGAGGATAAGACGGAAAGATTACAAAGACAGAGGTATTGGCTTTGGTTAAAGTCTCGAATCGCTCTTCGATGAAGGTATTCGGGATACCAGCCGTAACCCGTCTCAATCATTACCCGGACTAGCATAGCCGTATGACCGGGCACATTGATGCACCTCGGTCAGCGGACCACTTGGTTTTGAGAATGAGTGGCCATCCGAAAGCACAGCCACAATACAAAGACATTAGAATTTCTAGGGAGAATCGACAAAGATAACATCTGTAAATGCTCAAGAACAGATTTGAGACATTCAAAATCAGATTGCAAAACCACTCAATCAACATCATATCAAGGTTCTGGTTCAACTGGTAACATACTAAATGTAGTAGAAACTGAACTGAGGCTGGTAACCAACATTCCTATAAGTTACTACGGATTAGTAACACGTGAACTCGATAGAGAGAAGAGAGCCTAGTCCTATACCCACGTAGAATGAGAGGAGGATGACTTCGAGATCGAGAGGGCATAAGGTAAAGGAGTAAAAGAGCCTTACGTCCCTCCCACAATCAATTCCCTACATATAACTAAAGCATTTCTAGACTCGACATCGACCAGTTTGGCTTAGCGAACCCACTGTGCAGTCCGGCTCGATGCCAACGCTGTCAGGACCCCGATTCCAAGTCACATAGACCTAGCCAGTAACATCTCATATCACTTTGCGGCCTCACGCACGGTATCCCTGTGGGTGTCGCCTTTACCATGGCCCGGGACCGCTTTCGTATTTTGGCTCACGATATGAAAATGTCGCTAGCATCCACATGACAGAGAACCCGGCCGACATGGCTAGTCGTGAACCCAAAGCGGCGCTTAACCCATGGAGACAGGCATACATGAATCACATCGAGCATGTCGGTCATCAACGTATGAATTCGGGTTGTAGCACTGGGCTACTGTGACTCCGTATCCCGGTCAGAAAGTGTGCTAGGCGTGACTCGAATATCATCGCGTGACATTTCCCGAAGGGACGTATATAGGAACGAAGTGAAACACATCCTGCCAGATCAAGTGTCCAAAGCAGTAGTCTTTGGGCTAAGCAGGACTCAGTGAACCGGTCAGAAGCGGACTACTATCGCTAGGAAGCACTAGTCTAAATTTCCCCTTATGAGAGGCTGCCAAGGATATAAACAACTAGATTGCCTGGATCTCACTCATACCAAGCATTTCAATCATACACACAATATGCCCGATATGAGTACATACAACATGGCATCACAACAAAACTCTACAACTCAAAGTACTTTTATTTAAGAGGCTCGAGGAGCCATACATAGCATATCCATACAGATAGGGGTCACATGACCCAACACACAAGTCATACAAACATACAAGCACATCTGGAAGCAAACTAGTCTCGAAATCAGGACTCTAAAAAGAAAGAAAGCTTGATGAAGCCCTTCTATCTACAAAGTGGCCCTTCACAAGCCTTGGATCACCACACAGGTGGCTAGTCACTGTCAACGCCGAGATCTCACGTAAGAAGCCATCGGAGGGGTTGGTGTTGTCGCCCCAAAACATTAATTAAGCAAACATGAGTACCGGGTACTCAGCAAGTCTTACAACAGAACCTATTATACATGCACATTCTCAAGAAGGTAGTGGGGTTATTCAGAAAGCCAGCCTTTGACTCTTGGCTAAGCTTATCCTATGTGACACCACTTGAAAAGCATTTGTCGCACACGCAGTCCACTAATCACCATCACAATACTCCACCGTGGATCCTTTCTCGTTAACCCACGAGAGGGCCATCCGCTGCACTCACACTTATCTTGAGGCTTTTAGTAGTATCCATTTACTTGTCTATGAACTCAGTATAGGTGACCAAGTAGTCCTTACCGCGGACGCAGCTATTCGAATAGTTTTATACCCTCGCAGGGTGTACTTCTTCACACACGCCCCACCACTTATCGCTGCTACACGACGTGTTCTCGGCAACCTTCAAGCGGAAGCCCAATGAGGGTGTCGCCACGACCGACTAAACACACGAGTCCCTAGTCCAGTTTATCGCCTATTCGGGTTCCATCCGCAGGAGTCAGGCCGAGGTTTCCACTAACGGCCCCGAACGAAGTGAGCAGGGTTCCCCGAGACACCAAACGGGTGAATCGGTACACTGCCCGACGTGCCTACCGCAACACGCCCCACCCCTAAGGTCACAGCGCTGCATGCGCCCCAAGATGCTACAAACACCGTAAACTACTTGCAATTCCTGGACAGAGGACAAGAGTGGTTAATAAGTCGAGAGGGTCAATTAAGGATCCCAATGCATGGTAGTAGCTAAGTCTTAAATCACACACACAGATCTCAGTTCTTAGGGACGGTTCCAATGAAACAACCCACCATGTACTCCTACATGGCCTCTCATCGATACCTCTACCAAATCGTGTTCAACACTTTCACTCTCGAACCCGACACAACCTTTCACTCCAGCTTCATCATCCCGATGAGCCAGCCCGACACAACTCTAAGCATAGCAAGCATAGCATGGTAGGAATCACAAACATGGCTCAATCAACTCCTACACATACTAGTGGGTTTCATCTAGTTCTTGTGGCAATGACAGTCATGCAAAGGAAGGGGTTCAACTACCGCAATAACACACAACAGCTTGAATCGCGTTGTCTTAATGCGGTAAACAGGAGCGGTTTAGATCATGGGTTTGTATCGGAATGATCAATGGGTTGCTTGCTCGATGTAGTGGTGGTAGGATACCGCCAGAGGCGGATATTCGGGTTATCCTCGGAGGCGTAACCTATCACGAAAAGACACAATCAACGTGAACAACACATGACAATATGCAACAATATGATGCATGCAATGACATGGCAACATGAATGTGTGTTGGCCTAATGCAAGCTAGAACAGAAAGGAATGAACTCATTTGAATCAAAGATTCAAATGCTAGCTTGTTTAACATAGCCATATTAGTGCATTATCTTGTTTTGATTAAACAGCAAGGTTAACTTGTTCTGACATGCATGAAACCATTACCAATGGATAGATTGAATTTTTCTGATCAAAATTCATATATAAATCTTTGCATTTGGAGTTACAGATTAATTTCTATGAATTTTTTAAGTTTGCAACAATTTCTGGAATTTCCTATATAAAAATAAATCCGAGAAACTAGTTATTATGCGTCGCAAGGCCGTCGAGTGACGTCGCGGTCGAGGGGTCGCCCACGCCAACTCCGACTAGTGGGTCCCGCATGTCAAGAGCTAATTAGACTAATTAAATTAGTTAAAACTAATCTGGATAATTAGTAGAGGGGCCCCACCGTCATAGACTGGGAGTCAACCAGGCCCACCTCGGTCAAAGTCAAGGTCAACCACGCCAAGGCTTAGTCGCGGGCGAGGCCAGACGCGGCGTGCTGCGGGATTCGCCCATTGTGGCCTCATTTGCTACGCTGGAGAGCAGCTACGGCAGCCGGTGTTTCTCGCTCAAGCATCCAAATGTGGTGATGGCTTGGCCGGGAGTGGTAGGAGCATCGCCGGCGACGAAGTTCGGGCGGAGGTCAAGCTCGCCAGCTCGCGGCGTGTGGCTGCAGTGGGTTTAGGCGAGGCGGCGCTAGCACTTACGCCTCTACGCTGCGCGAGGGGTGTGACGGGCACAAGCCCGTGACTAAATGGTCAATGAGCAATGCCGGCGACGTGGTCAGGCGGCGGCGCGTTCGGGCACAAGGGACGCGGCGTCTACGGTGCTCTAGGGACGAAACGGAAAGGACGGGGAGGTTCAGCAGCTCACAGGGAAGCCGCAGGGATGGTCAGCGTGCTCGGGGAAGGCTCGGTGCGGTCGGAACGGCGACGGTGATCTGGGCGGCCCGAGGATGAAGACGACGGGCGGGACGGCGCAGGGGCTCCGGCGTCGTGGCTTCTCTAGTCGACGTAGTCGATGGCGCACGAACCGTCCGGACACGGTGAGAGGGCGCGGGATGGCGCTGGACGCGGCTGCGGAAGCGGCGGCGAAGGTGGCGCCTCGGGCGACGCCGGGAGGGCAAGAGAGGGGAGACACGGGAGGAGCAGGTGTCCTGCAAGGTCGGGAGAGCGAGAGGGGTCGCCCCACGCCGCCACTCGACGAGGTGAGCGGGCGGGCGGGCGGGCAGCTGCGTGGCACGCATCTTGTGCTTTCGCTGTCGAGCAATGCTCGCCTGGGCCAAGCCAAGTAGCTTCATTGCCGAGGCGGTGGGCTGGGTCATTGGCCGGCAGTGGGCTCTTGGGTGGCGCTGTAAGTTTTTTTTCCATTTTGTTTCATTTGCTTATTTTTTACGTAAGTGTTGGGCTTTTCTAAAATACCTAGGCAACTCAAAATTCACCAAACTGCACCTGGTCCTTAGTTGGAATATTTCCAAGATGGAACATTTTAGTTTGGGATTATTTGAGCATTTGAAATATTTTATATAATTTAAAATGCCCAAATTCAAATAGCTAAAGATTTAATCCAGGACCTTCGAAAGTGACTCTAGAAATTTGTGCATCACTTCTAACAGTGGTTTAGGACCAAGGCAAAAGGGATGAACATTTTAGAAGGGCATTTCAGTGTTCATTGAAAATATTTTTAGTAAACCCTAGTTGAATTCGTGAGGGGTTCTGGGGGTTCTGTCTTCCCCATTTCAACTTTCTGATGAAAAGTAAACATGATGCAACACTCTAATGCATGGACTAGCTAGGATGTGACAACTTGCCTCTAAAAGCAACTAAGAAAACAATAAAGTTTGATAGTCGCCCATTCAACCCCGGCCAGTTGATATTTAATGCATCTTTGATCCTTTAAGACTGTCTAGTAATGCGCTAGTTATCGCACCAGGTGAGCTAAGTCCTTTGCTCCCAGGCTCCCAAGGACATGCACCATATGTCCCACCACTGCTGCTTTGCGCGCGAAGTATGGTTCCATCTCTTAATGCAGTTAAGGCTGCATCATTTCATTCCCATGTTGGCTGGATCTCGTAGGAGGAGTGCCCATCAATCTACATATACATGTCGATGAAGGACTGAAAGTGCCCGAACGCGCTTGCCGCCCTCTTTCTTCAGTTCATCTGGCTGGAGCACAACCCCCGGGTCTTCAACAATGTGGCTCCCCTTGCATATGTCATTGTCTCTCATATCTAGACAAGGTTTTATCTCCTATCTATAGCTAGGTCATGTGGGATTCTTGAGCATGTAACCTAATCGACATGGCGTGTGTGCGAGTGTTCTTAGTTGTTCTGCCATTTGTGGTTGAACGACTCAATGTATATTACCCTCCTTCTATCATAATGATAAAGAAGTGCAACCCTCTTGCGTGTTCTTGAAAAGATAAATGTTCCATCAAAACAACATCCGTGTTGTGTTGTTCAATGATTTTCAGAGGCTTTCATAAAATAGAAAAGTTAGCCTCCTAATGTAGTTCTAGTATTAGTGGAGTTCCTTCTTTCGTGCGTGTGTGTGGGGGGTGAATGGGGAGGGAGGGGGAAGATGGTAACTATATATATGCCACTCCATTCTCTTAGTTCAAAAACTGCCACTGCAATTCTTCATCTTCTAACAAAATTCCGTTTCAGCTCTCCACGTTCTTCAAGAATTGACGTTGTATATGATGGCAATTGTAGTGGCCTATAAATCTAATTAAACTATTTTTTTACTTTGTTAGAGCTATATTTTTATCTTGGAATTAAATTTGGGCGCAGATAACATCTTCCTAAATTGAAATCACATATTGATCAACTCTGATCCACTATAACAACATGCAAGGTGTCAAACACAAATATTGTCTTTAAGTATGTTAAGAATTTGTTTATTATTTGTGTTCACAATTTACTCTTATGGCATGTTTGGCAACAGACATCACCCCATGCAAGCCCTCGGGGAGAAAATTTGGCATGTTTGGTTAGCTTGGCCTCCGCAAACCTCAGAGCACCACTCAGCCAGGTACTAGAGGAACGCCTGAATCAACCATTTCTAGGGAACCAGGCTTGTCTAGTGCATGAAGGGGGAACATGACGTGGAGCTCGTGTGAGAGGGGATATGCCGCGAGCTCACACGCACCCCCGAAAAATCAGTGGGAGTAATTTCATCACCTCTTGCCGATGGTCTCCGCCTATCTACCCCCCTTTGACTCACCCTCTGAACCAATGCCACCATCCCCATCCTCCCATTCGGCTCTCGGTTCCGTGAATCTTCCTCAATGACAATCAAGTATGCGACGCCATCTTCTCCGGTTGGTTGTGGTCGGCGGGTGGCCATTCTTCTACCTCCTCTCATTCGAGTTGTTCTGTGCCTCCTTATGTCTCCTCTTATGGATGTAAGTTAGACAACACCCTATTTATTATAGCTTAGATATGTGAGCATGTGGTAGATTAGAGTAGATCAGCATGTAGTATGGTAGGGTATGCAAGTGTTGTATCATGATGTTGTGCGACGATATGGTAGATCAGATGGTAGTGGTGCCGTTTTGGTAGCATGGTATATTTTTGTTGTCGTTGGTGATGATGTTCATGGTGTTGTGGTAGATCAATGCTTATGTGCTAGTATTACATGTTCTACATGTCGGCTTCCATGCTAGTATGGTAGATTTAATAGTGTGTTGATCTTCATGATCATTCCATACTAGTATGGTAAATGTGGTAGTGTGTTGATCTTCATGATCAGTCTGTGCTAGAATGATATATGCATTGTTCTTCTTCATCTAGTCATTATGCTAACCATTGTAGGCAATGACCGATGGAGATTTTAGTGAGACTCTTGCTTTGTCAGACACCCAATGTAGCGATCCGACCTCAGACGGTCAAATCTCTATGCATAAGTGTCATCCCTGGATCGGTAATGCTGACACACACAGTACTTGAAGGATTTATAATAGAGTGCAATCACACACTAATTACATCGAATGCCTCAAGAGAGAGCTTATTACAATAATATGGCTTAAGGCCATCTAAATAAGATAACTGTGGAAGCATCGAAAGGTAAATGAGTCCATCAACTCCAACGGCATAGATGAGTGCACGACAACGACCTAGTGTACCTTACTCTTCGTCTGAAAAGTCTGCAACATGATATGTTGCAGCCCGAAACGGGTCAGCACATGGAATATGCTGGCAATATAACACAGTAGAGCAATGAACAAGTAAATGCTATCACTACATGCATATATGGCTGGTGGAGGCTCTATGGTTATAATGTTTTTGCGAAAAGCCAATTTTTCCCTACAACAAAGGAATATATTCTGTTTAACTATCATGGTAGTTGTTAAACATTGAGAAGGTTCCTCCAACTCAATCCCAATTAAACAGTATTAATAACCCAACAAATTAAATTAAGAGTGATGAGGTCAACATGATAATTCAAGAACCAGATACTCAAGATGTCCATAACCGGGGACACGGCTAACCATGATTAGTTTATACACTCTGCAGAGGTTTGCGCACTTTTCCCCACAAGACTCGATCGCCTCCGTTGGATTTCTCGTGACCGCATGGTGTTTGAGAAACGGACGCATCGAGACACGCCTTCGTAAGCATTAACTCTTTACTCTGGGTAGACAGTTACACCTACTTTCCCCTACATCTGCTAGCCTACCGCTGAAAGAGGTCACACAACATACTCAACTATGCCAGAGCCCATAATATCTTGTGGCTGCACAGGAAGTTTCTAGCATGAATAATCTTATGATCCCTTTGAGCCTGGGTGGCGAACCGTAGGATGATCACACGGGTACTCCGGGATATCCTAGGACAACACTGGATTCTCCAGTGCAACCAACCAATCCACCCAGATGTGTATTTAAGTAGCCACCTTAAGTTAACCATTAATTAACAATCTCACATCTGTCATGGATACACTCAAACCAAACCACGTCTACTAGCATAGCATAGCAGTATAAGTATAACGTAGAAGTAACTCCCAAGGGTTTGATATAAAAGGGCAATAGGTTCTACCTCATCATCTACTTCCCAAACCCACATGTTAAACAGATCTTACTCATGCAATGTTTGAGGATTGTAACTAATGCATAAAAACTAGGTAGTAAAGAAGTATGATCAATGTGTTACTTGCCTTGCTGATGATATGCAAACCCTAGAGACACGTAGTAGCACGCTTCGCACTCCGGGAATTCTATCGCAAACAAACAATAGCATACATAAGCACTCAAGCATAGATGCAAGGGTAAAACTCTGATGAGAAAGATCAAATCTGAAAATTCAACTGAAGAGCTTCGATTTGCAAAAAGAATCAACCAAATCGGAGCTACGAAACTCAAAGTACGAACAAAAGAAATTCGAATTCAAATCTGCTTGAAACCAAATTTTAAATTGTCAAAATCATGTTCAAGTCGATTAACTGGAAAGAGGGTTTCGAGACGAAGATTTTGGCGTTGGTTTCACTTGATTTGGACAAACGGTTAAAAAGTTGTGAGGGTTTGAAGATCAGGGGCTAATTTGCGACAAAAATAATTGCGGATAGGTCCCTGTCCAAAAATTAAAAAAAAAAAGACTACGGCGCGAACGTCCTCTAACAGAGACAAACAAACGAATTCGTTCATTAAAACAAACTAATGAGTGAATGTTCGCAGAATAGATCTAACCAAAGAAAACCAAGAAAACCGATCTAATAAAAAAATTATCTAGGGTCTACCCAAAATAAACCAACCCAGCAAAACCCGGTCGGCGGCTGTGTGTGAAGCAAACGGTGGCGGGGCGGCTGAATCCAGCGAGGCGACGGCGTTAGGCGGCGTGGGGCGGCGGCGTATGAGGCGGCATGAGTCATTGGCGGCGGCGACCAGCGGCTGGCCGGAGCGTGTATAACTTCTTTCTTCTTCTGAAGCTGCAATGATCTAAGAGGAGAGGCGGCGAAACTTGACTCCTTTTAAAGGGGCCGGGGCTTCTTGGGGAGGGGGCAACGCAGGCAGCGGCATTGAGGAGTCCGAGCCGGACTCCTCCAAGCGGCGGCGGTCGGGACTCCCGGGAAGGGAAACAGGCTGGCCAGGGTGGGCCTTCGCCCGATGGCGGTCCGAAAGTTTTTTTTAATAAAATCCGTCCAAAAGGAAATATCCTAAATAAATATAAATAAATTCTAAAAATGCCAAAAACAATTTTCACCGTCTAAATAAAATATTTAGAACAAAGTTAACATTTTTCTGGCCTAAAAATGCAATTTTGAAAAATGCATATTTTATAATTTCAAATAAAATAGCAAATAAAATCCAAATAAAAATATTTATTTGATTAATATTTTTCCTCCAATATTTCTTTTATTTTGGAGAAGTCATTTTATCTCCTCTCTTTTATTTTGATTTTGGAAATATTTTAGAGAAAAAATATTAAAACCAAAATGATCCTCTTTTCAAATTTGAGAAAATTCAAATATGAAAATAATGAAATCCCCAACTCTCTCAGTGGGTCCTTGAGTTGCTTAGAATTTCCAGGATCAAACCAGAATGCAAATAAAATATGATATGCATATGATGACCTATGTATAACATTCCAAATTGAAAATTTGGATGTTACAAACCTACCCCCTTAAGATGAATCTCGCTTCGAGATTCGGGTTGGCTAGCAAATAGGTGTGGGTGGTCTTTGCGTGAGGTCTTCCTCTCTCGCTCCCAAGTGGCTTCATCCTCGGTATGGTGGCTCCAATTTGAACTTTGTGTAAAACTTGATAACCTTCTTGCGTGTAGCTCGGCTGGCAAACTCGAGAATCTTGTGTTTTCTCCTCATAGGTCAAATCACTATCCAACCGAATTGCTTCCGAGGCACTTGTATCTCTCAGAGAAATATCGGCCATCTCAGCATGGCACTTCTTCAACTGGGAAACGTGAAACACATCATGAACTCCTGAAAATCCTTCGGGTAACTCCAACTTGTAGGCCACTTCTCCCATACGCTCCAACACTCGGTATGGTCCTACAAATCTCGGGCTAACTTTCCCTTTAACTCCAAATCGCTTTAACTCCTCGCAGAGGTGACACTCAGAGATATACTCATCTCCGATTTCATAGACTACCTCCTTGCGTTTTGAGTTCCATAACTCTTCCGCTCGGATCGAGCTACCTTTAGTCCGTCACGAATCAACTTAACCTTCTCTTGACTCTTTGATCAAATCTGGTCCGAACAACTGACGGTCTCCAACTTCATCCCATATCAATGGTGTCCTGCATCTTCTTCCATACAAGGCTTCGAACGGGGCCATCTTCAAACTGGCTTGATAACTGTTGTTATATGAGAACTCCGCGTACGGCAAATTATCATCCCAACTAGATCAATAATCTAGCGCACAAGCTCTCAACATGTCCTCCAGAATCTGATTGACTCTCTCAGTCTGTCCATCTGTCTGCGGATGAAAGGTTGTACTAAACTCTAGCCTGGTACCCAAAGTCTGGTGCAGCTGATGCCAAAACTTCGAAGTAAACTGAGCCCCTCTATCTGATATGATGGTCCTCGGAACTCCATGTAGACATACGATCCTGGTCATATATATCTTGGCCAACCTCGCACTCGTATAGGGGGTTTTCACTGGGATAAAGTGAGCCACTTTGGTCAAACGATCCACTAGTACCCAGATAGAATCATATCCCGATCGGGTCCTGGGTAATCCGGTGATGAAATCCATGCCAAGCTTGTCCCACTTCCATTTGGGTATTGGCATGGGCTGCAGTAATCCTGCTAGCTGATGACCCACAAGTATAGGGGATCTATCGTAGTCCTTTCGATAAGTAAGAGTGTCGAACCGAACGAGGAGCAGAAGGAAATGATAAGCGGTTTTCAGCAAGGTATTCTCTGCAAGTACTGAAATAAGTGGTGTATGTATAGTTTTGTGAAAGGATAATTTGTAACGAGCAACAAGTAACAAAAGTAAATAAAGTGCAGCAAGGTGGCCCAATCCTTTTGTAGCAAAGGACAAGCTCGGACAAACTCTTATATAAGGAAAAAGCGCTCGAGGACACATGGGAATATCATCAAGCTAGTTTTCATCACGTTCATATGATTCGCGTTCGGTACTTTGATAATTTGATATGTGGGTGGACCGGTGCTTGGGTGGTGTTCTTACTTGAACAAGCATCCCACTTATGATTAACCTCTATTGCAAGCATCCGCAACTACAACAAAAGTATTAAGGTAAACCTAACCATAGCATGAAACATATGGATCCAAATCAGCCCCTCTGAAGGAACGCATAAGCTAGGGTTTAAGCTTTTGTCACTCTAGCAACCCATCATCTACTTATTACTTCCCAATGCCTTCCTCTAGGCCCAAATAATGGTGAAGTGTTATGTAGTCGACTTTCACATAAAACCACTAGAGGCTAGACAACATACATCTCATCAAAATATCGAACGAATACCAAATTCACATGACGACTAATAGCAAGACTTCTCCCATGTCCTCGGGAACAAACGTAACTACTCACAAAGCATATTCATGTTCATAATCAGAGGGGTATTAATATGCATAAAGGATCTGAACATATAATCTTCCACCAAGTAAACCAACTAGCATCAACTACAAGGAGTAATCAACACTACTAGCAACCTACAGAAAGATAGGGGCTTATAATTTTGCCTCCCAACCTTTTACCTCAAGGGTAATGTCAACAATAATAACTCATGCTCCCCTACATCCAATTAGATATATCTATCAGGATCTTTCCAACATCTTACCGCTTGCCAAAGGATAAAATGTAAAAAGGAAAGGTGAAGATCACCATGACTCTTGCATAAGGTAGAAGATAATAATAAAAGATAGGCCCTTCGCAGAGGGAAGAAGAGGTTGCCATGCGCATTTATGGTTGGATGCACAAAATCTTAATCTTGAAAAGAACGTCACTTTATATTGCCCTTGTGATATGAAACTTTATTATGCAGTCCGTCGCTTTTATTTCTTCCACATCACAAGATCGTATAAAGCTTATTTTCTCCCACACTAATAAGTCATACATATTTAGAGAGCAATTTTTATGGCTTTGCACCGAGTGACAACTTACTTGAAGGATCTTACTCAATCCATAGGTAGATATGGTGGACTCTCATGGCAAAACTGGTTTAAGGGTTTTGGAAGCACAAGTAGTATCTCTACTTGGTGCTGAGAATTTAGCTAACATGAGGGGGAAAGGCAAGCTCAACATGTTGGATGATCCATGACAATATACTTTATCTCAGATATAAGAAAACATAACCCATTACGTTGTCTTCCTTGTCCAACATCAACTCTTTAGCATGTCATATTTTAATGAGTGCTCCCATTCATAGAAGATGTCAATGATAATATATTTATATGTGAAACCTCTCTTTCCTTATTACTTCCTATTAATTGCAACGATGACCAAAGCTATGTTTGTCAACTCCCAACAACTTTTAATCGTCATACACTTCCTATGTGAAGTCATTACTCTAGATAAGATCAATATGATCTCTTTATTTCTTTTATTCTTTTCTCTTTTCTTTTATTCACTCAAGATCATGGCAAAACAATCAAGCCCTTGACTCAACACTAATCTTTATTATATAGCTCACGGACTCGATTACATAGAGAGATCATAAAGCAAAACTCAAAACTAGATCATGCCATAAACTTTATTCTACTAGATCAAGATACTACTATTAGGATCGAACTAAGAAAAGCAGGTAAAGATAGGAGTGTGATGGTGATGACGATCAAGGGCACCTCCCCAAGCTTGGCAGTTGCCAAGGGATTGCCCATACCCATGTGATTATGTCTCCTTCTTTGTCGGTGAAGAAGGTGGAGGTGTTGTTGATGATGGATTGTCGTCCATCTTCCAAGGCATAGCCTCACCATCATAGAAGGATGATCGAGTCTCCGGATCCTCAAATCTGCAGCCAAACTCATCCTTTTGAATCTATATTCATACTCACAGTTTTGGTTTTGCAGGTCATAGATTTGGGCTTGAAGGTGCTCGATCTTCTCATGAAGCTTGAAGATGGCCTCCCCGATGTTGTCGGAATCCAACTTGTGGTTGCTAGTGAACTCCGCGATCATCATGTGGTTGGAGTTGAGTCTGCGTTCCACCATCCCCTAGCACTTGAAAACTTGTTGCTCCACTGCTTCGAGCCTCTCTTCCACGCTTCCGGTCCCCTTCGGTCCCTCAGCATCGCGGATGTGCAGCAGCCCATCACGCATCTCAATGGTTTGAGGTGTCGCGGCACCTCCATGAGGTAAGGGTTGATGACCTTCTCGAAGAACTTGTCCTTGGAGGCACTTGGGGACGTCATTGATAATCTAGATCTGTCGGAGAAACAGCTCGAAACAAGAGCAGAGGATAATTGCGTGATCTGAGGGTCAAAACCTTCGGGAGAATATATAATGAATTTTTACCGAGCCAAAATACGTATCGTGCAAGAAAGCGGAGTCCGGAAGGCACACGAGGTGCCCACGAGGTAGGGGGCGGCGCCTGGGGGTAGGCGCGCCCTCCACCCTCGTGGGGCCCTCGTGTCCTTCTCGGACTGCTACTTATTTTTCTATTTTTCTAAATATTCCAAAAGCGGAGAAATATTGCCTTAAAAATTGTTTTGGAGTCGGTTTACTTACCGTACCACATACCTATTCCTTTTAAATTATGCGAAATGTTACGGAAAGTGTCCCTTATGCATTCCTCCGGGGTTACGGTTTCAATAACATTGGTTTCAACATTTATAGGATTACACGAGATATAATGTTTGATTCTTTGACCGTTTACCACCTTGGATTTGTGCCTTGAAGTTGTTGATTTTATGGCACCGGAATGATAGACCTCCTCGATAACGTAGGGGCCTTCCCATTTAGAGAGAAGTTTTCCTGCAAAAAAACTTAAACGAGAGTTGTACAACAATACATAATCACCTACATTAAACTCACGCTTTTGTATCCTTTTATCATGCCATCTTTTAACTTTTTCTTTAAACAACTCGGCATTTTCATAAGCTTGGGTTCTCCATTCATCAAGTGATCTAATATCAAATAACCTCTTCTCACCAGCAAGTTTGAAATCGTAGTTGAGCTCTTTAATAGCCCAATATGCCTTATGTTCTAGTTCGAGAGGTAAGTGACATGCTTTTCCATAAACCATCTTATATGGAGATATACCCATAGGATTTTTATATGCAGTTCTATAGGCCCATAATGCATCATCAAGTTTCTTGGACCAATTCTTTCTAGACCTATTGACAGTCTTTTGCAAAATTAACTTAAGCTCTCTATTGCTCAATTCTACTTGACCACTAGACTGTGGGTGATAAGGGGATGCAATTCTATGATTAACATCATACTTAGCAAGCATTTTACGGAAAGCACCATGAATAAAATGTGAACCACCATCAGTCATTAAATATCTAGGGACTCCAAACCTTGGAAAAATAACTTCCTTAAGCATTTTAATAGAAGTGTTATGATCAGAACTACTAGTTGGAGTAGCTTCTACCCACTTAGTAACGTAATCAACAACAACTAAAATATGTGTATATCCATTAGAGGCAGGAAAAGGTCCCATATAATAAAAACCCCAAACATCAAATGGTTCAATAACAAGTGAATAATTCATAGGCATTTCTTGATGTTTACTAATATTACCAATTCTTTGACATTCATCACAAGATAAGACAAACTTACGAGCATCCTTGAAGAGAGTAGGCCAATAAAAACCAGATTGCAATACCTTATGTGCAGTTCTATCTCCAGCGTGGTGTCCTCCATAAGCTTCGGAGTGACACTTGCATAGGATATGTTCCTGTTCATGCTCAGGTACACAACGTCTAATAACAACATCTACTCCTTCTTTATAAAGATGTGGGTCATCCCAAAAGTAATGTCTCAAATCATAGAAGAACTTTTTCTTTTGCTGGTATGTGAAACTAGGTGGTATAAATTTAGCAACAATGTAATTAACATAATCAGCATACCATGGAGTGCTACGAGAAGTACTTATAACATTTAATTGCTCATCAGGAAAGCTATCATCAATAGGTAGTGGGTCATCAGGAACATTTTCTAATCTAGACAAGTTGTCTGCAACGGGGTTCTCAGCCCCTTTTCTATAACCAATATGCAAATCAAATTCTTGTAGCAAAAGAACCCATCTAATGAGTCTAGGTTTAGCATCTTTCTTTTCCATAAGATATTTAATAGCAGCATGATCAGTGTGAATAGTTACTTTAGAATCAACAATATAAGGTCTGAACTTATCACAGGCAAATACAACTGCTAAGAGTTCCTTTTTAGTAGTAGCATAATTTCTTTGAGAATTTCTAGAGTCTTACTAGCATAATGGATAACATTTAATTTCTTATCAACTCTTTGCCCTAGAACAACACCTCTGACATAATCACTAGCATCACACATAATTTCAAAGGGTAAATTCCAATCAGGTGGCTGAACAATAGGTGCAGAGACCAATGCTTTCTTAAGTATTTCAAATGCTTCTACACAATCATCATCAAAGACAAATGGTATATCTTTTTGTAATAAATTAGTCAGAGGTCAAGAAATTTTTGAGAGAAGTCCTTAATGAACCTCCTATAAAATCCGTATTGACCAAGGAAACTTCTTATACCTTTGATGTCCTTGGGACATGGCATCTTTTCAATAGCATCAACCTTGGCTTTATCAACTTCAATACCTCATTCAGGAAACTTTATGCCCCAAGACAATACCTTCATTAACCATAAAGTGGCACTTTTCCCAATTCAAAACAAGATTAGTTTCTTCACATCTACGCAAGAACTCGATCAAGATTGCTCAAGCAATCATCAAAGAAGATCCATAGACGGAAAAATCGTCCATGAAAACCTCACAAATCTTTTCACAAAAGTCAGAGAATATAGCCATCATGCATCTTTGAAAGGTAGCAGGTGCATTACATAAACCAAAAGGCATCGTCTATAAGCAAAAAGTACCAAAAGGGCAAGTAAAAGTGGTCTTTGATTGATCTTTAGGCGACACAGGTATTTGAGAGAAACCGAATAACCATCTAGAAAGCAATAATGTGTATGGTTGCATTATCTTTCTAGCATTTGATCGATAAAAGGTAAGGGTAATGATCTTTCTTAGTAGCCTTATTTAATTTGCGAAATCAATTACCATCCTATAACCTGTAATAAT
This sequence comes from Aegilops bicornis, assembly GCA_021605145.1. Taxonomy (NCBI): domain Eukaryota; kingdom Viridiplantae; phylum Streptophyta; class Magnoliopsida; order Poales; family Poaceae; genus Aegilops; species Aegilops bicornis. The sequence goes on along the minus strand of JAHIAL010000026.1, from coordinate 2,952,182 downwards.
TCTTTCTTGGAATCAATTCATCTTTATCATTAGGAACAACAGTAATACCTCCCTTTTTAGGGACACAATGGACATGACTTACCCACTGACTATCAGCAACGGGATAAATTATACCTGCCTCCAGAAGCTTTAGTATTTCTTTTCTCACAACTTCTTTCATCTTAGGATTAAGCCTTAGTTGATGATCACGGACTGGTTTGGCATCTTCTTCCTAATTTATTTTATGTTGACATAGAGTGGGACTAATGCCCTTAAGATCATCAAGAGTATATCCAATAGCGACACTGCGGTGCTTCTTGAGTTTTCAACAATCTTTCTTCTTCATGTTACGAAAGGTTAGCACTAATAATAACAGGATATATCTTATTTTCATCAAGATAAGCATATTTAAGATTATCAGGCAACGGTTTAAGCTCAAACACGGGATCACCCTTGGGTGGAGGAGGATCCCCTAAGATTTCAACAGGCAAATTGTGTTTCAAAATAGGTTCCTGCTTAAAGAATACTTCAACTATTTCCCTTCTTTCATTCATAAACATATCATTTTCATGGTCTAGCAAATATTGTTCTAAAGGATCACTAGGAGGTATGGCAATAGAAGCAAGACCAATAATTTCATCCTTACTAGGCAATTCTTCTTCACGGTGTTGTCTACTAAATTTAGAGAAATTAAACTCATGAGTCATATCATCCAAACCAATAGTAACAACATTCTTTTCGTAGTCTATCTTAGCATTAACGGTGTTCAAGAAGGGTCTACCAAATATAATGGGACAAAAGCTATCTTGTGGGGAACCAAGAACAAGAAAATCAGCAGGATATTTAGTTTTCCCACACAAGACTTCAACATCTCTAACAAATCCCATTCCTGATATAGTATCTCTATTGGCAAGTTTAATTGTAACATCAATACCTTCTAACTTTCGGCGGGTGCAATTTCATTGCTTAATTTCTTCGTGTAAAGTATGAGGTATAACACTAGCACTAGCACCCATATCACATAAGCCATGATAACAATGATCTCCTATTTTAACGAAATAACAGGCATGCCTACCACCACGGTCTATGTTTATCTTTAGCACAAGGTTTGGCAATTCTAGCGGTTTCACATGAAATGAATAACATGCCCATCAATATTATCAGCTAAGAGATCTTTAACAATAGCAATATTAGGTTCAACTTTGACTTGCTCAGGAGGTGTATAAGTTCTAATATTACTTTTACGAACCACAGTTCAAGCTTTAGCATGATCCTTTATCCTAACAGGGAAAGGTGGTTTCTCAACATAAGAAGTAGGAACAATAGGATCATTATAAGTGAAAGTCTTTTCTTCAATTTTAGTAGGTGCAGCTACTTTTACTTCTATGGGAGGATGATATTTAAACCACTTCTCCTTGGGGAGCTCAACATAAGTAGCAAAAGATTCGCAGAAAGAAGCTACTATCTCAGAGTCAAGTCCATATTTAGTGCTAAACTTACGGAAAACATCGGTATCCATAAAAGACTTAACACAATCAAACTTAGGTGTCATACCTGACTCCTTACCTTCGCCGAGATCCCAATCTTCAGAGAGTTGCGTTTAATTCTATCCAATAATTCCATTTGAATTCAATAGTCTTCATCATAAAAGAGCCAAGACAAGAAGTATCGAGCATGATGCGATTGTTTTCGTAAAGCCGAGCATAAATTTTTTGAAGAATTATTTCTCTTGAGAGCTCATGATTGGGGCATGAATATAACATTGATTTAAGCCTCCCCAAGCTTGAGCGATGCTCTCTCCTTCCTTGAGGCCAAAATTATATATATAATTGCGATCACGATGAACAAGGTGCATAGGATAATACTTCTGATGAAATTCCAATTTCATTCGTTTATAGTTCCATGACCTCGTATCATCACATAGCCTATATCATGTTGGTGCATATCCCTTCAAAGATAAAGGGAAGACCTTCTTCTTAACAACATCATCGGGTATACCTGCAAGCTTAAACAATCCACAAACTTCATCCACATATATTAGGTGTTCATCAGGATGCTTTGTTCCATCTCACCTGTAAAAGTATTAGCTAGCAGTTTTTCTAACATACCGAAGGAACTTCAAAGGGAATATTTTCATTTTCATTAGGTTCAGTAGGTTGAGGAGCAATTCTTTTGCTCATCGGTCGAGTGAAGATACCCGAACAAGCCCCTCGGAGGATTACTTTCCATAGTAACAAGTAATGATGAAATTTCAGCACACTATATAAATGTTTCATTACCAAATTCCACTTACCAAAGGCGCTTCACTCGCCGGCAATGGCGCCAGAAAAGAGTCTTGATGACCCACAAGTATAGGGGATCTATCGTAGGCCTTTCGATAAGTAAGAGTGTCGAACCCAACGAGGAGCAGAAGGAAATGATAAGCGGTTTTTAGCAAGGTATTCTCTGCAAATCTTGAAATAAGTGGTAACAGATAGTTTTGTGAAAGGATAATTTGTAACGAGCAACAAGTAACAAAAGTAAATAAAGTGCAGCAAGGTGGCCCAATCCTTTTTGTAGCAAAGGACAAGCCTGGACAAACTCTTATATAAGGAAAAGCGCTCCCGAGGACACATGGGAATATCGTCAAGCTAGTTTTCATCACGTTCATATGATTCGCGTTCGGTACTTTGATAATTTGATATGTAGGTGGACCGATTGCTTGGGTGGTGTTCTTACTTGAACAAGCATCCCACTTATGATTAACCTCTATTGCAAGCATCCGCAACTACAACAAAAGTATTAAGGTAAACCTAACCATAGCATGAAACATATGGATCCAAATCAGCCCCTTACGAAGCAACGCATAAGCTAGGGTTTAAGCTTTTGTCACTCTAGCAACCCATCATCAACTTATTACTTCCCAATGCCTTCCTCTAGGCCCAAATAATGGTGAAGTGTTATGTAGTCGACGTTCACATAAAACCACTAGAGGCTAGACAACATAAATCTCATCAAAATATCGAACGAATACCAAATTCACATGACTACTAATAGCAAGACTTCTCCCATGTCCTCAGGAACAAACGTAACTACTCACAAAGCATATTCATGTTCATAATCAGAGGGGTATTAATATGCATAAAGGATCTGAACATATAATCTTCCGCCAAGTAAACCAACTAGCATCAACTACAAGGAGTAATCAACACTACTAGCAACCTCACAGTACCAATATCGGACTTAGAGACAAGAATTGGATACAAGAGATGAACTAGGGTTTGAGAGGAGATGGTCTTTGGTGAAGATGTTGATGGAGATTGCCCTCTCGATGAGAGGATCGTTGGTGATGACGATGGCGATGATTTCCCCCTCCGGAGGGAAGTGTCCCAATGAACAGCTCTGCCAGAGCCCTAGATTGGTTCCACCTCGTGGCGGCGGAGTTTCGTCCCGAAAGGTTGCTTATGATTTTTCCCTTGACGAAAGACCTCATATAGCAGAAGATGGCCATCGGAGAGCCAACGAGGGGCCCACGAGGTGAGAGCGCGCCCCCACCCTCGTGGCAGTGGAATCCCCTACGGTGAACTTCTTCCGCTGGATATTTTTTATTATTTCCAAAAATGACTTTCGTGGAGTTTCAGGACTTTTGGAGTTGTGCGAATAGGTCTCTAATATTTGCTCCTTTCCATTGAGAATTCCAATTTGTAACATTCTCCCTCCTTATGTAAACATTGTAAAATAAGAGAGAATAGGCATAAGTATTGTGACATAACATGTAATAACAGCCCATAATGCAATAAATATCAATATAAAAGCATGATGCAAAATGGACGTATCACTAGCTTCTGATGTTCTGCCTTCACTCTCTGACATACATCACATACTGCTACATACTCGGCAATATCCTTCTTCATACCGGTCCACCAGAAACGCTCCTTCAAATCCAAATACATCTTGGTGTTTTGAGGTGTATCGAGTATGGCGAGTCATGAGCTTCTGAAGTATTAACTTTCGATCTACTGCATTATTGGGTACATAAACACGGTCCTCAAACCACAAATCGCCATTGCTCATCCTCCACGAAAACCTTTGGCTTTTCCTTCGCTCATCTTTTCCTTTATCTCAGCAATTTCTTTGTCATCCTTTTGAGCTTCTCGAATTTTTCCCAATAATGTTGACTGAACGTCCATTGCTGCAACAAAACCTCTAGGGACTATCTCCAAACGAAGCTCCCTGAGATCTTCGACTAACTCCCTTGGTAATCCTCCGCTTACGAGGGTATTGACATAACACTTCCGGCTCAAAGCGTCTGCTACGAGATTGGCCTTTCCTGGGTGATAATGCAACTTCATATCATAATCCTTTATGAGCTTCAACCATCTCCTCTGCCTGAGATTCAGCTCCTTCTGTATGAAAATGCACTTCAAACTCTTGTGGTCCGTGTACACATCGGTTTCCAATAAGAAAATGTCTCCAGGTCTTGAGTGCATGAACTACAGCTGCTAACTCCAAATCATGCGTGGCATAATTCAACTCATGCGGTCGAAGCTATCGTGAGGCATATGAAACCACTCTTCCGTCTTGCATAAGTACACCTCCAAGTCGTAAGCGAGAAGCGTCGCAATACACTTGGAAATCACTGCGTATATCTGGCAGAATCAGCACTGGGGCTGTAACCAAACGTTTCATCGGCTCCTGAAAACTGGCCTCACACTCTTCGGTCCACTTGAACTTAGTGTCCTTCTTCAAGAACTCCGTCATAGGCTTTGCAATTTTGGATAAATTCTCAATAAATCTCCGGTAATATCCCGTGAGTCCTAGAAAACTGCGGATCTCTCCAACTGAGGTGGGTGCCAGCCAATCAGTGACAGATTGAACCTTGGTAGGGTCTATTGCTATACCTTCTCCTAATATAACATGTCCAAGGAATCCAACTTCCTTCAACCAAAACTCACATTTGCTGAACTTGGCATATAAATGATGTTCCCTCAGCTTCTTGAGAACTAAACGCAAATGCTCCTTGTGCTCCTCTTCGTTCTTTGAGTATTCCAAAATATCATCAATGAACACCACAACAAACTTATCCAAGAACTCCATGAACACCTTATTCATCATACTCATGAAATAGGCAGGGGCATTAGTCAATCCAAATGACATAACCGTGTACTCATATAGCCCGTACCTGGTGGTGAAAGTTGTCTTAGGTATATCTTGTTCTCGGATCTTCAACTGGTGATATCCTGATCACAGATCGATCTTGGAGAATATTTTAGCTCCTTGCAACTGGTCAAACAAATCGTTGATCATCGGTAGTGGGTACTTGTTCTTGATCGTCACTTCATTCAATGCATGATAATCAACAACCATTCTCAAAGATCCATCCTTCTTCTCAACTAAGAGCACTGGGGCTCCCCATGGTGACGAACTTCGTCGAATGTAACCTTTCTCCAATAACTCCTTAATCTGCTTCTTGATTTCCTCCAGATCATTTGTGGGCATCCGGTATGGCCTCTTCAATATTGGTCCGGTTCCTGGCAACAGTTCTATCAAAAATTCAATGCCTCGGTGGCATGCCTGGTAGTTCCTGTGGAAATACATCCAGGTAATCTTTCACTACAGGCACTTCCTCCTTGACAACTCCTGAGAGGGAATTTACTTGGGTCCTCTTTGGCGCATGTCTGGATACATACTTGATACTTTTTCCCTCCGGGGTGGTGAGCAGAATTGACTTATTGGCGCAATCGATGTTTCCTCCATACATCGATAGCCAATCCATGCCTAGTATTACATCCAATCCTTGCGACTCGAGTGCTCATCGTGCGAGGGAAAACATGCCTACCTATGGTCAATGGCATCTGAAAACATCCTTGGCTTGCCCTATACTCCGCTCCGGGCAAGCTTACTAACATAGGTGTCCTAAGAACTTTAGTGGGCAACTTATACTTATCCACAAATCCCCTTGAAATGTATGAATGCGATGCACCAGTATCAAAAAGAACGATTGTAGTAAATGACTTAACCAAAAACTTACCTATAACTGCATCTGGCTGCTCTTCAACCTCCTCCACATTAACGTGGTTCACCTGTCCCCTATTGAAAGGGTTGGGCTTCTTCCCAGAGCTTCCATTGCCATTTCCATTCTTTGCTTGTAACACTTTCGATGGCGTAGTGTCCAGTCTTCCCGCACTTGGAAACAAGTAATGTGACTTAGATCCTTCTTGGCGGGGGTAGAGGGGTTGGAATGGTTACATTCTTTGCTTCCTCCATTTCCATTCCATTCTTGGGGCCACTTTGTGGTTATGAACTTCCTCCATTGTGAGTGTGGCCTCCATGGTTGTGGTGAGTGTCCTCCAGAGTTCGGGAGTAAAAGCGAGGTCTCTTTGAGCTCTGAATTGTACTTCCCTTGTCCATACTTCCTCTTGCGGCTCCTATCTCGCTGCTACTTCCCTTCAATCATAAGAGCCCTGTCTACCAACTCCACAGTAGTTAGCAAATGTTGCTACCATCAACTCGTGATACTCATCTCATCATTCAACCCTTCCATAAACTTCTCACCTTGCGCGACATACGTGGCCCACATCATCCGGGGCATAGCGAGCTAACTTCTTGAACTCATCCAATGCATCGCCCCACAAGACGGTTTCCCTAGCGTAAGTTGCGAAACTCACGCTTCTTCATGTTCATAGCTCCGGTTGAGACATGTGTAGTGCGGAACGCTTGCTGAAACTAATCCCAAGTGACATTGGCTATGGGGAAAGTGGCTGTGTAATTCTCCCACCATGAGGCTGTGGGTCCATCCAATTGATGTGCGTCAAAACGCAGCACCTTCTCAAAGATCCGTATGCAACCTGCGGTGGTCAACTCCTTCCAATCCTGCGTGTGGGTCATCAGCAACTATTGGCTTGGTGCTACTGGAAAACACCGGCGGATTCAACCTTAGAAAATGGGCTAAGTTGTCAACTGGAGGTGGTGGCGGTGGGTTGTTGTTGTTGTTGCCTTGGTTCTGGACTAGTAGCTGCATCAAGGCATTCTGCTGTTGGATCAACTGAGTGAGCTCTAGTGGGAAGACAAATCTGGGGTCACGTCTCGGAGGCATCTGATGGGTTTAGAGGGAAGAAATTAGAACAGAGTGAGGTCTAGTGAGAAAGCACTACCCATCTGCACATGAGACAAACGCATTCATATCACACCACTAAATTCAAACAAGGGCATACAATCGATCTAACTATCGTTAGAAGATACTCGGACTACTACTATGTACATGGTGGTCATCTAGAAATTTTGATCGGTGGAAGACTCCATGATATCTGCTCCAGCTTCGTCTTCGTAATCATCATCACTACTGTCAGGGTCGGAGTCGGTGTCGTCGATGATGATGTAGTCTTCAGAACGGATGTCCTCGGGATGGTCGTCATCTCCTCCTGGCGCGGGGTCTCCCATGAATACTGCTAGCTTCCTCGTCAGGTCGTCATTCTTTTCTACTAGTATTGCGATTTCCTGGTCATCACCTTCTTCAGATCTATCATGCTTGCACACATTTGGTTCTCCTGGCGATGAATGTGCTGGTTTAACTCCTCGATGAAAGCTGCAATGGACTGTCCCCTTACGGTGTCGATCATCTCCCATTGCTCATCTCGGCGCCCACATATCCGGTAGATGGTGTCCTTAAGATCCTTATGATAAACTTCGCCGATCGTCCCATGGCGATGTGAGCTGCCATGCTCTTACCTAGACTCGGTTGGTGCATCAAAGGAAAACTCTATGGGCTCGATAACTAAGCGTGAATGTCCTTCACGGAACTTGAACTCGAATCATCCAACGCTCCTCTTACATTAAAGTGGCGGTGTAGGTCCCGGTGAAGCTTGGTATTCCGATGTTCAGGTACCTACTGACTTCCTTCAAGTGTCGTCCAAAAGGTGTGTCTTCATCCGGTTGTGCAAACTTGCTCCTTGAGTCCGCCATCTATAGAGTGGAAAATGGAGAGGAGTCAGAAATGAGTAGAGAAGAGTGACCTATGGCTTATCTTAGTGGTCATGTCCTACAATCAACATGTGCTCTGTTACCATCTTGTAGCGATCCGACCTCAGACGGTCAAATCTCTATGCATAAGTGTCATCCCTGGATCGGTAATGCTGACACACACAGTACTTGAAGGATTTATAACAGAGTGCAATCACACACTTATTACATCGAATGTCTCAAAAGAGAACTTATTACAATAATATGGCTTAAGGCCATCTAAATAAGATAACTGCGGAAGCATCGAAGGTAAATGAGTCCATCAACTCCAACGGCATAGCTGAGTGCACGACAACGACCTAGCGCACCTTACTCTTCGTCTGAAAAGTCTGCAACATGATATGTTGCAGCCCGAAACGGGTCAGCACATGGAATATGCTGGCAGTATAACCTGATGAGAGCAATGAACAAGTAAATGCTATCACTACATGCATATATGGCTGGTGGAGGCTCTATGGTTATAATGTTCTTGCAAAAAACCAATTTTTCCCTACAACAAAGGAATATATTTTGTTTAACTATCATGGTAGTTGTTAAACATTGAGAAGGTTCCTCCAACTCAATCCCAATTAAATAGTATTAATAACCCAACAAATTAAATTAAGAGTGATGAGGTCAACATGATAATTCAAGAACAAGAAACTCAAGATGTCCATAAACGGGGACACTCCTAACCATGATAAGTTTATACACTCTGCGGAGGTTTGCGCACTTTTCCCCACAAGACTCGATCTCCTCCGTTGGATTTCGCCTTTGCATGTTGTTTGAGAAGCGGATGGCCGAGACATAGTCTTTCGAAGCATTAACTCTTTACTGCAGGTGAGCAGTTACACCTACTTTCCCCTACATACCGCTAGCCTACATTTGAAAGAGGTCACACAACATACTCAACTATGCGAGAGCCCATAATGGCTTGTGGCTGCTACGGAAGTTTCTAGCATGAATAATCTTATGACCCCTTTGAGCACGGGTGGCGAACCGTAGGATGATCACACGGGTACTCGGGATATCCTAGGACAACCTTTGGATTCTCCAGTGCCCGCAACCAATCCACCCGGATGTGTATTTAAGTAGCCACCTTAAGTTAACCATTAATTAACAATCTCAGATCTGTCATGGATACACTCAAAACCAAACCACGTCTACTAGCATAGCATAGCGGTATAAGTATAACGTAGAAGTAACTCCCAAGGGTTTGATATAAAAGGGCAATAGGTTCTACCTCATCATCTACTTCCCAAACCCACATGTTAAACATATCCTACTCATGCAATGTTTGAGGATTGTAACTAAATGCATAAAAACTGGGTAGTAAAGAAGTATGATCAATGTGTTACTTGCCTTGCTGATGATATGCAAACCCTAGAGACACGTAGTAGCACGCTCCACACTCCGGGAATTCTATCGCAAAGAAACAATAGCATACATAAGCACTCAAGCATAGATGCAAGGGTAAAACTCAGATGAGAAAGATTAAACCTGAAAATTCAACTGAAGAGCTTCGATTTGCAAAAAGAATCAACCAAATCGGAGCTACGAAACTCAAACTATGAACAAAAGAAATTCGAATTCAAATCTGCTTGAAACCAAATTTTAAATTGTCAAAATCATGTTCAAGTTGATTAACTGGAAAGAGGGGTTCGAGATGAAGATTTTGGTGTTGGTTTCACTGGATTGGGACAAACGGTTAAAAAGTTGCGAGGGTTTGAAGATCAGTGGCCGAAAATTAAATAAAAAGAAAAAGACTACGACGCGAACGTCCGCTAATAGAGACAAACGAACGAATCCGTTCGTTAAAACGAACTAACGAGTGAACGTTCGCATAATAGATCTAACCGAAGAAAACCGAGAAAACCGATCTAATAAAAAAACGATCTAGGGTTTACCCAAAATAAACCGGCAAAAACGCGGCGGCGCGCTTGTGAACCGAACGTCGGTGCGGCGTGAACTTCGGCGGCGGCATTGGGCGGCGTAATGAATTAGCGGAGTGGACGGCGGCGGGGTCAGCAGGCGGCGGCGGTGAACGGCAATGACGGCTTCTGCCGCTTTCTTCTGGCGGTCGGGTCGAGAGACGGCGGGGCTTGGCTCCTTAAAGTGGTCGGGCTTCTTGGGAGGGGGCGGCTGACAGGGCGCGTTGAGGAGTCTGAGTCGGACTCCTCCAGGTGGCGGCGGTCGGGACTCCCCCGAGCGGGGAAGGCGGCGGCGAGCGGGCGAGCTGGGCCTTCGGCCCAGTGCGGTCCGAAAGTTTTTTTTTAATAAAATCCGCCAAAAAGGAAAAATCCTAAATAAATATAAAAAATTCTCAAAATGCAAAAAACAATTTTCGCCGTCTAAATAAAATATTTAGAACAAAGTGAACATTTTTCTGGCCTAAAAATGCAATTTTGAAATATGCATATTTTTCTAATTTCAAATAAAATAGCAAATAAAATCCAAATAAAAATATTTATTTGATTTTAATATTTTTCCTCCAATATTTCTTTTATTTTGGAGAAGTCATTTTATCTCCTCTCTTTTATTTTTATTTGGAAAATATTTTAGAGAGAAAAATTTATTAAAACCAAAATGATCCTCTTTTCAAATTTGAGAAAATTCAAATATGAAAATAATGAAATCCCCAACTCTCTCCGTGGGTCCTTAAGTTGCTTAGAATTTCCAGGATCAAACCAAAATGTAAATAAAATATGATATGCATATGATGACCTATGTATAACATTCCAAATTGAAAATTTGGGATGTTACACCCAATATACCTCTGCCTCCTATGTTAAGAAATCCCAGTCGCCGTTGACTCTGGATGTAGAGGTCTTTGAGGGTCCTCCCGTGTGTTTTTTAGTGGTGATGTGCGTGACACATGCTAAGGCGACCATTAAGGCTCGCAAAGCACATATGAGGGGGTCAATGAAGTGGAATACAATGAAATGGCCTCCTTTTTTCATCAAGCCTCATACTCAAGATGTGTGATGTCATCGCCAAGGGGTGAGGACTAGTACAGGCTTCAAGAAGGTGCACCTGGACGCTATTTCCAAGATGGTGTTTGAGTTGTGTGGCATAGAGGTAACCTCAACACAGATGTACACCATCTTAGGAAGTGCAGACTGAGATATGTCTAAGTGTCAAATCTTAGAGACCTTAGTAGTGCATAGTAGGGTCAGGACACCTTCTCCATTCTGTTGGAGGTCGAGCACTACCAAGGTCACATCGTGGTTAGCTAACCTATGACTTGTTTCACTTGATCTAAAATGTCAATTGCAACTTACAGCGTTGTCTATATTTCTTAGGATTACCCCAAGTATGTTGAGTACCTCTACAAGCCCATCCAACACTACTCTCATGTGCATACCATATTCTCCTGGGGTCTGACTACTTCAAGCATGTCATGGGCTCTAGAGAGCCTCTCGGTACACCTTACCCTAATTATCTAGACACCCAGGTGTCGGAGACCATCATCCTCCATGGCCTTGACAAGTTTGTTGATCACACTCTTGCTGCCGAGAGAAAGAGGAAGAGGGATGCCTTGATGGACGAGGAGTTGAGCGTCTTTAGCAGCATGATTGAGACCGTCAAGGAGGTGGCATTTGCCATTAGGGAGAGCAAGCCTGTCAACGTGCACTCTTCCCTCTATAGCGCTGTCATGGACAACATTCGGTTCAATGAGGCTTTGATGCTCGCTCTTAGCCACTGTCTGGAAGACATGGCACAAAGTCTTGGGTTTGTTAGGATGTAAGTGCAGTACAGTGGCTTAGGACATGGCCGAGCAAGCACTACTATGCAAGGGTCTCTGAGGTCGTGTCATGCATGATGATGATGTATATTTTGTGGTAGCCAGGGCTTGAAAACTGTTGATGGCATATATATTTTGATGAAGTGGTATATATTAACCTGTCAGATGGTGAACTTGCCATGGTAGGATTACACCCTCTTTTTGATGTCATGGTAGGATGAACTTGTGATGCTTTTGGGTATATGAATGCATGCTTATGTTGCAAATGTTCTTGTGAATTTGTGTTGTTTGCCTTGCTTGTTGAAATCTTGTTCTTCTGTCTATGTAGATGAAGTGATATTTGGTGTACTCAAGGATGGTTCCAGTAGTCAAAGTGAACAGTTATAAGAAACAACTACTATAGAGGGTTTGAGACCAAAGAGTAGACAAAGGATGATTACTCCAAGTCCGCCAGTAAAGAGAAGCACAATAGTGGAGTAGGCAAGGGTCGAAGAACTTCATAATCTTCAGCCAATTTATCAGCATTGTTTGCGGTTATTTTGTGAGTGTATGTAACATGCAACGGGTAGCATCAGTTAGATTGGTAGCGTGTAAGCTCACCACATTGGTGTGCAAGATAATGACATATGGCCATATGCATAAACAAAACACAACTTCATGCACCATTCTAACCCAAAATTCCTAAACACAGGCACCCGATCACTAGAGGTTAATTGCCACCCTAATGCAGCCTGAGATTTTGTGGCCAATCAAATTGGTTGCAGAATATGAACCAGAGGTTGTATCACTCCAACCAAGCTACACTGAGTCACTCATGCAAGGGCGTTAAAATCTATGCAAGCAACTAAACATGCCCTTAGGGCAACTCCAATGTGCGACCCCAAATGGTCTGACCACGTCCGTTTGGGGGTAAACGCACAAAACAGGCGGCCCAACACGCGGGAGCAAACGGACCAATGTCCGTTTTCAGTCCGCTTTCGACTCATTCTCGGCCCAACTTTTGGCCACGTTTGTGGCCAAACGGACGCGCGCGGATGAGCGGGGTGCGTGCCCTTGTCCTCCCCTAGCCCGCCCGTCGGTGGCATATATGCCCCTTTTCTCTCTCCTTGCCGTCCCTCCACCCTCTGCCCCAGCCATCGCCGCCGCCACCCCCGTTCCCGGCTGCATCTCCTTTCACCAAGGCCGCCCGAACCACGACCATGCCATGCCATAGCCGTCCAACGCCCGTGTTCTGGAAAGCTTTTTGCCGGTGTTCGTGGTTCCTTGTTGTCGGGAGGAGAGAAGCTACGACCGCCGACGTTGCCCGTCGACCCCAACAACTTCCAGCAGGCGCTGCATTGCGGTAGGGCACACACCACCACCACCGACCCCAACCTTGCTTTGTTGCCTACGAGGGGAGCTAGAATTGCACTTTCTGGTCGCGCCTCAACCACGACCGCAAGGTGTCCGACGCTTTGCTCACAAGGTACAATGGATAGAGAGGATGGGTATTTCTTTCACAACTTCATTTGCTCATCGGGCAACTCGTCCTCGGATGATGAAGAGCTTGTGGTGGCTGCATTGGTCATCCATGACCACATTAGTAGGGAGTGGCCGCGGTTCAGGGGATCAATCACCGGCCATGCTCCGGCCTTGAATCGTAATAGGGAGAAAGTCCACACCCTTCTCTATGCCGATTACTTTGAGAACGCCTCACTCTTCAAACCACATCAATTTCGTCGGCGATTTCGAATGAGGAGACATGTATTCAAGCATATTCGGGAGGGAGTGGTAGGATATGACCCATACTTTGAGTGCAAAGAGGATGCCCTTGGCAAGCTTGGCTTCTCTTCTTACCAGAAATGCACCGCGGCTATCCGCATGCTTGCATATGGAATTCCTGGTGATCTTGTGGATGAGTATGTGTGTATGAGTGAGTCCACATGTTCTCCTCTCATTGTATAGTTTCTGCAAGGGCGTGGTGGCAGTGTTCATCCCTGAGTACCTTAGAGGGCCAACTGTCGCTGATAGAGAGAGGTTGTTAGCGATCAATGCCGATAGGGCCTTTTTGGGCATGCTTGGTAGTATAGATTGTATGCACTGGAAGTGGAAGAACTGTCCATTTGCTTGGCAGGGGCAGTACAAGGGGCATGTGAAAGTTGCCACTGTCATACTTGAAGCAGTGGCTTCACAAGATCTGTGGATATAGCATTCTTTCTTCGGCATGGCTGGTTCTCACAATGATATCAACGTGCTTCAGCGTTCTCCAGTGTTTGCAAAGCTTGCAGAAGGCCACTCCCCAGAGGTCAACTTTGAGATCAATGGCCACCATTACAAGGGATATTACCTAGCTGATGGTATCTATCCTCAGTGGTCAACTCTTGTGAGGACCATACCCAATCCACAAGGAGAGAAGAGGCAGAGGTTTGCCCAAATGCAGGAGAGTGCTAGGAAGGATGTGGAGCGTGCTTTTGCTGTGCTTCAATCTCGATGGAGTGTCGTTCGAAACCCTGCATTGACATGGAACACTCAGAAGCTTTGGGAGGTGATGACTGTCTGTGTAATCATGCACAACATGATCGTGGAGGATGAGCGTGGTGATAGCATCTACGACTAAGGGTTTGATTTTCAGAGTGAAAATGTTGAGTCTAAGCAGCTATCTCCTGCAACCTTTCAACAGTTTGTCCAATTCCATCATGAAATGCATGATTGTCATACTCATGTGCAGCCCCAAGATGATTTGGTTGGGCACATGTGGACTCATATTGCAACCAGTAAATCTATTGGTTTAATCTCTTTTCATGCAAAAAAAATTCGATTGGGTTGTAAGACTATTTGATATTGTTTTTATTTCGATTGGGTTGTAAAGACCATTTCGGATGTGAAACTATTTGCTATGTTTGATTTGAACTATTTTCTATGCTTGATTTTAGTATAAATGGCCTTCGGCGGACGAGATGCGGCCGAAATGCGGCTGCGCGTTGGATGCACGACCGGCGCATCCACATATCCAGACAGACATAGCTCCATTGCCACCCCTAAACAAACGAAATCCAGAATAAACGACCGTCATCATTTTGGGTCGTGCGTTGGAGCTACTCTTAGAGATTTCAACCTTAGGAAGACAGTGACTTCCACTAACCTTTGAAGTGGAAACAAGCAGCAACATTTGCATGCATCCTTGGACCTGCAATGATGGAGGCATCTCCTGATAGCACCTTTGAATGGTTAATCTGGTCCCAGGTACTTGCCAACCAACTTCTCCATGTTCTATAGGTATTTGCCGAAATCGCACGCAACTGCTGGCTTGCTTGGCACAAACCTCCAAAATGCCTATCATTGGTGGCACACTAAAATAGGAAACACGCAAAACTTTTCGACACCTTTATGGATAATCTTTGCACGGAGAAAGCTGTGCTGAGATCAACTAAGATTGTCAAGACACCAAAAGGACCTGGGAATGCATTGTGCTGGTAGGTACTACTATTTTACTTTACCCAAATTCTTCCTAGTGCACGCGCACCATCTAGACGAAACGGGTGGCCGGTCTTGCATGCATTTATGTGTTAATTTTTTATCTTCTAGTGCATGTGGTTGTTAGTATTAAATGCGAACACACTGATTATCTCATTCCGAAAAGAATAGATCCATGCGCATTTATTTTGGAGTTCTAAATTTTAAAAGGTCATATCTTTCAAACCGTTCGTCAGAATTCAGATCTGTTTTCACTGCTCGAACTCTTGCGACGAGATCTTTGAAACTAGATCCCGCATGGGTATATTTCGACGAAATTTTTTCGATGCCAACTTTGGTGCTATATGGTGCAACTTTAGTGCTTGTGTTGTGCAACTTTAGTACTACATCGTGCAACTTTTTCCAAAACTAATTTTTTGATCATGTATGATTCAACTTCCTGTAAGATTGCAATCTAGCAACCACGACAACTTTGTTGTGCAACTAGTCTCTTGTTCCGACCAACTATCTAGTAGTCGATGTGCAACCCTAGATTCGTTGGCTTGTAATGTAGTCTAGTTGCACACACATATGCTCAGTTGGCTTGTAATGTAGTCTAGTTGCACACACATTGATGTTTAGTTGGCTTGTAATGTAGTCTAGCACACACATTGATGTTTAGTTGGCAGAAAGACTAGTTGCACACACATATGCTCAGTTGGCTTAAAATATAGTCTAGTTGCACACACATTGATGTTTAGTTGGCAGGACACTAGTTGCATACACATATGCTCAATTGGCAACAATGTAGTCTGATTGCACACATTGATGTTTAGTTAGCGGGACTATTGGCACACACGTATGCTTTCGATTGTCGCGGTAATGTAGTCTAGTTGCACACACATTTGATGTTTAGTTGGCGGAAGACTAGTTAAATCGAAACATCCCCATGCGGGATCTACTTTTGAAGAACACGACGCGAGGGTTTCAACGATGAAAACGGATCTGAATTTCGACACGCGGTTTAGAAGATATGTCTTTTATAATTTTAAAAACCAAAAATTAATGCACGAGGGACAAACATGAGGAACATTAATGCAGCGGCATGCAGGAATCCATCATGTGAGAAGAGACCACATAGGGGTGATTAATTAGCAGCGTTCTTTTTAGCACTTTTAGGTTTCCTAATCGAGACGAAGGGACAAAAAGTTTCCTAAAAAGCAGACCGCCAGAAGCGCTAGCGGGCGCGTCCTTTACTTTATCACTATAATTGCAGTGCCACATTTTGTAGCATTTTAATCTTCGATTCCTTTTTTCTAGGCTCATAATTTATACAGTACTTGCACTACTACTGCATGGTTGTTCATATCTTATCGATCTAATGATTCCCGTGACAAATTAAGAATTCGACGCGGCACCGGTGTAGGAGTGCATATCTCCTCCCGCTGGATCCTTTGTGACTGCAGTCTAACAGCCATATCGCCTATAGAGGATACCCTGCTCCCCAGGACCACTCCACTTGCACTGAGAAGAGGTAGGCCAACGGGTGTCTTGCCTCGCCGACCTCCGGTGTCGCCGCCGACCTGCACCGCACAACCGCCGGCGTCGATCCCCAGACATGGAGGGAGGGCTGTGTATGTGGTGGTCCATACCCCCTCCGTGGCAACACAAGGGGGCATACTGTCACTGGGAGTAAAGAAGCAGCAAGTTGGTGGAGGGCTTCATGGGTACAGTACTAAGTTAGAACAATGTACACAGAAAGAAATGCTCGCAGTGCAGTGCCTCCCCGTCCGCCCCTTAGAAACACATCAAAATGCGAACGGATTAGAGAGAATCCAAAGGTGGGTTGTACGCATGTGGATGTGATTGTACAAGCAAGAGTATATGCAGTTGGCAACTAGGAAGATATATAATACTAGTATTAGTATGGAACATTGTCAATAAGACAATAGCTATGCAGTTGTAGTTGCATACCCAGTGTACAGACATATGGTCAAGTAGATGAGCACCCATGTCAAGTAGACAAGATGCGCTTACATCTGTCATAAGATACTCAAGTATTTATACAAAGCAAGTTTTTGGATGTATCATTTATCTTGGCATTATACTATTTGTTCACCCCTTTAATAAGAGAAAAAAAGTAGTGTCAGAAGTTATGTGATATTTTCTACAAACAAAAGCAAACACCAAACTACTTCACTCGGTATTTTCCAAAAGAATACCCAGCAAAAAGGTGATCAATGTTGTTTACCCTCTCGTAGCATTCCTCGTGGATTTGAATGGTTTATTTTAATCTTTATAGATCTAAGTATAATACCTTCTACCTCAAGGGAACACATTTCAATGGGATTTCAACTTAAGGGTTCTAGAGACATAGATCCACATGTGAGCAACAGCGATGCCATGCATAAACAAATATACCCAACTCAATCATATGAGATTCAGGTTTAGCAACACAATGCATAGAAATGTACAGTTGGATGTAAAAAGAGCTTTGGAAGGAAAGGGAAAGATCAACAATTGCTCCTCCCCTCTTCCACAGCCTTTTGCAGTTTTAAGATCAGTGGAGCAACAAATTTCAAGGGGCGGAGAAAGAGAAGGCAGGACAAAAAACACAAGGCCCGATACCGGAAATTTCCCATGGTTCTAGGCAGCATCTCTTGATTTCCTTTTTACTTTTGTTGGGAACTTAAAATTATCATTTCGAGTTGTCCCTGTTAGAGGAGCCCACAAAGGAAAGTGCCAACGTTGGTGCTGGCCCGATATGCGTACAGGTCTGCGTGTAAAAGTTTGTTTCGTTGCGTTTGCCATTCTGAACGTGGTAACAGCGTCAGATTTCCTTCTGCATGCCACAATAGTGTAGCCCCTCTCTCTCTCTAGTTACTTGCCAGAGCCTTTTGCGCCCTCAAATAAATGCTCTAAGGGTGGCTAATCTGCTGTATGCACAAACAGCATTAAACTATAATCTGCGCACTGAAAGATCTTGCGCTGTAACTTTCAGAAGTCTGATCTTCAAATCCATGGAACTAGTATGTTTTAGCAATCCATGGAACTAGTTTTTTTAACTCCTTATTAGGTTCCCTAAAAAACCATCAGAGGAAAGAGTAATAGCTGGGATGCCACAAGTGTTTTCTCGTGATATATACTGGGCGCCCATACAAAATATACTACTATCAAGGAGCACGATCATGGGAATCTACTTTGCAGGTATTCTAAAATCAGACAAACTCTTGAGAAAATACAATGGGAACAAGAGAGAGTACTGATACAGTGGGAACGAATGACATTATGAAGTTCAACGTTTTAGACATTTAGTATTTCCTCTTTGCCGAAGTAAACTGAATTCTGGGTGCTTCACTACACGCAGAAATCCACTCTTTTATGATATATGCAAAATTTGTTTGAAACATTTAAAATGCACCTTTATTTCAGTGCAACAAATTCTGAAATCCTGTTTCTGTTGCTTTCAAAAGATGGGCTAGTTAGACACTTTCAAAAAGCAGCAACACTTAAATAAACAAAAATAAACCAATATACACCGTGTTTATTCAAAAAAAAATTGATAAATGGCTTAATATAACATTTGCTAAAAGTAATCAGAATATGCCCCATGAAAAGAGTGATTTCACCTTACAAAATGTTCAGAATATAAATTTTAAAAAATGTACTCCCTCCGTCCGAAAATACTTGTCATCAAAATGGACAAAAAGGGATGTATCTAGAACTAAAATACATCTAGATACATCCCCTTTTATTCATTTTGATGACAAGTATTTCCGGACGGAGGGAGTACTACTACTACCCACCATTATCACCGCTTATAATTGCAAACTACATGTATACTATTTCAAATATAGAATAACTATGGTGAACCAGTCTCCAGGACAGAAGGCATTACTCACATATCTTACGTTCTTGTCCAGCAATATTGTAGGGTCTCAATTTTTAGCAAGACATTTATTCACAGCAGGACATGAATAACACATATGTATCGAATGAAATCAGGTGTCTAGTGCCTACATTGCTCTTGAACTGACCATAAAAACGAATTCCATATTGGGTATAAGTCTATATGAAATAATAGACAGTTGAAGTGATTACCTGTAATACCACTATGTGATCTCTTGATAAGATTGGTCAATGCATAGTCCACTTTGCAGTTTTCCCCTCTCTTTTGTAGGAGTATTTCCAGAGTTAACTCACAATGCGAGCATGCATTTGTCAACTTGAACTTGGTTCTTCAATTAGGCTCTGCCCTGGTGCCTTTTGCACACTCATCCTCCTCATCAGTTTCCTCACATCACCTGCCTCCTCCCAACGTTGTGTTTCCGCATAAAGATTGGCCAACAGCATATAGTTCCCTGAATTCCAAGGTTCCAGACTAATAAGCTCTTTGAGAGCCACCTCGGCAATGCCGAGCCCAGCATGGGCACGACAGGCGCTTAGAAGTGATCCCCATATTGCAGAATTAGGGCTCATTGGCATCCCTTGAATCAAGCGCATGTGCCTCTTGAGAAGGCGGACCTTCCAAGTAAATCTACCATACATCCATAATGTTCAATTCCCGGCTCAATCCCATGCTCTGACTGCATAATCTGGAAGATCACCTGCCCAGTATCTACTGCCCCAGCATGGGCACAGCAACCAAGCACCCCCAGGAAAGTCACTGAATTAGGCTCCCCTCCAGACCTCACCATCTGCCGGAACAGCTCAATCCCCTTAATCCCTTGCCCATTCAATGAAAATCCAGAGATCATTGTGTTCCAGCTCATCACACTCCGCTGTTGCATCCCTTCGAACACCTCTCTTGCGCTGCTCACATCGCCACACTTGCAATACATATCTACCACCGCATTAGCAACATGCACCGAGCTGTCTAAGATACCCATCTTGCATGCATACTCGTCGCCCACCTCCCGGCACCAGCATTCCCGTCCTCCCACAAGCAGGCAGCACGCGGCAAGGGTCCCATCATCTGGCGCCACCTTGCCCTCCCTCACCATGTCTTGGAAATACCGCACTGCCATGTCGTCCCTCCCACACCAAGTACACCCTGCGATCATAGCATTCCAGGAAACCATGCTTCTCCTGGAGCGCTTGAACCGCTGCATTTCATCAAACAGATGGCGTGCGGTGAAAATATCCTTGGCTTTCACATACGCGGTGATGAGTGTGTTGTAGGCGATGGTGCACATTCTCTGCTGGGGCATTTCGTCGAACAGGATTCGTGCGTGGGGCAGAGGATAGGGCCTGAGGAGCGCGAGGGAGATGGCGTGATGGGAGAGGAAGCCGAGGCGGAGGAGGAGGCCATGGAGGGCTGAGAGGAGCGGCAACGAGGAGGTGGACCCGAGCAGCGGGAGAAAGGACAGGCGATCGGGGGCATGGAGGCGGCGAAGGGAGGATAGGAGGCGGAACGCGAGGGGCGGAGAGGGGGCGGAAAGGGACTTGAGGGCGGCGTTGAGGAGTGCGAGGGGAGGCGGGGGTTCGGGAGGGAGGAGGCTCAGGAGAGAGAGAGCCGGCGGCGGAGGGGAGGAGAGGAGGAGGAGCGCGGCGAGGAAGTGGTGGTGCGGGGAGGGCGGGGAGGAATGCAGGCAATGGCGGACGGCGAAGGCGAGGAGCTCGAGCGGGCGTCGCCGGGCGCGGGAGGAATGGTGCAGGAGATGGAGCAGGCGGCGCTCCGCTGTGCGGGGGTGCCACCCGTCGGGGGTGGTCACGGCGTGGGAGAACGACGGGGAGGGCTCGCTTGCGGCGGCGGTGGACGGCATCGGCAAGAGCGCGAGACAATTCGGCTTCCGTTGCATCTTTTGTTTTGTTTTTGATGATTGAGAATGCGCGGGGCGCATCAGAAAACCCTATGCGCCGCTCGTTGCGTCAAACCGTCGACGCACGCACAGCCGATAAATCGCTAGCAATGGCCCGGCCCATTATATCAGAGCTAGCCAGCCGGTCCTTCTAGAAGGTTCCCTGAACCTTTTTTTCTTTTTGACCGTTTTTCCTGTTTCTTCTTGGGGTTTTTTCGTTTTTCTGTTCTTTTCTTCTTTCTTTTCCCTTTTTCTTTTTTCTGTTCGATTTTCAAAAGTTGTTCGGAATCTTCAAAATTTGTTCATTTTTATACAAAACGTTTAAAATTTCAAAAACAAAATCGTGTTTATTTTTTTTTCATAAATTCGAAACAGTTTTAAAAAATTGTTCAGGCATTTCAAAAACTGTTTTTGTTTTACAAAAAATGATTTTTTTACATTTTTTCATAAATATTCCTGTTTTAAAAAATTTGTTCATGTTTTCAATTTTTCAGGAGTTTCAAAAAATGTTCTAGTGTCAAAAATTGTTCACAAGTTAAAAAAATTGTTCATGATTTTCAAAATATGTTCACGTTTCCAAAAAAAAAAATTGGAATTTGGAAAAATGTTCCCATTTCAAAAAACCTGTTCACTATCTTCAAAAAATGTTCTTGTTTTTCGAAAATGTTATAGCTTTTAGAAAATTTGTTCATAAATTTGGAAAGTGTTTGCATTTCACAGAACATTCCGTTTTTTTCAAAAAATATTGCTTTCAAAATTCCTAAACTAATTCGGATCTGTGCAGCGTGTTTGGTTTTTTTATGTTTGATGCTACTATTTGATTAGCTATAACTGCTAGCTCAGCTAGTAGGAACACGTCGTGTATGGCAGTCGATCATGTGTTCAAACCCCGTGACCGCATATACAGCAACTAGACGCAGAGCGCGTCACATTGGAGGTCCCGGGCGCATCTGCTGAACGATGAGAGTGATCTTAAATGGGCCGTGCGTGCAAGCTAAATCAGGCAGGCTCTTCGGCCTACTTCCATATTTGGCCTGTACGTCGCACAAGCTTAGATGCAGGATTAGAAAATGCAAGGAATTGGGAAACTGACTTCTACTCCCTCCGTTCCTAAATATTTGTCTTTCTAGACATTACAAATGGACTACCACATACGGATGTATGTAGACATATTTTAGAGTGTATATTTTCATTTTGCTTCGCATGTAGTCACTTGTTGAAATATGTAGAAAGACAAATATTTAGGAACGGAGGGAGTATTACAATGTGCTATCTGCTGAAGCGACAATCTGTAGTTCCAGCGGCTGCAATCTTTGATGATTGCTGTCAAATCGCGTGCAGCTTTTCTTATACCTCATCTGTGCAAAGTCCTAGAGAGGCTATTCCGTTGCTCATGAATTAGGAAATTTGGCCGAGGGCCAATCTTGTAATAGTTTTTTCGTTGAGCCTCTCTTGAGCTTGCTAGGAGGGATATAAATAGAGGGATATGATTTACTCCCTCCGTCCGGAAATACTTGTCATCAAAATGGATAAAAGAAGATGTATCTAGACGTATTTTAGTTCTAGATAATTTCTTTTTTATCCATTTTGATGACAAGTATTTTCGGACAGAGGGAGTATTTTTTAAAGCTTGCATTAAGGATTAGAAAAGAGAAAAAGCAGAGGTGCCATCTAAACGGAGCCCATTGCCAGTCGTTCACGGTTTACATCATCCCCTGGTTGTGTGCTACTGAGATATGTCCATCGTTTTTTCCTTTTTTTGCGAATTCCAAAGAAATGTTATTTGCTATAGCACCAGAGCATCATACTTGCACCATCTACAACCATTCCTGGCCAATTTCAGTTTACACCCGTTTCATACGCAGATCATCATCTGTAAAAGATAAACTGATTCTAGCGGAGTTTCTGCGCTCCTGCAC
The DNA here is from genome assembly GCA_021605145.1 of Aegilops bicornis. Lineage (NCBI taxonomy): Eukaryota > Viridiplantae > Streptophyta > Magnoliopsida > Poales > Poaceae > Aegilops > Aegilops bicornis. The sequence goes on along the minus strand of JAHIAL010000026.1, from coordinate 2,929,329 downwards.
ATTATTAAACAGCTAGACACTCCTTGCACTCTGTACATTATTATCCCAAGTCACAACATCAGATGCAAAGTTTTCACACTACTCTTTCTTTAGCTGTAGACAGCCTAGACTATAAGCTCCTGTCACCAGCTGAGAAGAGAGGTCATTACATGGACTCATCACTTAACTTTCAACAGTCACAACTCGAGCTTGCTCGCTAAATTTTCCATGAGTGCATGGCCAGGCTGCGAATGCCATGATGTTTGCCAGGGACGACAGCCCGTGGATCATCGAACTTCTTGTTCATCGCTGCGAGTGCAGGGTTTGTCTTTGCCAACTCGGCATTCCTTGACCGTCCCACCTCACCACCGATGCCAAGATCCTTCTCAATCTTGTGCCTCTTCATCATCATCTGCGCAAGATGAGCAAAGTCGCTACTGTGAATCAACAGCTGCATACAGCATAGGCTCTTCTGAGCTCATGGCAAGGATCCAGTCCGCCTGAACGGTTACTACTTTAAACCACACACTATAGCTGTTTGCAGCAACCAGTATGATTCGCAGGCCGTATAACATATACTCCCTCCGTTCCAAAATAGATGACCCAACTTTATACTAACTTTGTACTAAGGTTAGTACAATGTTGAGTCATCTATTTTGGAACGGAGGGAGTACTGCACAACCAAGTCCGTGTCACCATGTATTATGATTCTCTGTATGGGAACAACATCACCTACGAGGCTGCGAAGGCCAACTACCATGTTACTTTTGTTCACTACCGATAATATTATTACAAACACTAACAGAAATTCGGATGTGCCTGTGATTTCTGCGGAACTGTTAATCCAAGACCGTGTGTCATGACAGATGTACCAATATTTTATGACATTAAACAACATATGGCTCTATAAAATGAAACTTCACTAATCATCACAATTATCATCTAGCACAAATACAATACAAATTTTCCTTGTAAGTAGAAGTATGAGAAGGCAAAAACGGTAATGTGACCTTGTAAACAAGACTAATGAATACGTAAAGGACTGACCTCGATAGTCATGGGGGTGAAGACCAGAAGATTGGACAGGTCAAAACCGAGGGCAGCAAGAAGGAAACCAAGCTGGTAGCAGCTCAATAGTTGATGCTGTCTTCCATGGGTTGAGGTATGCAAATGCTGCAACGATATAGCTGAACACACCGATATCAACATGAAGTATGCTGGGAACATCTTCCCTTGCAGACTCGAACTGGTGTCTTGGCAAATGCCTTCATTATCCATGAGATTAGATCAAAACAATATCAATTGCTTATGATTGCAGGTTTCACAACAATGAAGGCACAGAGTTCAACAATCCAGCAAACGATATAGCATTCTAAGTGCATCCAATGTATTGCTCTGACAATGCATCTTACGGATCAAGTAAACAACCCAACTTTCTTGTAAAAGCTGAATAGCATTGGCGCTTTCAAAATTCAGATATTCTAGTAGTAAAGGGTAACCACAGTCGTTACAGGCTTGTGGCTAATGTTTCATAGGAGATCTATATCTCTCTAGATACTGAACAATCAAATGTCTTCAGTTTACAAGCTGTGTGTGTTCCTTCCCTTGGATTAAAATATCTTTGGATGTTCTGCTAATATGTTTTTGTGCTAGCAAGCATGCATAAACGGATGATATTGTAAAAACATAAGTTGTAGAATGTGAGACGAATTGCTGAGAAGGTATGGGGTCCTATCTCAAAATCTGTGATGCCTGTCCCAAAGAAATTGCATTTGAGCATAGTGGAAACCTACCAAATGCAACGGGAGGCACCAAAACTGACTAAATTCTGAAGCTATTTACAAATGGGGGAACATGTAAGATGTAAGTACCGAGTAAGCGCAATAATAATAAAGGCAACGAAAGCCTGACGAATTCCCACACACGCGAGGCTAAGAAATTTAACTGAGACGGGGCAAACATTTTTACTTGAACATGACGATGCCGCCGATGAAGGTGACCCAGAGCGCGGCTCCCCATGCGGTGGCGAAGCAGAGTACATGGGCCACCCTCGCCGCCGCGACGCCCGCGGCTGGGCGGCCGGGGGCGCCGCCGAAGAGCGCGTCCGGCGCGAAGAGGACGCCCGCGGCGAGGAATGAGACCGCAGTCAGGAACCGCGCGGCCCACCCCATAATGTCTCGCCGCTTCTTCCGGCTAGCTCGACGGGCTAGGGTTTGGAGGCGCCGGAGTGGGGTGAAGGAAGAGGAGGCAGAGAAGTGTTTGTAGGAAATGGGAAGGAAGGTTGGAGCATCTACAGCCGATTTGGCAAATCCTCTGTCCCTCAAACCCAAAAATGTTACACTTACGGATAGCACTTACGGATTAGACTTACGAACTTTTCTCTCCACAAATCGTCTCCCCCCTGATTTCTGGTGGTGAGCCCATCTCTCTTTGATTTCTAATCACTTTTTGATAACTCATCCTGTAACTTGATTTCCGTACAAACAGTCCGTAAGTGTAGTGTTGTCCCCCTCAAACCCCACATAAGCGTCCGGATTTGTCCGCAAACCTCAAATTTCTCTTCTCACAATCGGACACCTCAATTGGCATATTTCAAATTCATACAAACTCACGCAACATGTATTACATCAGAACATCCCATCAGACAACCAAAAATTGGCATGTTTACCTATGTATGAAGAAATCATCCACAGCTCCCCTTGCCCTTCCAGGCGCCCTTATCGTCTTTCTCACGGAAGTAGCGATCCAAGACGCGGTACGGATCGAGCTGGATCTACTCGTTGCTTGAGCTGTCCGACCCGGGGTTGTCCTCCTTCTCCTCCTTGGGGGTAGGCCGGCCATGGAACGGGCCGCCCGACTCTGCTTTCGAGCAAGAGCACGCGTGTTCCTCCATTACGCTCCTTTGCAATGCGGACACGGATGGCTAAGGTTTGGTCCGATGAGCAGATAAGAAGGAATATATGTGGGTTCGGATGGGCTAGCGCGGGCAGGGGCGGCATGGTGGACGCGCCCGGGCGCCCCCACATCCAGCCTAGATTTGGACTGGATATGAGGGGTGTCGATCAGACTAGGCATTTGAGGCAGGTTTAGGGCTGCCCGTTATAAATGCTCTTAGCGAGCACACAGTTTTGTCCGTTCCTCCATGGACCTTGTAAAAGAATCAAGAACACACTGTTTTTTCCTTTACATATTCTTTTTATAAGAAAACTTTGAACTTAATAGTGGCAGTACAATGAACACCAGAAATAATAAAAAATTGCATCCACATTCATAGACCACCCATTGATGACTATAAGCATTGAAATAAGCTGAAGGCGCGCCGCCATCATCGCTCCTCCCTCACTGTAGCAGGGCAAAATTTATTGTAGTAAATAGTCGAGAAATTGTCGTGCTAAGGCCTCATAGGAACGGCGTGAAGGAAATATGTCCTAGAGGCAATAATAAAGTTATTATTTATATTTCCTTATATCATAATAAATGTTTATTATTCATACTAGAATTATATTAACCGAAAACTTCATACATGTGTGAATACATAGACAAAACAAAGTGTCCCTAGTATGCCTCTACTTGACTAGCTCGTTATTGAAAGATGGTTAAGTTTCTTGACCATAGACATGTGTTGTCATTTGATGAACGGGATCACATTATTAGGAGAATGATGTGATGGACAAGACCCATCCGTTAGCTTAGCATAATGATTGTTAAGTTTTATTGCTATTGCTTTCTTCATGACTTATACATATTTCTCTGACTATGAGATTATGCAACTCCCGAATACCGGAGGAACACCTTGCGTGCTATCAAACATCATTACGTAACTGGATGATTATAAAGATGCTCTACAGGTGTCTCCGAAGGTGTTTGTTGGGTTGACATAGATCGAGATTAGGATTTGTCACTCCGAGTATCGGAGAGGTATCTCTGGGCCCTCTCGGTAATGCACATCACTATAAGCCTTGCAAGTAGGGCTGGACGAAAAGCTCGTTACTCGTGAGTTTAACTTGGCGCCGGAGCTTCGACTTCGATAAGGCTTCGTGCTTTCGTTAGTTAATGAGCCGAAATTTGAACAACAATTTTAGCTTCGTTAATATAAATGAGCTTAACGAGCTAGCTCGCGAGTATCACCAGTAGCTCATTTGGCTCGTTAATTTTGAATCACTAATTTTTAGTTTAATTACTAGATGCAAAATACTAGTTCTCACCCATTGCCCGTCACAGGCCACGACCCACCACCTCCTCGGCTCCTCCCCACGTTACATTTCACTTTTATGGCCTCGTGGGAATCTGCATTCGATTAGCCTTTGAAGAGACCGGAGAGGAGGAGTCGAGGAGACTAGCGGTATGTGAGTAGCGAGGGCGGCGGCTATATCTAGGTCTTCGTCTCTTTGACCCGGCGTGGCGCCATGGCTCTGCTTCCTTCTCTACTCCGGTGACGCCCGGTGGCGACTCGACCCGCCTCCGCCATCTCCATCCTCGTCCCCATGGAGCAGCGCGGCGACCAGCACCTGCGGCCGCGACTCCAAGCATGGAGTCCAAGGCCGAAAGAAGGTGGCGAGGAAGAGGACTTGACCTCCGATTGAGCATCACGGAGTCTCCTTCGATGGCGGCAAAGCCTTCTCATCCTCGGCAACAAGCGCAAGGACAAAAGGCGTCCAAGAAGCGAGGCGGCGACATTACTGACATGCTCGACGCTGATCTTGATGCCGTTGGCATTGGATCGAGGCGGTGAGATTGTTTGTCTCACACTCTCCTTTTCATTTTCTATTAATTCCAGTTCATGTTAGCATATACTTTGAATCTTTGACGCCCTAGGTCATCCAAATTGTAGTTAATTGATTGTGAATCTGCTGAAATACTTGTGAATCTGCTGAAATACCAAGCTGTAGTTAGTTGATTGTGGAAATACCGGTGTAGTTAAGTGAAATACTTTGTCACACACACCTTGACACACGCACCAGATTAGTCATGTTCAAGTACCTAGCTGAATGTTTGTGGATATCTTGTGGATTATAATTTCATTCCCTAAATTTTGTACATGTTCTAAATCACAGTATCACTTACTACTACTTAATGCAACTTCTAATTTTGTATGTGTTTAGGTTCATTATTTGTGTTCCTAATCAATCAATCAATCAATCAATTCACATTAATAGTATTTTGTAAATGTTTGGCTTGTAAAATCTGAATCATTCTATTTCATTTTCCACAGGAAGATGATGGCGATGAAGATGAATGGGTAGAGGTTAATGAAGGGTATGAGGAGGTTGGCGAGGCGAGGCGTATGATATGGATGATGATATGTCGAGCCCTCTCTTGGATCGAGGAGACAATCGAAATGACACGAAGTTGAGGTCAATGGCAAAGAGAGAGCAAAGAAAGGAGGAAAAGGGAAAAGGCGTTAGTGGATACTACTAAGGTAAAGGTGAAGAAAAGCGAGACTTAAACATGCGAGAATGTTGGCAGCATTTCAAGGAGGTCAAGGCTGTAAGTAAGAGGATGCAGGCGGTTGTTACAAAGGCAAAATGTTTGCATTGTGCTAAATTTTTGCTTATACTTACGGGGATCAACTACTAGTCTCAATAGGCATAAAGATGTTTGTTCAGTCTATCTGAACAAGAAGGAAAACAACTATAGCAAGGTACAATCAACTTTGATCCCGAAAAGCCGGTGCATCTCTCATAGTAAACCATGAATACAATCATGCGAAGTCGTTAAGATCATAGCAAAAGATGATAATTGTGCATGATTATCCCTATAGGATGGTAGAGCATGCTTGGTTCAATATCCTCATGAGGTATATGAATCGTCCTACAAGTTCATTGGTGGGAAGAAGATTAGAGCTGAATGCATGAAGGTGTATCTTTCAGAAAGAAATCATAAAAAGCAACTTAAGTTTGTTGAAAGCATTAGTTTGACATGTGATCTATGGACTTCAAACCAAACTCTCTCATACCTAGCTGTGGTCGCTCACTACATAGATGATGATTGGGTCATGCAATGTCGTGTTTTAAACTTCATAGAGCTAGATCCACCTCACTCGGGTAGTTTCATAGCTCAAGCAGTTTTTGAGTGTTGCCAAGAATGGAAAATAGAAGATAAGATCTTGACAATCACTATGGATAATGCTTCCTCAAATGATAATGCTGCCAAGAGATTGATGGACAAGATCATTGCTAGGAAATCGGCTAAATTTATTCCTAAGTACTTCCATGTCATTGCTTTATGCGCACATTGTCAATTTGATAGTGAATGATGGCATTGCTCTATTGCAAACTTTGATCAATAAGCTTAGGGATCTTGTCAAGTATTTGAAAAATCCCCAACACGCATGTACAAATTATTGATGGTTTGCAAGTCTCTGAATATGGAAATTGGGAGAGGTTTATGCACGGATGTTGCTACTAGATGGAATTCTACATGCGAGAATGGTAGAGGCTTGCCTTTGTGTATAGAGCTGCTTTCAAGGAGTATGCAGAGGTAGATGCTACCTACAAATGGCAACTGAAGATGAGGAGTGGGCATTATATGAGAAGATTCAACCCATCTTGAAATCATTTGCCGAGGTAACAAGCTGTATTATCGGGATCTACCTATCCCTCACGCCAACATTTTTATCCATATATCATGAATGTTAAGATTGCCATCGTAGAGCATGCCATGGGTTCAAATGCAAACTTGAAAAAGATGGGAGAAGCAATGCTTGATAAGTTTGATAAATATTGGGATAGCAATAGTGAAGTGAGGGAAATGAAAGCGATTGGGAAAAACAAAAAAAGGAAAAGAACAATGTCATGGTCATTGCCACCATTCTTGATCCTAGGTTTAAGATGAAACTTGTTGATTCTTGTTTTAAGAAAATGTATGGTAAAGAGAAGAGGCGATGGTGAGGCCGAGGAAATCAAATCTGAATTCTTTGATCTCTATGCTACTTATGAGATGGAAAATCGCAACAATGAGGCTGCCAACAATAATGAACAGAGTTCAATATCTAGTAGGCAAACAAGTACCTCTATGTCCTCATTGTCAAGTGGGTTTCAGTCCTTCCTAGAGGAGACAAATTGAGCCATCTAAATCTGAATTGACGATTACCTTGAAGACAAAACCCATCCAATTACGGATCCAAAGTTCAGCGTAGTTGATTGGTGGAGGTTGAATGCTCATAGATATCCTATCATGGCAAAGATGGCAAAGAAGTTCTTGACTATACCAGCAACTAGTGTCTCATGGAGTCAACATTCTCTCTGGGCGAGAATTCTTGATGACTATCGTAGCTCTCTCGGCAAACATGGTTGAGGCACTTGTGTGTGCTTCTAGCTATATTAAAGGATCAAAAGAAAACCAACTTAAGCCTACAATTGTAGTGGTAATATTACTTGTTCTCTCATGTATTATCTTCTTGTAACCTTAAACTCTTGCTAAATGTTAACTGAAATTGCATATTTGCACTTACCTTTGTAGGAAGATGGCAATGATAGCGATGTCGAGTTCATTCCATTTCACGAAGAATCTGACGGAAAGCAACTAGTAGGCTTCCCATATTTTTATTAAGTGTGATTGTATTCTTTGTAGCATTGTACTATTGTATATTTGCTTGCATCATAACTAGTGAATTTCTCTATGTCTATGTAGGAAGATGAATTGATGGTGATGAGCAACTTATGTGAGGAGCAGGAGCTACTTTGCATTTCCTCATCTAGTAGCTATCATTTTATTTAGGTCCTTTATTATTTATGTAAGACCTTATGTTTGAGCTGTCGTCTTTGAAGTGGCGAAGTAGTTAATATAATATGTCTTTGCTAGTCTGCTAATCAAACTTGATCCAATGCTAAGCGCCTAAGCCATGTTTAGCTTTCTCTTTTGAAGTCTGGACTTGTCTTTGTCAATGGCCCTACTTATTGTTGCTGTTCACCTAGCGATTGTGTATGAAGTATGAACCATAATGGTGGTGCGACTTATGATTGTGTCACTATGTGTTCTTTGTTGGTTGCTTTGCATTATGTGCTGCTATTTTGTAAGAGTAAATTTGGCAAAGGGTGATGCATTACTACTTTGCTACGTGTTTAAATATTGATTATATGATGGAATGCTTCTGTAATGTTTACAACTATAACGAGCGCTCATGAGCGCTCACGAGCTTAACGAGTATTTAACGAACCGAGCCGATCAAGAGTTTGAGCTCGCTAAAGTTAACGAGCTTAACGATCACGAGCTTAACGATCGCGAGCTTAACGATCACGAGCTTAACGAGTCGAGTAGCTCGTTCGTACAGCCCTACTTGCAAGCAATGTGACTAATGAGTTAGTTATGGGATGATGCATTATGGAATGAGTAAAGATACTTGCTGGTAACGAGATTGAACTAGGTATGAAGATACCGACGATCGAATCTCGGGCAAGTAACATACCGATGACAAAGGGAATAACATATGTTGTTATTGCGGTTTGACCGATAAAGATCTTCGTAGAATATGTAGGAACCAATATGAGCATCCAGGTTCCGCTATTGTTATTGACCGGAGATGTGTCTCGGTCATGTCTACATAGTTCTCGAACCCGTAGGGTCCGCATGCTTAACGTTTGATGACGATTTGTATTATGAGTTATGTGTTTTGGTGACCAAAGATTGTTCGGAGTCCCAGATGAGATCATGGACATGACGAGGAGTCTCGAAATGGTCGAGAGGTAAAGATTGATATATTGGACGAAGGTATTCGTACACCGGAATGGTTTTGGGACGTTTCGGATATTTATCGGAGAACCGAGGGGTTATCGGAACCCCCCGAGGAAGTAATGCGCCTTCATGGGCCATATGGGAGAGGGGAGGCAGCCCACAAGGGGTGGCCGCGCCCCCCTTTCCTTCTCCTCTTCCCTCTCCCTTCCCTCTTTCCCCTCCATGAGAAAGGAAAAAAGGGGGGCGAATCTTACTAGGAGTGGACTCCTAGTAGGAGTCCCCCCCCCCCCCCTGGCGCGCCCCTTGGTGGCCGGCCTCATCCTCCCCTCCTTTATATACGGGGGTAGGGGGCACCCCAAAGCACATAAGTTATTCTCTTAGCCGTGTGCGGTCCCCCCCCCCCTCCACAGTTTACTCCTCCGGTCATAGCGTTGTAGTGCTTAGGCAAAGCCCTACGCGGATCACATCACCGTCACCACGTCGTCATGCTGACAAAACTCTCCCTCGACCCTCTGTTGGATCAATAGTTCGAGGGACGTCATCGAGCTGAACATGTGCTGAACTCGGAGGTGCTGTACGTTCGGTCTAGATCGATTGGATCGTGAAGACGTTCGACTACATCAACCGTGTTAACCTAACGCTTCCGCTTTCGGTCTACGAGGGTACGTGGACACACTTTCCCCCTCTCATTGCTATGCATCTCCTAGATAGATCTTGCGTGCTCGTAGGAATTTTTTGAAATTGCATGCTACTTTCCCCAACGGTGGCATCAGAGCCAGGTCTATGCGTAGATGATATGCACGAGTAGAACACAAAGAGTTGTGGGCGATAATAGTCATACTGCTTACCACCAACGTCTTATTTTGATTCGGCGGTATTGTTGGATGAAGCGGCCGGACCAACCTTACATGACCACATTCGTGAGACCGGTTCCAAACGGACATACAACTTGTTTTGCATAAAGGTGGTTGGCGGGTGTCTGTTTCTCCAACTTTACTTGAATTGAATTTGACTACGGCCAGTCCTTGTTGAAGGTTAAAACAGCACACTTGACGAAAAATCGTTGTGGTTTTGGTGCGTAGGTAAGAACGGTTCTTACTAGAAGCCCGCAGCAGCCACGTAAAACTTGCAACAACAAACTAGAGGAAGTCTAACTTGTTTTTGCAGGGCATGTTGTGATGTGATATGGTCAAGACAAGATGTGATATAAGTTATTGTATGAGATGATCATGTTTTGTAAAAGTTATCAGCAACTGGCAGGAGCCTTATGGTTGTCGCTTTCTTGTATGAAATGCAATCGCCATGTAATTGCTTTACTTTATCACTATGCGGTCACGATAGTTGTAGAAGCAATAGTTGGCGAGACGACAACGATGCTACGATGGAGATCAAGGTGTCAAGCCGGTGACGATGGAGATCATGACGGTGCTTTGGAGATGGAGAACAAAGGCACAAGATGATGATGGCCATATTATGTCACATATTTTGATTTCATGTGATGTTTATCCTTTATGCATCTTATCTTGCTTAAATGCGTCGGTAGCATTATAAGATGATCCTCACTAAATTTCAAGGTATAAGTGTTATCCACGAGTATGCACCATTGCGACAATTAAATGCGTCTTGAGACACCACGTGATGATCGGGTGTGATAAGCTCTACGTTCACATAGAACGGGTGCAACACATTTTTGCACGTCTGAGAATACTTGGGTTAAACTTGACGAGCCTAGCATATCTGAGATATGGCCTCGAACCTTTGAGTTTGAAAGGTCGAGCGTGAATCATATAGTAGATATGATCAACATAGAGATGTTCACCATTGAAAACTACTCCATCTCACGTGATGATCGGACATGGTTTAGTTGATATGGATCACGTGATCATTTAGATGACTAGAGGGATGTCTATCTAAGTGGAAGTTCTTAAGTAATATGATTAATTGAACTTTAGTTTATCATGAACATAGTCCTGATAATTTTTACATATCTATGTTGTTGTAGATCAATGACCCGTGCTACCGTTCCCTTGAATTTTAATGCGTTCCTAGAGAAAGCTAAGTTGAAAGATGATGGTAGCAACTACACGGACTGGGTCCGTAACTTGAGGATTATCCTCATTGCCGCACAAAATAATTACGTCCTGGAAGCACCGCTAGGTGCATGGCCTGCCGCCGGAGCAACTCCGAACGTTATGAACGTCTGGCAAGCTAAAGTTGATGACTACTTGATAGTTCAGTGTGCCATGCTTTACGGCTTAGAAACGGGACTTCAAAGACATTTTGAACGTCATGGGGCATATGAGATGTTCCAAGAATTGAAGTTAATATTTCAAGCAAATGCCCGAGTTGAGAGATATGAAGTCTCCAACAAGTTCTATAGCTGCAAAATGGAGGAGAACAGTTCTATCAGTGAACACATACTCAAAACATCTGGGTACCATAACCACTTGACTCGGCTGGGAGTTAATCTTCTGGATGATAGTGTCATGGATAGAGTTCTTCAATCACTGTCACCAAGCTATAAAGGCTTCGTGATGAACTATAACATGCAAGGGATGGAAAAGACAATTCCCGAGCTCTTCGCGATGCTTAAGGTTGCGGAGGTAGAAATCAAGAAGGAGCATCAAGTGTTGATGGTTAACAAGACCACTAGTTTCAAGAAAATGGGCAAAGGGAAGAAGGGGAACTTCAAGAAGAATAGCAAGCAAGTTGCTACTCCCGGGAAGAAGCCCAAGTGCGGACCTAAGCACAGGCGAGTGCTTCTCTTGCAAAGGGTAGTCCTTTGGAAGCGGAACTGCCCGGTATTTGGCGGATAAGAAGGATGGCAAAGTGAAAGGTATATTTGATATACATGTTATTGATGTGCACCTTACCAATGCTCGTAGTAGCGCACGGGTATTTGATCTTGGTTCTATTGCTCATATTTGCAACTTCGAAGCAGGGCTACGGATTAAACGAAGATTGTCTAAGGATGAGGTGACGATGTGCGTCGGAAATGGTTCCAAGGTCGATGTGATCACCGTCGGTACGCTACCTCTCTACATCCACCTTCGGGATTAGTTTTAGATCTAAATAATTGTTATTTGGTGCCAGCGTTGAGCATGAACATTATATCTGGATCTTGTTTGATGCGAGACGGTTATTCATTTAAATCAGAGAATAATGGTTGCTCTATTTATATGAGTAATATCTTTTATGGCCATGCACCCTTGATGAGTGGTCTATTTTTGTTGAATCTCGATCGTAGTGATACACATATTCATAATATTGAAGCCAAAAGTTGCAAAGTTAATAATGATAGTGCAACTTATTTGTGGCACTGCCGTTTAGGTCATATTGGTGTAAAGCGCATGAAGAAACTCCATGTTGATGGGCTTTTGGAATCACTTGATGCTTGTGAACCATGCCTCATGGGCAAGAAGACTAAGACTCCGCTCTCCGGAACAATGGAGCGAGCAACTGACTTATTGGAAATAATACATACTAATGTATGCGGTCCGATGAGTGTTGAGCCTCACGGCAGGTATCGTTATTTTCTAACCTTCACAGATGATTTGAGCAGATATGGGTATATCTACTTAATGATATATAAGTCTGAAACATTTGAAAGGTTTAAAGAATTTCAGAGTGAAGTGGAAAATCATTGTAACAAGAAAATAAAGTTTCTACGATCTGATCGTGGAGGCGAATATTTGAGTTACGAGTTTGGTCTTCATTTGAAACAATGTGGAATAGTTTAGCAACTCACGCATACACGGAACACCACAGTAATAATGGTGTGTCCGAACATCGTAACCGTACTTTATTAGATATGGTGCGATCTATGATGTCTCTTACCGATTTACCACTATCATTTTTGGATTATGCTTTAGATACGACTACCTTCATGTTAAATAGGGCACCATTTAAATCCGTTGAGATGACACCATATGAACTGTGGTTTGGCAAGAAACCTAAGCTGTCATTTCTTAAAGTTTGGGGTTGCGATGCTTATGTGAAAAAGCTTCAACCTGATAAGTTCGAACCCAAATCGGAGAAGTGCATCTTCATAGGATACCCAAAAGAAACTGTTGGGTACACCTTCTATCATAGATCCGAAGGCAAGACATTTGTTGCTAGGAATGGATCCTTTCTAGAGAAGGAGTTTCTCTCGAAAGAAGTGAAGGAAATATGCCCTAGAGGCAATAATAAAGTTGTTATTTATATTTCCTTATATCATGATAAATTTTTATTATTCATGCTAGAATTGTATTAACCGGAAACTTAGTACATGTGTGGATACATAGACAAAATAGACTGTCCCTAGTATGCCTCTACTTGACTAGCTCGTTAATCAAAGATGGTTATGTTTCCTGACCATATACATGTGTTTTCATTTGATGAACGGGATCACATTATTAGAGAATGATGTGATGGACAAGACCCATTCGTTAGCTTAGCATAATGATTGTTTAGTTTTATTGCTATTGCTTTCATCATGACTTATACATGTTCCTCTGACTATGAGATTATGCAACTCCGAATGGGAAGAACACCTTGGGTGCTATCAAGCGTCCTAGCGTAAGCTGGGTGATTATAAAGATGCTCTACATATGTCTCCGAAGGTGTTTGTTTGGTTGGCATAGATCGAGATTAGGATTTGTCACTCCGTGTATCGGAGAGGTATCTTTGGGCCCTCTCGGTAATGCACATCACTATAAGCCTTGCAAGCAATGTGACTAATGAGTTAGTCACGGGATGATGCACTGAACGAGTAAAGAGACTTGCCGGTAACGAGATTGAACTAGGTATGATGATACCGATGATCGAATCTTGGGCAATTAACATACCGATGACAAAGGGAACAATGTATGTTGTTATGCGGTTTGACCGATAAATATCTTCGTAGAATATGTAGGAGCCAATATGAGCATCCAGGTTCCGCTATTGTTTATTGACCGGAGATGTGTCTCGGTCATGTCTACATAGCTCTCGAACCCGTAGGGTCTGCATGCTTAACGTTCGATGACGATTTGTATTATGAGTTATGTGATTTGATGACCGAAGTTTTTTTGGAGTCCCGGATGAGATCGCAAACATGACGAGGAGTCTCGAAATGGTGGAGAGGTAAAGATTCATATATAGGACGATGGTATTTGGACACCAGAAGTGTTCCAGCAAAGATATGGGCTTAATGGGCCAAGTGAGAGCACCAGCCATTAAGGGGCTGGTGCGCCTTCCCTATAGGCCGACCACGTGGCGAGAAAGGGAAAGGAGGAGGAAAAGGAAAGTATGAAGTAGGATAACTACTTCCTTTCCCTCCCCTCCTTCCTTTCCCCCTTATCAAAATATGGTATGGGGGCGGGTGGATTAGGGGCCCAAGTAGGATTCCTCCTACTTGGGCGCCTAAACTGCTTCTTCCTCCATCTCCCTCCTTTATATCGTGGGGAGGGCACCCCTAGAACACACATCAATTGTTCCTAGCCGTGTCTTGCGCCGCCCTCCACAGTTAACACCTCGGTCATATCGTTGTAGTGCTTAGGCGAAGCCTGCGTGCATAACTTCATCATCATCGCCGCCACGCGTCGTCTTGTGGAACTCTCCTTGTCCTCAAGCTGGATCAAGAGCTCGAGGGACTTCATCGTCTTTGAGCGATGTGCTGAACACGATGGTGCCATACGTTCGGTACTTGGATCGGTTGGATCGTGAAGACGTTCGACTACATCAACGCCAAGCGTTACTAAGCAACTTCTACGCTTTCGGTCTCACGAGGGTATGTGGACACCTCTCCCGCTTCGTTGCTATGCATCTCCTAGATAGATCTTGCGTGATCGTAGGTAGAAATACCGCGTTCCCCAACAGTGGCACTAGAGCCAGGTCTATGCGTAGATGTCATATGCACGAGTAGAACACAAAGAGTTGTGGGCGATAATAGTCATATTGCTTACCAGCAACGTCTTACTTTGATTCAACGGTATTGTTGGATGAAGCGGCCCGGACCGACATTACATGACCACGTTCATGAGACTGGTTCTACTAACGTGCTTCGCATTACGGTGGCTAAGCGGTGTCTGTTTCTCCAGCTTTAGTTGAATCGAGTTTGACTTCGCCCGGTCCTTGTTGAAGGTTAAAATAGCACACTTGATGAAAAATCATCGTGGTTTTGATGTGTAGGTAAGAACGGTTCTTGCTAGAAGCCCATAGCAGCCACGTAAAACTTGCAACAACAAAGTAGAGGACGTCTAACTTGTTTTTGCAGGGCATGTTGTGATGTGATATGGTCAAGACATGATGAGATACAAATTGTTGTATGAGACGATCATGTTTTGTTAAAGTTATCGGCAACTGGAAGGAGCCTTATGGATGGTTGTCTCTTTATTGCATAAGATGCAAGCGCCATATAATTGCTTTACTTTATCGTTATGCGATAGCAATAGTTGCAAAAGCAATAGTTGGCGAGACGACCATGTGACGACACGTTGATAAAGATCAAGATGATGGAGATCATGGTGTCATGCCGGTGACGATGGAGATCATATGATGCTTTGGAGATGGAGATCAAAGGCACAAGATGATGATAGCCATATCATGTCACATATTTTGATTGCATGTGATGTTTATCTTTTATGCATCTTATTTTGCTTAATGCAACGGTAGCATTATGAGATGACCCCTTACTAAAATTTCAAGGTATAAGTGTTCTCCCTGAGTATGCACCGTTGCGACAGTTCTTCGTGCTGAGACACCACTGATGATCAGGTGTGATAAGCTCTACCTTCACATACAATGAGTGGAAGCCAGTTTTGCACATGCATAATACTCGGGTTAAACTTGACGAGCCTAGCATATGCAGATATGGCCTCGAAACACTGAGACCGAAAGGTCGAACGTGAATCATATAGTAGATATGATCAACATAGTGATGTTCACCATTGAAAGCTACTCCATCTCACGTGATGATCGGACATGGTTTAGTTGATATGGATCACGTGAACATTTAGATGACTAGAGGGATGTCTATCTAAGTGGGAGTTCTTAAGTAATATGATTAATTGAACTTAAATTTATCATGATCTTAGTCCTGATAGTATTTGCATATGTATGTTGTAGATCAATTGCTCGTGTACAGCTTCCCCGTTTTATTTATGATATGTTCCTAGAGAAAACTAAGTTGAAAGTTGATAGTAGCAATGATGCGTACTAGGTCCGTGATCTGAGGATTATCCTCATTCTTTTATAAGAATTATGTCCTTGATGCACCTTCATTGGTAATCGTCTCCAACGTATCTATAATTTTTGATTGCTCCATGCTATATTATCTACTGTTTTGTACAATATTGGGCTTTATTTTCCACTTTCATATTATTTTTGGGACTAACCTATTAGCAGGAGGCCCAGCCCAATTGCTGTTTTTTGCCTATTTTAGAGTTTGAAGAAAGCGGAATATCAAACGAGTCCAAGCGGAATGAAACAACCGAGCGTGATTTTCTCACGAATATGATCCGAGAGACTTGGACCTCACGACAAGAAGAAAGGAGGTGGGCACGAGGTAGAGGCGCCCACCCCAGTGGTGCACCCTCCACCCTCGTGGGCCCCACCTTGCTCCACCGACGTACTTCTTCCTCCTATATATACCTCACGCCCCCAAGCGATGAGACACGGAGCCAAAACCTAATTTCACCGCGCAACCTACATGCCACGAGATCCCATCTTGGGGCACATTAGGAGCTCATGAGGGGCATCCACCACGGAGGGCTTCTACATCATCACCATAGCCCCTCAGGTGAAGTGTGAGTAGTTTACCTCAGGACCTTCGGGTCCATAGTTAGTAGCTAGATGGCTTCTTCTCTCTTTTTGGATCTCAATACAATGTTCTCCCCTCTCTCGTGGAGATCTATTCGATGTAATCTTCTTTTTGTGGTGTGTTTGTTGAGACCGATGAATTGTGGGTTTATGATCAAGATTATCTATGAACAATATTTGAATCTTCTCTGAATTCTTTTATGTATGATTGGTTATCTTTTCAAGTCTCTTGAATTATCAGTTTGGTTTGGCCTACTAGATTGGTTTTCTTGCAATGGGAGAAGTGCTTAGCTTTGGGTTCAATCTTGCGGTGTCCTTTCCCGGTGTGATGAGGGGCAGCAAGGCACGTATTGTATTGTTTCCATCGAGGATAACAATATGGGGTTTTTTATCATATTGCATGAATTTATTCCTCTACTTCATGTCATCTTGCTTAAGGCGTTACTCTGTTTTCATGAACTTAATACTCTAGATGCATGTTGGATAGCGGTCGATGAGTGGAGTAATAGTAGTAGATGCAGGCAGGAGTCGGTCTACTTGTCTCGAACGTGATGCCTATATACATGATCATACCTAGATACTCTCATAACTATGCTCAATTCTGTCAATTGCTCAACAGTAATTCGTTCACCCACCGTAAAATACTTATGCTCTTGAGAGAAGCCACTAGTGAAACCTATGGCCCCCGGGTCTCTCTTCATCATATTAATCTTCCATCACTTTATTATTGCCTTTGCTATTGTACTTTGCATCTTTATCACAAAAATACCAAAAATATTATCCTATCATCTCTATCAGATCTCACTCTCGTAAGTGACCGTGAAGGGATTGACAACCCCTTATCGCGTTGGTTGCGAGGAGTTATTTGCATTGTGCAGTCACGAGGGACTCGTGCGTAGCCTCCTCTTTGGATTGATACCTTGGTTCTCAAAACTGAGGGAAATACTTACGCTACTTTGCTGCATCATTCTTTCCTCTTCAAGGAAATCCAACGCGATGCTCAAGAGGTAGCAAGAAGAATTTCTGGCGCCCGTTCTCGGGGAGTCTACATAAAAGTCAACATACCAAGTACCCATCACAATCCCTTATCTCCCGCATTACATTATTTTCCATTTGCCTCTCGTTTTCCTCTCCCTCACTTCACCCTTGCTGTTTTATTCGCCCTCTCTTTTCCGTTTGCCTTTGTTTCGCTTGCTTTTTTTGCTTGTGTGTTGGATTGCTTGTTTGTCACGATGGCTCAAGATAATACCAAACTGTGTGACTTTACCAATACCAACAATAATGTCCTTAGCACTCCTATTGCTCCTCTTACCAACACTGAATCTTGTGAAATCAATACTGCTTTGTTGAATCTTGTTATGAAAGATCAATTCGTCGGCCTTCCTAGTGAAGATCTTTGCTACTCATCTAAATAACCGTGGATTTGTGTGATATGCAAAAGAAGAAAGATGTTGACAATGATATTGTTAAATTGAAGCTATTTCCTTTTTCGCTTAGAGATCGTGCTAAAGCTTGGTTTTCATCTTTGCCTAAAAATAGTATTAATTCTTGGAACAAGTGCAAAGATGCTTTTATCTCTAAGTATTTTCCTCCCGCTAAGATCATCTCTCTTAGAAACGATATTATGACTTTTAAGCAACTTGATCATGAACATGTTGCACAATCTTGGGAGAGAATGAAATTAATGATACGTAATTGCCCTACTCATGGGTTGAACTTGTGGATGATTATACAAAAATTTTATGCCGAATTGAATTTTGCTTCTTGAAATCTTTTGGATTCGGCCGCGGGAGGCACTTTTATGGAAATCACTTTAGGAGATGCTACTAAACTCCTAGATAATATTCTCAATGGCACACTGAAAGATCTACTATTAAAAAAGGGCATGCGATAGAAGAAATTAATGTTTTGAGTGGAAAGATGGATGAACTTATGAAATTATTTGCTACTAAGAGTGTTTCTTCTGATCCTAATGATATGCCTTTGTCTACTTTGATTGAGAATAATAATGAATCTATGGATGTGAATTTTGTTGGTAGGAATAATTTTGGTAACAAGCAGCATTATAGAGGAACTTTAATCCTAGGCCTTATCCCAGTAATCCTTCTAATAACTATGGAAATTCCTACAACAACTCTTATGGAAATTTAATAAGATACCCTCTGAATTTGAGATTAATGTTAAAGAGTTTATGAATTCGCGAAAGAATTTCAATGCTTTGCTTGAAGAGAAATTGCTTAAAGTTGATGAATTGGCTAGGAACGTTGATAGAATTTCTCTTAATGTTGATTCTTTAAAGCTTAGATCTATTCCTCCTAAGCATGATATCAATGAGTCTCTCAAAGCCATGAGAATTTCCATTGATGAGTGCAAGGAAAGAACCGCTAGGATGCGTGCTACGAAAGATGCCTTTATTAAAGCATGTTCTTCCAATTTCCATGAAAATAAAGATGAAGATCTAAAAGTCATTGATGTGTCCCCTATTAAATCTTTGTTTTGCAATATGAATCTTGACAATGATGGGACTGAATATGATCCACCTTTACCTAGAAGGTGTTCCAAAAAATCGGAGTTTTTAGATCTTGATGATGAAATTGATAAAATTGGGATTGAAGAGATTAAAACCCTAGATGTTGCTAAACCCACTATTTTGGATTTCAAGGAATTTAATTATGAAATTTGCTCTTTAATTGATTGTATTTCCTTGTTGCAATCCGTGCTAAATTCTCCTCATGCTTATAGTCAAAATAAAGCGTTTACTAAACATATCGTTGATGCCTTGATGCAATCTTATGAAGAAAAGCTTGAGTTGGAAGTTTCTATCCCTAGAAAACTTTATTATGAGTGGGAACCAGCTATTAAAATTAAGATTAAGGATCATGAATTTTATGCTTTATGTGATTTGGGTGCTAGTGTTTCCACTATTCCCAAAACTTTGTATGATTTGCTAGATTTCCGTGATTCTGATGATTGCTCTCTAAACTTGCACCTTGCAGATTCCACTATTAAGAAACCTATGGGAAGAATTAATGATGTTCTTATTGTTGCAAATAGGAATTATGTGCCCGTGAGATTTTATCATTCTTGATATAGATTTCAATCCTTCTTGTCCTATTATTCTTGGTAGACCTTTCCTTAGAGCGATTGGTGCAATTATTGATATGAAGGAAGGGAATATTAGATTCCAATTTCCATTAAAGAAAGGCATGGAACACTTCCCTAGGAAGAAAATAAAATTACCATATGAATCTATCATGAGAGCCACTTATGGATTGCCTACCAAAGATGGCACCTAGATCTATCCTTGCTTTTATGCCTAGCTAGGGCGTTAAACGATAGCGCTTGTTGGGAGGCAACCCAATTTTATTTTTTGTTTTTTGCTTTTTTGCTTCTGTTTAGGAATAAATACTAGATATATCCTCTGGTTAGATGTGTTTTTATGTTTTAATTGGTGTTTGTGTCAAGTTAAACCTATAGGATCTTCTTGGATGATAGTTATTTGATCTTGCTGTAATTTCCAGAAACTTTCTGTTCACGAAAACAATTGTTAAAAATCACGAGAACGTGATAAAATAGTGATTCCAATTTCTGATGATCAATAAAAAAATTTCCTAGCTCTTCCTATTTTTGCTGAATTTTTGGAGTTCTAGAAGTTTGCGTTAGTTACAGATTACTACAGACTGTTCTGTTTTTGACAGATTCTGTTTTTCGTGTGTTGTTTGCTTATTTTAATGAATCTATGGCTAGTAAAATAGTTTATAAACCATAGATAAGTTGGAATACAGTAGGTTTAACACCAATATAAATAAATAATGAGTTCATTACAGTACCTTGAAGTGGTCTTTTGTTTTCTTTAGCTAACGGAGCTCACGAGATTTCTGTTGAGTTTTGTGTTGTGAAGTTTTCAAGTTTTGGGTGAAATCTTTTGATGGATTATGGAACAAGGAGTGGCAAGATCCTAAGCTTGGGGATTCCCATGGCACCCCCAAGATAATATAAGGACACCAAAAGGTCAAAGCTTGGGGATTCCCCGGAAGGCATCCCCTCTTTAAATCTACTTCCATCGGTAACTTTACTTGGAGCTATATTTTTATTCACCACATGATATGTGTTTTGCTTGGAGCGTCTTGTATGATTTGAGTCTTTGCTTTTTAGTTTACCACAATCATCCTTTCTATACACACCTTTTGAGATAGCCATACATGATTTGGAATTTGTTAGAATACTCTTTGTGCTTCACTTATATTTTTTTGAGCTATACAGTTTTGCTCTAGTGCTTCACTTATATATTTTAGAGCACGGTGGTGGATTTGTTTTATAGAAACTATTGATCTCTCATGCTTCAATTATATTATTTTGAGAGTCTTAAATAGCATGGTGATTTGCTTAAAAAATCTTAATATGCTTGGTATTCAAGATTTGTAAAACTTTCTTTTGAGTGCGTTGAATACTAAGAAAAGTTTGATGCTTGATAATTGTTTTGAGATATGAAGATGGTGATATTAGAGTCATGCTAGTTGAGTAGTTGTGAATTCGAGAAATACTTGTGTTAAAGTTTGTGATTCGTAGCATGCATTATGGTGAACCGTTATGTGATGAAGTCGGAGCATGATTTATTTATTGATTGTCTTACTTATGAGTGGCGGTGGGGACGAGCGATGGTCTTTTCCTACCAATCTATCCCCTAGGAGCATGCGCGTAATACTTTGCTTTGGTAACTTGTAGATTTTTGCAATAAGTATATGAGTTCTTCATGACTAATGTTGAGTCCATGGATTATACGCACTTTTCTTCCTTCCACCATTGCTAGCCTCTCTAATACCACGCACTTTTCGCCGGTATCATACACCCACCATATACCTTCCTCAAAACAGCCACCATACCTACCTATCATGGCATTTCCATAGCTATTCTGAGATATATTGCCATGCAACTTTCCACCGTTCCGTTTATTATGACACGCTCCATCATTGTCATATTGCTTAGCATGATCATGTAGTTGACATCATATTTGTGGCAAAGCCATCGTTCATAATTCTTTCATACATGTCACTCTTGATTCATTGCCTATCCCGGTACACCGTCGGAGGCATTCATACAGAGTCATATTTTGTTCTAAGTATCGAGTTGTAATTGTTGAGTTGTAAGAAAATAAAAGTGTGATGATCTTCATTTTTAGAGCATTGTCCCAAGTGAGGAAAAGGATGATGGAGACTATGATTCCCCACAAGTCGGGATGAGACTCGGACGAAAAAGAAAAAAATTAAAAAAAAAAGAGGCCATAAAAAAGAGAAAAGGCCCAAACAAAAAAAATGAGAGAAAAGAGAGAAGGGACAATGTTACTATCCTTTTACCACACTTGTGCTTCAAAGTAGCACCATGATCTTCATGATAGAGAGTCTCTCATTTTGTCACTTTCATATACTAGTGGGAATTTTTCATTATAGAACTTGGCTTGTACATTCCAATGATGGGCTTCCTCAAAATGCCCTAGGTCTTCGTGAGCAAGCGAGTTGGATGCACACCCACTTAGTTTCTTTTGTTGAGCTTTCATATACTTATAGCTCTAGTGCATCCGTTGCATGGCAATCCCTACTCACTCACATTGATATCTATTGATGGGCATCTCCATAGCACATTGATATGCCTAGTTGATGTGAGACTATCTTCTCCCTTTTTGTCTTCTCCACAACCACCATTCTATTCCACATATAGTGCTATATCCATGGCTCACGCTCATGTATTGCGTGAAGATTGAAAAAGTTTTGAAAATGTCAAAGGTATGAAACAATTGCTTGGCTTGTCATCGGGGTTGTGCATGATTTAAATACTTTGTGTGATGAAGATAGAGCATATCCAGACTATATGATTTTGTAGGGATAACTTTCTTTGGCCATGTTATTTTGAGAAGACATGATTGCTTTGTTAGTATGCTTGAAGTATTATTATTTTTATGTCAATATGAACTTTTTCTTGAATCTTCGAATCTGAATATTCATACCACAATTAAGAAGAATTACATTGAAATTATGCCAAGTAGCACTCCGCATCAAAAATTCTGTTTTTATCATTTACCTACTCGAGGGCAGTAGGAATTAAGCTTGGGATGCCTAATATGTCTCCAACGTATCTATAATTTTTGATTGCTCCATGCTATATTATCTACTGTTTTGGACAATATTGGGCTTTATTTTCCACTTTTATATTATTTTTGGGACAAGCCTATTAAGGAGGCCCAGCCCGTAATTGTTGTTTTTGCCTATTTGAGTTTTGAAGAAGCGGAATATCAAACAGAGTCCAAACGGAATGAAACCTTCGGGAACGTGATTTTCTCACCGAATATGATCCAGGAGACTTGGACCCTACGTCAAGAAAGAAAGGAGGTGGGCACGAGGTAGGGGGGCGCGCCCACCCCCCAGGGCGCGCCCTCCACCCTCGTGGGCCCCACCTTGCTCCACCGACGTACTTCTTCCTCCTATATATACCTCATTGCCCCCAAGCGATCGGACATGGAGCCAAAACCTAATTCCACCGCCGCAACCTTCTACATCCACGAGATCCCATCTTGGGGCCTGTTAGGAGTTCATGGGAGGGGCATCCACCACAGAGGGCTTCTACATCATCACCATAGCCCCTCCGATGAAGTGTGAGTAGTTTACCTCAGACCTTCGGGTCCATAGTTAGTAGCTAGGTGGCTTCTTCTCTCTTTTTGGATCTCAATACAATGTTCTCCCCATCTCTCGTGGAGATCTATTCGATGTAATCTTCTTTTGGGGTGTGTTTGTTGAGACCGATGTATTGTGGGTTTATGTTCATGATTATCTTTGAACAATATTTGAATCTTCTCTGAATTCTTTTTTGTATGATTGGTTATCTTTGTAAGTCTCTTATAATTATCAGCTTTGGTTTGGCCTACTAGATTGGTTTTTCTTGCAATGGGATAAGTGCTTAGCTTTGGGTTCAATCTTGCGGTGTCCTTTCCCAAAGTGATGAGGGGCAGCAAGGCACGTATTGTATTGTTGCCATCGAGGATAACAAGATGGGGTTTTTATCATATTGCATGAATTTATCCCTCTACTTCATGTCATCTTGCTTAAGGCGTTACTTCGCTGTTTTCATGAACTTAATAGTCTAGATGCATCTTTGGATAGCGGTCGATGAGTGGAGTAATAGTAGTAGATGCAGGCGTGAGTCGGTCTACTTGTCTCGAACGTGATGCCTATATACATGATCATACCTAGATACTCTCATAACTATGCTCAATTCTCATCAATTGCTCAACGATGAATTCGTTCACCCACCGTGAAAATACTTATGCTCTTGAGAGAAGCCACTAGTAAAACCTATGGCCCCCGTGTCTATCTTCATCATATTAATCTTCCATCACTTTATTATTGCCTTTGCTTTTATTTTACTTTGCATCTCTATCACAAAAATACCAAAAATATTATCCTATCATCTTTATCAGATCTCACTCTCGTAAGTGACCGTGAAGGGATTGACAACCCCTTATCGCGTTGGTTGCGAGGATTTATTTGCTTTGTGCAGGTACGAGGGACTGTGGCGTAGCCTCCTCTTTGGATTGATACCTTAGTTCTCAAAAGCTGAGGGAAATACTTACGCTTACTTTCTTTGCATCATTCTTTCCTCTTCAAGGAAATCCAACGCGATGCTCAAGAGGTAGCAAAGTGATGTAACTATTGCAGAGCAGATGCAGACGTTATGAACGTTTGACAAGCTCGGTATGATGACTACTTGATAGTTTAGTGCACCATGCTTTACGGCTTAGAACCGGGACTTCGAAAATGTTTTGAAATGTCACGGAGCATATGAGATGTTTCAAGAGCTGAAATTGGTATTTCAAACTCATGCCCGAGTCAAGAGGTATGAGACCTCTGACAAGTACTTTGCCTACAAGATGGAGGAGAATAGCTCAACCAGTGAGCATGAGCTCAGATTGTCTGAGTAATACAATCGCTTGAATCAAGTGGTAGTTAATCTTCCAGATAAGATAGTGATTGATAGAGTTCTCTAGTCAGTATCACCAAGTTACTGGAACTTCATGATGAACTATAATATGCAAGGGATGACGAAAATGATTCCCCGAGCTCTTCGCGATGCTAAAATCGGTGAAGGTAGAAATCAAGAAAAGCATCAAGTGTTGATGGTTGACAAGACCACTAGTTTCAAGTAAAAGGGCAAGGGAAAGAAAGGGAACTTCAAGAAGAATGGCAAGCAAGTTGCCACTCCTATGAAGAAGCCCAAAGCTAGACCTAAGCCTAAGACTGAGTGCTTCTACTGCAAAGGGACTAGTCACTGGAAGCGGCACTGTCCCAAGTATTTGGCAGATAAGAAGGATGGCAAAGTGAACAAAAGTATTTATGATATACATGTTATTGATGTGTACTTTACTAGTGTTCATAGTAACCCCTGGGTATTTGATACTGGTTCAATTGCTATGATTAGTAACTTGAAACATGAGTTACAAAATGAACAAAGACTAGTTAAGGGCGAGGTGATGATGTGTGTTGGAAATGATTCCAAGGATGATAAGGACACCATCGCATACTCCCTCTACCTTCGGGATTAGTATTGGAACTAAATAAATGTTATTTGGTGTTTGTGTTGAGCATAAATATGAGTGGATGATGTTTGTTGCGATATGGTTATTCATTTAAATCAGAGAATAATTGTTGTTCTGTTTACATGAATAAAACCTTCTATGGTCTTACATCCAATGTAAATGGTTTACTGAATCTCCATCACAGTGATTCACATAATATTGATGCCAAAGATGTAAAGTTGATAATGATAGTGCAACTTATTTGTGGCACTGCCGTTTAGGTCATATTGGTGTAAAGCGCATGAAGAAACTCCATGCTAATGAGCTTTCCGAATTGCTTGATTATGAATCACTTGATGCTTGCGAACCATGCCTCATGGGCAAGATGACTAAGACTCCGTTCTCCGGAACAATGGATCGAGCCACTGACTTATTGGAAATAATACATACTGATGTATGCGGTCCGATGAGTGTTGAGGCTCATGGCGAATATCGTTGTTTTCTGACCTTCAGAGATGATTTAAGCAGATATGGGTATATCTACTTAATGAAACACAAGTCTGAAACATTTGAAAAGTTCAAAGAAATTCGGAGTGAAGTTGAGAATCATCATAACAAGAAAATAAAGTTTCTACGATCTGATCGCGGAGGCAAATATTGGAGTTACGAGTTTGGCATTCATTTAAAAACAATGTGGAATAGTTTCATAACTCATGCAACCTTGAACACCACAGCGTAATGGTGTGTCCGAACATCGTAACCATACTTTATTAGATATGGTGTGATCTATGATGTCTCTTACCAATTTACCACTATTGTTTTGGGGTTATGCATTAGAGACAGCTACATTCACGTTAAATAGGGCACCATCTAAATCCGTTGAGACGACACCATATGAACTGTGGTTTAGCAAGAAACCTAAGCTGTCGTTTCTTAAAGTTTGGGGTTGCGATGCTTATGTGAAAAAGCTTCAGCCTTACAAGCTCGAACCCAAATCGGAGAAGTGCGTCTTCATAGGATACCCAAAAGAAATTGTTGGGTACACCTTCTATCACAGATCCAAAAGGCAAGATCTTTGTTGCTAAGAATGGATCCTTTCTAGAGAAGGAGTTTCTCTCGAAAGAAGTGAGTGGGAGGAAGGTATAACTTGATGAGGTAATTGCACCTTATCTCAATTTGGAAAGTAGCTTATCAGAGAAATCTGTTCTCGTGATGCATACACCAACTTGAGAGGAAGCTAATGATAATGATCGTGAAACTTCAGATCAAGTTACTACTGAACCTCGTAGGTTAACTAGAGCATGTTCCGCACTAGAGTGGTAAGGTAATCCTATTCTGGAAGTCATGTTACTAGACCATGACGAACCTATGAACTATGAGGAAGCGATGATGAGCCCAGATTCCGACAGATGGCTTGAGGCCATGAAATCTGAGATAGTATCCATGTATGAGAACAAAGTGTGGACTTTGGTGGACTTGCCCGATGATCGGCAAGCCATTGAGAATAAATGGATCTTCAAGAGAAAGATGGACACTGATAGTAGTGTTACTATCTACAAAGCTCGACTTGTCGAAAAGGGTTTATTAAAGATGTTGACTACGATGATATTTCTCACTCGTATCGATGCTTAAAGTCTGTCCGAATCATGTTAGCAATTGCCACATTTTATGAAATCTGACAAATGGATATCAAAACTGCATTCCTTAATGGATTTATTAAAGAAGAGTTGTATATGATACAACGAGAAGGTTTATCAATCCTAAAGGTGCTAACAAAATGTGCAAGCTCCAACGATCCTTCTATGGATGGTGCAAGCATCTAGGAGTTGGAATATACGCTTTGATAAGTTGATCAAAGCATATAGTTTTATCTGACTCATGGTGAAGCTTGTATTTACAAGAAAGTGAGTGGGAGCACTACATGCCTTTTCCGATAAGTATATGTGAATGACATATTGTTGATCGGAAATGATGTAGAATTTTTTGAAAAGCATAAAGGAGTGTTTGAAAGGAGTTTTTCAAATAAAGACCTCGGTGAAGCTGCTTACATATTGGGCATCAAGATCTATAGAGATAGATCAAGACGCTTGATAAGATTTTTCAATGAGTACATACCTTGACATGATTTTTGAATTAGTTCAAAATGGAATAGTCAAAGAAGGAGTTCTTGCCTGTATTGCAAGGTGTAAAGTTGAGTAAAACTCAAAACACGACCACGACAGAAAATAGAAAGAGAATGAAAGTCATTCCCTATGCCTCTGCCATAGGTTCTATAAAGTATGCTATGCTGTGTACCAAATCTATTGTGTACCTTGCCATGAGTTTGGCAAGGGGATACGATATTGATCTAGGAGTGGATCACTTGACAGCGGTCAAAATTATCCTTAGAAGACTTAGGATATATTTCTCGGTTATGGAGGTGATAAAGAGTTCGTCGTAAAGAGTTACGCTGATGCAAGCTTTTACACTGATCCAGATGACTCCGCGTCTCAATCTGGATACATATTGAAAGTGGGAGCAATTAGCTAGAGTAGCTCCATGCAG
Organism: Aegilops bicornis; assembly: GCA_021605145.1. NCBI lineage: Eukaryota > Viridiplantae > Streptophyta > Magnoliopsida > Poales > Poaceae > Aegilops > Aegilops bicornis. The sequence continues at coordinate 2,901,788 of JAHIAL010000026.1, read as the reverse complement.
AGCATTGTAGACATAGAAAATTTGAAAAATACATACGGCTCTGAATGTGACAGACCCATTGACTAAGCTTCTCTCACAAGCAAAACATGATCACACCTTAGTACTCTTTGGGTGTTAATCACATAGCGATGTGAACTAGATTATTGACTCTAGTAAAACCCTTTGGGTATTAGTCACATGGCGATGTGAAGTAATCACAAGGTGATGTGAACTATTGGTGTTAAATCACATGGCGATGTGAACTAGATTATTGACTCTAGTGCAAGTCGGAGACTAAAGGAAATATGCCCTAGAGGCAATAATAAAGTTGTTATGTATATTTCCTTACATCATGATAAATGTTTATTATTCATGCTAGAATTGTATTAACCGGAAACTTAGTACATGTATGAATACATAGACAAAACAGAGTGTCCCTAGTATGCCTCTACTTGACTAGCTCGTTAACCAAAGATGGTTATGTTTCCTAACCATAGACATGTGTTGTCATTTGATGAAAGGGATCACATCATTAGAGAATGATGTGATGGACAATACCCATCCGTTAGCTTAGCATAATGACCGTTTAGTTTTATTGCTATTGCTTTCATCATGACTTATACATGTTCCCCTGACTATGAGATTATGCAACTCCCGAATACCAGAAGAACACCTTGTGTGCGATCAAACGTCACAACGTAACTGGGTAATTATAAAGATGCTCTACAGATGTATCTAAAGGTGTTTGTTGGGTTGGCATAGATCGAGATTAGGATTTGTCACTCGATTGTATCGGAGAGGTATCTCCGGCCCTCTCGGTAATGCACATCACTATAAGCCTTGCAAGCAATGTGACTAATGAGTTAGTCACGGGATGATGCATTATGGAACGAGTAAATAGACTTTCCCGTAACGAGATTGAACTAGGTATGATGATACCGACAATCGAATATCGGGCAAGTGACATACCGATGACAAAGGGAACAACGTATGTTGTTATGCGGTTTGACCGATAAAGATCTTGTAGAATATGTAGGAGCCAATATGAGCATCCAGGTTCCGCTATTGGTTATTGACCGGAGATGTGTCTCGGTCATGTCTACATAGTTCTCAAACCCGTAGGGTCTGTGACGCTTAACATTCGATGACGATTTGTATTATGAGTTATGTGATTTGATGATCAAGTTTGTTCGTAGTCCCTGATGAGATCACGGACATGACGAGGAGTCTCAAATGGTCGAGAGGTAAAGATTCATATATAGGACGATGGTATTTGGACACGGAAGTGTTAGGGTGATACCGGTCATCGGAAGGGGTTCCGGACAACCCCGGCAAAGATATGGGCTTAATGGGCCAAGTAAGGAACACACCAGCCCACAAGGGCTGGTGCGCCTATAGGGCCAGCCACGTGGGGAGAAAGGGAAAGGAGAGGAGGGAAAGGAAAGTATGAAGTAGGACTGCTACTTCCTTCCCCTCCCCCTCCTTCCTTTCCCCCTTGTCCAAATATGGTAAGGGGGGCCGAATTGGTCTAGGGGCCCAAGTAGGATTCCTCTTACTTGGGCGCGCCCTAGGCTACCTCCCTCCCTCTCCCTCCTTTATATATGTGGGGAGGGCACCCCTAGAACACACATCAATTGTTCCTAGCTGTGTGCGGCGTCCCCCTCCAGAGTTAACACCTCGATCATATCGTCGTAGTGCTTAGGCGAAGCCCTGCGCCCGTAACTTCATCATCATCGTCGCCACGCTGTCGTGCTGACAGAACTCTCCCTCGTCCTCAACTGGATCAAGAGCTCGAGGGACGTCATCGTGTTGAACGTGTGCCGAACACGGAGGTGCTGTACATTCGGTACTTTGATCGGTTGGATCATGAAGACGTCCGACTACATCAACCACGTTACTAAAAGCTTCCGCTTTCAGTCTACAAGGGTACGTGGACACACTCTCCCCGCTTGTTGCTATGCATCTCCTAGATAGATCTTGCGTGATCATAGGTAAAATTTTCAGTCCCCAACTAGAAGTGAGTGGGAGGAAAGTAGAACTTGATGAGGTAATTGTACCTTCTCTCGAATTGGAAAATGGTTCATAACAGAAATCAGTTCCAGTGATGCCTACACCAATTAGTGAGGAAGTTAATGATGATGATCATAAAACTTGATCAAGTTACTACCGAACCTCGTGAGGTCAACCAGAGTATGGTCCGCACTCGTAGTGGTACGGTAATCCTGCTCGGGAATCATGTTACTAGACCATGACGAACCTACGAACTATGAGGAAGCGATGATGAGCCCAGATTCCGTGAAATGGCTTGAGGCCATGAAATCTGAGATGGGATCCATGTATGAGAACAAAGTGTGGACTTTGTTTGACTTGCCCGATGATCTGCAAGCCATAGAGAATAAATGGATCTTCAAGAAGAAGACTGACGCTAACGGTAATGGTACTATCTACAAAGCTCGATTTGTTGCGAAAGGTTTTCTACAACTTCAAGGAGTTGGCTATGATGAGAACTTCTCACCCGTAGCGATGCTTAAGTCTGTCCGAATCATGTTAGCAACTGCCGCATTTCATGATTATGAAATTTGGCAAATGGATGTCAAAACCGCATTCCTTAATGAATTTCTTAAAGAAGAGTTGTATATGATGCAACTAGAAGGTTTTGTCGATCCTAAAGGTGCTAACAAGGTGTGCATGCTCCAGCGATCCATTTATGGACTGGTGCAAGCCTCTCGGAGTTGGAATATACGCTTTGATAGTGTGATCAAAGCATATGATACAGACTTTTGGAGAAGCCCGTATTTACAAGAAAGTGAGTGGGAGCTCTATAGCATTTCTGATATTATATGTGGATGACATATTTTTGATTGGAAATGATACGGAATTTCTGGATAGCATAAAAGGATACTTGAATAAGAATTTTTCAATGAAAGACCTCGGCGAAGCTGCTTATATATTGGGCATCAAGATCTATAGAGATAGATCAAGATGCTTAATTGGACTTTCACAAAGCACATACCTTGATAAAGTTTTGAAGAAGTTCAAAATGGATAGGTCAAAGAAAGGGTTCTTGCCTGTGTTACAAGGTGTGAAGTTGAGTCAGACTCAATGCCCCACCAACTGCAGTAAGATAGAGAGAAAAATGAAAGTCATTCCCTATGCCTCAGCCATAGGTTCTATCATGTATGCAATGTCGTGTACTGCACTGATGTGTGCCTTGCTATAAGTCTAGAAGGGAGGTATGAAAGTAATCCAGGAGTGGATCACTGGATAGCGGTCAAGAACATCCTGAAATACCTGAAAAGGACTAAGGATATGTTTCTCGTTTAGGGAGGTGACAAAGAGCTTGTTGTAAATGGTTACGTCGATGCAAGCTTTGACACTGATCGGGATGACTCTAAGTCGCAAACCGGATACGTATTTATATTGAATGGTGGAGCTGTCAGTTGGTGTAGTTCCAAGAAGAGCGTCGTATGGGATCTACGTGTGAAGCGGAGTACATAGCTTCTTGGAAGCAAAGAAAAGAAGGAGTTTGGATGAAGGAGTTCATATCCGATCTAGGTGTAATACCTAGTGCATCGGTCCAATGAAAATCTTTTGTGACAATACTAGAGCAATTGCCTTAGCGAAGGAATCCAGATTTCACAAGAGAACCAAACACATCAAGAGACGCTTCAACTCCATCCGCGATCAAGTCAAGGAGGGAGACATAGAAATTTGCAAAATACATACGGATTTGAATGCTGCAGACCCGTTGACTAAGCCTCTTCCACGAGCAAAACATGATCAGCACCAAGACTCCATGGGTGTTAGAACACTATGTAATCTAGATTATTGACTCTAGTGCAAGTGGGAACTGAAGGAAATATGCCGTGGAGGAAATAATAAAGTTGTTATTTATATTTCCTTATATCATGATAAATGTTTATTATTCATGCTACAATTGTATTAACCAGAAACTTGATACATGTGTGAATACATAAACAAAACAAAGTGTCCCTAGTATGCCTCTACTTGACTGGCTCGTTAATCAAAGATGATTAAGTTTCATGGCCATAGACATGTGTTGTCATTTGATGAACGGGTTCACATCATTAGGAGAATGATGTGATGGACAAGACCCATCCGTTAGCTTAGCATAATGATCGTTAAGTTTTATTGCTATTGCTTTCTTCATGACTTATACATATTCCTCTAACTATGAGATTATGCAACTCCCGAATCTGGAGGAACACCTTGTGTGCTATCAAACGTCACAACGTGAATCGGGTGATTATAAAGATGCTCTCTGGTGTGTCTCCGAAGGTGTTTGTTGGGTTGGCATAGATCGAGATTAGGATTTGTCACTCCGAGTATCGGAGAGGTATCTCTGGGCCCTCTCGGTAATGCACATCACTATAAGCCTTGCAAGCAATGTGACTAATGAGTTAGTTATGGGATGGTGCATTACGGAACGAGTAAAGAGACTTTCTGGTCATGAGATTGAACTAGGTATGAAGATACCGACGATTGAATCTCGGGCAAGTAACATACCGATGACAAAGGAATAGCGTATGTTGTTATTGCGGTTTGACCGATAAAGATCTTCGTAGAATATGTAGGAACCAATATGAGCATCCAGGTTCCACAATTTTTTATTGACCGGAGATGTGTCTCGGTCATGTCTACATAGTTCTCGAACCCGTAGGGTTCGCACGCTTAATGTTCGATGACGATTTGTATTATGAGTTATGTGTTTTGGTGACCGAAGATTGTTCGGAGTCTCGGATGAGATCACGGACATGACGAGGAGTCTTGAAATGGTTGAGAGGTAAATATTGATATATCGGACGAAGGTATTCAGACACCGGAATTGTTTCGGGGCGTTTGGGATATTTATCGGAGAACCTAGGGGTTACCGGAACCCCCCGGGGAAGTAATGGGCCTTCATGGGCCATAGGGGAGAGGGGAGGCAGCCCACAAGGGGTGGCCACACCCCCTCCCATAGGGAGTCCGAATTGGACTAGGGGAGGTGGCGCGCCCCCCTTTCCTTCTCCTATTCCCTCTTCGTTCCCTCTTTCCCCTCCCTGAGAAAGCAAAAAGGGGGGAGGAGCGAATCCTACTAGGAGTGGAGTCCTAGTAGGACTCCCCCCTTGGTGGCCGGCCTCCTCCTCCCATCCTTTATATACGGGGGCAAGGGGCATCCCCAAAGCACATCAGTTATTCTCTTAGCCGTGTGTGGTGCCCCCCTCCACAGTTTACTGCTCCGGTCATAGCGTCGTAGTGCTTAGGCGAAGCCCTGCACGGATCACATCACCACACAATCGTGATGACAAAACTCTCCCTCAACCCTCTGCTGGATCAAGAGTTTGAGGGACGTCATTGAGCTGAACGTGTGTTGAACTCGGAGGTGTCGTACGTTCGATACTAGATCGGTTGGATCGTGAAGACGTTCGACTACATCAACCGCGTTAATCCTAACGCTTACGCTCTCGATCTACAGGGTACGTGGACACACTCTCCCCTCTCGTTGCTATGCATCTCCTAGATAGATCTTGCGTGATCATAGGAATTTTTTTGAAATTGCATGCTACGTTCCCCAACACGACGTACCAGAACAACAGACGCCATCGATGAAGAAACACGTAGATTAGAGGGACCAACCTGAAGACACACAATCGTAAATGAACGAAGACCAGAACCGAGTAGATCCACCAAAGATAATCATGGACCGAATCCGGCGAGATCAGTCGAAGAAATACCTCCACACGCTCTCCAGCGATGCTAGACGCACCACCGGGACAGAAGCTAGGAGGGGAGAAACCTATTCCATCATAACGGAGCCCTCCCGCCAACAAGGTGAAGGAAATATGCCCTAGAGGCAATAATAAAGTTGTTATTTATATTTCCTTATATCATGATAAATGTTTATTATTCATGCTAGAATTGTATTAACCGGAAACTTAGTACATATGTGAATACATAGACAAACAGAGTGTCACTAGTATGCCTCTACTTAACTATCTCGTTGAATCAAAGATGGTTAAGTTTCCTGGCCATAGACATGAGTTGTCATTTGATTAACGGGATCACATCATTATAGAATGATGTGATTGACTTGACCCATTCCGTTAGCTTAGCATTCGATCGTTTAGTATATTGCTATTGCTTTCTTCATGACTTATACATGTTCCGATGACTATGAGATTATGCAACTCCTGAATACCGGAGGAACACTTTGTGTGCTACCAAAGCGTCTGGCGTAACTGCGTGATTATAAAGGTGCTCTACAGGTGTCTCCGATGGTACTTGTTGAGTTGGCATAGATCGAGATTAGGATTTGTCACTCCGATTGTCGGAGAGGTATCTCTGGGCCCTCTCGGTAATGCACATCACTATAAGCCTTGCAAGCAATGCAACTAATGAGTAAGTTGCGGGATTATGTATTACGGAACGAGTAAAGAGACTTGCCGGTAACGAGATTGAACTAGGTATTGAGATACCGACGATCGAAACTCGGGCAAGTAACATACCGATGATAAAGGGACCAACGTATGTTGTTATGCGGTTTGACCGATAAAGATCTTCGTAGAATATGTAGGAGCCAATATGAGCATCCAGGTTCCGCTATTGGTTATTGACCAGAGACGAGTCTCGGTCATGTCTACATAGTTCTCGAACCCGTAGGGTCCGCATGCTTAATGTTTGGTGACAATCGGTAATATGAGTTTATGTGTTTGATGTACCGAAGGTAGTTCAGAGTCCCGGATATGATCACGGACATGACGAGGAGTCTCTAAATGGTTGAGACATAAAGATCGATATATTGGATGACTATGTTTGGACTTCAGAAGGGTTCCGGGCAAGTTCGGACAAATACCGGAGCAGGGGGTTAGGAACACTGCAGGGGAGTGTAATGGGCCTATTGGGCCTTTGGGGAGAAGAGCAGGGGCGGCCAGGGGCAGGCGCCTCCCCCTCTAGTCCGAATTGGACAAGGAGGGGGGCGCCCCCTTTCCTTCCCCCTCTCTCCTCCTTCCCTCTCTCCTACTCCTACTCTTGGAAGGGTTGGAGTCCTACTCCCGGTGGGAGTAGGACTCCCCTTGGGGCGCGCCTAGGAGGGCCGGCCCCTCCCCCTCCTCCACTCCTTTATATACGGGGGAGGGGGGCACCCCATAGACAGACAAGTTGATCAGTTGATCTTTTAGCCGTGTGCGATGCCCCCCTCCACCATAATCCACCTCGGTCATATCGTAGGGGTGCTTAGGTGAAGCCCTGCATCGGTAGCATCATCATCACCGTCATCATGCCGTCGTCTTGTGGAACTCTCCTCAAGCTCTCTTTGGATCGTGAGTTCGAGGGACGCCATTGAGCTGAACGTGTCTGAACTCGGAGGTGCCGTGCGGTCGGTCCGTGGATCGGTCGGATTATGACGACGTACGACTACTTCAACCGCGTTGTCATAACGCTTCCGCCTTCGGTCTAGGAGGGTACATGGACAACACTCTCCCCTCTCGTTGCTATGCATCACCATGATCTTGCGTGTGCGTAGGAATTTTTTTGAAATTACTACGTTCCCCAACAGTGGCATCTGAGCCAGGTTTATGCGTAGATGTTATATGCACGAGTAGAACACAAGTGAGTTGTGGGCGATACAAGTCATACTGCTTACCAGGATGTCACATTTTTGATTCGGCGGTGTTATTGGATGAAGCGGCCCGGACCGACATTACGCATACGCTTACGCGAGACTGGTTCTACCGATGTGCTTAGCACATAGGTGGCTAGCGGGTGTCAGTTTCACCAACTTTAGTTGAATCGAGTGTGGCTACACCCGGTCCTTGTGAAGGTTAAAACAACACATACTTGACGAAATATCGTTCTGGTTTTGATGCGTAGGTAAGAACGGTTCTTGCTCAGCCCGTAGCAGCCACGTAAAACTTGCAACAACAAAGTAGAGGACGTCTAACTTGTTTTTGCAGGGCATGTTGTGATGTGATATGGTCAAGACATGATGCTAAATTTTATTGTATGAGATGATCATGTTTTGTAACCGAAGTTATCGGCAATTGGCGAGAGCCATATGGTTGTCACTTTATTGTATGAAATGCAATCGCCATGTAATTGCTTTACTTTATCACTAAACGGTAGCGATAGTTGTAGAAGCAATAGTTGGCGAGACGACAATGATGCTATGATGGAGATCAAGGTGTCGCGCCGGTGACGATGGTGATCATGACGGTGCTTTGGAGATGGAGATCAAAGGCACAAGATGATGATGGCCATGTCATATCACTTATATTGATTGCATGTGATGTTTATCTTTTATGCATCTTATTTTGCTTAGATCGACTGTAGCATTATAAGATGATCTCTCACTAAATTTCAAGGTATACGTGTTCTCCAGGAGTATGCACCGTTGCGAAAGTTAAATCGTGCCAAGACACCACGTGATGATCGGGTGTGATAAGCTCTACGTTCACATAGCGGGTGCAAGCCAGTTTTGCACACGCAGAATACTCGGGTTAAACTTGACGAGCCTAGCATATGCAAATATGGCCTCGGAACACTGAGACCGAAAGGTCGAGCGTGAATCATATAGTAGATATGATCAACATAGTGATGTTCACCATTGAAAACTACTCCATCTCACGTGATGATCGGACATGGTTTAGTTGATATGGATCACATGATCACTTGGATGATTAGAGGGATGTCTATCTAAGTGGGAGTTCTTAAGTAATATGATTAATTGAACTTTAATTTATCATGAACTTAGTACCTGATAGTATTTTGCATGTCTATGTTGTTGTAGATAGATTGCCCGTGCTGTTGTTCCGTTGAATTTTAATGCGTTCCTTGAGAAAGCAAAGTTGAAAGATGATGGTAGCAATTACACGAACTGGGTCCGTAACTTGAGGATTATCCTCATTGTTGCACAGAAGAATTACATCCTGGAAGCACCGCTAGGTGCCAAATCCGCTGCAGGAGCAATGCCAGAGCGTCTGGCAGAGCAAAGCTAATGACTACTCAATAGTTCAGTGTGCCATGCTTTACGGCTTAGAACCGGGACTTCAACGACGTTTTGAACGTCATGGAGCATATGAGATGTTCTAGGAGTTGAAGTTAATATTTCAAGCAAATGCCCGGATTGAGAGATATGAAGTCTCCAATAAGTTCTACAACTGCAAGATGGAGGAGAATAGTTCTGTCAGTGAGCATATACTCAAAATGTCTGGGTATAATAATCACTTGATTCAACTGGGAGTTAATCTTCCGGATGATAGTGTCATTGAAAGAATTCTTCAATCATCGGCACCAAGCTACAAGAGCTTCGTGATGAACTATAACATGCAAGGGATGGATAAAGGCGATTCTGAGCTCTTCGCAATGCTAAAGGCTGTGAGGTAGAAATCAAAAAGGAGCATCAAGTGTTGATGGTCAATAAGACCACCAGTTTCAAGAAAAAGGGCAAAGGGAAGAAGAAGGAACTTCAAGAAGAACGGCAAGCAAGTTGCTGCTCAGAGAAGAAACCCAAATGCGGACCTAAGCACGAGATCGAGTGCTTCTACCGCAAGCGCACTAGTCCTTTGGAAGCGGAACTGCCCCAAGTATTTGGCGGGTAAGAAGGTTGGCTAGGTGAACAAAGGTATATGTGTTATACTTGTTATTGATGTGTACCTTACTAATGCTCGCAGTAGTGCCTGGGTATTTGATACTAGTTCTGTTGCTAATATTTGCAACTCGAAATAGGGACTACGGATTAAGCGAAGATTGGCTAAGGACGAGGTGACGATGCACGTGGGAAAGGTTCCAAAGTCGATGTGATCGCGGTCGGCACGCTACCTCTACATTTACCTTTGGGATTAGTTTTAGACCTGAATAATTGTTATTTGGTGCCAGCGTTAAGCATGAACATTATATCTGGATCTTGTTTGATGTGAGGGCGGTTATTCATTTAAATCAGAGAATAATGGTTGTTCTATTTATATGAGTAATATCTTTTATGGTCATGCACCCTTGAAGAGTGGTCTATTCTTTTTGAATATCGATAGTAGTGATACACATATTAAAATATTGAAGCCAAAAGATGCAGAGTTGATAATGATAGTGCAACTTATTTGTGGCACTGCCGTTTAGGTCATATTGGTGTAAAGTGCATGAAGAAACTCCATTCTGATGGACTTTTGGAATCACTTGGTACTTGCGTAACCATGCCTCATGGGCAAGATGACTAAAACGCGTTCTCCGGAACAATGGAGCGAGCAATGTATTTGTTGGAAATCATACATACCGATGTATGTGGTCCGATGAATGTTGAGGCTCATGGTAGTATCAAGTTATTTTCTCACCTTCACAGATGATTTGAGCAGATATGGCTATATCTACTTGATGAAACATAAGTCTGAAACATTTGAAAAGTTCAAAGAATTTCAGAGTGAAGTGGAAAATCATCGTAACAAGAAAATAAAGTTTCTACGATCTGATCGTGGAGGAGAATATTTAAGTTATGAGTTTGGCCTTCATTTGAAACAATGCGGAATAGTTCGCAACTCACGCCACCCGGAACACCACAGCGTAATGGTGTGTCCGAACGTCGTAATCGTACTTTACTAGATATGGTGCGTTCTATGATGTCTCTTACTGATTTACCGCTATCATTTTGGGGTTATGCTTTAGAGACGATACGCATACATGTTAAATAGGGCACCATCTAAATCCGTTGAGACGACGCCTTATGAACTGTGGGTTTGGCAAAACCAAAGTTGTCATTTCTTAAAGTTTGGGGCTGTGATGCTTATGTGAAAAGCTTCAACCCGATAAGCTCGAACCCAAATCGGAGAAATGTGTCTTCATAGGATACCCAAAGGAGACTGTTGGGTACACCTTCTATCATAGATCCGAAGGAAAGACATTCATTGCTAAGAATGGATCCTTTCTCGAGAAGGAGTTTCTCTCGAAAGAAGTGAGTGGGAGGAAAGTAGAACTTGATGAGGTAATCGCACCTGCTCCCTTATTGGAAAGTAGTTCATCACGAGAAAACTGCACTGTGACTCCTACGCCAATTAGTGAGGAAGCTAATGGCGATGATCATGTAACTCGCATCAAGTTACTACCGAACCTCGTAGGTCAACCAGAGTAAGATCCGCACTAGAGTGGTACGGTAATTACATTGTTCGGAGGTCATGTTACTTCACCATGACGAACCTACGAACTATGAGGGAAGCGATGATGAGCCCACATTCATAAAATGGCTTGAGGCCATGAAATCTGAGATGGGATCCATGTATGAGAACAATGTGTGGACTTTGGTTGACTTGCCCGATGATCGGCAAGCCATCAAGAATAAATGGATCTTCAAGAAGAAGACTGACGCTGACGGTAATGTTACTGTCTACAAAGCTTGACTTGTTGCAAAAGGTTTTCGACAAGTTCAAGGAGTTGACTACGATGAGACCTTCTCACCCGTAGCGATGCTTAAGTCCGTCCGAATCATGCTAGCAATTCACTATAAAAAAAGACACATCCATGACATTTTGGGCCGAACGAATTTTTTTTCTGTCATACATATAACACTTCTATGACGATAATTGTGACAAAACCCGGTATCATCATAGATGTGGTGGGCTCCTACTTCTATGACAAAAAGTCATGACAGAAAATGGGATTTTCGTCCTGGGCGTGCCGGAGACGCAGCTGCATGACATTCTTTGGGCCGTCCATGACAGAAAAAACCATGGTAGAAGCGAGGGCGAGGAAAATTTCGGGGAGTTGCCGGTTACGGTGGGAGGTCGGGGGCCGAGCGATGCGCGTTCTCGTACGACGTCTGGCGTGTGTGTGCGTAGGCGTTGGCTCTAATCGAACCCGAAGCGAGGCGTTGGGCTCTAATCGAACCCGGCGACAGACCGTAGGCTACGCTGCATCGAACCCGAGCGATCGATCGATGGCTGTTAATCAACCCGATCGAGCGATTCTTCGCCATATCGCGCTAATCGAAGCCGATGCCGCCTCTGGGATGAACAGTGAGCGCTATGGGGGGGGGTTGGATGAGCGATGGAGCGGTGGCTTTTGCCTGCGGATGAACAGGACCCGTGGTGTGGAGGCTGGATGAGCGATGAGCGGTGGAGGGGTGCCCGTGGAGGTGGTTGAACAGACCCCGTGGTGTGGAGGGCTGGATGAATAGTAGATGATGGAGGGTGCCGTGGAGGGGTGGTTGAACAGTAGCCGGTGGAGTAGCGCGTGCTGGAGGCTGAATGAGCAGCAGCCCGTGCAGGCTTGAGGAGGTCGATGGTAGCCCGTGGTGGCTGGAGGAGGTCGACGGTGGAGATGAACAATATCCCGTGGAGTCGTGTTTTGCGGTGTGCCACACCCCTCCCGATGAACAGGACCCCCGTTTCGATCATAGGAGGTCCGTTTCGTTCGTTTTGCGGTACGCCACACCCCTCCCGATCAACAGGACCCCGTTTGACCGTAGGGAGGTCCGTTTAAGTCCGTTTTGCGGTACGCCACACCCTCCCGATCAACGGGACCCCTGCTTCGACCGTAGGAGGTCCGCTTCCTCCATTTTGCGATACGCCACACCCTCCCGATCAACAGGACCCCTGCTTTGACCGTAGGAGGTCCGTTTCATCCGTTTTGGCGATGCGCCACACCCTCCCGATCAACAGGACCCCCGTTTACGACCATAGGAGGTCCGTTTCCTCCGCTTTTGGCGACGCCACACCCTCCCGATCAACAGGACCCCGCTTCGACCGTAGGGAGGTCCGCTTCCTCCATTTTGCGGCACGCCACACCCTCCCGATCAACGGGACCCTGCCCAACGTAGGAGGTCCGCTTCCTCCGCCAGCGGTACGCCAGCCTCGCTTCCATCGCCTCGCTCTGGCCCAAGCCCTCCCGATGAACACGACCACGCATTCCGTTCCGACCCAACGGTTGGCTCCCCATGAACACGACGATGACACTGCTTTCTCCGCTCGACCCAGCCATGTACGTATGCGCGCGAGTAGGCGTTCGAGACCCCGCCCAGATGTACACATACGCGGGTCAGATTTTCTTTCTTGCACCACGCCGCTGTATGCGTGCGTGTACATGCTACGTCGCGGCGCCTCTACTACTTATTATCGCGGCGCCTCTACCACGACCGTGCGCGCCTCTACATCGACCAAAGATGTACGCATACACATTCGACCACTGTGATGACAACGCCACGCACGCCGACCAGGTGGGTCGGTATCGCCGTGCACTTCCTTGCTGCGAAGATGTAGCTGGTGGGTCCCAGCAAATGTGGGGCGAATCGCTTTGTTTTTTGCTCAGACGCACTTGGCGTGCGAAGGTGTAGTTGGTGGTCCCAGTCGTGGGGCTTAATCGCTTTTTTTTGCCCGGACGCACTTCCTTGCGATGCGAAGATGAAGCGGTGGGTCCTAGCAGTCGTGGGGAAACATTTTTCCGCGAATACAAATGCTCGTCCAAAGGGGTCCCAAATTGCCGTGTGGAGGAATCATTATTTTCCACGTAATAAGGAGGCACATCTTTGCTGCGGCCGTGGACCTAGCTGTCAGCCTCTCCACATACAGTCCACGTCCGATGGAAGTCGTTCCTTGACCATGTTGACCAGGCCGCGCCGAGAGCACCACGGCGGTGGATGACGGTGAGCCTAGGAAGGGGACGACGCGGAGCCGGAAAGACGCGGCGATGGAAGCCCGCGGAGAGGAGTACTAGGGTTCACTTGGTTACATTGCGGTGTGAGCCGTCGCCCGCGAGGACTGGCCAGTGGGAATAGTAAGGCGATGAGGCCTCCGGCGTCACCCGGCCACGGGAGGCGAGGAGCATCTTGACACGGCCGGTATTTGCTTTGGTAATTTGGAGCAAGAAGACCAGAGGTTGAAGAAGCACTACGGCCGTTGGATGGACATCGTATGGTCACTGAAGCTAGAATCGTTCATATTGACTAAGTTGACAAAGCCCTCCATCCCCGTCAACTTAGTTGGCCCACAAGTCATCCTCCCACTATGGTGGGTCCCAGCTAGCGTGGTGGGTATTCATTTTTGTGCGTAATAAGGAGGCACTTCCTTGTGTGCGAAGATATAGCTGGTGGGTCGACATGTCGGGGAACGTTTTTGAATACGGTGGCCTCTTCCGGTGGGTCCCGATTGTCGGTGGAGGAATCATTATTTTGGCGACATACCCACGGCCGGCGATGGATGTCGTTCGTTGACCACGTTGACCAGCCCGCGCCGAGAGCACCATGGCAGTGGATGGGCGGCAGCGAGGCCTAGGAAGGGAATGGCACGGAGCCGGGAAGACTCGGCAATGGTTGCCTAATGCCGGTGGGGAGTACGAGGGTTTATCGTCCGTCTGCCATCGCCAAAAAATAACGGGAGGTGTGGGTGAGTAGAGGAATGGCACGGCGACAATGAAGTAGGGTGGTGGTAGTGCGGCTGTGCGTGGCAAAGACAGCCTACCAGGAGGCGGAGCAGTCCCCACCGGAGCTGGTTTGGGCGGCCGGAGCAAGAAGATCGAGATATTAAAGAAGAAGACGGCCGTTGGATTAACATCCAACGGTCACCGGCCGCTAGAATCGTTTGTTGACTAAGTTGACAAAGCCAAAGTACACGCCAACCTAGTAGACCCACAAGTCAGCCTCCAAATCTGTCCCAAACAAAGACACACCCGAAATTTCTAGCGATTCAAATTAATTTTAAATCTAAATATACCTTAATTTAAATTCAATGAAATTTTACCCAAGACAAAAACAATGAAATTTAAAATATCAAAATCCAAAGAAAAGCAGTATTTTGGAACTAATGGCCTGTTTGCTGTATTTTTTTGATTTTACAGCCCATTTATTATTACTTATAGCCCATGTCTTATTACTTATAGCCCATTTCTTATTACTTATAGCCCATTGTCTGGGCAAAATGCATCCGTCCTCGTCTTGAAAGATTTACGGCCCGAGCGTAGAAAAGCAAGTAGGCGTATGTTGGTTATTCGCAAAAACAAAATAGTGGCTAGCCATTTTTCGAGAAGGAAAAAAACAAACTGGCTGGTCATGTGCTAAACATATGAAATAA
The DNA here is from genome assembly GCA_021605145.1 of Aegilops bicornis. Classification (NCBI taxonomy): domain Eukaryota; kingdom Viridiplantae; phylum Streptophyta; class Magnoliopsida; order Poales; family Poaceae; genus Aegilops; species Aegilops bicornis. Next base: position 2,886,768 of record JAHIAL010000026.1, on the reverse strand, counting down.
AAGCCTGGGCTAGACGGGCCATAGGTCCCGCACAACCCAGCTTGATACCCTTCTCCATCTGAAAAAACAAAATTACTGCTTGGCTTCTTTGGGTCCCCTCATCATCCTCACCATGTACAAATATCTCCTTATTCCTCTCGGTTGTTGACCATGTTGACAACACCGGAGGGCGGCGCCCAATGAGCGAACCAAGGCAGAGGACGATGGTGAGGCCTCTGGACGGAAACGAGCAGAGCCGGGAAGATCACAGCCAGCCATGGGAGGCGGGAGCGAGCGGTCTACTGGCCTTGGTTTGGCTTTGGCGGCTCGAGGAAGAAGAGATCAAGAAAGCTGGCAGACGTTGAATGTCAATCCAACGGTAAAGGTTGGCACAATCGTTTTTGACTAAGCGGACACGCAGTAGCATACTTTTTATATATAGGAAGAAAAGCTGCGAGGAAAATGCGTTAAATGCGCCGTCCTCCTCACGAGGAACGTTAAGCCACATAAGTGACTAGCACCCTTGGTTTTCAACCGAGAGGTCTTGGGTTCGAGTCCCGGGAACTCTCAATTTTGTCCTCCTTCCTTCCTCGCAAAAAAAGGAAGAAAATCAAAGACTTGGGAAGGCGTCTGAGAACAAGCTAGTGTACCAAAGAAAGAGACGTTGCCGAGTTTTAGAAAAAAGAAAGACGTGCTCTCGTAGGCTGGTTCAATCCAAACCTATACTATGACTATATACTATGCTATGCTACTCTGCATGTAATGAAACTGACATATCCAACATTCGATTCTCCTCTTCTCTACTTACTCTGCCTAGCATCAGAAGCTCTGGGCACAACAACCATGTCCGCTGGCTGCTCGTCCACCTACTCTTCAGCAGGCAACAACCAGATATGCGCCAAGTGTAAGTGCATCTAGTGCCACCCCTAGTTGGTTTTGGAGTATTGACGACAAATGTGGTTGAGGGACTAATGCGTTTGTGAGAATTGCAGGATAACGCAGGTAGTGTCCCCCATTGATTCGGTTTACCTACCGGGGATGACCCCTAAAAATGTATGAAGACATTGACGACAATGGTGGTATATGAAGATATTCATATTGAAGACTATGACATGAGAAGACAATGAGTGAAGACTATGGAGTGCGAAGACTGTGTTGTTTCGTTGTTTCCTTTTCTTCTTTGTTGAGTCATAGGAATCACCGCACTGTTAAGTGGGGTCCAAGTGATCAAAGTCAGAATGACTGAAGTGATGCTCAACCCAAATCCTATGTCTTCGAGCGAAGACAATGAGAGCAAAACGTGTGTGTTTGAAATCTGACCGTTGGAACACGTGTCAGTTCCTTAGTGACCCAGGGTCATTTCGGACATAACAGGTCGGGTTGCCTAGTGGCTATAAATAGCCCACCCCTACACCATAAATTGGTGGCTGCTCAGGAGTTAGTGCACGGCTTTTGTCGTTTGAGAGCAACCCACCTCGAAGCCTTTGAGAGAGAAATCCTTGCGAGGACAAAGCCCAAACACCTGAGCCAAAGAGTGTTAGGCATCACTTTGAAGTCTTTACATGCATGTGACTGAAGACTTATTACACTTGAGGACTGTGGAATCCTCCGGCCCGGTTAGGCGTCGCTCGAGCATCCAAGAGTCATTGTGGATTGCCGGTGAACGAAGTCTGTGAAGGTTCGGAAGTCTACCTTGAAGACTTACCAGAGTGATTGGGCGAGGGAGTGTGTCCTTAGCTCAAGGGGAATAAGGTGAAGACGCGGTCTTCTCGAGTTAAATCTCAGCCTCCCTAACAGACGTCTGCTTGTCACAAAGAATCGAACTGGTCCAACAAATCCTGTGTCTTCAACAAGTGACCGGGTTCTATCCTCTCCCTCCCTTTACTTAGAGTTTGTCTTCGTGAAGTCATTGCCTATTTGTCATACCTGTTTGACTTCATTGCTTGACTACTATCGTTGGTTGGCTTCATACTATCTTCCATCCTGATCCTTACTACCTGGCTGCTATTAGTCTTTGTACTTTCACATTATTGCATACTTGACTATGGTTTGCTTGTTGTAGTTTATCTTCCGCTGCATATCAATTAGGTCATTTCTATTGTTTGTCTTCGAAACTTCCACGTTTTGAAGACTTTCATAAAAATCACCTATTCACCCCCCCTCTAGTCGATAACTAGCACTTTCAATTGGTATCAGAGCAAGGTACTCCCTTGTTCTGTGTGATTCGGTTTAATCACCTGGAGTTTTAGCTATGTCATTGCAGGGATAATCAAAGTGTCCGCTGCTTGCCCCGTGTTCGATGGAACCGACTATCCCTCATCGGAAGAATAAGATGCATGCATCTTGAAGCCATTGATGTCGACCTACGGTATGTCGTCAAGAACGGCGTTCCCAAAAGCTGGTGAAGGTGTCACCCTGGCGATGTCAAGAAGTTCATTCAACTAGACTCTCTTGCAAAGAACATCATCTCGTGGTCATCGACCAAAGGATGTATGGCCGTGTGAGTGCTCTGGAAACGTCGAAGCTAGTGCTGGACTGGCTATCCAAGGTCAACGAAGGCGTCTCAACCCGGAGAGATCAAAGGATCGGTGTTCTTAGCAACCTCTTCAACCGCTTCAAGAGAAAGCGACAATGAAAATGTCCAGCTCACGCCCCGATCGCCTCAATCGACATCACAAATGAGCTTCATGCTCTCGGCCAATCGAGATCACCAAGCATGAAATCGTCAAGACACTCTTGAGATCACTTGACAGCTCTTTTGACACCCTTGCCCTCATGATACAAGAACGTCCCGACTTCAAGACACTCGATCCATCCGATATACTTGAGAGGCTCAACACACATGAGTTCGACTTTACGAGAAAAGAGACATCTATGGTCCCAACTATGGCCGAACTTGCGCTTTGAAGGCAAAAGTTGCTTCCTCATCTGAAGAAGAATCTGACTGCAGTTCTGATGATCCTGAAGACATTGGAAAGGAACTTGCTATGCTTGTGAAGAAGTTCCAGAAGTTCACTAAGAAGAAGGGCTTTAGAAAGTCTTCACGATCTAGCTCGAGAAATGATGAAGCATCCACTCATGACTACAAGAAGAGAACATGTCACAAGTGCAAGAAACCTGGACATCAGATCTCCGAGTGTCCACAGTGGGACAATGAGAAGAAGAAGAAGAAGAGCAAGGAATATGATTACGATGACAAGAGGAAGAAGAAATCTTCAAAGTCTTCTTCCAAGTCCTCATCAAAGTCTTCATCTCATAAGAAGAGCTCATCCGGCAAGGCTCGTGCTTTTGTTGGCAAGGAAATGGATTCAGAGGAGGAGTCTGCATACGAGGAGGCGAAGGTGGAGTGCGAAGAGGAGTCCGACCGGCGTTGCAAGTCCGGCTCTAGCCACGACCTATGTTGCCAAGTCCATCTTCAACATCAAGACAATGACTTCCACACCAACGTCAAGGCGATGACAAGGGCGACACTGCTCCCACCTATCGCTTCATGGCACGTGGTGCCAAGGTAAAATCACGTGATGGTTACTTTCAAACATCAAGTGAAGATGACTCGATTGTGAATCCAAGCTCAGCTATAAAACACTTGCTAAAATTGCAAATCGAACAACAAAAGCTATGGAACATATTCAAAAACTGTTAGACAAAAGCGATGACCTGTTGGACGCGGAAATGACTCGTTCACAGTCCTTAGTTGAAGACATAAAAAATCTTGAGCGTGATGGATTTGAACCACCATGTCTAAAATGTCTTGAGCGTGATATCGCTACCTCTGTTGCTGAATGTTCAACTGCTGCTACTGTTGCATTATCTTCAACTACTAATGTGGTAACTAACCCCTCTACGGAGGATACCACCGCTATTCTTGATGAAAATGCTAGGTTGAAGACATTGCTTGAAACAGGGATGTATAAAAGTGCGAAAGGACATCGGACACTTTGCGATGTCCTCAAAAGCGATTCTCGAACCGAAACCCTAGGAAAGAGGGTGTTGGGTTCGAGAGGAAAATGAATGTTGATGGTTCCCATCTGGAAGCTTTGAGCAGTATCCCAAAACCACATGGGTTGCTGCAAAGGGACCTTCATGGATCCATCCACCTTATCCGGCTTTACCCGTGCTAACCCTATTATCATTGATGAATCCTTAGATGCAAACTATAAGCTGTTCAAGAATCGTAATGGTGAAGTGTTTGCGGTATATTGGTACTAATCGCAGGAATGGACCACCTATGAAGAAGATCCGGGTTCCCAAAAGCTGTCTTGAGAATCTTCCAGTGAATGTCATCATGACACCACACGGAAGAAGACAAACCCTGCACCTAAGGCGTCATATGGTCCAAAGGCTTCATACAGACAGAGGACTCACAGAGTCTCCCTAACGCCAATGTTTTGCGTGGAAACCGTACTCAAATTTATGAATATGAGCGTGTGTCTTCAAACCGCTATGTTCATAGAACTAAGAACTTTTTCGCTTATTCATATGAGTATCATTCATCTCCTCGCAAGGCTATTTGCTAGGGCTCCAAAGTCAAGTTCTCGAGATGCTGCACTTAGACTCATTGCTTCTAAGCCACCCCTAAAGATGTGGGTGGTTAAGAAGAATTAACCTTCTCTTGCAGGGAAAGGTCTCCAGCCGAAAATCAAAGGCGTCTGATGATATTGCTGGGCACCTAAAACATCTTGTAGGGCACAAGATCAAATGCCCAAATGGTCTCACTATGTATTTTGTTCCTGAATTGTTTGCCATTCATCCTATTAGTCCTAATCTTGATTTAAGCTTCAATAATCCACTTGCCCATCAAATGTTTATGCTTCACAATGCTCTTGGTGAAGCCTATCCCCCTAACTGTACTGTAGGGTATGACACCTCATGCTTCAGAATGGATTATGGATAGTGGATGCACTAATCATATGATTGGTGATCGAAGTCTTCTCATGGACTCAACCTTACGCCCATCAGGACAAGAGTCACATCACATTTCTTGACCTTTGGTAAAAGCAAGGTATTGGGTCTAGGTAGAGTTGCAATCTCAAAGGATCAATACATGGATAAAGTAATGCTTGTTGAATCCCTTGGTTTCAACTTGATGTCCTATCTCAATGCTTTGTGACTTGAACATGATTGTGATATTCGGAAAATATCGTTGCCTTGTACTAATGGAATCGACAAGTCTCTAGTCTTTGAAGGGTATAGGAAAGATGATCTATACATGGTAGATTTCTCGTGAGGTCCACGACTTGCCGTATGTCTTCTTGCAAAAGCTTGAGAATCTTGGCTCTGGCATCGGAGGTGGGGCATCTTGGCATGAGGAACTTACACACACTCGCCAAGAAGAAGCATGTCATAGGCATCAAAGGTGTCAAGTTCAAGAAGGATCATTTGTGTGGTGCTGCTTGAAATTTGGAAAGATGACTAGGGCAAAGCACCCTCGAAGACAATCATGATGACATCTCAACCCTCGAGCTGTTACACATGGACTTATTTGGCCCTACTCACTACTCTACCTTCACAACAACTGCTTGTCTCTATGGCTTCGTCATTGTTGATGACTACTCAAGATATACATGGGTGCACATAATTCTCTACAAGATGAAGTGCAAGATGTCTTGGGCAACTTCGCCAATCGAGCAATGAACAATTATGGCGTCAAGATCAAGCATATCGGAAGTGACAACTGACCTTTGAATTCAAGAACACCGGACTTGATCTTTATCCGGATACCATGGGAATCACTCATGAGTTCTCTCGCTCCATACACACCTCGGCAAAATGGCATCATGGAGCGCAAGAATAGAACCCTCATTGAGATGGCTCGAACAATGCTCGAAGCAGTACAAGACACCAAGAAAGTTCTGGCCTGAAGCTATTGATACAACATGTCACGTCATCAATCGTGTTTACATCCATAAGCTTCTGAACAAAACATCCTATGAGCTCCTTACCGGCAAGAAGCCAAATGTCAGCTACTTCATGCTCGGTTACGGAAAGGACTCACACTCCTACAGAGTCTTCAACCTCTATCACTACAAAATCGTCGAAACAGTGGACGTGTGATTTGATGAAACCAATGGTTCACAAAGAGAGCTGCTGCCAAGTACACTAGACGAAACTTCGCCAATGAATCTATCAAGCTAATGGGAAGCTGGTGAAATCATGCCTTACAAGCACTGACTGAAGAAGAACTTATCATTTCTGCACCTAACCAACTTTGAAGACAATGCTCACCGAAGACAATCCTCCCAATGATGACAATGATCGGCATGAGCAAAGTTTTCGTCCGATTCATCCTCGAGTTGCAAATGAAGTACAGATTGATAAGATAATCGATAGCATCAATGCACTGGTCCGCTTACTCGCTCAAGAGCAACACAACTAGCAAATTTCTGTGGGCACTTTTCTTTTGTGTCAATATCGAACCCAAGAAAGTTGTTGAAGCCTTTATGGAACCGTAATGGATACAAGCTATGCAAGAAGAACTTCAACAGTTCAAGCTGAACAATGTTTGGGAACTTGTCAAGCGCCCCGACCTCGCAAGCATAACATTATTGGCACCGAATGGATATATCGAAACAAGCAAGATGAGCATGGTCAAGTTGTCAGAAACAAAGCACGTCTTGTGGCTCAAGGATATACTCAAGTTGAAGGAATTGACTTCGATGAAACATTTGCTCCTGTAGCTAGGCTTGAAGCTATTCGCATACTACTAGCCTATGCTAACCACCACAACATCTTGCTATACCAAATGGATGTGAAGAGTGCATTTCTCAACGGAAAGATTGAAGAAGAAGTATATGTCGCTCAACCACCTGGCTTTGAAGATCCAAAACATCCACGATATGGTGTACAAGCTAAATAAAGCAATCGTATGGACTCAAACAAGCTCCTACCGGTATGATCACGATCAAAGACTTCACGAAGAGCAAAGGCTTCAAACCCGGATCCCTTGATCCCACACTCTTCACGAAGACATATGATGGTGAAGCTGTTTGTATGCCAAATATATGTGGATGGCATTATCTTCACCGCACCAACCAGAAGTATAGTGATGAATTTGGATATATGATGCAAGAACAATATCGGATGTCCATGATGGGAGAGCTCAAGTTCTTCCTTGGTCTTCAAATTAAATCGACAAAGGAATGGCATCTTTATATCTCAAGAAAAATACCTCCAAGATTGTCGAAGAAGTTTGGAATGCAAGATTGCAAAGGATACACGACGCCAATGCCAAATGCAAACACCATCCGGGTCCCGACGACAATGGTAAAGAGTTCGATCAAAAGGTATACCGCTCCATGATTGGTTCCTTACTTTACCTATGTGCATCTAGGCGGATATTATGCTTAGTGTTTGCATGTGTGCTCGATTCCAAGCGGCACCAAAGGAATCACATCACTTAGCCGTGAAGCTTAATTCTTCGATATTTGGCTCACACCCCAACACTCGGATTATGGTATCCAAAGGGCTCAAAATTTGATTTGGTTGGATTTTGGATGCTGATTATCCGGTGACAAGGTGGATCGCAAGTCTACATCAGGCACATGTCACTTTACGGGACGATCACTTGTCCGTTGGTCTTCAAAGAAGCGTAAGCTGTATCACTCTCAAGCTGCTGAATCTGAATACATTCTTCTTTGGATCTTCTTGTGCTCGACTTCTATGGATGAAGCAAACTCTCAAGGACTATGGCATCAATCTGAAACAAGTACCTCTCTTCTGCGACAACGAAAGCGCCATCAAGATTGCCAACAATCCAGTCCAACACTCGAAGACAAAGCACATTGAAATTCGTCATCATTTTCTCGTGGATCATGTCATGAAGAAAGATATTGACATCATTCACGCCAACACTTTGAAGAGCAATTGGCGATATCTTCACAAAGCCCTTGGATGAGAAAAGGTTTTGCAAATTACGGTGTGAGCTAAATATCTTGGAATCCTCAAATGTCCTGTGATCAAGCACACATCCTAACGCTTATGCATGTTGATGACTTAGATGTGCAACACACGAAGTAAAGTATATCTTCAATCAATGAAGACTTACATTCTGAGTGTGAACACATTAACGTGGAATTTGACTTGAGCGCCACGATAATTGTGCGCCGTATGCGGTCTAATACTTCCTATCGGTGGGTAACGCCACCACCAAATTTCTCTGTTCAAGTGTTTCACTCATGTCGTTATTTACGCAATATCTTCGCATTTGATTTGTCTTCAACTTTAACTATCTTCATGATTTTCTTCACTATATTGATTTGGTTGCTTTCGATATATATATATATATATATATATATATATATATATATATATATATATATATATATATATATATATATATATATATATATATATATATATATATATATTGTTCTATCCTCTGACAAAGCATTCACTTATAGCTATGTCTTCCAAGTTGAATCTTTTGAACTAAGTGAATGTGATCGGACCCTAATCTCTCTATGCTTTCTATCTCAAACTCTATCTGTCCAAATCATATGCATTCTATTAAAACTGTCGAATGTCTTCTCTGCGTCCTTGTCAGCAGAAGACACAGAGACAAACTTTAAGTCTGTTTTAAATGATTCATCCTTCATCGTTGAAATCCGGAGAAGCCGGAGCGACCATCAAACAAACTGGCGGGCGTGGGAACGTGGGACAACTCGGTGTATGTTGCATGCTTGCCACGTGCCCCTCGAGATGTGAACCGCCGAGTACCTGCGTAATTGCACTTTGTGCCACACACCTCCTTATAAATACATGTCCCCTGCGGTAAAGAAAACCTTCTTCCACCTCTCCACCTCGTCAAAACCCTAAGCGCCACCGCTTAGCTCTCGACGACGCCGCAACAGCGCTTTAGCTGCCGCAGAACTTCTCCGACGCCGTCCTCACGCCCGCCGCGAACATCGCCTCTCCGCCGCCGCCGTAGGGTGTCCTCCGTCGCCAAGTTAGGGCACGGTGGATTGAACTGCTTTCGGCCTCCTTTTCTTCCGTCTAGCAGGTTCTTCAAGTGGTAAATATAACTCTATTTTTACCATCTTTTGATCCTCAAAGATTCATCCTTCTTACCAAAATTGGTTTACGCCTATACAATGTTAGATCTATTCTGTTCGCATCTCATATCGCCTAGTATATTCACTTAAGCTTCACAACTAGTTAGATTCCTCACTTGTACTTATTCACGGATTCGTGCAAATCTGGAACCAACTCTCGGTATAAGTGAATGTCTTAGCATCATGAGGTCAATGTCTTCAAACTGATTTATCTTCAAAAATCTTCCGAGAATGCATATGACCTCTTCCCCTTCCTCGCATCTCTAATCATCACAGGTACATGTCTGTGGGAGAATCCCTTGGTTCTCATAGTCTGCATTCGTTTGCAGAATTCTTACAGCATCAAATTAACTCTCCCGAAGCCAGTTCCTGTTTGTCCAGCAAACGCAAGCCTTTGAAGCCTCTTCACGTATGAAGCCACTTGCTACTGCACCTCCTGAAGTCAGTGTACAGTCTGAAGATCACTCCCGTATCTCCAAGAAGACGGAGAAGAAAAAGAAAATTGTCAAGAATATCGATCCGACATCGACTCCCGCTGCCATTTTATGCCAAGAGCACATTGATCCGTCTAAAGGATGAAGATCTTGCAGATGATGCCCTTGAGCAACTTATCAAGAGCAAAGAAGAAGCAGAAATTTTCAACAATTTTCCTCTCTTTGATGTGGCAATCATCCATCACTTCATTGATGAGTGGTTTGACACCCCAAACATCAGCTTTGAAGATCTGCAACTTCCTATTGGCCTCAGCGTCTCCTTCAATGGAGCCATTGCTTCGAGCTAGCTCTTGCTCGTTGCATTGTTGAACTGAAGCATAAGATTGACTATGAGAAGGCTCAGTTCAAGAAGCATATGGCTGCGCTCAACGTGCAAGATGTCAAAACTTCAAGATCATCTTTGCACGAGCTCAAAGAAGCCTTTCTCAAGAAGCGTGAAGAAGCTAGAGGCTCGTGAGCGCATGAAGAGTCTCGGCCGACAAGTGTGTGCTAGCCTACAATGAGGCTGAGAAGCGCAAGGCTCTTGGCCGCCCCTGGCATTGACCGAGAATGGCTGCAAAGAAGAAGAAGCCACCAAGCCCGATCAAGCTGCACCGTCAAGGCGGGAAGAACCCGCATAGTCTTCCCAAGCAGCATGATCGGCTCAAAGCCAAAAGTCAGGTCAACCGCTTCAATGTAAGAAGAAGGCGAGGAGGCCGAGTTGAAGCGGAAGAGGAAACATCCCGAAGCCTCCGATCTGCTCCCTCCAAGAAGAAGCTCAAGACCAAGAAGAATCGGGCTGCTCCCACAGAGCCCTTCGTTGTTGAACCCATTTCAATGGTTCGCCCCTCTGCTATCCAAGAACGACGGATGATAGTTCATGAGCACCTTCCACAGAGGCCCATGAAGCTGAAGACATTCCAGGAGTTGATCCCACCGCTGCTGAAGATATTGGTCATCATGACAATGTTGAAGATGATGTAGTTCTTCCTCAGATCGAACCAAACCCGGTATCATCGCCTGTTCTCACGAACAGCGAACTCATCAGCACTGGTCGTCCTCTGACGCCAATTGCGCAGGATGCATCATGGGCTGCTCACCCACAAAGAACCGGAAGACTCCCTAGTACTCCCCAACAACAAGTCACTCCCCAACAACAACAACAAGAAGAAGAGGAAGACTTTGAGGCCCAGTAACCCCATCTCCAAAGGCGCCGCCAAGACATTCCTTGAGCTTCCAAAGGTCCAAGCCCTCAAGTACCTCTCTCGAGCGTTCCAGGAAGGAGAAGTGCACCACCAACCTGTTGCCAGACGTCAAGTGTTTTCGAAGCCACTCCAACTGTGAATGTCTCCGAGTGCCGAAGCCAAAGCCGAAGACAATCCGGGCTGCATCGGCGAAGATACCCAAGAAGAAGAAGAACGTGTCCCTACTCCCCATTATTGAAGAAGTTATTCCTGATATCAACTTGCCAGTGCCCGACCCTCCAGCTCCTCAAGTGGAGGTTGAAAACATTGAGGCTGCCACCTCCAACACCAATGAAGCCAATGACGTGGTCATGGCTAAAGCAAATGTGGAGCCTGCACCAACAGCTCCTGAAGCCAATGAAGGAAATGTGCCTGAAGCCAATGAGGCAACTGCTCCCGAAGCATCTGCTGAGCAGCCTGAAGCCTCAGTTGTTGCCACTGCTCCAGTTCCGCCACCAAGGCCCTACACAATTGAGCAGGCATACAACTATGGTCACTAACCACAAGAAGATGGCACCTTTCTCGTCCCTCCGCCTCATGCCTCCGGGTCCTCGGTTTGAATATCATGTTGGGCATAGGCCTCTGGTCCGAAGCCAAAGCCACGGCGCCAAGGTTTCGTGCACCGCCACCTCTACAGGTCTTCGGTGCAAATGGCTTCAAAGCCCACAACACTTTCTTTGACACAAAGAAAGAACCCCTACACAAGGCCAAGGATATCATCGACCATTTTTGGAGCTATCAAGAACGAAGCTATTACTCCTGCGCTCAGTATGATCAAGGGCGCATTTTCCCTCATATGCGCCTCGACCTTTGAAGCCATTCTTTGGACTGCCGTGCTTAGAAGAAGCACTTGATTGCTTTCGTGATGCAGTGCTTTCGGCTTCGTAATGCATAAAGAACACCGGAATGAAGAACTTGTGCTTCAATTCTATGCTACCCTCCACATCCGCGGCTACTACAGGAGATCACGAAGACATGGGTTCTCGAGTGGATGACAGAAATGTTCTCATGAAGCCAAAGCTCTTGACGTCATTGAGCTCACAGGCCTACCCACTCCGGAGAGCTGTTTGAAATCGGTTGTCAACTCCACCGCGATGCACCTTTGGAGAGTATCTTTCATAAGCGAGCCCAACATGAGTCGGATGTTGAGCATGATGAAGCTTTCGCCACATGACGCTGAATACCCTCGGGACTTCTTTGTTGATGACCTTGAGTATCCGCCTCGTACAATATATCACATCATCAGGCGAACTCTATGGCCCATCAAAGGGCATTCATCATCTGCAAAACTTGAAGGAGCCATGAAGACATTGGTCTTTTACATCCTCAATGGCATCAGCTTCAATACGCAAGAATTTTTCATCCGGTAATTGGCTGCGTCTGGATCAGATCTTTTTGGTCTGAAATTTTATGCACCATGGGTCATGCGCCTCATCAAGATGCACTCTGCTATCAACTATCACCGTCTACTACGCAATCATCCGATCTTTCTACGGAGGTTGATATGTCGATTGAAGCCATATACCCCGAGCACCTTAAAACGCCACTTTGTCTTCGTAATGCAGATCACCATAGCTTCTCTCAACCCATGGAAGGCGTCCAAGCAGTATCTCGTGTCTATCCTCTGGCTGGGAACACTCGTCTGCCTCACCATGCGCAAACTGAAGCTACTGAGAGCACTATTGCACAACGGCCTCGGAAGCGCTCTCGCGTCTTAAATAGCCGAGAACTTATTGTGGCACTGCATCAGAAACAAGATAAACATCACTCCTGGCTCAAGTGACAGATGCAAAGCCTCTTGGTGGACGTCAATCGCATTCGAAATCTTGCCACCAAGAATGCTTTTGTCACTCATGAGACCTGTCGGCGATCTGGAAGAGTTTGACCACCTTTCGGTCTTTGAAGCAGATCTTCAAGATGATGGCTTCAATCGAACGCTTCAAGTTTGACTCCACTCCTCCACGGAATGCAAGATTACGACGAACTCCATCACTTGAAGACTCGACTATTCTTCCTCCGCGGCAACGGTGAATGCGAGTGATCAATGATGAAGATGATGCTACTTCACCACCCCTACTTCGCACGCATCGACACTTGCACCAAGTTAATTCGCACCGCCAACCAACAACGACAACCCTTTGCATCATCTATCGAAGAGGATGAGTAGACGCTCTATGTCTTCAAACCTTTTTGGTCCTTCTTGACAAAGGGGAGAAGCATATGAGTTTGATAGTCTTCAAGCGGGTTCATAAGGGCGGTTGCATAATATTTTGCCTAGTGTTTACAACTCTCGCTTTTGGTACATTTGGTTCTTTGAGTTGTAACACTTAAACTCGATGGTCGTCTGCTACTTATTTGCTTTACGCATGTGCGATGATAACTTCCGCACTTAGATCATACTGCAGACGTCCATTTTTCATTATGCATGTCATTCTCTTAGTTATATCATTTCATGCATGATGAATTATCTTCATAAGGTGAAGAGGATCTCCACAAGTACAACCTGCCATGTGCATTTGCATTCCAAAAGCAAACTACTTATATGCACATCTTCGTGGGGGAGCCTTTGCCACTTATGAAGACAATTCCCTATCCTTTACAATTTCACATACTTTATCCCGTTGAAAACTTCAACGGTTTGTCATCAATCACCAAAAAGGGGAGATTGTAAGTGCATCTAGTGCCACCCCTAGTTGGTTTTGGAGTATTGACGACAAATGTGGTTGAGGGACCATATGCGTTTGTGAGAACTGCAGGATAACGCAGTAGTGTCCCCCATTGATTCGGTTTACCTACCGGAGATGACCCCTAAAAATGTATGAAGACATTGACGACAATGGTGGTATATGAAGATATTCATATTGAAGACTATGACATGAGAAGACAATGAGTGAAGACTATGGAGTGCGAAGACTGTGTTGTTTCGTTGTTTCCTTTTCTTCTTTGTTGAGTCATAGGAACCACCGCACTGTTAAGTGGGGTCCAAGTGATCAAAGTCGTAATGATCAAGTGATGCTCAACCCAAATCCTATGTCTTCGAGCGAAGACAATGAGAGCAAAACTTATCCAGATTTGGATGAGTCGGCTTTGCTTGTAGCCCAAGTAAAGTTGCCGTGTGTGTTTGAAATCGACCGTTGAAACACGTGTCGGTTCCTTAGTGACCAGGGTCATTTCGGACATAACAGGTCGGGTTGCCTAGTGGCTATAAATAGCCCACCCCTACACCATAAATTGGTGGCTGCTCAGAGTTAGTGCACGGCTTTTGTCGCTTGAGAGCAACCCACCTCGAAGCCTTTGAGAGAGAAATCCTTGCGAGGACAAAGCCCAAACACCCGAGCCAAAGAGTGTTAGGCATCATCAAGTCTTTACATGCATGTGACACGAAGACTTATTACACTTGACTACTGTGAATCCTCCAGCCGGTTAGGCGTCGCGTTCTGAGCATCCAAAAGTCATTGTGGATTGCCGGTGAACAAAGTGTGTGAAGGTTTGGAAGTCTACCTTGAAGACTTACCAGAGTGATTGGGCGAGGACTGTGTCCTTATCTCAAGGGAATAAGGTGAAGACACGGTCTTGAAAGTTAAATCTCAGCCTCCCTAACTAGACGTCACAGTTGTCACAAAGAATGGAACCCGGGTCCAACAAATCATGTGTCTTCAACAAGTGACCGGTTCTATCCTCTCCTCCCTTTACTTAGAGTTTGTCTTCGTGAAGTCATTGCCTATTTGTCATACTGTTTGACTTCATTGCTTGACTACTATCATTGGTTGGCTTCATACTATCTTCCATCTCGATCCTTACTACACGGCTGCTATTAGTCTTTGTACTTTCACATTATTGCATACTTGACTATGGTTTGCTTGTTGTAGTTTATCTTCCGCTGCATATCAATTAGGTCATTTCTATTGTTTGTCTTCGAAACTTCCACGTTTTGAAGAATTTCATAAAAATCGCCTATTCACCCCCCCTCTAGTCGATAACTAGCACTTTCACCAAGTCGCCACCCATACCATCGCATGTGGGTCTCATCACACCCCCGCCGGCACGCGCACCGCAGCCGATTGCTCATCCCAACCCGCTGCCGTTGGTGTGGTGCCACTGCTTCAAATCACACAGAGTCATCCGTCGCGTCTCAACCACAATCCGCACTCCTGGCCGAGTCTTCTACAAATGCGAATCATGGGGTAATAATATGTTTAAGTGTTGTTCTGCTGCTTTGATTGCTGATTTTTTTAATAGTTTGGTTGATGATCTTCCAATTTGATTCATGCGAAAAGGGAAGATTCATGTGATTTGTATTTACGGAAGATTCTTGATGTGGGGGAATGCAACTACGTTGATTATTTGGTTAGCCGAGGAATCCCAATACCAGCAGGTTGGGGTGTTGGACAAGTAATCAAGGAGCAGCGGAAGAGGAAGATCTGAGCGGAAGGTTAAAGATGCGGTTCCTCGATCATGGCCAAGCAACGGTACGAACGGCCTTGACAAAGAATGAGGAGATGAAAGAGCTTGTGAAGATAATGGGCAAAATTGATGTGCTCAGAGGATGATTGTCTCTTTATTTGCGGTGTATGTAGCACTCGTGATGTATTCAATTAGCTACGACATGAGCACTTCTTTGAAACTAGTAATGAATGAAACACATGTAGCAAGCTGGGCGTAGTGTTGTGAACATCTAATGATTTCTATTAACGGAAATCAAGGGTATCGCCTTTTGCTAATATAAATAAATAAATAGCAGAGGCCCTGTCTGGTCAGATTTGTTCTCATTCGACGATGTCGAGCAAATTGTAGTCCAACAGCAAACTATGTCATCAAATTCAAGTTTCATGACCAAATATGAGTACAATTAAACAACAATGTCATCATGTTTTAGTTGTCATACAATCACCAAACACAAATCAGCATACATAACAAGTGATGTTCTCACAGCAAAATACTAAAAAACATGTTCATCAGGTTTCAGTTGTCATACCAAACACAATTTCACATAGTAGATAAAAAACGTCTTCTGACAGGCAAATACGACAAAAGCAATGTAATCATCATCCGCAGCAGTGATACGTCTCCAACGTATCTATAATTTTTGATTGCTCCATGCTACTTTATCTACTGTTTTAGGCAATATTGGGCTTTATTATCCACTTTTATATTATTTTTGGGACTAACCTATTAACCGGAGGCCCAAATTTCTGCATTTGTTTTATGCCTATTTGATGTTTGAAGAAAAGGAATATCGACGGAGTCGAAACGGAACGAAATCAATCGGAGAAGTTATTTTTGGAAGGAAACCCACTGATGGACTTGGACCCCACGTTAGAAGATACGGAGGTTCTCACGAGGGTGGGGGCGCCCACCACCTCGGGCGCGCCCTGCCTCGTGGGGCCCCCGTAGCTCCACCGACGTTCTCCTTTCACCCATATATACCTACGCATTGCCCTAAAACTTCCGGAGCAGAACCTAGATCGAGAGTTCCGCCGCGCAAGCCTCTGTAGCCACCAAAACCAATGGGGACCCTGTTCCGCACTCACGGGAGGGGATCCCATCACCGAGGCCATTTTCATCATCCGGCGCTATCCATGACAAGGAGGAGTAGTTCACCCTCGGGGATGAGGGTATGTACCAAGAGCTATGTGTTTGATCTCTCTCGTGTTCTCAACTTCACACGATCTTGATGTATCGCGAGCTTTGCTATTATAGTTGGATCTTATGTTTCTTCTCCCCTCTACTCTCTTGTGATGAATTGAGTTTCCCCTTTGAAGTTATCTTATCGGATTGAGTCTTTTATGAGAACACTTGATGTATGTCTTGCCGTGTTTATCTGTGGTGCCATTGGGATATCATGTGCCACTTGATGTATGTTTTGGTGACAAACATGCGGGTTCCGCCCATGAACCTATGCATAGGGGTTGGCACACGTTTTCTTGACTCTCCGGTAGAAACTTTGGGGCACTCTTTGAAGTACTTTTATGTTGGTTGGATGAATCTGAGATTGTGTGATGCATATCGTATAATCATGCCCACGGATACTTGAGGTGACAATGGAGTATCTAGGTGACATTAGGGTTTTGATTGATTTGTGTCTTAAGGTGTTATTCTAGTACGAACTCTTTTATAGATTGATCCGAAAGAATAGCTTTGAGGTGGTTTCGTACCCTACCATAATCTCTACGCTTGTTCTCCGCTATTAGTGGCTTTGGAGTGACTCTTTGTTGCATTTTGAGGGCTTGTTATATGATCTATCTATGTTATTATTGTTGAGAGAACTTGCACTAGTGAAAGTATGAACCCTAGGCCTTGTTTCCTACCATTGCAATACCGTTTACGCTCACTTTTACCACTTGTTACCTTGCTGTTTTTATTATTTCAGATTACAAAAACCTATATCTACCATCCATATTGCACTTGTATCACCATCTCTTCGCCGAACTAGTGCACCTATACAATTTACCATTGTATTGGGTGTGTTGGGGACACAAGAGACTTTTTGTTATTTGGTTGCAGGGTTGTTTGAGAGAGACCATCTTCATCCCACGCCTCCCACGGATTGATAAACCTTAGGTCATCCACTTGAGGGAAATTTGCTCTTGTCCTACAAACCTGTGCACTTGCAAGCCCAACAACGTCTACAAGAAGAAGGTTGTGTAGTAGACATCAAGCTCTTTTTCGCGCTCTTGCAGGGGAGGTGAGTGCTTGAAGGTATATCTTTAGATCTTGCAATCTAATCTTTTGTTTCTTGTTTTAGCACTAGTCTAGTTTATAAAAGAAAATTACAAAAAATGGAATTAAGTTTGTCTCATACGCTTCACCTTTTTAATATCTTTTGTGAGAATGATGGAAAGGAAAACTGTGCTCAAGTACTAGAAGAAGAATTACATAGAATGCTTGGCATGAAATATGTGAATGATGAGCATGATTGCAATGTTGTTAGTATGAATTCCTTGAATACCCATGATGCTAATGATATGCAAAGCCACAAGCTTGGGGAAGCTATGTTTGATGAAGATGATATTTTTTGTCCCACAAGCTTTGATGAGCAAAATTACTATGATGAAAGCATGCCTCCTATCTATGATGATTATTGTGATGACACGTATGCTATAAAGAATAATGATAACCATGAGACCTGTCATCTTGATCTTAATCTTCAATCACATGATAGTTGTTTTGTTGAGTTTGCTCCCACTACTATTGATGAGAAGAATTTTGCTTATGTGGAGAGTAGTAAATTTTCTATGCTAGTAGATCATGAAAAGAATGCTTTAGGTGCTGGTTATATTGTTGAATTCATTCATGATGCTACTGAAAATTATTATGAGAGAGGATCATATGCTTCTACATATTGCAATAATATCAAGTTTCCTCTCTATGTGCTTAAATTTTTGAAGTTATGCTTGTTTTGTCTTCCTATGCTTGTTGATTATTGTTCCCATAAGTTGTTTGCTCACAAAATCCCTATGCATAGGAAGTGGGTTAGGCTTAAATGTGCTAGTCATATTCTTCATGATGCTCTCTTTATGTTTTAATTCTTATCTTTTATGTGAGCATCATTGAAATCATCATGCCTAGCTAGAAAGGCATTAAAGAAAAGCGCTTGTTGGGAGCCAACCCAATATTTATCCTTACTGTTTTTGTGTGTCCACATGATTATGCTACTGTAGTAATCATGTTTTATAGCTTTTGTTTCAATAAAGTGCCAAGTAGAACCTTTGGGAAGACTTGGGTGAAGTTAATGTGATCTTGCAGTGAAAAACAGAAACTTTAGCGCTCACGAGAATAGCTGCCATTTTTTACTGGAGAGTGCTTTTAGGTTGATTCCTTTTGCAGATGATTAATAGACAAATCTCTCAGGTCCAGCAATTTATTTCAGAATTTGTGGGGTTCCAGAAGTATATGTTTTATACAGCTTACTACAGACTGTTCTGTTTTTGACAGATTCTGTTTTCTATGTGTTGTTTGCTTATTTTGATGCATCTATGGCTAGTATTAAGTGGTATGAACCATAGAGATGTTAGAATACAGTAGATATTACACCAATATGAATTTAGAATGAGTTCATTACAGTACCTAAGTGGTGGTTTAATTTTCTTATACTAACGGAGCTTACGAGTTTTGTTTTGAGTTTTGTGTGGTTGAAGTTTTCAAGTTTTGGGTAAAGATTCGATGGACTATGGAATAAGGAGTGGCAAGAGCCTAAGCTTGGGTATGCCCAAGGCACCCCAAGGTAATATTCAAGGACAACCAAGCAACCAAGCTTGGGTATGCCCCGGAAGGCATCCCCTCTTTCGTCTTCGTTCATCGGTAACTTTACTTGGAGCTATATTTTTATTCACCACATGATATGTGTTTTGCTTGGAGCATCATTTTCTTTTGTTAGTTTTTGCTTTATTTTAATTAGAATAATGTTTTGCATCTTTAGTTTCAATAAAAAAGTCAAGGATAGCCTTTGCCATGCTTATTTTGCTAGTATACATGTTGCTGTTTGAAAACAGAAAGTTTACCGCTGTTGCAAAAATTCCCTAGAAAATTCAGAGAATGGTATAACGTTGAATCTTTTTGAATATTAAGCTCTGATAAATTTATTACAGTGGTAATTTTAGTTCATAATTTTTGGAGACAGGGAAGTATTTTTACTCTTGCATTCTTTATAGACTGTACTGTTTTGGCAGATTGCTGTTAGGGTTGCATTGTTTGCATATGTTTGCTTGTTTAACGATTCTATTTGAGGATAGGAGTATTAAATATGCAGAGACATTTAGTATTCAATGTTGAATAATAATTTTACTAATTTGTTACAGTAGAAAATGATAAGGTTTTGCATTGGTTTATACTAACCTATCTCACGAGTTCTTGTTGAGTTTGTTGTGGATGAAGCTTTTGATAAAAGAGAAACCATGATATGAGAGGAATTAAGGAGACACAAAAGCTCAAGCTTGGGGATGCCCAAGGCACCCCAAGATAATATTTCAAGAAGTCTCAAGCATCTAAGCTTGGGATGCCCTGTAGGCATCCCACCTTTCTTCTTCAACAACTATCGGTTAGTATCGGTTGAGCCTAAGTTTTTGCTTCTTCACATGAGTTGTGCTATCCTTGCAATGTAGTTTTATTTAGATTTGCTTGCTGTTTGAATAAAGTATCAAGATCTGAAATTATTAAATGGGAGAGTCTTCACATAGTTACATAATTATTCGACTACTCATTGATCTTCACTTATATCTTTCGGAGTAGTTTTTGTTATTGCTCTAGTACTTCACTTATATCTTTTAGAGCATGGTGGTAGTTTTATTTTGAAGAAATATATGAACTCTAATGTTTCACTTATATTATTTTTAGAGTCGTTAATATCATTGTAATTTTCTTAAAAATAATATAAATTGTATTAAATATATTTTGAACATTCTTTTGAGTGCGTTGAATACTAAGAAAAGTTTGATACTTGATAATTGTTTTGAGATATGGAGGTAGTGATATTAAAGTCATGCTATTTGGGTGATTATGAATTTAAAGAATGCTTGTGTTGAAGTTTGCAAGTCCCGTAGCATGCACGTATGGTTAAAGTTGTGTAATAAATTTGAAACATGAAGTGTACCTGGCTTGTGCATCCTTATGAGTGGCGGTCGGGGACGGCGATGGTCTTTTCCTACCAATATATCCCCTAGGAGCATGCGGCGTAGTACTTGAATTTTGATGACTTCTAAATTTTTGCAACAAGTATATGATTTCTTTTGACTAATGTTGAGTCCATGGATTATCGCACTCTCACCTTTCCACCTTTGCTAGCCTCTTAATGCAGTGCATTGCCCTTTCTCACCTTGAGAGTTGGCGCAAACTTCACGGTGCATCCAAACCCCGTGATACGATAC
Organism: Aegilops bicornis; assembly: GCA_021605145.1. Taxonomy (NCBI): domain Eukaryota; kingdom Viridiplantae; phylum Streptophyta; class Magnoliopsida; order Poales; family Poaceae; genus Aegilops; species Aegilops bicornis. The sequence goes on along the minus strand of JAHIAL010000026.1, from coordinate 2,866,159 downwards.
GCTCTATCACACATAAACCTCCCTATATCTTCCTCAAAACAGCCACCATACCTACCTATTATGGCATTTCCATAGCCATTCCGAGATATATTGCCAAGCAACTTCCATCATCATATTCATGACATACTTTACTTTTGTCATATTGCCATTGCATGATCATGTAGTTGACATCGTATTTGTGGCAAAGCCACCATGCATTATTTTTCATATATTTCACTCTTGATTCATCGCACCATCCCGGTACACCGCCGGAGGCATTCATATAGAGTCATATCTTGTTCTAGTTTCGAGTTGTAATCCTTATGTTGTAATCAATAGAAGTGTGATGATCATCATTATTAGAGCATTGCCCAAAAAAAAATCAAAAAAAAAGAGAAAGGCAAAAAAAAAGAAAGGCCCAAAAAAATAAAAAAAATAAAAAGGGCAATGTTACTATCTCTTTTTCCACACTTGTGCTTCAAAGTAGCACCTTGTTCTTCATGTAGTGAGTCTCATATATTGTGCTTCAAAGTAGCACCATGTTTTTCATATAGCGAGTCTCATAAGTTGTCTTTTTATACTAGTGGGAATTTTTCATTATAGAACTTGGCTTGTATATTCCTCGATGGGCTTCCTCAAATGCCCTAGGTCTTCATGAGCACGCAAGTTGGATGCACACCCACTAGATTTCCTTTGTTGAGCATTCATTTATAGCTCTAGTGCATCCGTTGCATGGCAATCCCTACTCCTCATGTTGACATCAATTGATGGGCATCTCCATAGCCCATTGATTATCCTTGTCAATGTGAGACTTTCTTTTTTGTCTTCTCCACACAATCCCCATCATCATATTCTATTCCACCCATAGTGCTATATCCATGGCTCACGCTCATGTATTGCGTGAAGGTTGAAAAAGTTTGAGATTATTTAAGTATGAAACAATTGCTCGGCTTGTCATCGGGGGTATATAAGTTGGGAACATCTTTGTGTGACGAAAATGAAGCATAGCCTAACTATATGATTTTGTAGGGATGAACTTTCTTTGGCCATGCTATTTTGAGAAGACATGATTACTTTGATTAGTATGCTTGAAGTATTACTATTTGTTTTATCAATATGAACTTTTGTCTTGAATCTTTCGGATCTGAATATTCATACCACAATTAAGAAGATTTACATTGAAATTATGCCAAAGTATCACTCCGCATCAAAAATTCTTCTTTATCATTTACCTACTCGAGGACGAGTAGGAATTAAGCAGGGATGCTTGATACGTCTCCAACGTATCTATAATTTTCGATTGCTCCATGCTACTTTATCTACTGTTTTAGGCAATATTGGGCTTTATTATCCACTTTTATATTATTTTTGGGACTAACCTATTAACCGGAGGCCCAGCCCAGATTTGCTCTTTTATGCCTATTTCAGTGTTTCGAAGAAAAGGAATATCAGACGGAGTCGAAACGGAACGAAATCAACTGGAGAAGTTATTTTTGTAAGGAAACCCACCTGATGGACTTGGACCCCACGTTAGAAGATACAGGAGGTGCTCACGAGGGTGGGGGGCGCGCTGACCCCCCTGGGCGCGCCCCCTGCCTCGTGGGGCCCCCGTAGCTCCACCGACGTTCTCCTTTCACCCATATATACCTACGTACCCTAAAACTTCCAGAACAGAACCTAGATTGGGAGTTCCGCCGCCGCAAGCCTCTGTAGCCACCAAAAACCAATCGGGACCCTGTTCTAGCACCCTGCCGGAGGGGGATCCCATCACCGGAGGCCATCTTCATCATCCCGGCGCTATCCATGACGAGGAGGGAGTAGTTCACCCTGGGCTGAGGGTATGTACCGGTAGCTATGTGTTTGATCTCTCTCTCTCGTGTTCTCGACTTCACACGATCTTGATGTATCGCGAGCTTTGCTATTATAGTTAGATCTTATGTTTCTTCTCCCCCTCTACTCTCTTGTGATGAATTGAGTTTCCTTTGAAGTTATCGTATCAGATTTAGTCCTTTATGAGAACACTTGATGTATATCTTGCCGTGTTTATCTATGGTGACAATGGGATATCATGTGCCACTTGATGTATGTTTTGGTGACCAACTTGCGGGTTCCGCCCATGAACCTATGCATAGGGGTTGGCACACGTTTTCTTGACTCTCCGGTAGAAACTTTGGGGCACTCTTTGAAGTACTTTTATGTTGGTTGGATGAATCTGAGATTGTGTGATGCATATCGTATAATCATGCCCATGGATACTTGAGGTGACAATGGAGTATCTAGGTGACATTAGGGTTTTGATTGATTTGTGTCTTAAGGTGTTATTCTAGTACGAACTCTTTTATAGATTGATCCGAAAGAATAGCTTTGAGGTGGTTTCGTACCCTACCATAATCTCTACGTTTGTTCTCCGCTATTAGTGGCTTTGGAGTGACTCTTTGTTGCATGTTGAGGGCTTGTTATATGATCTATCTATGTTATTATTGTTGAGAGAACTTGCACTAGTGAAAGTATGAACCCTAGGCCTTGTTTCCTACCATTGCAATACCGTTCACACTCACTTTTACCACTTGTTACCTTGCTGTTTTTATTATTTTAGATTGCAAAAACCTATTTCTACCATCCATATTGCACTTGTATCACCATCTCTTCGCCGAACTAGTGCACTTATACAATTTACTATTGTATTGGGTGTGTTGAGGACACAAGAGACTTTTTGTTATTTGGTTGCAGGGTTGCTTGAGAGAGACCATCTTCATCCCACGCCTCCACGGATTGATAAACCTTAGGTCATCCACTTGAGGGAAATTTGCTCTTGTCCTACAAACTCCTGCACTTGCAGGCCCAACAACGTCTACAAGAAGAAGGTTGTGTAGTAGAAATCAAGCAGCAGCGTCAAGATCTTCACCATGTGCATCAGTCTGAATCGTAATTCCCCACAGTGTCATCTTCTTCTTCGTCCTCAACGTCCTCGAACGCGTTGGCTTCTTCTTGATCAACTCTTGTATGTCCACAAAGACGACAGCAACCTTTTCGTCGGGTCATTGACGTGATGGTTCTCAAAGATATTAGGAACATCTGTGTTATCTTGTACATCGTGAGCAGTGTAAGCATCATCTTGTTGTGCAACTTCATTAAACGAATTCTCTGCTCAAACCTTTGCAATACTCTCCGATCATCGCTACGTGCAAATGTGTCTTCCAAGAAAAATATCTGTGTTGCTTGATTTGCCAAAATAAAAGGCTCGTTGATGCGATGCGCCGCCTTGACATTGATGGATTTGAAATAATCATCAGCTCGGGTTTTGCGATCCTGGAAAACAGGTTATACCAACGACAAAGACAATGTAACCACACATCGATGATCCTCGAAATCGGAGATATCTGCAATCGAACAATGTCTTTTATGTTAGCATACATTTCAGTTGTCTCTTTGTCATACGTATCCGTGCTCATGATGGCACTGCTTTTGTGTCTTCCTTCCTTCGTCTCGTGCAAGGGTGTTAGAAGCACATCTCCAACAACGCAAGATTCATAATGTCTTACCCGAGTATCATGACCCATTGCTAGTGAGTAAAGGGCATCATCAATCGCCTTCCCATCCTCCTGCATCTTCTTAACCTATGGTTAGAAAATAGACAAGCTGATCATCTTATGTACTCAATATATTAAAAAACCGACGATTGCACTTCAAAAGCTTACATGGTTCTTGAACCATTTCGCAAATCCTGCCATAACCAGCTTTGTCAACGTTTCTTGGATTTTGCGGCAAGAACTCCTCTTTGTAGATGCTGCACAACATAGTGATCGCGTCAAACATCTAAATATATAAGATTGTACCGCAAGTTTAGTAGATTACGATGTATAAGCTGCATGATCTTGCACTTACTTGATATAAGGTAGTATCTCGTGATGCTTATTCAACACATACCAAACCATTTTGTCCAAATCTTTAGGTTTGTCCTCTTGTCGACTCTTCCCTCAGAATTCTAATGTAATAATCGAAAACATTGAGCCCGAGATTGTCTTCACCCACCTCTTTGCTAAGCTGATCAATTGTTTCAATGTATTTTGAGCAGAATGTCAACGCTTACGTAGCAATGTAGGCCTCTCGCAATGGAACCCTCGGGTCTAGCTCGTTTCCTAACATAGCCCTTGAAAGTGCCTAGCCGCCTTTCAATAGGGTACATCCAGCCATACCGCATTGGACCTCTAAGTAGTGCCTCATCAGTAGATGAACAGCCAAATGCACCATCACATCAAAGAAGGCCGGAGGATATATCTTCTCAAGGTCGCATAGGATAGTTGGTATCTTGTCTCTAAGACGCTCCAAAGCATCTATCCCGATATTTCTCTGCAGAGTTCCTCAAGAATTGTCCCAACTCGCAAATCGCTCTTGTATAAGTCGTATGCGGCCCAATCCTCTAAGGATAATGTGTAAAACCCTTTGAAGTAGGACGTGGCAGTCATGAGTTTTCAACCCTTGTACCTTGTTTCCATCTGCATCGACTGTCCTTTCAGGTTGGAAGCAAATCCATGTGGGAATCTCACACGTGATGGGACCTCGCAGAATTCTTTTCTTTTTACCTTGTCCAAGACGTATACACATTGGTGCCATATCCCGTGGTTTACCTTCATCTTACACCTACAAATCCTTTACGATACCTGTGTGTCAAATCAATCCTAGATTTTAAGGTATCTTCGTCTTGCCTCCAATGTTAAGAAGTGTGCCGATAATCTTTGTCACATATATTTTTCTCGATCGCATCACATCAAGATTATGCCGCAGATCCAAATCTTTCCAATACTCCAAGTCCCACAAGTGGACTGCGGGTAAACAATAATCTCTCATCTACCGTGCCATGCTTCCTTTTCCGCTACCATTACGAGGATGGTTTCACGTGTAATATGCTGACCTTCTCTAATTCCACTTGCAACTCATCGGCGGTGAGCCTCTTTGGCGCATCACGGTTTTCATGCTTTGCATTGAACACATGTCTTCGGTATTTTCTAGGATGCGGCATGTCCTTGGGAAGGAAACAATGGTGTCCAATGTAACAGATCTTGCTAAGTATTGCGTATGACAGCGGATTCCTGTCACAGTGAACACTTGCATTGTAACCATGTGTCGTTCGCCCTGACATAGTGCCCAAAGCCGGATAATCATGGATGCACCAAATTACAACAAAGACGCAGAAAGAAATCATTGGTGGGATGCTATATAGGTCTCGAGTGAGAACACCCTTCCATAGTCATCAAGTTCCTCCACAAGAGGCTCCATGAACAAATCAAAATCCTTTCCGGGACTTTTTGGACTGGGATGAGCAAGGCCATCATGTAGTTTGATTCTTTGGTGCAGACATTTGGAGGCATGTTGTAAGGATAACAAGCAATCGGCCACATGCTATATGTGGCGCTCTAGTGGCCAAATGGGTTAAATCCATCCTGAAGCTAAGCCAAGTCTAATGTTTCTCGGGTCAGCAAAGAAGCTCTTTGTGTTTATCATTGAAGCTTTTCCACTCACTACCATGAGATGGATGGCTCATTACATTCGATCTCTGCATTCTCGGTTCCTAGAATGCCACAAAGACATCCTCTCTTGTTTCAAAGATCATGAAACAACCTCTCGCAATCTTGGTGTAATTGGAAAATGTCTCGTAACATTATGAGGAATCCTCTTCATAGCATCGCCATCTTTCCATCTTGATGATTTGCATTTTGGGCATTCACTTAAGTTGGCATAATCCTTCCGAATGTAACACAATTATTCTTACAAACATGGATCATATCATATCCAATTCCAAGCTGCATGAAGGAAATTCTTCATTTTATCAGAGGTGTGTGGCAGTTCAGACGATCTGGGAAAGATTTATGGAAAGCAACCAACATCACATCGAATGATTTGTTGGTCATCCGCTCAGATGTCTTCACCAAGAAAGGTGACCATAGCTGAGAATACCGACAGCTTATTTCCTAGGGTGACAAAGAACGTTGCATTGTTCCAACATGCGGGCCCACCGCTTTTTCTTCTGCAGGTGAAAGTTCACGGAATGCACGAGCATTTCGTAGCATTGTTTCAATGTTGGTCAAACTCATCGGCTCCGCCACCACCACCTCCTCCTCTTCCACCGAGCATTAGGCAGGATCAAGATGGTGATCTGCTTTGCTTCCACGTAGTCAATAACATTGACGCTCACAACTTCACCATGATGAACCCACCTAGTATATTTGACCGACATCCCATACAAGTGTAGATGATTTTGCACAGTTGATCGGGTCTTGTAACTGAATTCATACAACTGCTACATCGGGCAGAGCACATCCGACTGGACCACCGTACTCAGCTCTAATAAAGTTCATGAAGTTTTCAACCCCTCGACATATGCAGCGGAGAATCTTGACGAAGTTATCCAAGTCTGTCCATCTGTTAGACATACAAATTAGTTCTTCTACTAGATATTACAGGAAAACATATATGCTTTTTATGAAGTCGGAAAAAAAATACCTAGGTCGATGTCTAAAGCTATGGAAAGATATTTGGACGAGCAGATCTAAGTAACGAAATATATGTAAAGCTAATTCAGCAAATGATTTGAGTGCTAAATTATGGCAGGCTGTTTCAGCAGTCAATGAGGCCGAGCACAGCCATCGAACTATCGAAGGACATCGCAGCAACAAAGATCGAGTATAAAACGGTGTAGAGCTATTTCACCTAACAGATTGGCTACTAGACCATGGCAATCTACGTCACAATAAATATATGGCAAGATATTTTAGCAACTAATCGGCCTTGGCATGCCATCTCAGCCAAGCAGATTGAGTGCAGAACAGGGCAAGGAAGCTTCTTAAGCGAGCATATTGATGAAGAAACTACTTCGCAACAAAGGAGAGATTAACAACGTCTATCTGCTAACATTCAGCGCTACACCGACATGAACGGGCCTCGGTCTAGAATGCACGCATGGGAGAAGCTGACCGCCATGCGTCTCCACCTAACGTCGCCCGGTGAATGGTGGCGGCCGACGCCGTCGCGCCTCCACAAGAATGTAGCCGAGAGGTGGCGGCGCTGCTAGAGGACGGCAGTCTACGAGAGCGTCTTTGTGGAGCGAGAGGATCGCTGCAAGGCCCCTCGACGAACCATGGCGCCGACGTGTCGGGCGCGGGCAGGAGGGCGGCTTTGGCGGAGCGAATGGAGTGGAGGGGGACGGGGAGGGGGTTTGGGGAATATTTGGCGAAGGGCGGTTGAATCGGATTTGGGGAATTTTGTGTATGTGGGGGATTTTCGCGCGGTGGGCGGGGGGAGTTTGGCGCATGGTCGGTTTCTCCAAGTGCAGTCCCACGTGTCAGTGAAGAGGCAAGCCGAAGAGAATTCCGTTTGCGTGAGCCATGTGGAAGACCGAACGTGTGTGGGGTGCAATGCAACCGCGACAGGAGTGCTGTGGAGTGTACCACCTTTTTCCTTTTAAACTAGTAGGTGCTTCGCCCCTCAAAAAAATTTGTTGCTTCACGCGATCCATCGATACTACTACTAGTAATCCGTAATCCCGACTAAACGGGCGCTGGTGGGTCTTTTTCAGCCTGTGATATCTTTGGGGAGGTTGGCTTAGTTGGGTTTGTTTTACATTTGTCTCGGTTCAATAAAAGCAGAGTTGGTGATGATGGTGTGCCTGTCATCCTGCAATATAGGCCGCCCGATCTATATCTAACGGATATGAAGGAAACTATGACAATTTACCCGCACTCCTCTCCACATTTGCGTATAAGGCTTTCCCTCGTTCATCCTTTTCTCCCACAAGATCTTAATCTTCCGTGCAACACACGGGCATCTTGCTAGTACTCCCACAATATGTATATTATTGTGAAAGTTCATATACACCGGCCGAGATTAATGCAAACACGGCAGATTTTCATTACATTTCCAACTTTTATAGGACAGAAAAATAAAAGAAACCCGACCCTAAACCTATTCTACGGCGGTGACTGACGTCCTCCATCTGTGATCTCTATGTACGGGGGCGGGGTTCAAGACCCATGAAGTGAAGGTGCGGTCTCCGGCGAGGAAGAGTAGAACACGGGATACGGACCGGCCAGTTGGCACACCATGCCCTGCCGCCTCCCATGCCCTACTCATCCTCGGAGGAGCCCCCGATCTCGGCGGTGCTGGACGTTGGATGGCGGCAAGTAGGACGCGTGGCTGACGGTGCTCCCGTCGTCGGCCGCCAGCGTGGCCACCGCTTGTGCGGTCGCGTCCGCGTCCGGCTATGCCGCTATTGCGTCGCGAGAGGCGACTTGAGCGAGGGCGGCGACCTCGAGCTTCATCCCCGAAGACAAGCTCTCCCGCAGAGCGTTCGCACTTGCGGTCATGGCGGATGTGGTGCCAGGTAGGAGGACGATGCGCTATGGTGTGGAGGTTAGCTGGGCGTTGCCGCTTTAAGTAGCGCATTCCAGTGAGGCCAAGCGTCCGGGTGCGTCATTAAGTCGCCGGAGTTGGTTCCTCGGGCACCGAGCCTCTTAACGATTTACATATCTGAGCGGGCGACGACATGAATGCGGGCAGCTGGCGCCGGTTGGGAACGCGCGCGACGGGCGCGAGGGACGAGGGCTTTGGTGTGCCGGGGTAGTCACCGCGGTCGTGGCAACGTTGGAGATGCCCTTTGCTCAAATGCGATCCCCGCATGTCATTGAAAAAGCAAAAGCGACCCGGCATGGTCTCAAGTCCAGGAGGATGTAGTTGGCGGCGCTACACCACTCCAGCTGGACGGCGTCGCGGCGCCTGCATCCTCGACGAGCCGGGTGTTGGGGTGTGTTTGGATTGTGGCCAAAGTGCACCTTACCAAAATTTTGGTCATACCCAAAGATTGGTATTTGTTTGGATAGTTGCCATTTTTTGGCATGCCAATGAACTCTAGCCAACTCTAGTTCATTTTTCTTGCCAATGTCGGCCAAATCATGGGCAACCAATACCTCAACCAAATTTTTTGTCATGACCCAAAGATTGGTATTTGTTTGGATGGTTGCCATTTCTTTGGCATGCCAATGAACTCTAGCGAATTCTAGTTCATTTTTCTTGCAATTTTCGGCCAAATCATGGGCAACCAATACCTCAACCAAAATTTTGGTCATGACCCAAAGATTGGTCTTTGTTTGGATGGTTGCCATTTCTTTGGCATGCCAATGAACTCTAGCTAACTCTAGTTCATTTTTCTTGCCAATGTCGGCCAAATCATGGGCAACCAATACCTCAACCAAAATTTTGGCTACCCAATGCTTTGATGGGGCAACCTTGGGCACAAACCAAACATACCGTTGGTCGTGCCACAAAGCACTAACGCCACCCGCAAAGACAATCGAAACCGACCATGTCTAGCGACGATATGAGTGTGTCGCTCACTGCGGTCGCCGTGTCTAGAGGCGGTGCTGGAGCTGCGCCCCGTTGTTGGCCCCAACGACCCACATGAATGGTTGTTGGTGGCGAGGAGGTCGTGGGCCAGCCCCTCCATTGGACTAGTCTGCGCTATGTCGTCCCAACGGGTGTGCCCCACATGTCGGTTTCCTGTTTTCCCGGCCATATTCGAGCATCGATTGCTCGCGTTGCGCATTAGGCCTTTCACTATGTAGGCCAAGCGAGACAACTTATTGCTTATTTGAGCTGTTCAAGTGTAATCGTGTGGCGTTTGCTTATTTCTCATTCCTCTCCAACCCTCTTCTCCATCGATCATGTCGCCCTCCAAATGAGTCCATCCTCCCGCATGCCTCATTTGAACATTCCGCCAAGTATCATTCGGATGTACCCACCCTAGTCCTCTTTCAATAGATCTCGGACTCCGAGATGAAATCGAGAGGGGACGAGTGGGGCCACGTGATACCTAAGGCGGATTCAAAATTTTGAACCGGTGATAATAACATCCGCAAATCATATATAAAGGGTATTCAAGTTCGTTTCGTTTTTGAACGTACAATATACTCCCTCCTATCCTTTCTACTTTACATATAAGTTTTATGTGTAGTCAAAGTATCTCTACTATGATAAAAAGGTATGAACATTCAACAACGCCCAATCAATATTGTTAGATTCAGACGCACTCCTAGATTTGTACTCGAGATGGTTTCCAATTTTACTATTGACAAGATTAGTAGTACATGAGATGTATAATGTGAAAATTATATCATTGGAAACTCCTTTCACATACAAAATTGACCGTATGCTTTGTGTAAGTTGCATGCCATATATTATTACTCTAACATTTGATCAAAGTTAGCCTCGAAAAACGCATTAGACCCTATATGCTTTGTGTAAGTTGCATGTCATATATAATTACTCTAACATTTGTGTAAGTTGCATGTCATATGTTATTACTCTAACATTTGGTCAAAGTAGTATAGTGGAAGTGGATCCTCTGACGTAGGTATCCCTGCTTTACCCTCCCTTTTGGTCACTTACTCGCGGACCCCATGCTTGCTAGGCCCCGTATGTCAGTTACTCAATGGGTTCGCCACGCTGTGGGGATCCTCATCCGTAGTATACTCCCTCTGTTTTTATTTACTCCGCATAAAAGCGGAGGGAGTGGTGGTATAATAAATGACGGGCGGGGAGGGAGGGACATCGGTTTGCTCTCAACCGCGGTCCCACAAGCGAGCGAAAATGCAAGACTTGCGTTCCATTCGGTGAGCGATGTGGAGGGTCCAGCGTGTCGGGCAAGAACGCTAACGCCGACAAGAGCGATATCTGATCAAACCGATTGACGATCGTCACGGAACCACTATTCACACCGTAACCTTTGTCGCTCGGCCTACACCAAACGCGCCCTAAAACCACACCAAATCTCAGCCCATTCCCCACCTTCGATCCCCTAGCCCGCATCAAGCGTCCCCTAGTTCGCAGGAAAGCCATGGTGCACTTGAAGATCACTTACTACAAGATCTTGCGGCGCGAGGCGCCAGCGCAGAAATCACGGGCTGTGGTCGGCGCCCACAGACCTCCATTTCCAAGCTCGCTGCGGCGGGCCATTCCCGAAGTTCTCGGAGCCAAGCTACGAGGAGGAGGAAGACGATCCAATGTTCATCATGGAGGTCGCGGGCGCAGAAGGCCCCGATGGGTATGAGGCGATGGGCGTTGACTTCGTGCTGGCCCCGAGTCCCCCATGGTGCAAATGAACCAGCGTTCAACATGGCGATACTAAAGGAGGACCGGGAGGCAGAGGCTGCCATCGAGGCTCTCCTGTGCTCATATATTACAAAATCATACGGAGTAGAATCTAATTTTGTTTGCCATGCAATATTGTAAAGCTATCATATATCTCCTGTCATTTATTTTTCAGCCACCTGCTATCTGCTACTTTTACAGTGCACTACTTCTGCACACACTTCACCCACACTCTCACTATTGTGTTTTTATGCAAGGGTATTTCAGACCCTGCCTTCATAGAAGCAGGAAAGAGAAGAGAGAAGTCGCTCCAGCGTGGTACATGGCTAGGCCAAACACGTTTCAAGACTTTAAAGGGTGTAGTGTCAGCAGATGGAGACGGGGAACGTAGCTCTGGAGTTGATGATCTCGCTCGCCATGAACCACCATCCTGTGCTTGCTTTAACTTCACGGTGTCATATGTGGTTGCATGTTGCATATGGTGTCTAGCTTGTATTCAAAGGTCAAGTCAGGTCTTTATCAACATAAGGAAAGATAATTTTTACATGAACCACCATCCCGAGAGCACGGAAGACAAATAGCTAGTCGAGAATCGGGCCGAGCCAAAGTGACAAGCCCAACAAAGATAGGCATCACCGGAAGCCAACTAAAAAGCTGCGATGGTGGCGAAGTAGCCCGCCTCCCACCGTGCTCTTAGGTCCTAGATGATCATGCTCACCACTCCACCGGATGTCTAGCTTGTATTGCTTCCAATTTGGTTAAATTGCATCCGCTTAGCTTACACATTATACCTTTGAATATGACATGCCTTTCGCTTTTTGGTAATACTAGTACATACGTGTATTAACCATGTTCTTACATCAAACTAATGTTCTTGTGTATCCTCATCAATCACTTATGACGAGGCAGGGCAAGGGGACTACTCATTTAAAGAATGCAGCGTCGGCCTCCGACATGATTCTCAAGAAATGTAAATGCTAGATGAAGATAGTGAACGTAGCTCAGTAGTTGATTACAGCATTTCCCCACACTAGCATTGCAGGTGCTTGCTCTAACTTGGCAGCGTGATATGTGGTTGCATGTTGCATATGGTGTCTAGATTGTAATTCTTCCAATCTGTTAAACTGCATGTGCTAGTCTCGCTTAGCTTATAGTACATTATACAAGTTAATGTGACATGCCTTCACGTATTTAGTACATAGTACATCTGTCTATTAAGCATGTCCTTACATAAAACTATTGTTTTTGTATCCCGCATCAATCAATATGACGAGACACCTTTAGTATGCGGTCGATATTAGTTGCATCTTTCATATGATTTATAGCATGCGCTGCTTCTAATTTGTTGAAATTCCATTTATGATGGGACGCTTTTAACTTGGCAGAGTCATATTGGTTGCATCTTTCATGTGGTGTCTAGCTTGCATTGCTTCTTATTTGCTGGAATGGTTTCGCTTAGTTTACACAAACAGTTGTGAACATGCCATGCCGTGCTTTTTCGTACATATTCCATCATGGTATCATGTGTTTGCCTTACATCAAAGTAGTGATTGTCAAGATCATGCATGAATGAGTTCAAGAGAGAATTTTATTGCCTTTTCTTGTCGGTTTTACTTGACAATTCAAAATCAATAAAGCGGAAGGAAGTTAGCAAGGCAGCGGATAAAGGTGCCCTTCCGAACGGAGGGCCTCTACAGCTTTCTACTCCTCCACACCCCAAGATGATTTCCAAGACAACACATGCATAGACACTCAAGAAAGTTGTGTTTATGATGAGCACGTCTCCCCTAGTGCGGCATCACTTTGGTGCTCCCTCTAACTTGGCAATCAAGTATATGTGGTTTGCATGTTATGTGTGATGCCTAGCTTGTATTGCTTCTAATTTTGTTGAATTCCATCTCGCTTACTTTACACATTATACTTGAATAAGACACGTGTTCCTGCTTTCTAGAACATACAATATCTGTCTATCACACCATGTTCTTACATCAAATTACTACTGTTGTGTAACCCGCAACAATCGAGTTATCATAAGACACGTTTTGACTTCAGAGTGTGATATAGGTTACATCTCACATTCTTTTCTAGCTTGTACTACTAATTTGTTGAAATGGCACTTATGACGAGACAATTTTAACTTGGTAGAGTGATATTCGTTGCATCTTTCATATGGTGTCTAGCTTTCATTGCTTCTAATTTGTTGAAATGCCTTCTCCTTAGTTTACACATCATAAGTCGTGAATATGCAATGGCACTAATGACGAGAGACCTCTAACATGGTAGTGTGATGTTTTTGCATCTTGCATATGATTTATTTCTTGTCTCGCTTCACATTTGTTTAAACGCCATTTATGATGAGACACCGTTAACTTGGCGTGAGCTTTATTTGTAGCATCTTTCATATGGTGTCTACCTTCCATTGCATTGCTTCTAGTTTGGTGAAATGTCTTCTTCTTAGTTTACACATCATAGTTACGGTTATCTTTTCCGTCTGTTTTTCATACATATTACATCCTCCTATCATGTGGTTGTCTAACATCAAAGTTCAGTTAAATGCGCATCACGCATCAATTTGTTCTGAAAAACTAAATTGTTATTCGTTTTTCTTGTCGGCTTGACTTAACATGGCACAAAGAAAGACGTAGAAACACAGAATGGCAGGGAATGAGAAGCGGATGAATCCTGCAGATTCTGCCGGGTACCGATGGTGCAATAGAAGGTCAAAGTCCAGCGAAAATTCTACAAACACGGCATCCCATGCTACCACGAGCTGCAAAAAAGCCAAACAGAAACAAATAGCTGCCACCAAACAAGCGAGAGACAGCCCTAGTTCTTGCAACACCTACCACAAGATTACTACGGTGCACGACATACTCGTAAGGCCAATCGAAAAACTAACACGTTCCCCAAGCTCCCTTGCCACCGACACTACTCCCCAAGCACTCTTGACACAAGACGAGTTGGCAATATCGAGATGAACCTTGTGAGCTTCAACAACAAGAAGGTAGTTCTTGGAGTCAAGTTACAGGCCCATGCTTCTTTATATGTAGTCTCACGCTTGATGTACACTAACACTTCCTATGTTCGTTGTTGGACTAGCACCTAGGCGCAAGAGGAAACAAACATCAGGGATAATGCTCGATAGGTTAACTAAATCTAGAGGAGGAAGAATGGAGATCCGCTTTGAGGCAGGTTTAAAAAGGCCACATGATGCTGCTGAGTCACCAAGTTAGTATCGAGGCAGCGGTTGCCGTTAGGTGTCATGTACATATCCTCCCAACATGGATTCAAGACAGAATGACAAAGACGAAACCCAGTTCAACACCTTCCTCGACCATTTATCTGTAAGTATGGTTATGTATGGAAACTAGTAATATCGCCTTGCTCTGTCCCATACGTTCTAGGTTGCTGTTAATGAGACTCCCATAATTTTCTACAGATGAGGTTCAAGTTGGATAGCCAAGATGATGCAACCGAGACAAGCTTGCACCCATGTTTTCAAGTCCGCTCTGCTGACAAGATGTCGGTATAACTTGAGGAAAACTCACTTTGAAGGCAAGGCTAACGGTGAACTTTCCCAAACATCTCCAAGAGAAAATATATCGGATGAAGACCGGAGGGGCCTTGTTAAACACCGGTCCGATCCAAGTATCGGTACATTATATATATATGTGATCGATCACATGTTGAAGTCCTATTTACGCATGTGTCACACAAATCTATCTTCTTGTAGGTGAACTGTTCAAAGAACAAGGCCAACCGCATAAAAGTGAAATTCCAACAGCATTTGCTGTGATCTCGTAGCTATATTGCACAATCGCGAGGCTCTTGTAATTAGCTGCTGTTCACTCTTTTCGTTGTACCATATTATCAGATCTATATTGACTTGTTCGAAATGCAGAGGAAAGCCCGCAAGGACCAAAAAGTACTGAACCAAATGTTGTGGAAATCTTCAAGGACAGTCACACCAAGAAGAAGAAGGGCATGACTACACCGGTCCAAAGCCATTTGTTGTAAGTCCTTAATCCTCATGCCTTTTAACTACTAGTTACTCGACTTGTGCCTTGAGCGCATGGTTTGCAACCAATGTCTATTACTCTTTTCAATTTTATACACAATTGTCTTAGCGTATCATTGCACCTTACAAGGTTTAAAAGAGAGGAGTGATGTTCCTTTGATCTTGACCGTAATCTAGTTCCGCGGTTGGACTTGCCCACACAACGTTACAATTGCCTCGCTTGTCTGTTTCTCGGTTGTTTTGTGATATGAATGATGTCATACTATGCTTACCGTATTATAAACTTCGTCTCTTTATCCTTAGCCCTCAATACAATGTGAAGAAATAGACAATACATTAGCGATGGTACATGGTCATATGTTTGGAACCTGGTTTTATTATGTACTTTGCAATAAAATACAACTAATATTTTACATGGGTTCACGAGAATAAGTTCTCATATATAGACCAAAGCTATTTTGTTTGGTTTCTTGCCTCCTTAATATCTTCCTGCTCGTACTACTAATGTAAAACCTCAACTTTTCAAATGAGCTATGGAAAAATGGTGGAACCGCCACCTTACGAAGGTGGCGAGGCAACTATAACCGCAATGTCGACTCTTCTGCGGTGGGTCGATACACATCCACTAACAGGTGCTAAAAGCACGTTCTGCGTATCTTGGGTTGGTTGTTAAGGCAATATCGTCCAAACCGCCTCATGATCAAGATATGCAAGCTCAAAGCAATGTTGTATCTGCGCTCTAGACACAAGTCCATTCCCTAACAGAGGCCCTTTGTGAAACAAGGAGAAACATTGCTCAATGTCGTCAAGATATGCATGGTTTTGAAACCATACTATCAGACATTTGCTATGTTGTTCAGAAGCCTAGGGGAAATGAAGGCGACGGTTATGGTGCTCCATCGGACAATACTGCATGAAAACGTAATACCAGTCAAATGAACTGAGCTTGAACTTCGGTGGTGCATTTATCCGCTAGACTGTTAAGTTTTATGCCAACCTTCCTTTTGTTATATAGTTGTAATTTGTTTTGGTGCGATACAAAATTTATTCTTAACGTGCAGCCACCGGTTGAAGAAAACAGCAAGCCATTTTTGTACTCCCTCCGTTCCTTGATATAAGGTGTATAGATTTTTGAGAAAAAGTCCGAAATATTAGGTGTATTGCGTTGCACCACTCGTTTGGATAATTTTTTTAGGGATTTGATTACATTTCCTTATATCATGTAAGCTCCTCTATTTTCTCATGTCAATTAGTCATGTGTAATATCACTCAAAACTTGTGAAATTATCCCTCCAAGTGCGTTCTTTAATTTCCGTGCCAAAAACTATACACCCTATATCTAGGAACGGAGGGAGTATAGTGTAGGGTGTTCCCTATATTTGCACTGGTGGCGATCTTTGATGCCGAGTGGATGTAATGTGTGCAATCGCCTTAATAGCCTAGCGTTAGTTTCGTCCTTATTTATTTCCTAGTCTTCTTTTCCCTGGTTTGCTAGTGGCGAACTACCATGGGCCATATACGGGTCAGAGGATCCATGGGTCTCCTACGGGCCGTCGATAAATGGGCCTATAATCGGTGGGCCTCGGGCCATCGATAAATGGGCCTGTAATCAGTGGGCCTCGGGCCGTCGGATAAATGGGTCTACATGGGCCGTAATCAGGTGTAATTGGTATCGGCCAAGACGCAGTACGGGCCGTTAACGGTCAGTAGGGACTGCAAAGGCTTAATACATCACAGGCATAACGGTCGTTAATGGGCGGAATATAGGACGGGCCGGAAGCGGCGCAATGGGTTAACAGGGCGAAACGGCCGACTCTTGCCATGGGCCGAATTTGCCCATGAGGGTAACAGGCCAAGAACGGTCGACTCTTGCCATGGGCGAATTTGGCCCATTTGGGGAACATGCCAAGAACGGGACGACTCTTGCCATGGGCGAATTTGGCCCATTAGGGAACATGCCAAGAACGGGCCTAAGTAATCGAGGGCGAAAAGGAGCCCAAGAACGTATGGGCCGTCAATAGGCAAAAGCTAACACGGAATAAAACGGCCCATGTAAATCACGGGCGTTAACGGGTACAAAGAAAATTACTGTTCATTATGGGCTAGAGTCACCGTAGGCGTGTAAAGGGCCGAAGATATGAAGGCCTCATATGGGCCGAAAAAGGCGTCGTGGGCCATAGATGGGCCGAAAGTGAAATGAAATTTGGTGTTATATTCGATGGCCCACATGACGTTGTTGGGCGATTTCCTTTAGGGCCTAACGGGCCGTGAGTTAACGGTGTAAAATGGGCTATTCTTGAAGAGACTGTTAACATGCTTTTCATGGGCCAGCCGTTAACTTTTGACCAAGTCAAACGGGCGGCTTTGTAAGCTAAATGGGCGATGGTGGGCCGTGGCACGTGTCGACATATCGTGAGGCGCCCTATCGACCCAATCGACGGTGACACATGTTTCGTCCGGCCAATAAGAATTTTTACGTGGAAATTTCCCATTGGTTGTCTTTGTTAACGGGTTATCGGATCCAAAACCGACCCGATATCTTAACGGCATTACATTATGGTGGATGCCACGGTATACGTCACCCTTGACGAAAGCACTTCTGTGACGCGCGATTTATCGTCATGGAAGTGGACACTTCCGTGATGATAATTTTCGTAATGTCATGGAACACTTTTACGACAGCACAGGTATGACTATCTTGATTCTGTCATAAATTTGTCATGGATGTACATGCATGACAAAAAACGCGACCTACTGTGACAAACACGTATCATCACGGAAGTGTATTTTTTATGTCGTGATTGCCGCACTTTATGATTATGAAATTTGGCAAATGGATGTAAAGACTGCATTCCTGAATGGATTTCTGGAACAAGAGTTGTATATGATGCAACCTGAAGGTTTTGTAGATCCAAAGGATGCTAACAAAGTGTGCAAGCTCCAGCGATCCATCTATGGACTGGTGCAAGCATCTCGGAGTTGGAATAAACGTTTTGATAGTGTGATCAAAGCATATGGTTTTATCTGAGACTTTTGGAGAAGCTTTGTATTTACAAGAAAGTGAGTGGGAGCTTTGTAGCATTTCTAATATTATATGTGGATGACATATTGTTGATTGGAAATGATATAGAATTCTGGATACCATAAAAGGATACTTGAACAAGAGTTTTTCAATGAAAGACCTCGGTGAAGCTGCTTATATATTGGGCATCAAGATCTATAGAGATAGATCAAGACGCTTAATTGGACTTTCACAAAGCACATACCTTGATAAAGTTTTGAAGAAGTTCAAATGGATCAAGCAAAGAAAGGGTTCTTGCCTGTTACAAGGTGTGAAGTTGAGTCGGACTCAATGCCCGACCACTACGAGAAGATAGAGAGAAAATGAAAGATGTTCCCTATGCTTGACCATAGGCTCTATCATGTATGCAATGTTGTGTATCAAACACGATGTGTGCCTTGCTATTAGCTTAGCAGGAGGTACCTAAGTAATCCAGAGTGGATCATCGGACGCGTCAAGAACATCCAGAAATACCTGAAAAGGACTAAGGATATGTTTATCGTTTATGGAAGTGAAAAAGAGCTCGTCGTAAATGGTTACGTCGATGCAAAGCTTTGACACTGATTCAGATGACTCTAAGTCACAAACCTGATACGTATTTATATTGAACGGTGGAGCTGTCAGTTGGTGCAGTTCTAATCAAACCGTCATGGCGGTATCTACGTGTGAAGCAGAGTACATAGCTGCTTGAGCGACAAATGAAGGAGTGCGGATGAAGGAGTTCATATCCGATCTAGGTGTCATACCTATTGCATCGGGTCCAATGAAAATCTTTTGTGACAATACTTTGGTGCAATTGCCTTGGCAAAGGAATCCAGATTTCACAAGAGAACCAAGCACATCAAGAGACGCTTCAATTCCATCCGCGATCAAGTCAAGGAGGGAGACATAGAGATTTGCAAGATACATACAGATCTGAATGTTGCATACCCGTTGACTAAGCCTCTCTCACGAGCAAAACATGATAACCACCAAGACTCCATGGGTGTTAGAATCATTACTGTGTAATCTAGATTATTGACTCTAGTGCAAGTGGGAGACTGAAGGAAATATGCCCTAGAGGCAATAATAAAGTTGTTATTTATATTTCCTTGTATCATGATAAATGTTTATTATTCAATCTAGAATTGTATTAACCGGAAACTTAGTACATGTATGAATACATAGACAAACAGAGTGTCACTAGTATGCCTCTACTTGACTAGCTCGTTGAATCAAAGATGGTTAAGTTTCCTGGCCATAGACATGAGTTGTCATTTGATTAACGGGATCACATCATTAGAGAATGATGTGATTGACTTGACCCATTCCGTTAGCTTAGCATTCGATCGCTTTAGTATATTGCTATTGCTTTCTTCATGACTTATACATGTTCCTATGACTATGAGATTATGCAACTCCCGAATACCGGAGGAACACTTTTTGTGCTACCAAACGTCACAACGTAACTGCGTGATTATAAAGGTGCTCTACAGGTGTCTCCGATGGTACTTGTTGAGTTGGGATAGATCTAGATTAGGATTTGTCACTCCGATTGTCGGAGAGCTATCTCTGGGCCCTCTCGGTAATGCACATCACTATAAGCCTTGCAAGCAATGCAGCTAATGAGTTAGTTGTGGGATGATGTATTAGGAACGAGTAAAGAGACTTGCCGGTGACGAGATTGAACTAGGTATTGAGATACCGGCGATCGAATCTCGGGCAAGTAACATACCGATGACAAAGGGAACAACGTATGTTGTTATGCGGATTGACCGATAAAGATCTTCATAGAATATGTAGGAGCCAATATGAGCATCCAGGTTCCGCTATTGGTTATTGGCCGGAGATGAGTCTCAGTCATGTCTACAAAGTTCTCGAACCCGTGGGTCCGCACGTTTAACGTTCGGTGACGATCGGTAATACAAGTTTATATGTTTTGATGTACCAAAGGTAGTTCTGAGTCCTGGATATGATCACACATATGACGAGGAGTCTCGAAATGGTCGAGACATAAAGATCGATATATTGTATGGCTATGTTTGGACTTCGGAAGGGTTCCGGGCAAGTTCGGACAAATACCGGAGTATGGGGGTTACTGAACCCCCGGGGAGTGTAATGGGCCTATTGGGCCTTAGTGGAGAAGAGGAGGGCGGCCAGGGCAGGTCAAGACGCCCTCCCCTCTAGTCCGAATTGGACAAGGAGGGGTGGGGGCAGCGCCCCCTTTCTTTCCCCCTCTCTCCTCCTTGCCTCTCTCCTACTCCTACTCTTGGAAGGGTTGGAGTCCTACTCCCCCTTGGGGCGCGCCTAGGAGGGACGGCCCCTCCCCCTCCTCCACTCCTTTATATCACGGGGAGGGGCACCCCATGAAACAGACAAGTTGATCGGTTGATCTTTTAGCCGTGTGAGGTGCCCCCCCCCTCCACCATAATCCACCTCGGTCATATCGTAGCGGTGCTTAGGTGAAGCCCTACATCGGTAGCATCATCATCACTGTCATCACGCCGTCGTGCTGACGGAACTCTCCCTCGAAGCTCTGCTGGATCGTGAGTTCGAGGGACGTCATCGA
Source organism: Aegilops bicornis (assembly GCA_021605145.1). Taxonomy (NCBI): domain Eukaryota; kingdom Viridiplantae; phylum Streptophyta; class Magnoliopsida; order Poales; family Poaceae; genus Aegilops; species Aegilops bicornis. The sequence goes on along the minus strand of JAHIAL010000026.1, from coordinate 2,845,414 downwards.
GCTGAACGTGTGCTGAACTCGGAGGTGCCGTGCGTTCGGTACTTGGATCGGTCGGATCGTGAAGACGTACGACTACATCAATCGCGTTGTCATAACGCTTCCGCTTTCGGTCTACGAGGGTACGTGGACAACACTCTCCCCTCTCGTTGCTATGCATCACCATGATCTTGCGTGTGCGTAGGATTTTTTTTTGAAATTACTACGTTCCCCAACACAAGGACCAAGATCCACTGAGCCCCCATGGCCCTTAGGCCACTGGAGCTGGAGGATGTCAGCGGAAGGCACAGGAACCCAAAGCTTTTCTGAAGAGGAGGCAACTCTATTATAGAATTTTTAAATTTGAATTAGTCTGTTTTTTTGCTATTGTGTAATGTACAATTTCTTTTTTATGGGATCATCTCCCTCATGGTTTCCAATCAATCGGGTGTAGTATAGGTAGTTAGAGAGTGTAGCCCCCCCCCCTACTTTGAATTCTTTTTACCCATGCTTTGAGAGTCATAGGTTTCATTTTTTGTACCGTAATAGAAGAGCTCAGAAGAAAGACCTAATTATTATATAGAAACACGACCATTCAAGATAAAGGTCAGAGGATCCATATTAGAACTCTCATAGACTTGCAGTCCATTAGTATGTTTTTCATTTGTCTTCATTTGACTCCACGCGTGCAAAGGAGCTAGCTTTTTTTACTATAGAAAATACATGTAACTTGTACCCACTATAGGTAGTGAGATGCTACGCGCCGGTCAACCAACGCAGCCTTAGATCCGTGTGCCCTCATGAGCCGTTCAATGGCTATCACGTGAGTCGCCCAATCACCCCCATTTGTTCACCCATAGGCAATCACCACGTGAGACGAGAGAAGCAGCATCTCCCTTTGCCCAAGCTTCATGGTCTGCTTCACTCACGCTGTGACAAGCGATGTTGCCTCACGCCTGTGCTCATGACCTAGATGCGGAGCTCACCGCAACAGCGCCCCATCCCCCACCGTCTCGCCTTTTTTAATAAGTAAGAGTATCGAACCCAACGAGGAGATAAAGGTAGAATTTATATTCTCTTCAAGTTCTATCGAGCACTGATACAACTCTACGTACACCGATGTTTACTTTATCTAAAAACAAGTAATAAAACTAGAAGTACTTTGTAGGTGTAGTTGGATAGGTTTGCAAGATAATAAATAACGTGAAAAAATAAAAGTTAGGTGTTGATTTAATAAAAAGAACAACTAAGTTAGTATAGCGAGTGTGGAAAAATGGTGGTAGGATTTGCGAAATTATCCTAGGCAATTGATAACTAGATCAGTAATCATTATTGCAATTTATATGAGGGAGAGGCATGAGCTAACATACTTTCCGTACTTGGATCATATGAACTTATGATTGGAACTCTAGCAAGCATCCGCAACAACTAAAGATCATTAAGGTAAACCCCAATCATAGCATTTTAGTAACATGTCCTCTTTACTCCCATGCACAACAACCCCTTTACTCAGGTTTAAGCTTCTGTCACTCTCGCAACCCACTATAAGAGAATCATGAACATGTTGCAACACCCTATATCGGGAATCCCCCACGTGTCCGTGGCATGGAAAGCACCATAGGACAGCACCAAAATTAAGCTTGGGGATGCTTGATACGTCTCCAACGTATCTATATTATTTTATCGTTGTATGCTATTATATTATCAATCTTGGATCCTTTATATGCATTTATATGTTATTTTATATCATTTTTGGGACTACCCTATTAACCTAATGCCTAATGCCAGTTCCTGTTTTTTGCTTTTCAGAAAATCAGTACCAGACGAATTCCAACCACAATAAAACTTTACAGCGATTTTTTTGGACCAGAGGGACCCTAGAAGGCTCGGGAGGAGGCCAAGAGAGCTATGGGAGAGCCACGAGCTCACCGGGCGCGCCCCCTGAGCTCATGGGCCCCCTATAGCACTCCTTGACCTAATTCCACCTCTTTAAATTCCCAAATATTCCCAAACCAATAGAGAGCCACCCGAAACACTTTTTCCGCCATCACAAGCTTTTGTTCGTTCGCGGTCCCATCTGGAGGCCTTTTCCTGCACTTTGCCAGAGGGGGAATCGATCACGGAGGGCTTCTACATCATTCTTGCCGCCTTCCAATGATACATGAGTAGTTCACCACAGACCTACGGGTCCATAGCTAGTAGCTAGATGGCTTTTTCTCTCTCTTTGATCTTCAATACCATATGCTCCTCGATCTTCTTGGAGTTCTATCCGATGTAATCTTCTTTTGCGGTGTGTTTGTTGTGATTCGGTGAATTGTGGATTTATTATCAGATTATTCATTGAAATTAATTGAGTATTTTCTAAACTTTATTATGCATGATTGTTATAGCTTTGTATTTCTCTCCGGTCTATCTATTTGGTTTGGCTAAGTAGATTGATTTATCTTCAGTGGGAGAGGTGCTTTGTAATGGGTTCAATCATGTAGTGCTCTATATCCTAGTGACATAGTAGGGGACAAGACACATATCTGTATTGTTGTCATTAAGGATAAAATGACGGGATTTATTCATATTGATTTGGTTTACTTTGTCTACATCATGTCATCTTGCTTAAGCGTTACTCCATTTGTCATGAACTTAATACCATAGATCCATGCCGGATAGCGATCGATTGGTGGAGTAATAGTAGTAGATGCATGCGTAGAGTCGGTCTACTTATCTCGGACGTGATGCCTATATGCATGATCATTGCCGTGAATATGTCATAACTATGCGCTTTCTATCAATTGCCCAACAGTAATTTGTTCACCCATCGTATGCTATGTGTTCGAGGGAGAAGGCTCTAGTGAAAACTATGGCCCCCGGGTCTACTTCAACCATATTATAAAATCCAAAAATACTTTGCTGCAATTTATTTACTTTTATTTTACTTTGCAATTTATCCATCTACCTATACAAGATTTGATCCTTGCAAGTAACGAGTTCAAGGAGATTGACAACCCTCTTGCCACGTTGGGTGCAATTATTTGCTTTTATGTGTATAGGTGCTGAAGACAGGAATTTGTGTGGTTCTTCTATTCGTTCGATAAACCTTAGTTATCATAGAGGGAAATACTTATCCCTACTGTACTGCATCTCCCCTCCTCTTCGAAAAAAATCACAACGCAACTCACAAGTAGCACACCTCCCATGGATTGATAAAATTTAGGTCATTCATTTGAGGGAAATTTTCTACTATTCTACAAAAATTTGCGTTTGGAGGCCCAACAAAGTCTATAAGAAGAAAGTTGCATAGTAGAAATCACATCTCATCAACATTGCATTAGCATCATATTACATTAATTAATTTGAATATTTTATTTCTCCATTTGTTAAATGGTAAATAAATAAATCCCTTCTCCCTTTTGATGTTCTAGTCCGAGATTCACCCCTGAAGGATCATATTGGACACTTTTTGTGATATTTGAAAGCTAACCAGATAACATCACGATTTTAGCACAACCCTAGCTAGCACTTGTAGCTCAAACCCATTCATTTAAGTGAATGAAGATATTTCCAAGTTCACTAGTTAATAAAATTGAATTGAACGAGTTATTTTGAGTGGCCTTGTTATAGTATAGAGGGGGCACATATAAATTTCCATGTTATTTAGAATTCATTTGAAGCCCGAACATTTAAATATTAGGGCCTTATGATGTCTACTACGCAACTTTATTCTTGTAGACACGTGCTGGGCCTCCAAGCGCAGAGTTTTGTAGGACAATAGCAATTTTCCCTCAAGTGGATGACCTAAGGTTTATCAATCCGTGGGAGGTGTAGGATGAAGATGGTCTCCCTCCAACAACCCTGCAACCAAATAATAAAAAGTCTCTTGTGTCCCCAACACACCAAATACAATGGTAATTTGTATAGGTGCACTAGTTCAGCGAAGAGATGGTGATAAAAGTGTAATATTGATGGTAGAAATATATTTTTAGAATCTAAATAAATAAAAACAGCAACGTAGCAAATAGTAAACGGGCACAGAAACGGTATTGCAATGCTTGAAAATGAGGCCTAGGGTTCGTACTTTTGCTAGTGCAATCTCCCAACAATGATAATATAATTGGATCATCTAACCATCCCTCAAAGTACGATGAAGAATCACTCCAAAGTTCCTATCTGGCGGAGAACATAAGAATAAATTTTTTGTAGGGTACAAAACCACCTCAAAGCTATTCTTTCTGTTCGATCTATTCAAGTGTTCGTACTAAAATAACACAAAGCTATCCTTTCCGTTCGATCCATCCTAGAGTTCGTACTATAATAACACCAAAGCAAATTCATATTCATAATACTCAATCCAACACAAAGAACTTCAAAGAGTGCCCCAAGATTTCTACCGGAGAAACAAAGACAAGAACGTGCATCAACCCCTATGCATAGATTACCCCAATGTCACCTCGGGAATCCACGAGTTGAGTGCTAAAACATATATCAAGTGAATCAAAATAATACCCCATTGTCACCACGAGTATTCATTTGCAAGACATATATCTGATGTCTACTATGCAACTTTCTTCTTGCAGACATTGTTGGGCCTCCAAGTGCAGAGGTTTGTAGGGCAGTAGCAAATTTCCATCAAGTGGGTGACCTAAGGTTTATCAATCCGTGGGAGGCGTAGGATGAAGATGGTCTCTCTCAAGCAACCTCGCAACCAAATAACAAAGAGTCTCTTGTGTCCCCAACACACCCAATACAATGGTAAATTGTATAGGTGCACTAGTTCGAAGAGATGGTGATACAAGTGCAATATGGATGATAGATATACGTTTTCCGTAATCTGAAAATATAAAAACAGCAAGGTAACTAATGATAAAAGTGAACGAAAACGGTATTGCAATGCGTTGAAACAAGGCCTAAGGTTCATACTTTCATGGCGCAAGTTCTCTAAAAATAATAACACAATTGGATCATATAACTATCCCTCAACATGCAACAAAGAGTCACTCCAAAGTCACTAATAGCGGACAACAAAGCGAAGAGATTATTGTAGGATGCGAAACCACCTCAAAGTTATCCTTTCTGATCGATCTATTCAAGAGTCTGTAGTAAAATAACACGAAGCTATTCTTTCCGTTCGATCTATCCTAGAGTTCTTACTAGAATAACACCTTAATACACAAATCAAGCAAAACCCTAATGTCACCTAGATATTCCAATGTCACCTCAAGTATCCGTGGGTATGATTATACGATATGCATCACACAATCTCAGATTCATCTATTCAACCAACACAAAGAACTTCAAGGAGTGCCCCAAAGTTTCTACCGGAGAGTCAAGACGAAAACGTGTGACAACCCCTACGCATAGATTCCCAAGGTCACCGAACCCGCAAGTTGATCACCAAAACATACATCAAGTGAATCAATAGAATACCCCATTATCACCACGGGTATCCCACGCAAGACATACATCAAGTGTTCTAAAATCCTTAAAGACTAAATCCGATAAGATAACTTCAAAGGGAAAACTCAATCCATTACAAGAGAGTAGAGGGGGAGAAACATCATAAGATCCAACTATAATAGCAAAGCTCACGGTACATCAAGATCGTGCCAAATAAATAACACGAGAGAGAGAGAGAGAGAGAGAGAGAGATAAAACACATAGCTACTCGTACATACCCTCAGCCCCGAGGGTGAACTACTCCCTCCTCGTCATGGAGAGTGTCGAGATGATGAAGATGGCCACGGTGAGGGATCCCTCCTCGTAGGTGTCTAAGCAGGGTCCCGATTGGTTTTTGGCTCTGAGAGGCTTGCGGTGGCGGAACTCCCGATCTAGGTTTCTTCTGGGGTTTATGTATTTATAGGAATTTTGGCGTGAGGTTTCACGTCGGGGTCTCCGAGCCGTCCACGAGGGGGGCGCCTTGAGGGTATGCTACCGACACGTCTCCAACGTATCTATAATTTATGAATATTCATGCTATTATATTATTAATCTTAGATGTTTTATATGCATTTATATGCTATTTTATATGATTTTTGTTACTAACCTATTAACCTAGAGCCTAGTGCAAGTTTCTGTTTTCTCCTTGTTTTTGAGTTTGGTAGAAAAGGAATACCATACGGAGTCCAATTGACGTGCCAATTTTTGATGATTTTTTATGGACCAAAAGAAGACCACGGAGCATCGAGTTACGCTAGAAGAGTCCCGAGCTGCCCATGAGGATGGGGGGCGCGCCCACCCCCCTGGGCGCGTGGGCCTACCTCGTGGACAGCTCGGGCACCTCCTTGACATGAGACCGACGCCAAAAATTCCTATAAATACAGAAACCTCAGAAAATTAACCTAGATCGGAAGTTCCGCGAAGCCTCTCAGAGCCACGAGAAATCAATCTAGGCCCTCTCGCACCCTGCCGAGGGGGGCCATCATCACCGTGGCCATGGAGGAGTATCTCGGAGGCCATCATCGCCATGAAGTCCAAGGATCGGAGGAGAACCTTTCCCGTCCTAGGGGCAGGCCATGGAGGAGGGGTCACAAGGGGAGAACCTCTCCTCCTCTCTCGGTGCCACGTGAGTGCCATCGGAGGGGAATCATCGCCATGGTGATCGTCTTCATCAACATCACCATCCTCATCTCTTTTACGCGGTCCACTCTCCCGCACTCCCTGTAATCCCTACTTGAACATGGTGCTTTATGCCACATATTATGATCCAATGATGTATTGCCAGCCTATGATGTTTTGAGTAGATATGTTTTTTCTTTTGGTTGATTGATGATCTAGATTGGTATGAGTCGTATGTTTTACTTTGGTGCTGTCCTATGGTGCCCTCAGGTATGCGTAAGCGTGAGGGATCCTCGCTGTAGGGTGTTGCCACGTTCATGATTCGCTTATAGTGGGTTGGTGAGTGATCAAGCACAAACCCGAGTAAGGGGTTGTTGCGTATGGGACTAAAGAGGACTTGATGCTTTAATGCTATGGTTGGGTTTTACCTTAATGATCTTTAGTAGTTGCGGATGCTTGCTAGAGTTCCAATCATAAGTGCATATGATCCAAGTAGAGAAAGTATGTTAGCTTATGCCTCTCCCTCATATGAAACTGCAATAGTGATTACCGGTCTTGTTAACGATTGCCTAGGACAATTCCGCACACCGATCCACCATTCTTCCACACTTGCTATTTATATTATTCTAACTTTATGATAACAGCACCTACTTTTATTTTTTAACTCTCCGATATCATGCAAAGTTATCCTCTTCATACCCACAACATAGTTTCATTTCTCGTTTCTAGTTGGAAGCAAACGTTATGTGTACGTAGAGTCGTATCAATGGCAGATAGGGCTTGAGAGAATATTGATCTTACCTTTAGCTCCTTGTGGGTTCGACACTCCATACTTATCACTTCCACCTTTGGAAATTGCTACGATGATTCCCTGCACTTGGGGATTATCAAGCTCTTTTCTGGCGCCGTTGCCGGGGAGCAATAGCGTGGGGTTGATATTCTCGTGTGTGCTTGTTTGCTTTCTTCACTAAGTAGATTTTGTTTTTCCTTTTTGTTTCTGTTTAGTTGTGGGTGAAACATACAATTTTTTTTAAAAGAATGAAAATACAAAAAATAATTATTACTTGCCTCTCATGCCTAAAAAGTTTTTCGAAAGGAGAAGTGATTGGAAAGTTATGCATCGAAGAAGTGAGGGTCGACCTTGAGCACTTGTGTTCATGCTCACGGAAACAATGTAGAATTTTTCATGGAAGCTTCTATGTAAATAATTATCCCCTTGTATATATCCATTGTATCATAAAAATAATGTGCCAAGCTTTGGTTTTAGGATGATTAGATTGCTTGTTTACTATGTGCAGAACAAAAACAGAAACCTTGGCTGTAGTGCAGGAATTTATATTTTTTACTGGAAGGACAAATGGGTCTGAAACTTTTTGAACATTACTTCTGTACAAATTTTTCAAATTTTCAAATTTATTTCATAATTTTATAAGTTACAGAAGTTTACCAAACTTCCAGATTACTACAGACTGTTCTGTTTTTAACAGATTCTGTTTTTCGTGTGTTGTTTGCTTATTTTGATGAATCTATGGCTAGTATCGGGGGGTATGAACCATAGAGAAGTTGGAATACATTAGGTTTAACACCAATATAAATAAAGAATGAGTTCATTACAGTACCTAAAGGTAGTGATTTGCTTTATTACACTAACGGATCTCACAAGTTTTTGTTAAAGTTTTGTGTGTATGAAGTGTCCGAAGGTCGAGGAGCTATCAATATGAGAAGAATAAAGAGAGGCAAGGGTTCAATCTTGGGGATTCCCAAGGCACCCCAAGTAAATATTCCAAGGATACTCAAGCATCTAAGCTTGGGGATGCCCCGGTTGGCATCCCATCTTTCTTCTTCAACAAATATCGGTATACCTCGGCTTTTGTTTGGTTCACATGATTTGTGTCCTTTGTGTTTTTGTTTTTCCTTTAAGAACCATGCTAGCATGAGATAGCCCTTCATTTATTTATAGAATAATTCATGTGCTTCACTTAAATCTTTTAAGTATGATCTTATAGAATTGCTCTTTGTGCTTCACTTAAATCTTTTGAGTATGGTTTTATAGAATGCTTCATGTGCTTCACTTATACATTTTGAGCTTGGATATTGGTTAGTCTATATTAATTGTAGAATGATTCATGAACTTCACTTATATCTTTTGTAGTATGAATAATACTATAATTTAAAGTGGGTTTGGAAGAGTGTCAACTTTAGGAATTAGTGATCCCACTATTTTGGAGGGTGTTGAATCTTAGTGTGATATTTATGAAAGTGAATTTGGAAGAGTGTCAACTTTAGCTAGTAATGATTCCACTATTTCAGAAGAGGTTCCAATTGAGTATGAGAACAAATTTGCTATCCATTATGCTACTGAATTTTTTTATGAGGGAGGAATACATGCTTGTAGGAGTTGCAATAATATCAAGTTTCCTCTCTATGTGCTTAAAGTTTTGAAGTTATACTTGTTTTGCCTTCCTATGCTAGTTGATTCTTGTTTCCATAAGTTGTGTGCTCACAAAATCCCTAGGCATAGGAAGTGGTTTAGATTTAAATGTGCTAGTCATATTCTTCAAGATGCTCTCTTTGTGTTTCGATTCTTGTCTATTATGTGAGCATCATTGAAATCATCATGCCTAGCTAAAAGGCATTAAAGAAAAGCGCTTGTTGGGAGACAACCCAATATTTACCCTTACTGTTTGTAGCGACCCGACCTCAGACGGTCAAGCCTCTGTGTTGCTGTGCCATCCCTGGATCAGTATGCTGGCACACACAGTACATCAATGTATATATCAAAGTGCAATCACATGTATAATTAACGTAAAGCGATATATACCTCATAAGTCACAATGAAACAAATAGTCGGGTGTGGAGTCCCATCAACGCCATCGGCAGGTTGAGTGTAGACCGTAACCTGTGCCGTACTCTTACTCGTCGAGGAAATATACGCAACATGATACGTTGCAGCCGTGTAGGTCAAGACATTGAATGCACCGGCAAGATCACAACATGAGAAAACAGATGGTAAAACTATACTATATGCAATTTGGCTTTGTGGCTCTGGGTCTGAGTTTTGTTTGCGTAAAAGCTGGTTTTATTTTCCCTACATCAAAGGAATAACTGGAGTCTGTACTATGGAGTTTTCTATCATGACATGGTTCCGCCAACCGATGTCTCGAGCCCAAATCATCATAAGTTGCCCACAATTAAGTTATCGGTCCGGTGTTGAGAGTTAGAGATAGATCCAAGTCCAGATGCTCAAATTGTTCAGAATCGGGGACACGGCTAATCGATTAGGTTTTAACCCTCTGCAGAGGTTTGTACACTTTACCCGCAAGATTCGATCCCTCTCTTTGCGTTCTCGCACTTCAGGTGTTTGAGAACAAGATGACCAAACATGATCTTCCGAAGAGTTCCTCGACCACCGTCGGTGCTCATCCAATCCTACCGTAGTTCTACATCTGCTAGCACCGTCCCACCAGAGTCACAACTAAGGTCAACCAAGCCAGAGCCCATAGTGACTTGCGGTTGCACGTAAGCTTCGGGCATGAAGTATTCTTCCGTCTCTTTGAGTCTGGGTGAAGCTTTCCGCAAGATGTCATGGCGCTTCTCCATGCATCCCGCCAACCACTGGTTTCTCCAGGTGCCCACAACCATCCTTCACCCAAAGAGTGTGTATTGAATTCTTGTCTCGAGTCTTGAAGTCTTGAGGCCTTGAAAATGCAGTCCTTGTAGATGCCATCATGGAGTTGTCATCATTGACGTAGAGTCCTCCTTCTTCACACCACTCTCGTGCACTCATACCAAACCCCGTCTACTATAGCGTAGCATTAAAATAAATAACGTCCCGAGCTTGGTAACAGGGTGATGGGTTCCTACCTCATGCATACTACTCAACTACAAGAATTCAATATCACTACTGGAGGGTTGTTGCAACGATGCCACTAAATGCAATAAAACACATAGGTATGAAAAACATGGTCAAAGTGAACTTGCCTGGTATTACTTGATGAAGATAACAACGCTGTCAGAAAACTTGATAAAACTATTCGTCACTCCGATGTAAATCTATATAGTCAAACATAGCATTCATATAAGCAAACATCCTAGCAAATAATTCTAACACTCATAATAAAACCAACAAATAAAAATGCAAATCAAGGGACACCAAATAAAAACAAAGGAAAACTACACAACAAAACTACTAAAGAAAACTCACATAACACAAAAATAGTTTTATCCTAAGTAAAACTTAAAGAAAATACTAAACTAATAATTTTAGAAGAAAGTAAAATTTAAATCAACTAAGTTAACAGAAAGTATTTTTCATAAAGTTTTACTAGCAAAAGAAAATCCATAAAAGCTAAATTAAAGCTCTAATTATGCTTAAAACAAAACTAGTAAGAAAAATAGAATAAAAATTTTATTTATTGTAAATAAAAGTTCATGTTCTAAAGCTACATAAACTAATCTAAAATAAACTATCACATAGGAAAAATAAAATTATTTGCTAATTAAAACAATAGGAAAATAGTAGCTAGTTAAATAATTAAGAACCACATGATTTTGATTAAAACTATTTTTTATTAAATCTAAAATGCCCAAATAAATTCCTACGGTTAGGCAATGTCAAAACAAAGTAGTGACAAAAGAATCACTAAAATAAAATAATCCTAACTCATTTTATAGCAGAATTACTAATCTGTCTAAATCTAAAATAAAACAATTGACAATAATTTTAACATGACTAAACATATTTTCTACAGAAACTAAAACAAATTTGCAAACTAACAAAAAAAGAATCAACTAAAAATATTAAGTAGATTAAAAGATATGAATTTTACAAAACTGAAACTATTCTATTAAAACAGAAAACTAAAAATAAAACTAAAACGAAAAACTGGCTAATGGGCCTATCTAACGCTTCGGCGTTAAATAACTATACTACGCCGAGGCTTTAAACCGCTTCGGGCCGGTCTAATAAAAAAAACCCTAACTAAAAACTAAACCGAATAAAACCGGTTCATTAAAAATAAACCTAACTAAACCGTACCCCTTGGAGAATCTAACCTAACCCTACGATCTAGATCGAACGGCGACGGGACTCGGCGACTTATCGAGCGGGCGACGGCGACGGCAGGCCTCTCGAAGCGGCGGCAGTGCGGGGTCTCCGGTGGTCGGGACGACGGAAGAGCCTCCCGTGGTGCGGCGGAGCAAGGGAGTTCGAGGGTGGACTCGGGCGAGCTCGAGGTGGTCGGGTGAGCGGTGGGCGGCAATGGCGGGCGGCTTGACTCAGCGACGATGGGCGAGAGCGAGGGTCGGGCGAGGGCGAGGGGGAATGGGGTCGAGGGGGGTTTATATAGAGGGCCCGACGAGAAGAGGCGGATCGGGCGAGGATCGGAAGGCGATCCGGATCCTTCGGGATTCATGAGCGGCGGCATGGGTGGTTGGCGTGGCAGGGAAAGGAGAGGTGGGTCCGGGTGTCGGTGAGAGAGGAGGCGGATCGGTCGGGCCACGAGGAGAGAGGTTTGGTGGCGTCGGGGCCATTTCGGTCGGCCTGGGCAGTTGGCTGGCCCGTTCATTGGCTGGCTCGGGCGCTGGTTGGGCTGCCTCGGCTGGGTCAGTTAGCTGGCTGGCCGGGATTCTTTTTCTATTTTTTTGAATTTAGGAGAGGATAGATAATATATTTAATATATATATTTTATATAGGACATATATATATCAAAATTATCAGGGAATTTATCCTATAATTTGAACATTTTCCGAGGCAAAACTCAAACTTAAGGAAAAACATTTTTTTATAAATTCCAAATAAACTCCAATTTGAATTCCAAAACTTTTGGCATTAATTTCTCCCGACATTTTGGAGTGTCATGTTAGCTCCTCTCATACTTTTAAACAAGTATTTGTTAGGGGTATATGAAATAATTTGAATGCCAAGTTGAATCCAAATTCAAATAAAATTCAAATGCCTCAAAATTTCCAAATGCCACTCAATTTCACACAATCAGTCACACAACAATCAAACAAACAATCATAAATATTTATTTAATAGAACATTCCAAAATTTAGAATTTTGGGATGTTACAAACCTACCACACTTAAAATGAATCTCGTCCTCGAGATTCGGAGAGGCTAGCAAGAAAAGGTCAGGGTTTGGGGTCTTCTAGCAATTCCTTTGATCGGAATGGTCTAGTGTGCTACCACACTTAAAAAGCAGTTATGTTTCTGATTGAACTCATGTAATCCGTCCCTTTTGGTTGACGGTGCGGTCTTCTCATGTTGTCTCGAATAACTCCTTCACTGATGCTCTCCCGGTAGGGGCATAACCTTTTCCTCAAACACGTGTCCTTTCATCCTGGTGAGGTTCTTCCGAGACTGGGTGGTAATGAATCTGCCGTCAATACTAACCAACTCTCTAGATCTCATGGTGGTCAACCAATATAGGCTTCTCCTGCGGGGAAAATGGTGTGGGCTGAATCTCACCGTATAACCTACGTTTGGCGGTTGCCTATACATGGATCGATCTTCCTACCATTCTAGGGTTTAAACAAGGTTTTGACATTGCCGTCACTCTACTATGGGTAAGTCACTCAGATTTACCATTCCAAATATCAAGAGCGAATGATAAGAGTAAGTCGGTATGGTGATCAGTCCATTCCGCACCCAAATCATTACCCTGTATAAGGTTTAGCGAATATCGCATTGCTAACACTCGGGCATTCTCACAAGCATTGCAGAATTTCTCTTCTCAACGAACTTAGTTCGGATAATTCCATTGATTCTGCAAGCTGAACAAAACATCTATCGTTACTTCACCACTCTCAGGTTTTTGCGTAACCTCCTACGAAACGTATGCAGATTGAATCACCGATTCTTCCAAATTTCTTCCTTCATCAAGGTTACATACATTCCGTTTCAAAATCCTGGGCACGTGGGTTATGGCCCACTTCAACACTAGTGCAGCTTTAACTCATCCTTGGAGTAACTCTCTTGTTCCATATTACACATCCTTTAAATCCAAGAGTACTGCTGTTTCTTCATACCATCATATCAAAAGCAAAACACCAACTTTTTTGAACTACAGTCCGTGGAATATATATTTTCTTATCCATTAATCTAGTCTTCTTCACAGGGTACTACCACCCTAAAAATGAAATTCACAAATCCATCCATAGACCATATGTCTCATATCCTCGAAAATGGTCAAAATCTTTGTTCACAGAGTAACAACTCCTACAATTAAACATATGAAAACATGTCACCTTAACTTTATTGATTTCATGAATCCATTACAAACTCGAGCACCCATTACATAACTCAACTTATTGTACTCATAAACATGAAATTGCTTTCTATTACTCTTGTTTCCAATATCAAAATTCCAACTACTCAACTCGACTTTCATCTTGTCGGGACATTTAGTAGCATAATGTCTTGCTTCCTCAGCGAAAACAAAAAGACTTCCGACATGTCTCGGGGCTTCTTTGTGATTATGTAGGATCCTTGGATTCTTGGCTTCTTTTCTCGGACATTTACTAGCGTAATGACCTAAATCCTTGCACTGTAACAAGTGATATGACTCAGGTCCTTCTCTGCGAAAATTGTGTTGTTACAGGGTTGCCTTCTTTTTCTCTTCCGGTTTCTCCGTAATGATCAGAGCTTCTATTTCACGAGGGTCAAACTTCACTTCATTGTCGGAAATATCCTGATACTCTTTTCTTTCCTTGGTGCAATCTGCGAAAAATGTCCTTCTTCTCCACATGAATAGCGGGCATTGGAGTAAAATCTGTTGAGGCCTTCTCCATCGGGGTCTTCAACACATTCCTTCATCATGTGTTCTTTCATAACTTCTCGGAGGGCTTCTTTCATTCCTTCTTCCCTGCTCTGAATAGTTTGTTGCACCGTGGGGTAAATGTGACCTTCTTGCGGGTAGTGGGTGGTTCCTTCACACAAGAAACAAGTAACTTGACTAGTTGGGCATTCCTCAGCTGGGTCTTTCTCCTCACAATGAGGGCATCCATCCTTGTGTTCCTCCTGGGTGTGTCCTATTTCTCCGCAAATCTTGTAGGCACAAGGTTTATTTCTTGGTGTATCATGGTGCTTCCGGATGAGACATGATCTCAACAGGGTCTTCTTGAATTCCTCCCAAGTTCTTCCATTAAATCCTTGTATGGCTTGATGCATTTTCCACCAGGTTGCAGCACTTCCTTCAAAGTACTGAAGAGCGTACGATACTTCATTCTTCCTTGAAACCAAATTGCTCCCAAGTGATTCTCCATGTTACGAATCCATAGCTCTCGCCTCCATTTGGGTTTCTGTCCAGAGAATACAGGTCCAACTTCATTCATCATCTAATGGGTCCAAAAGTTTTGGGATGAAATATGAGAGAAGAATGGAGGGATATACACACAATACAAACAATAGTTTTGAAGAAACGAGTTTTATTTTGTGGCTGTCGGAAAACATCAAACAAATGACAGCTCACAAATCGCCGCATCTAACGTAAGTGTGTAACAAGGGTTTGTAAAGGTCAAATAATTCTTCAGATTCTTCAAATTCTTCAAGTCTTCAGAGTCTTCAATTGTTGCAGCTTCAACTCTTCTAATGCATGGTGAAATCCTGGTTACTTTGAAGAGGTCATCAGCTGTCCGATATCTTTCTTGGAGCGGCTTCAGTTGATCCTTCATGTGGTCAAAAGGGAAAAGGGGTATATTCTAACTATTTGAGGTCAGAGTGTCTATTTGAGAAAATCAGAAAAGATGAGAAGTAAGAGTCTTTTTTTTAAATAAAGTTTTAGAAATTTCCTGTCCTAGGGCTTTCCGGTTTCTAGGGTCACGTCCTACAGTCAACATGTGCTCTGATACCATGTCTGTAGCGACCCGACCTCAGACGGTCAAGCCTCTGTGTTCTTTGTGCCATCCACGGATCGGTATCTTTGGCACATACGGTACATCAATGTATATATCAAAGTGCAATCACATGTATAATTAACGTAAAACTGATATATACCTCATAAGTCACAGCGGAAACAAATGGTCGGTGTGGAGTCCCATCAACGCCATCGGCAGGTTGAGTGTAGACCGTAACCCTGTACCGTATTCTTACTGCCGAGGAAATATACGCAACATGATACGTTGCAGCCGTGTAGGTCGATTACATTGAATGCCGGCAAGATCACAACATGAGAAAACAGATGGTAAAACTATACTATATGCAATTTGGCTTTGTGGCTCGGGTCTGAGTTTTGTTTGCGTAAAAGCTGGTTTTATTTTCCCTACATCAAAGGAATAACTGGAGTCTGTACTATGGAGTTTTCTATCATGACATGGTTCCGCCAACCGATGTCTCGAGCCCAAATCATCATAAGTTGCCCACAATTAAGTTATCGATCCGGTGTTGAGAGTTCGAGATAGATCCAAGTCCAGATGCTCAAATTGTCCGTAACCGGGGACACGGCTAATCGATTAGGTTTTTAACCCTCTGCAGAGGTTTGTACACTTTACCCGCAAGATTCGATCCCTCTCTTTGCGTTCTCGCACTTCAGGGTGTTTGAGAACAAGATGACCGAAACATGATCTTCCGAAGAGTTCCTATGACCACTGTCCGGTGCTCATCCAATCCTACCGTAGTTCTACATACGCTAGCACCGTCCCCAGCCAGAGTCACAACTAAGGTCAACCAAGCCAGAGCCCATAGTGACTTGCGGTTGCACAGTAAGCTTCCGGGCATGAAGTATTCTTCCGTCTCTTTGAGTGCAGGTGAAGCTTTCCGCAAGATGTCATGGCGCTTCTCCATGCATCCCGGCCAACCACTGGTTTCTCCAGGGTGCCCGTCAACCATCCTTCACCCAGTAGTGTGTATTGAATTCTTGTCTCGAGTCTTGAAGTCTTGAGGCCTTGAAAATGCAGTCCTTGTAGATGCCATCATGGAGTTGTCATCATTGACGTAGAGTCCTCCTTCTTCACACCACTCTCGTGCACTCATACCAAACCCGTCTACTATAGCGTAGCATTAAAATAAATAACGTCCCGAGCTTGGTAACAGGGTGATGGGTTCCTACCTCATGCATACTACTCAACTACAAGAATTCAATATCACTACTGGAGGGTTGTTGCAACGATGCCACTAAATGCAATAAAACACATAGGTATGAAAAACATGGTCAAAGTGAACTTGCCTGGTATTACTTGATGAAGATAACAACTTTTGTCGAAAACTTGATAAAACTATTCGTCACTCCGATGTAAATCTATATAGTCAAACATAGCATTCATATAAGCAAACATCCTAGCAAATAATTCTAACACTCATAATAAAACCAAAAAATAAAAATGCAAATCAAGGGACACCAAATAAAAACAAAGGAAAACTACACAACAAAACTACTAAAGAAAACTCACATAGCACAAAAATAGTTTTATCCTAAGTAAAACTTAAAGAAAATACTAAACTAATAATTTTAGAAGAAAGTAAAATTTAAATCAACTAAGTTAACAGAAAGTATTTTTCATAAAGTTTTACTAGCAAAAGAAAATCCATAAAAGCTAAATTAAAGCTCTAATTATGCTTAAAACAAAACTAGTAAGAAAAATAGAATAAAAATTTTATTTATTGTAAATAAAAGTTCATGTTCTAAAGCTACATAAACTAATCTAAAATAAACTATCACATAGGAAAAATAAAATTATTTGCTAATTAAAACAATAGGAAAACAGTAGCTAGTTAAATAATTAAGAACCACATGATTTTGATTAAAACTATTTTTTATTAAATCTAAAATGCCCAAATAAATTCCTACGGTTAGGCAATGTCAAAACAAAGTAGTGACAAAAGAATCACTAAAATAAAATAATCCTAACTCATTTTATAGCAGAATTACTAATCTGTCTAAATCTAAAATAAAACAATTGACAATAATTTTAACATGACTAAACATATTTTCTACAGAAACTACAACAAATTTGCAAACTAACAAAAAAAGAATCAACTAAAAATATTAAGTAGATTAAAAGATATGAATTTTACAAAACTGAAACTATTCTATTAAAACAGAAAACTAAAAATAAAACTAAAACGAAAAACTGGCTAATGGGCCTATCTAACCTTTCGGCGTTAAATAACTATACTACGCCGAGGCTTTAAACCGCTTCCGGCCGGTCTAATAAAAAAACCCTAACTAAAAACTAAACCGGAATAAAAACCGGTTCATTAAAAATAAACCTAACTAAACCGTACCCCTTCGGGGGAATCTAACCTAACCCTACGATCTAGATCGAACGGCGACGGGGACTCCGACGACTTACCGAGGCGGCGACAGCGACGGCAGCTCGGGCGGCGACGGTGCGGGGGTCTCCGGTGGTCGGGGACGACGGCGAAGGCCTCCGGCGGGTGCGGCGGAGCAAGGGAGTTCGGGGTGGACTCAAGAGCTCGAGGTGGTCGGGGTGAGCGGTGGGCGGCAATGACAAGGGCGGCGTCGGACTCAGCGGCGATTGCGGGCGAGAGCGAGGGTCGGGCGAGGGGGCGAGGGGGGAATGGGGTCGAGGGGGGGGGGGTTTATATAGAGGGGGCCCCGACTTCGAGAAGGGGCAGATCGGGCGAGGATCGGGAAGGCGATCCCGGATCCTTCGGATTCCGTGAGCGGCCATGGTGGTTGGCGTGGGCGAGGGGAAAGGAGAGGTGGGTCCGGTGTCGAGAGAGGGAGGCGGATCGGTCGAGGCGACCGAGGAGAGAGGTTTCGGCTGGCGTCGGCTTTCGGGTCGCGGGCCGGGTTGGCTCGGCTCATTGGCCGGGTCTGGCGTCATTGGCGCCTCGGCCATTGGCTGGGCAGTTGGCTGGCTGGCGCCTGGGATTCTTTTTTTTTCTATTTTTTTTGAATTTAGGAGAGGATAGATAATATATTTAATATATATATTTTATATAGGACATATATATATCAAAATTATCAGGGGAATTTATCCTATAATTTGAACATTTTCCAGGGCAAAACTCAAACTTAAGGAAAAACATTTTTTATAAATTCCAAATAAACTCCAATTTGAATTCCAAAACTTTTGGCATTAATTTCTCGACATTTTGGAGTGTCATGTTAGCTCCTCTCATACTTTTAAACAAGTATTTGTTAGGGGTATATGAAATAATTTCGAATGCCAAGTTGAATCCAAATTCAAATAAAATTCAAATGCCTCTGAAATTTCCAAATGCCACTCAATTTCACACAATCAGTCACACAACAATCAAACAAACAATCATAAATATTTATTTAATATAACATTCCAAAATTTAGAATTTTGGGATGTTACACTGTTTTTGTGTGTTTACATGATTAAGATACTGTATTAATCATGTTTTATAGCTTTTGTTTCAATAAAGTGCCAAGTAAGACCTTTGGGAAGACTTGGGAGAAAGTCAATGTGATCTTGCTGTAAAAAACAGAAACTTTGTGCTCATGGGATTAGCTGTCAATTTTTAACAGAAGAGTGCTTTTTAGTTGATTCTTTTTGCAGAAGATTAATAGACAAATTACTCACTTCCAGCAATTTATTTCATAAGTTTTGGAGTAGCAGAAGTATGTTTTATGTTCAAATCATTACAGACTGTTCTGTTTTTCTGATAGATTCTGTTTTCATTGCATAGTTTGCTTATTTTCTAGTTTCTATGACTTATATTTCTCAATATAAATTGTATAAATGATATGGTACAGTAGGCATTGTGTGAGAAAAAATATGAAACTTGTCCTTAACAGTACCAAAGTGAATGGTTTACTCTTTATCATACTAACCTGGTTAAGTTTTGTGTGATTGAAGTTTTCAAGCTTTGGGTGAGATATCTATATAAGGAGAATAAGGAGTGGAAAGACCCTAAGATTGGGGATTCCCAAGGCACCCCAAGGTAATATTCAAGGAAGACTCAAGTACCTAAGCTTGGGGTGCCCCGGAAGGCATCCCCTCTTTCATCTTCAAAACTATCGGTATACCTTACTCGGAGCTATATTTTTATTCGTCACATGATATGTGTTTTTCTTGGAGCGTATTTTCAATTTTACTTCCTATTTGAATAAAATCATTGGATCTGAAATATTGAATGAAAAAGAATCCTCCCATGGCTAGTTAATTATTTGACTACTCAGTGTTCTTCACTCATATCTTTTGGAGTAGTTTGTCATTTACTCATGTGCTTCACGTATATCCTATGAGTAAACGGTTGTATAAATTGAATGTCATAAATCTGAATTTATATATGTTTCATATGCGTATAACATGGGGAGTAATGACTTCACACATAATAAGTATAGGTAGTAAACTTATTGAAAGTTAGCAAACATAGAATTGGTCACTTGAACAATTCATGAAAGAATATTGAAGGAGGAGGGATTTCACATATAAACATATTATCTTGGACATCTTTTGTAATTGTGAGCACTCATTAAAATATGACATGCTAAAATATTGATGTTGGACAAGGAAGACAACGTAATGGGTTATGTTTTCTTATATCTGAAATAAAGTATATTGTCATGGATCGCCCAACACGTTGAGCTTGCCTTTCCCCCTCATTCTAGCCAAATTCTTTGCACTAAGTAGAGATACTACTTGTGCTTCCAAATACCCTTAAACCCGGTTTTCCTATAAGAGTCCACCATACCTACCTATGGATTGAGTAATATCCTTCAAGTAAGTTGTCATCGGTGCAAGAAATAAAAATTGCTCTCTAAATATGTATGATTGATTAGTGTGGAGGAAATATGCTTTATACGATCTTGTGATGTGGAAGAAATAAAAGCGATTTTGCATAATAAAGGTCCATATCACAAGTGGCAATATAAACCGGCGTTCTTTCGCATTAAGATTTTGTGCATCCAACCCTGAAAGCGCATGGCAAACTCTGCTTCCCTCATGAAGGGCCTATCTTTTACTTTTATCTCTTACCCTTATGCAAGAGTCATGGTGATTTTCACCTTTCCTTTTACATTTTATCCTTTGGCAAGCGCATTGTGTTGGAAAGATTACGATATATATATCCAATTGGATGTAAGGCATCATGAACTATTATTGTTGACATTACCCTTGAGGTAAAAGGTTGGGAGGCGAATCTATAAGCCCCTATCTTTCTCGTAATACGATCAAAACTTTGAACCCATAAATATCGCGTGAGTGTTAGCAATTGTGAAAGACTAAATGACAGTTGAGTATGTGGAGTTTGCTAAATCAAAGCTCTGACATAGACTCTTCCTGAAAATAAGATGAATTGTAATTGTTTGATTACTGATAACACGGTCTGTTAGTTTTCAAGAAAGTTTATGATCTATACTTTAACATGTGAATAGCTTGTTACTTTATCATGAGAAGTTTTATGAGATGAGCTACTGTTATGACATATAATGATGCTAGAAAAGGTGACTGAAATTATCATTGATCAAACTTGTGCACTGCTAGCATTCACACTTCATAAATTATTTCTTTTATCATTTACCTACTTGAGGACGAGCAGGAATTAAGCTTGGGGAAGCTGATACGTCTCCAACGTATCTATAATTTATGAAGTATTCATGCTATTATATTATCCATCTTAGATGTTCTATATGCATTTATATGCTATTTTATATGATTTTTGGGACTAACCTATTAACCTAGAGCCCAAAGGTGCGATTGCTTTTCTCCTTGTTTTAGAGTTTTGCGTAAAAGGAATACCAAACGGAGTCCAATTGATGTGCCAATTTTTGATGATTTTTTATGGACCAAAAGAAGAGCACGAAGCATCGGAGTTAGGCCAGAAGAGTCCCGAGCTGCCCACAAGGGTGGGGGGCGCGCCCACCCCCTGGGCGCGTGGGCCTGCCTCGTGGCCAGCTCGGGCACCTCCTTGACGTGAGATCGACGCCAAAAATTCCTATAAATCTGAAACCTCGGAAAATTAACGTAGATCGGGAGTTCCGCCGCGGAAGCCTCAGTAGCCACGAGAAATCAATCTGGGCCCTCTGCGGCACCACGGAGGGGGGCCATCATCACCGGTGGCCATGGAGGAGTATCCCGGAGAGGCCATCATCGCCATGAAGGCCAAGGATCAGAGGGAGAACCTTTCCCCATCAAGGGGGGAGGACCATCATCATCACCATCCTCATCTCTTTTACACGGTCCACTCTCCCGCACCCCGCTGTAATCCCTACTTGAACATGGTGCTTTATGCCACATATTATGATCCAATGATGTGTTGCCATCCTATGATGTTTTGAGTAGATATCTTTTTTCTTTGGGTTGATTGATGATCTAGATTGGTATGAGTTGTATGTTTTACTTTGGTGCTGTCCTATGGTGCCCTCCGTGTCGCGCAAGCGTGAGGGATCCTCGTTGTAGGGTGTTGCAATACGTTCATGATTCGCTTATAGTGGGTTGGTGAGTGGTGAAACACAAACCCGAGTAAGGGGTTGTTGCGTATGGGAATAAAGAGGACTTGATGCTTTAATGCTATGGTTGGGTTTTACCTTAATGATCTTTAGTAGTTGCGGATGCTTGCTAGAGTTCCAATCATAAGTGCATATGATCCAAGTAGAGAAAGTATGTTAGCTTATGCCTCTCCCTCATATGAAACTGCAATAGTGATTACCGGTCTTGTTAACGATTGCCTAGGGTAATTCCGCACACCGATCCACCATTGTTCCACACTCGCTATTTATATTATTCTAACTTTATGATAACAACACCTACTTTTATATTTTAGCTCTTCGATATCATGCAAAGTTATCCTCTTCATACCCACAACATAGTTTCATTTCTCGTTTCTAGTTGGAAGAAAACGTTCGGTGTACGTAGAGTCGTGTCGATGGCGAGATAGGGCTTGAGAGAATATTGATCTTACCTTTAGCTCCTTGTGGGTTCGACACTCCATACTTATCACTTCCACCTTTGGAAATTTCTACGATGATTCCCTGCACTTGGGGATTATCAGTGCCCTCCACCCTCATGGATGGCTCGGGACTCTTCTGGCCCAACTCTTTTACTCCGGGGGATTCTTTTGGTACATAAAAAATCGTCAAAATTGGCACGTCAATTGGACTCCGTTTGGTATTCCTTTTCTATAAAACTCAAAAACAAGGAAAAAATAGAAACTGGCACTGGGCTCTAGATTAATAGGTTAGTCCCAAAAATCATATAAAATAGCATATAAATGTATATAAAACATCTAAGATGGATAATATAATAGCATGAATACTTCATAAATTATAGATACGTTGGAGATGTATCAGCATCCCCAAGCTTAATCCTGCTCGTCCTCGAGTAGGTAAATGATAAAAGAAATAATTTCTGAAGTGTGAATGCTAGCAGGTGCACAAGTTTGATCAATGATAATTTCAATCACCTTTTCTAGCATCATTATATGTCATAACAGTAGCTCATCTTATAAAGCTTTTCATGATCAAGTAACAAGCTATTCACATGTTAAAGTATAGATCATAAACTTTCTCGAAACTAACAAACCATGCTCTTAGTCATCAAACAATTGCAATTCATCTTATGTCGGGAAGGGTCTACGTAAGAGCTTTGATTCAGCAAACTCCACATACTCAACTTTCATTTAATCTTTCACAATTGCTAACACTCACGTGATATTTATGGGTTCAAAGTTTTAATCGGACATAGAGAGAGATAGGGGCTTATAGTTTCGCCTTCCAACCTTTTACCTCAAGGGTAATGTCAACAATGATACTTTAAGAAAACCTACATCCAAGGGGGTATATATATCCGGATCGCTCCAACACAAAGTGCTTGCCAAAGGAAAAAGTGTAAAAAGGAAAGGTGAAAATCACCATGACTCTTGTATAAGGGTAGAAGGTAAAAGTAAAAGATAGGCCCTTTGCAGAGGGAAGCAGAAGTTGTTGTTGGGGAACGTAGTAATTTCAAAAAAATTCCTACGCACACGCAAGATCATGGTGATGCATAGCAACGAGAGGGGAGAGTGTTGTCCACGTACCCTCGTAGACCGAAAGCGGAAGCGTTAGCACAACGCGGTTGATGTAGTCGTACGTCTTCACGATTCGACCGATCAAGTACCGAACGCACGACACCTCCGAGTTCAGCACACGTTCAGCCCGATGACGTCCCTCGAACTACGATCCAGCCGAGTGTTGAGGGAGAGTTTCATCGACCTGACGGCAGTGGTGACGATGATGATGTTCTATCGACGCAGGGCTTCGCCTAAGCACCGCTTCTGATGTATCGAGGTGGACTATGGTGGAGGGGGCACCAGACACGGCTAAAAGATCAAGCGATCAATTGTTGTGTCTCTAGGGTGCCCCCTGTCCCCGTATATAAAGGAGCAAGGGGGGAGGTGCGGCTGGCCTAGAGGGGGCGCGCCAGGAGGAGTCCTACTCCTACCGGGAGTAGGACTCCCTCCATTTTACTTGTTGGACTAGGAGTGGAGGGGAAAGAGGAGGGAGAGAGGAAGGAAAGGGGAGCTCGCCCCCTCTCCTTGTCCTATTAGGACTAGGGGAGGGGCACGCGCCCTGCCACAGCCACCTCTCCTCTTCTCCACAATGCCCACTATGGCCCATTAAGCCCCAGAAATTCGGTAACCCCTCCGGTACTCTGGTAAAATCCCAATTTCACCTGGAACAATTCCGATATCCCAACATAGGCTTCCAATATATCAATCTTCATGTCTCGACCATTTCGAGACTCCTCGTCATGTCCGTGATCACATCCGGGACTTCGAACAACCTTTGGTACATCAAAACATATAAACTCATAATATAAGCATCGCCATCGAAGCGTTAAGCGTGCGGACCCTACGGGTTCGAGAACTATATGAACATGACCGAGACACGTCTCGGTCAATAACCAATAGCGAACGTGGATGCTCATATTGGCTCCTACATATTCTACAAAGATCTTTATCGGTCAGACCGCATAACAACATACGGCGTTCCCTTTGTCATCAGTATGTTACTTGCCCGAGATTCGATCGTCGGTATCTCAATACCTAGTTCAATCTCGTTACCGGCAAGTCTCTTTACTCGTTCCGTAATACATCATCTCGCAACTAACTCATTAGTTGCAATACTTGCAAGGCTTAAGTGATGTGCATTACCGAGAGGGCCCAGAGATACCTCTCCGACAATCGGAGTGACAAATCCTAATCTCGAAATACGCCAGCCCAACAAGTACCTTCGGAGACACCTGTAGAGCACCTTTATAATCACCCGATTCGTTGTAGACGTTTGGTAGCACACAAAGTGTTCCTCCGGTAAATGGGAGTTGCATAATCTCATAGTCATAGGAACATGTATAAGTCATGAAGAAAGCAATAGCAACATACTAAGCGATCGAGTGCTAAGCTAACGGAATGGGTCAAGTCAATCACATCATTCTCCTAATGATGTGATCCCGTTAATCAAATGACAACCCATGTCAATGGCTAGGAAACTTAACCATCTTTGATCAACGAGCTAGTCACGTAGAGGCATACAAGCGACACTCTGTTTCTCTATGTATTCACACATGTATTATGTTTCCGATTAATACAATTCTAGCATGAATAATAAACATTTATCATGATATAAGGAAATAAATAATAACTTTATTATTGCCTCTTGGGCATATTTCCTTGATCTCCCACTTGCACTAGAGTCAATAATCTATATTACACAAGAATGATTCTAACACCCATGGAGCCTTGGTGTTGATCATGTTTTGCTCGTGGAAGAGGCTTAGTCAATCGGTTACGCAACATTCAGATCCGTTGTATCTTGCAAATTTCTATGTCTCCCACCGGACTAAATCCCGGATGGAATTGAAGGCGTCTCTTGATGTGCTTGGTCACGTAGTGAAATCTGGATGCCTTCGCCAAGGCAATTGCACCAATATTGTCACAAAAGATTTTCATTGGACACGATGCACTAGGTATGACACCTAGATCGGATATGAACTCCTTCATCCAGACTCCTTCATTTGCTGCTTCTGAAGCAGCTATGTACTCCACTTCACACGTCGATCCCGCCACAGTGCTTTGTTTGGAACTGCACCAACTGAAAGCTCCACCGTTCAATGCAAACACGTATCCGGTTTGCGATTTAGAATCCTCCAGATCAGTGTCAAAGCTTGCATGAATGTAACCGTTTATGATGAGCTCTTTGTCACCTCCATAAACGAGAAACATATCCTTAGTCCTTTTCAGGTATTTCAGGATGTTCTTGACCGCTGTCAAGTGATCCACTCCTGGATTACTTTGGTATCTCCCTGCTAGACTTATAGCAAGGCACACATCAGTGCAGTACACAGCATTGCATACATGATAAGCGCCTATGGCTGAAGCATAGGGAACATCTTTCATTTTCTCTCTATCTTCCGCAGTGGTCGGGCATTGAGTCTTACTCAACTTCACACCTTGTAACACGAGCAAGAACCCTTTCTTTGCTTGATCCATTTTGAACTTCTTCAAAACTTTGTCAAGGTATGTGCTTTGTGAAAGTCCAATTAAGCGTCTTGATCTATCTCTATAGATCTTGATGCCCAATAATTAAGCAACTTCACCGAGATCTTTCATTGAAAAACTCTTATTCAAGTATCCCTTTATGCTATCCGGAAATTCTATATCATTTCGAATCAACAATATGTCATCCACATATAATATCGAAAATGCTACTGAGCTCCCACTCACTTTCTTGTAAATCTGAGGCTTCTCCAAAAGTGCACACAAAACCAAATGCTTTGATCACACTAACAAAGCGTTTATTCCAACTCCGAGATGCTTGCACCAGTCCATAAATGGATCATTGGAGCTTGCACACTTTGTTAGCTCCTTTGGATCGACAAAACCTTCCGGTTGGATCATATACAACTCTTCTTCCGTAAATCCATTCAGAATGCAGTTTTGACATCCATTTGCAAATTTCATAATCATAAATGCGGCAATTGCTAACATGATTCGGACAGACTTAAGCATCGCTACGGGTGAGAAGGTCTCATCGTAGTCAATCCCTTGAACTTGTCGAAAACCTTTACGCAACAAGTCGAGCTTTATAAACGATAACATTACCGTCAGCGTCAGTCTTCTTCTTGAAGATCCATTTATTCTCAATTGCTTGCCGATCGTCGGGCAAGTCAACCAAAGTCCGCACTTTGTTCTCATACATGGATCCCATCTCAGATTTCATGGCTTCAAGCCATTTTGCAGAATCTGGGCTCACCATCGCTTCTTCATAGTTCGTAGGGTTCGTCATGGTCTAGTAACATAACTTCGAGAACAGGATTACCGTACCACTGCAGTGCGGATCTTACTCTGGTTGACCTACGAGGTTCAAGAACAACTTGATCCAAGTTCCTGATCATCATCATTAACTTCCTCACTAATTGGTGTAGGTGTCGCAGAAACCGGTTTCTACGATGAACTACTTTCCAATAGGGGAGCAGGTATAGTTACCTCATCAAGTTCTGCTTTCCTCCCACTCACTTCTTTCGAGAGAAACTCCTTCTCCAGGAAGATTCCGAATTTAGCAACAAAAGTCTTGCCTTCGGATCTGTGATAGAAGGTGTACCCAACAGTCTCCTTTGGGTATCCTATGAAGACACATTTCTCCGATTTGGGTTCGAGCTTATCAGGTTGAAGATTTTTCACATAAGCATCGCAGCCCCAAACTTTCAGAAACGACAACTTTGGTTTCTTGCCAAACCACAGTTCATAAGGCGTCGTCTCAACGGATTTCGATGGTGTCCTAATTAACGTGAATGCGGCCGTCTCTAAAGCATAACCCCAAAAATATAGCGGTAAATCAGTAAGAGACATCATAGATCGCACCATATCTAGTAGAGTACGATTACGACATTCGGACAGACCATTACGCTATGGTGTTCCGGGTGTCGTGAGTTGCGAAACTATTCCGCATTGTTTCAAATGAGGACCAAACTCATAACTCAAATATTCTCCTCCACGATCAGATCGTAGAAACTTTATTTTCTTGTTACGATGATTTTCAACTTCACTCTGAAATTCTTTGAACTTTTCAAACATTTCAGACTTATGTTTCATTAAGTAGATATACCCATATCTGTTTAAATCATCTGTGAAGGTGAGAAAATAACGATATCTGCCAAGAGCCTCAACATTCATTGGACCACATACATCTGTGTGTATGATTTCCAACAAATCTGTTGCTCTCTCCATAGTACCGGAGAACGGCGTTTTAGTCATCTTGCCCATGAGGCACGGTTACTTAAGTACCAAGTGATTCATAATCAAGTGGTTCCAAAAGTCCATCAGTATGGAGCTTCTTCATGTGCTTTACACTGATATGACCTAAACGGCGGTGCCACAAATAAGTTGCACTATCATTATCAACTATGCATCTTTTGGCTTCAATATTATGAATATGTGTATCACTACTATCAAGATTCAACAAAAATAGACCAATATTCAAGGGTGAATGACCATAAAAGATATTACTCATATAAATAGAACAACCATTATTCTCTGATTTAAATGAATAACCATCTCGCATCAAACAAGATCCAGATATAATGTTCATGCTCAACGCTGGCACCAAATAACAATTATTTAGGTCTAATACTAATCCCGAAGGTAGATGTAGAGGTAGCGTGCCGACCGCGATCACATCGACTTTGGAACCATTTCCCACGCGCATCGTCACCTCGTCCTTAGCCAATCTTCACTTAATCCGTGGCCCTGCTTTGAGTTGCAAATATTAGCAATGTAACCAGATTATCAAATACCAGTGTGCTACTGCGAGCATTAGTAAGGTACACATCAATAACATGTATATCACATATACCTTTGTTCACCTTGCCATCCTTCTTATCCGCCAAATACTTGGGGCAGTTCCGCTTCAGTGACCAGTCTTCTTGCGGTAGAAGCACTTTCGGTCTCAGCTTAGGTCCAGACTTGGGTTTCTTCTCTGAGCAAAGAACTTGCTTGTCGCTCTTCTTGAAGTTCCTTCTTCGTCCCTTTGCCCTTTTTCTTGAAACTGTTGGTCTTATTGACCATCAACACTTGATGCTCCTTTTTGATTTCTACCTCCGCAGCCTTTAGTATTGCGAAGAGCTCGGGAATCGTCTTATCCATCCCTTGCATGTTATAGTTCATCACGAAGCTCTTGTAGCTTGGTGGCAGTGATTGAAGAATTTTGTCAATGACGCTATTATCCGGAAGATTAACTCCCAGTTGAATCAAGTGATTATTATACCCAGACATTTTGAGTATATGCTCACTGACAGAACTATTCTCCTCCATCTTGCAGTTGTAGAATTTATTGGAGACTTCATATCTCTCAATCCGGGAATTTGCTTGAAATATTTACTTCAACTCCTGGAACATCTCATATGCTCCATGACGTTCAAAACGTCGTTGAAGTCCCGGTTCTAAGCCGTAAAGCATGGCACATTGAACTATCGAGTAGTCATCAGCTTTGCTCTGCCAAACGTTCTTAACGTCGTCAGTTGCATCAGCAGCAGGCCTGGCACCCAGCGGTGCTTCCAGGACGTAATTCTTCTGTGCAGCAATGAGGATAATCCTCAAGTTACGGACCCAGTCCGTGTAATTGCTACCATCATCTTTCAACTTTGCTTTCTCAAGGAACGGATTAAAATTGAACAGAACAACAGCACGGGCCATCTATCTACAATCAACATAGACAAGAAAGATACTATCAGGTACTAAGTTCATGATAAATTTAAGTTCAATTAATCATGTTACTAAAGAACTCCCACTTAGATAGACATCCCTCTAATCCTCTAAGTGATCACGTGATCCAAATCAACTAAACCATGTCCGATCATCACGTGAGATGGAGTAGTTTCAATGGTGAACATCACTATGTTGATCATATCTACTATATGATTCACGCCGACCTTTCGGTCTACGTGTTCCGAGGCCATATCTGTTATATGCTAGGCTCGTCAAGTTTAACTCGAGTACTACGCGTGCAAGCTGTTTTGCACCCGTTGTATTTGAGCGTAGAGCCTATCACACCCGATCATCACCTGGTGTCTCAAAGACGAAGAACTTTCGCAACGGTGCATACTCGTGGAGAACACTTATACTTTGATAATTTAGTGAGGGATCATCTTATAATGCTACCGTCAATCAAAGCAAGATAAGATGCATAAAAGATAAACATCACATGCAATCAATATAAGTGATATGATATGGCCATCATCATCTTGTGCTTGTGATCTCCATCTCGAAGCATCGTCATGATCACCATCGTCACCGGTAGCGACACCTTGATCTCCATCGCAGCATCGTTGTCGCCTCGCCAATCTTATGCTTCTCGACTATCGCTACCGCTTAGTGATAAAGTAAAGCATTACTGAAGCGATTGCATTGCATACAATAAAGCGACAACCATATGGCTCCTTCGATTGCCGATAACTTCGGTTACAAAACATGATCATCTCATACAATAAAATTTAGCATCATGTCTTGACCATATCACATCACAACATGCCTGTAAAAACAAGTTAGACGTCCTCTACTTTGTTGTTGCAAATTTTACGTGGCTGCTACGGGCTTAGCAAGAACCGTTCTTACCTACGCATCAAAACCACAACGATAGTTTGTCAAGTTGGTGCTGTTTTAACATTCGCAAGGACCGGGCATAGCGACACTCAGTTCAACTGAAGTTGGAGAAACTGACACCGCCCGACCACTGTGTGCAAAGCACGCCGGTAGAACCAGTCTCGCGTAAGCGTACGCGTAATGTCGGTCCGGGCTGCTTCATCCAACAATACCGCCGAACCAAAGTATGACATGCTGGTAAGCAGTATGACTTATATCGCCCACAACTCACTCGTGTTCTACTCGCACACATGACATCTACGCATAAAACCTGGCTCTGATACCACTGTTGGCGAACATAGTAATTTCAAAAAATTCCTACGCACACACAAGATCATGGTGATGCATAGCAACGAGAGGGAGAGTGTTGTCCATGTACCCTCGGAGACCGAAAGCGGAAGCGTTAGCACAACGCGGTTGATGTAGTCGTACATCTTCACGATTCGACCAATCAAGTACCGAACTCACGGCACCTCCGAGTTCAGCACACGTTCAGCCCGATGACGTCCCTCGAACTCCGATCCAGCCGAGTGTTGAGGGAGAGTTTCGTCGACCTGACGGCGTGGTGACGATGTTGATGTTCTACCGGTGCAGGGCTTCGCCTAAGCACCGCTACAGTATTATCGAGGTGGACTATGGTGGAGGGGGGCACCGCACACGGCTAAAAGATCAAACGATCAATTGTTGTGTCTCTAGGGTGCCCCCTGTCCCCGTATATAAAGGAGCAAGGGGGGAGGTGCGGCTGGCCTAGAGGGGGCGCGCCAGGAGGAGTCCTACTCCTACCGGGAGTAGGACTCCCTCCATTTTCCTTGTTGGACTAGGAGTGGAGGGGGAAAGAGGAGGGAGAGAGGAAGTAAAGGGGGAGCTCCGCCCCCCTCTCCTTGTCCTATTCGGACTAGGGGGGAGGGGCACGCGGCCTTGCCCTGGCCACCTCTCCTCTTCTCCACAAGGCCCACTATGGCCCATTAAGCCCCCGGGGGGTTCCGGTAACCTCCCGGTACTCCGGTAAAATCCCGATTTCACCTGGAACACTTCCGATATCCAAACATAGGCTTGCAATATATCAACCTTCATGTCTCGACCATTTCGAGACTCCTCGTCATGTCCGTGATCACATCTGGGACTCCGAACAACCTTCGGTACATCAAAACATATAAACTCATAATATAAGCATCATCGAAGCGTTAAGCATGCGGACCCTACGGGTTCGAGAACTATGTAGACATGACCGAGACACGTCTCGGTCAGTAACCAATAGCGGAACACGGATGCTCATATTGGCTCCCACATATTCTACAAAGATCTTTATCGGTCAGGACCGCATAACAACATACGGTGTTTCCTTTGTCATCAAGATATGTTACTTGCCGAGATTCGATCGTCGGTATCTCAATACCTAGTTCAATCTCGCTACCGCAAGTCTCTTTACTCATTCCATAATACATCAGCTACGCAACTAACTCATTAGTTGCAATGCCCGCAAAGGCTTAAGTGATGTGCATTACCGAGAGGGCCCAGAGATACCTCTCCGACAATCGGAGTGACAAATCCTAATCTCGAAATCGCCAGCCCAACAAGTACCTTGGAGACACCAGAGCACCTTTATAATCACCCGATTACGTTGTGACGTTTGGTAGCACACAAAGTGTTCCTCCGGTAAATGGGAGTTGCATAATCTCATAGTCATAGGAACATGTATAAGTCATGAAGAAAGCAATAGCAACATACTAAACGATCGAGTGCTAAGCTAACGGAATGGGTCAAGTCAATCACATCATTCTCCTAATGATGTGATCCCGTTAATCAAATGACAACCCATGTCAATGGCTAGGAAACTTAACCATCTTTGATCAACGAGGCTAGTCACGTAGAGGCATACAAGCGACACTCTGTTTCTCTATGTATTCACACATGTATTATGTTTCCGGTTAATACAATTCTAGCATGAATAATAAACATTTATCATGATATAAGGAAATAAATAATAACTTTATTATTGCCTCTAGGGCATATTTCCTTGATCTCCCACTTGCACTAGAGTCAATAATCTATATTACACAAGAATGATTCTAACACCCATGGAGCCTTGGTGCTGATCATGTTTTGCTCGTGGAAGAGGCTTAGTCAACGGGTTCTGCAACATTCAGATCCGTATGTATCTTGCAAATTTCTATGTCTCCCACCTGGACTAAATCCCGGATGGAATTGAAGCGTCTTTTGATGTGCTTGGTCCTGTAGTGAAATCTGGATGCCTTCGCCAAGGCAATTGCACCAGTATTGTCACAAAAGATTTTCATTGGACCTGATGCACTAGGTATGACACCTAGATTGGATATGAACTCCTTCATTTGCTGCTTCCGAAGCAGCTATGTACTCCGCTTCACACATAGATCCCGCCACGACGCTTTGTTTGGAACTGCACCAACTGACAGCTCCACCGTTCAATGCAAACACGTATCCGGTTTGCGATTTAGAATCGTCCGGATCAGTGTCAAAGCTTGTATCAACGTAACCGTTTACGATGAGCTCTTTGTCACCTCCATAAACGAGAAACATATCCTTAGTCCTTTTCAGGTATTTCAGGATGTTCTTGACCGTTGTCCAGTGATCCACTCTTGGATTACTTTGGTACCTCCCTGCTAGACTTATAGCAAGGCACACATCAGGTCTGGTACACAGCTTTGCATACGTGATAGCGCCTATGGCTGTAGCATAGGAACATCTTTCATTTTCTCTCTATCTTCTGCAGTGGTCGGGCATTGAGTCTTACTCAACTTCACACCTTGTAACACAGGCAAGAACCCTTTCTTTGCTTGATCCATTTTGAACTTCTTCAAAACTTTGTCAAGGTATGTGCTTTATGAAAGTCCAATTAAGCGTCTTGATCTATCTCTATAGATCTTGATGCCCAATATATAAGCAGCTTCACCGAGGTCTTTCATTGAAAAACTCTTATTCAAGTATCCCTTTATGCTATCCAGAAATTCTATATCATTTCCAATCAACAATATGTCATCCATATATAATATCGTAAATGCTCTGAGCTCCCACTCACTTTCTTGTAAATACAGGCTTCTCCAAAAGTCCTGTACAAAAACCAAATGCTTTGATCACACTATCGAAAGGCGTTTATTCCAACTTCGAGATGCTTCCACCAGTCCATAAATGGATCATTTGGAGCTTGCACACTTTGTTAGCTCCAATTGGATCGACAAAACCTTTCGGTTGCATCATATACAACTCTTCCAGAAATCCATTCAGGAATGCAGTTTTGACATCCATTTGCCAAATTTCATAATCATAAAATGCGGCAATTGCTAACATGATTCGGATAGACTTAAGCATCGCTACGGGTGAGAAGGTCTCATCATAGTCAATCCCTTGAACTTGTCGAAAACCTTTCGCAACAAGTCGAGCTTTATAGACAGTTACATTACCTTCAGCGTCAGTCTTCTTCTTGAAGATCCATTTATTCTCAATTGCTTGCCGATCATCGGGAAAGTCAACCAAAGTACACACTTTGTTCTCATACATGGATCCCATCTCAGATTTCATGGCTTCAAGCCATTTTGCGGAATCTGGGATCAGCATCGCTTCTTCATAGTTCGTAGGTTCGTCATGGTCTAGTAACATAACTTCCAAAACAGGATTACCGTACCACTGCAGTGCGGATCTTACTCGCTGACCTACGAGGTTCGGGCAAGAATAACTTGATCCGAAGTTCCATGATCATCATCATTAACTTCCTCACTAATTGGTGTAGGTGTCGCAGAAACCGGTTTCTGCGATGAACTACTTTCCAATAGGGGAGCAGGTATAGTTACCTCATCAAGTTCTACTTTCCTCGCACTCACTTCTTTCGAGAGAAACTCCTTCTCCAGGAAGATTCTGAATTTAGCAACAAAATTCTTGCCTTCGGATCTGTGATAGAAGGTGTACCCAACAGTCTCCTTTGGGTATCCTATGAAGACACATTTCTCCGATTTGGGTTCGAGCTTATCAGGTTGAAGCTTTTTCACATGAGCATCGCAGCCCCAAACTTTCAGAAATGACAACTTTGGTTTCTTGCCAAACCACACTTCATAAGGCGTCGTCTCAACGGATTTCGATGGTGCCCTATTTAACGTGAATGCGACCGTCTCTAAAGCATAACCCCAAAACGATAGCGGTAAATTTACCACCTCTACTTCTTATATGTGAAGTCATTACTCCCCATGGGATAAGCATATGAAACATATATAATTTCAGATTTATGATATTCAATTCATTCAGCGATTTACTCATAGGATATAAGTGAAGCACGCGAGTAAATGACAAACTACTCCAAAAAGATATAAGTGAAGATCAATGAGTAGTTAAATAATTATGTACCTATGTGAAGACTCTCTCTCATTTAAGAATTTCAGATCTTGGGATATTATTCAAACAGCAAGCAAAACAAAATAAAACGACATTTCAAGGATAGCACTCATCATGTGAAGAAGCAAAAACTTAGGCTCAACCGATACTAATCGATAATTGTTGAAGAAGAAAGGTGGGATGCCTACCGGGGCATCCCCAAGCTTAGATTCTTGAGACTTCTTGGAATATTATCTTGGGATGCCTTGGGCATCCCCAAGCTTGAGCTTTTGTGTCTCCTTATTTCCTCTCATATCATGGTTTCCCTAAATCTTCAAAAAACTTCATCCACACAAAACTCAACAAGAACTCGTGAGATAAGTTAGTATAAACCAATGCAAAAACCTTATCATTCTCTACTGTAGCAAACCACAAAAATTATTATTCAACATTGCATACAAAATGTCTCTGCATATTTAATACTCCTATCCTCAAATAGAATCATTAAACAAGCAAACATATGCAAACAATGCAAACATAACAGCAATCTGCCAAAACAGTACAGTCTGTAAAGAATGCACGATTCATCATACTTCCGTAACTCCAAATATTATGAAATTCTACCACACTGTAGAAAATTTATCATAGCATATTATGCAAAAAGTTTGAACATTTTATCGTATTCTGAATTTTCTAGGGAATTTTTGCAACAGCGATAAACTTTCTGTTTTGAAACAGCAACATGTATACTTGCAAAATAAGCATGGTAAAGGCTATCCTTGACATTTTTATTGAAAATAAAGATGCAAAACATCATTTTAAATAATACGAAGCAAATCCTAACAAAATAAAATGACGCTCCAAGCAAAACACATATCATGTGGTGAATTAAAATATAGCTCCAAGTAAAGTTATCGATGAACGAAGACGAAAGAGGGGATGCCATCCAGGGCATCCCCAAGCTTAAACTCTTGGTTGTCCTAGAATATTACCTTGGGGTGCCTTGGGCATCCCCAAGCTTAGGCTCTTGCCACTCCTTATTCCAAAGTCCATCGAATCTTTACCCAAAACTTGGAAACTTCACAACACAAAACTTAACACAAAACTCGTAAGCTCCGTTAGTGTAAGAAAATAAATCACCACTTAGGTACTGTTGTGAACTCATTATAAATTCATATTGGTGTAATATCTACTGTATCGCAACTTCTTTATGGTTCATACCCTCCGATACTATTCATAGATTCATCAAAATAAGCAAACAACACATAGAAAACAGAATCTGTCAAAAACAAAACAGTCTGTAGTAATCTGTATCATTCGAATACTTCTGTAACTCCAAAAATTCTTAAATAAATTGGCAGATGTGAGAAAATTTTCTATTAATCTTCTGCAAAAATAATCAACCTAAAATCACTCTCTAGTAAAAAATGGCAGCTAATCTCGTGAGCGCAAAAGTTTCTGTTTTTTTACAGCAAGATTGCATAGACTTCACCCAAGTCTTCCCAAAGGTTCTACTTGGCACAAACAATAATTAAAACATAAAACCACATATAAACAGAGGCTAGATGAATTATTTATTACTAAACAGGAGCAAAAGCAAGGAACAAAAATAAAATTGGGTTACCTCAAAACAAGCGCTAACGTTTAACGCCCCTAGCTAGGCATGATGATTTCAATGATGCTCACATACAAGATAATAATTGAAACATAAAGAGAGCATCATGAAGAATATGACTAGCACATTTAAGTCTAACCCACTTCCTATGCATAGGGATTTTGTGAACAAAAAATTTATGGGATCAATAATCAACTAGCATAGGAAGGCAAAACAAGCATAACTTTAAAACTTTAAGCACATAGAGAGGAAACTTGATATTGTTGCAATTTCTACAAGCATATGTTCCTCCCTCATAATAATTCTCAGTAGCATCATGAATGAATTCAAAAATATAACTATCATGTGAGGCATAATCCAATTGAAAATTAAAATCAAGATGACAAGTTTCATGGTTACCATTATTCTTAATAGCATACAAGTCATCACAATAATCATCATAGATAGCAATTTTTTTCTCATAATCAATTGGAACCTCTTCCGAAATAGTGGATTCATCACTAAATAAAGTCATGACCTCTCCAAATCCACTTTCATAATTATTAAAATAATATTCATCATCCTCCAAAATAGTGGGATCATTACTTCCTAAAGTTGACACTCTTCCAAACCCACTTTCATCAATATAATCATCATAAAAAGGAGGCATACTATCATCATAATAAATTTGCTCATCAAAACTTGGGGGACAAAAAATATCATCTTCATCAAACATAGCACCCCCAAGCTTGTGGCTCTGCATATCATTAGCATCATGGGTATTCAAAGAATTCATACTAACAACATTGCAATCATGCTCATCATTCACATATTTTATGCCAAG
Source organism: Aegilops bicornis (assembly GCA_021605145.1). Lineage (NCBI taxonomy): Eukaryota > Viridiplantae > Streptophyta > Magnoliopsida > Poales > Poaceae > Aegilops > Aegilops bicornis. The sequence continues at coordinate 2,808,569 of JAHIAL010000026.1, read as the reverse complement.
CATTCTATGTAATTCTTCTTCTAGTACTTGAGCATAATTTTCCTTCCCATGATTTTCACAAAAGATATTAAAAAGATGAAGCATATGAGGCAACCTTAATTCCATTTTTTTGTAATTTTCTTTTATAGACTAAACTAGCGATAAAATAAGAAACTAAAAGATTCGATTGCAAGATCTAAAGATATACCTTCAAGCACTCACCTCCCCGGCAATGGGCGCCTTTAAATTGCTTGATGTCTACTACGCAACCTTCTTCTTGTAGAAGTTGTTGGGCCTCCAAGTGCAGAGGTTTGTAGGACAAGAGCAAATTTCCCTCAAGTGGATGACCTAAGGTTTATCAATCCGTGGGAGGCGAGGGATGAAGATGGTCTCTCTCAAGCAACCTTGCAACCAAATAACAAAGAGTCTCTTGTGTCCCCAACACACCCAATACAATGGTAAATTGTATAGGTGCACTAGTTCGGCGAAGAGATGGTGATACAAGTGCAATATGGATGATAGATATAGGTTTCTGTAATCTGAAAATATAAAAACAGCAAGGTAACTAATGATAAAAGTGAGCGAAAACGGTATTGCAATGCGTTGAAACAAGGCCTAAGGTTCATACTTTCACTGGTGCAAGTTCTCTCAACAATAATAACATAATTGGATCATATAACTATCCCTCAACATGCAAAAAGAGTCACTCCAAAGTCACTAATAGCGGAGAACAAACGAAGAGATTATTGTAGGGTACGAAACCACCTCAAAGTTATCATTTCTGATCGATCTATTCAAGAGTCCGTAGTAAAATAACACGAAGCTATTCTTTCCCTTCGATCTATCCTAGAGTTCGTACTAGAATAACACCTTAAGGCACAAATCAACCAAAACCCTAATGTCACCTAGATACTCCAATGTCACCTCAAGTATCCGTGGGTATGATTATACGATATGCATCACACAATATCAGATTCATCTATTCAAGCAACACAAAGAACTTCAAGGAGTGCCCCAAAGTTTCTACCAGAGAGTCAAGACGAAAACGTGTGCCAACCCCTATGCATAGATTCCCAAGGTCACGGAACCTGCAAGTTGATCACCAAAACATACATCAAGTGAATCAATAGAATACCCCATTGTCACCACGGGTATCCCACGCAAGACATACATCAAGTGTTCTCAAATCCTTAAAGAGTCAATCTGATAAGATAACTTCAAAGGGAAAACTCAATCCATTACAAGAGAATAGAGGGGGAGAAACATCATAAGATCCAACTATAATAGCAAAGCTCACGGTACATCAAGATCGTGCCAAATCAAGAACACAAGAGAGAGAGAGAGGGAGAGAGAGATCAAACACATAGCTACTGGTACATACCCTCAGCCCCAAGGGTGAACTACTCCCTCCTCGTCATGGAGAGCGCCGGGATGAAGATGGCCACGGTGAGGGATCCCTCCAGCAGGTGCTTGAACAGGGTCCCAATTGGTTTTGGTGGATACAGAGGCTTGCGGCGTGAACTCCCGATCTAGGTTTCTTTCGGGGTTTCTGTATTTTAGGAATTTTGGCGGAGGTTTCACGCCGTGGGGTCTCGAGTCATCCACGAGGCAGGGCGCGCCTGTAGGCGCGCCTCCACCCTCGTGGGACGGCTTGGGACTCTTCCGCCTAACTCTTTACTCCGGGGCTTCTTTTGGTCCATAAAAATCGTCAAAAATTGGCACGTCAATTGACTCCATTTGCTATTCCTTTTCAGTAAAACTCAAAACAAGGAAAAAATGTAAATCGCACTGGGCTCTAGATTAATAGGTTAGTCCCAAAAATCATATAAAATATCATATAAATGCATATAAAACATCTAAGATGGATAATATAATAGCATGAATACTTCATAAATTATAGATACGTTGGAGACGTATCAATATCAAGTGCTCTCAAATCCATAAAAGTATTCAATCTGATAAAACGAAATCTCAAAGGGAAAACTCAATTCATCACAAGATAGAGAGGGGAAAACACCATATTATCCAATTGTATTACAAAGTCTGCGATACATCAAGATGGTGACATGTTAAGAACACGTGAGAGGGAGAGATTAAACACATAGCTACTGGTACAAACCCTCAGCCCCGAGGGTGGACTACTCCCTCCTCATCGTGGTGGCCGCCGGAATGATGAAGATGGCCATCAGAGATGATTCCCCCCTCCGGCAGAGTACCGGAACGGGGTCTAGATTGGTTTTTGATGGTACAGAGGCCCGTGGCGGCGGAAGTTCTGATCTAGGTTAACCCTGAGGGTTTTCGGAATATTTGGGAATTTATAGGGTAAAGAGGGGGTGCGGGAGGCCACCGAGGTGGGCGCGCCCTGGGGGGCACCCCCCAGGTGCTGCTCTGGCCCATCATGAGTCTTCTGGTCCATAAAAAATCCACAAAAAGTTTCGTGGTGTTTGGACTCCGTTTGATGTTGATTTCCTATGAAGTAAAAAACAAGCAAAAATAGCAACCGCATCAAGCATTTGGTGACGCCTCGATTCAATCGTACACTAATCATGCACGCAAACGCAATACGATCAAGATCGTGGACTCACGGGAAGATATCAAAACACAACTCTAAAACATAAATAAGTCATACAAGCATCATAATACAAGCACAGGGGCCTCGAGGGCTCGAATACAAGTGCTCGATCATAGGCAGTCGTGAAGCAACAATATCTGATTACAGACATAAGTAAACAAGTTTGCCTTAAGAAGGCTAGCACAACCGGGATACTGAGATCGAAAGAGGCGCAGCCTCTGCACAGGATCCTCCTAAACTACTCCCGGTCGCCGTGACACCTTGCGTAGTAGTAGGCACCTCCGGTAGTAGAATTAAATAAATCGCTGCCGTGGCGTCGCCTCTGAGCTCCGACATCTGGTTGTGACAACCAGGTAGAAGGGAAAAAGGGAAAAGAGGGAGAAAAGCAACCGTGAGTACTCATCCAAAGTACTGCAAGCAAGGAGCTACACTACATATGCATGGGTATCTCGTAAAAGGGCAATATCGGTGGACCGAAGCTGCAGAATGCCGTAATAAGAGGGGATAGCTAGTCTGTCAAGACTACGCTTCGCCACCTCCATCTTGCAGCATGTAGAAGAGAGTAGACGGTAAGTTCACCAAGTAGCATCGCATGGCTTAAACCTACCCGGCGATCCCCTCCTCGTCGCCCTGTTAGAGAGCGACCACCGGGTTATATCTGGCACTTGGAAGGGTGTGTTTTATTAAGTATCCGGTTCTAGTTGTCATAAGGTCAAGGTACAACTCAAAGTCGTCCTGTTACCGAAGATCACGACTATTCAATAGATAAACTTCCTGCAGGGTGCACCACATAACCCAACACGCCGATCCCATTTGGCGGACACACTTTTACGGGTCATGCCCGCCGCGGAAGATCAACACATCGCAGCCCTACCTAGGCACAACAGAGGTCAAGATGGGGTCTAATCTCGAAGCGCAGGGTCCGGGGCCCATCGCCCATTGCACACCGTGCATGTTGCGTGGCGGCCGAAGCAGAGACCTAGTACAAAGGAAGTCACGTTCTGTTGTCTAATCATGGCTACCGCTCGCGGCCGACGTCCACGAAGGCTTGGTGATACCACGACATCGAGTGCCCATATCTTTCCCACGTGGTTGGTTAGTGCATATAGACCAAATGGCACGACTCGGATCAAATACCAAGATATTGTTAAGCGTGTTAATTGATGTAACGCGGACACCCCATCAGGCAGGCCCACCTCTCACCTAGGCGGTCTCAACCCGCCTCGTCAGCTCAGCCACAAAGATCCACCCAGAGGCCGTCGGGACAAAGGTCCTTTCAGCCCCCAACCCGTGAATGACTCATGGTGCTCCACGAAACCGACCAATTTAGTCACCACATGTATCATGTATAAAGTATATAGTATATACCCGTGATCACCTCCCTAGTGATCACGGCCCGATAGTATAGCATGGCAGACGGACAAGAATGTAGGGCCACTGATGGAATACTAGCATCCTATTCTAAGCACTAGGATAGCAGGTAAAGGTATCAACAATTATAGCAACAATGACAGGCTATGCAGCAGAATAGGATTAACTGAAAGCAAAGAATATGTTACACTACTCTAATGCAAGCATAGAGAGAGAAGGAATAGGCGATATCTGGTGATCAAGGGGGGGCTTGCCTGGAAACTCCGCCGAGAAGGAGGGGTCGTCAACACCGTAGTCGTACTGGGTAGCAGCGGCGTCGGTCTCGGTGTCTAGCGAGAGAAGAGGGGGAAGAAACAATAAATATAATGCAAACAAATGCATGACGATGCATGACATGACAAAGCGTGATGCTAGGTGTGCCCAATCGCGGTAGTAGGTGATACCGGCGAAGGGGGAAAACATCCGGGAAAGTATCCCCGGTGTTTCGTGTCTTCGGACAGGTGAACCGGAGGGGGAAAGTTGTGAGTTCGATAGGTTAGGGATGTGTGGTGGACGAACGGGTTGCGTATCCGGATCCGTCTCGTCGTTCTGAGCAACTTTCACGTAGAAAGTATTTTCATCCGAGTTGCGGATTATTTTATATTAATTTTAAAAGATTTAAATCATTTTTAGGATTAATTTAATTATTTTAATTCAACATTATCCAGAACAGTGTTTGCTAATGTCATCATGACATCAGCAGTCAACAGAGGTGTTGACTGGGTCGCTGACGTGTGGGTCCCACTGGTCATTGACTGTTTAGTTAGCAGTTTAATTAGACAGAGTTAATTAGGTTAATTATCTAATTAGTTAATTTAAACAGAATTAATTAAGTTAATTATTTATTTAATTAATTAATTGATATATTTTTAAAATTCCCTTTTTTTAGAAACGTTCTGGGGCGTGGGCCCCTCGTGTCATGGGCCCAAGGCCTTAGCGGGCTTATTGTGTGGCGATTAATGGGCGGCGCTGAACAAAGCGGACCGTCATGGGCGGGGGTATCGGGCCATAGCGCCATAGCCGGCAGTGCCACTCAAGCAATACGGGCGAGCGTGGTAGCGCTGGGCGGGTGACGGCAATACGGGCGGGCGGACGCAAGAAGAAAAGGCGCCACGGTGTGAGCAGGGCTGCCGAGGGGAGATCTGACGCGCGGTCGAGCTGGCGCGCCATGGCCGTGGTGGCGGCGAGCAAGGGCGGGCGCGGTCGCTGGTGGCGAGCGTGAACGCTGGGGCGGTAGGGAGGGCGCGAGCGGCCTCGGCGAAGTGGCGAGGCCACGCTGGCTCGGGCGAAGTCGGGCGAGGCCACGCTGGCCGGGCAAGGAAACAGAGGGAGGAGGCAGGGAGAAGTGCAGACGGCGCAAAGTAGAGAGGTCTGGCACGACGACGCATGATCGCTGCAGGTAAAGGCGAAGCTCAAGGTGTCGCGGCCGAAAGCAGGAGGGAAGGAGAGGGGGCTCACGGGGATCGCAGGGTCAGGCAGCGGGCGCGAGGAGGGCGACGGGACGACGGGCGCCGGAGGAGAAGCAGCCGGGAGCGCCCGCGAGGCGCGTCCAACGGCGAGGTGGCGGCGGGCGGCGGGTCGGGCGTCATGGGCGACCTCCTCCTCTCGATCCCGATCCAATCGGGAAGAGGGAGGAGATATTTTCGTGTGGGGAGTGGGGTGGTGGCGGTTAGGGTTTGGTAGCGCGGGGTTAAGCGAGTGGGGCTGGGCCGGTTAGGGCCAGATGGGCTGGCCGACTGGGTCGTCTGGCCCAGTTGGCCAGGGGGGTCCTCCTCTTTTGTTCTGTTTTTTCTTACTTTTTATTTATTTCCTGTTTATTAGTTTCCTATTTTATTTTCTATATACTTTTGTTTTATAAAATATATAACTAATACCTAAATTAGTGTTTCAAAATACCCCAATGCCACAAAAGGTTTGGTGACAAAATAAAATAGTTTAGTATTTTATTAATTGTAAAAGGCATTTAATTAGTTGTTTTTGCTACTGTCTTATTTATTTTTAGAGTAGTTAAACACTTTATAAAAGTTTAGTTTCTCCACCATAATTACTTATGCATTATTTGGCACAACCCGAAAATTTTGGTTTTAATATTTGAAAACTTTTATTGTTTGCCTTTAATTAAATTTTGGTTTTGTTTCGTTTTTGAAATATCGAGAGTTTATCAACAGTAACCGAGGTGACGTGGCATCATTAGTGGGTGATCACTGTAGCTTAATTATCCAGGCGTCACAATTCTCCTCCACTACAAGAAATCTCGTCCCAAGATTTAAGAGACGGTGTAAGTGGGAAATTTGTGGTAGTGAAATTCTAACGGTTCTTCTCGGTCTTGGTTGCTTTCCTTGAAGAGGTCGATTCATTACATTGATGTCTTCATTCCTCTGCTTCAGGTCATCGTGATGAAGTCATCATCTTTTCTTCAGAAATTTCATCGTACTTAAGGGAGGACAAGGGGTAACATCGGAAGAACGAACCTTCAAGGTTGACTATCTGGCAGATTACTCAGGGAATGTGGTAGAAAGTAACCCTCGAATAGATACTTAAGAAAATATCGAAAGTAAAGTATGAAGGTACCATGAGAAGTTTCCAATGGGCAAGCAATGTTCGATGGCCTACTCAGAAGGTGAGAGGGGTTCAGAGCAATGAGAATAAGTATTGCATCTGATACCATATTAGATCACTAGGCAGGTGGCTCATGAGTTACATAAGAAGTCAAGCACGAGGAATGACTTTGGAAACCGGGGGTGTACAGGAGAGTCGGGTTTCGATCCTGTGGAACGGTGGGTTATGGGCCCACCATGTGGTTAAAAGTAGGAAAAGCGTTGATATCTTGCACGGTCATGATAGCAAGACATGTCAGAGGGTAGCCTATCAGTTATGTTGGCAACAATGTCGATACCAAGGGCGAGGGACGAAGAGAACCATTTTCCTTCTCGTTGAACGAGGCAGACCATTAGGCAAGTTTCTCGTCCATCGGTGGCTACCGAAATGTCATCAATTATAGTAATAGGGTCTTACTGGCAGAGTTGTACCACGAGATGCTTACCTAAGCAGGGAATTACCAACGCTTCGCTTAAGTAGATTATAAGAAAGCTTGAACAAAACAACGGAAAGGAAAATGTGTTTAAACACATATATCAGGGGTATATCCTTCCCAAAGTCAAGTAGAGGATGATATCCAAGACAGGATATAAAGTAGAAAACCCTTTGGATAAGAGGAGGAAATTTCATGACATTACCCATACAACGGTTTTTGGGTAATTTCAGCAAGAAACATTTAGCATGGTGCTTCATATGTTCTTATTGAAAATCGGAGTACCATAGACATGCTACGAGATAGCACTGACATGGTCTTCAAGCAAAAGTCAGACCTTGTACAAACAAAGGATCCATCAGGATCAACTTATAAGTCTTACAATTCCCTCATGGAAGAATGAGTAGCCTTGCTAAAAAGGAAACTATAACAATAGGTCCTACGGACAAGTGTGCAAGGCATGACATCACCTTCATCGGGTCATATAAAGACCAATGTTATAAATCTTGGAAATAAGTTCCAACCATCATATCCGACCGAGATTCAGGATCTGATTGGTGTCGAGATACCTCGGACCTGTGGATGTCCGAGAAGAAAGGTGCAACACAAATTGACGAGATGACATTGTAAGATTCTCGGGAATTGAACTATGGAAGCGAGTTCCGAAATAAGAGTTCATTATTAATCAAAGGAGAGGATGAAGAGGTGGCTGATGGTCTCAGCAACAATTCATCGAGACTTCCAACAAGATGGATTTCCACAATTATGTGAACAAGGAGATAACATTTGTCAGATCAAATGGTATAATGATGTATACTCGGGAAAAAATACACCATTAACCATTGGTTGAATGGTGCACCCAAAATATGGGCTTAAGTAGCGTGATCAATGTTTAGAATGGTGATTCAATAACCGATAGGCTAAGAATGAACTATCGATCATTAACTTCAAAGCAATAGGGTTGCTAGAAGTTTTGAATTCAACCATCATAGTCCATTTTTTGGCATTTCGGTATTAAACAACATGGGGACCAAGAAGGAATGGTGATGGTGAAAAGTATCACTTGTATCAAGAATTCTCAAGAGGTGGTGAAATTCTCACGACATTCCTGACATAAAAGATGGTAATACTCCAAGGTAAAGAAGAACAATTGTCGGATAGCAAGGAACTCAAAGTATAACACAAAACACGGACAAGTTTGTGTTGAACGGAAGGCAATAAAGTGGTCGATGATAACGCAAATCATCGAGGGCAAGGATGGTATTTCTCATTATGAATTCAGTTGATATCCTTGAAGAGCTCAGAATGCTGATGATGATCACTACACATTTGTCGAGATTTTTCATGAAGATGTAATCGATCGATGATGGCATCAAGTCAAAGAAATGATGAAGCGAATGGCTATTGGAACCATGGGTACATCACAATCAAGATTGTTGTTCAAGGCGAAACGATATGACGAGGAAAGACGACGTAAGCTTAGCTCATCGTCGAAAATTGTGCTCCGGGAAGAAGAACCAGGTAGCACAGTTAAAAAGTTGCACGATAATGATATAGCCGATCAGGCTAGGAATGACTTGAAAAGTTATTAAACTCATAAGCAACAAAAATTACTTACAGTTATTGAATCAGAGTGCAGAATTCGATTCACTATTCCGTGTTCTTGAGTGACTATTATCTCAGAACCCGGGGGATAATTGGAATCGGTGAGAAATAATACTTGAAGAACTCATAAGAAGTAATATGGTTCTGTGTTATTATCGAGATACCACGGGGTAATACTCGAAGGTAGATCATAATAGAGGTTGGACGGGTGCATTGGTCTGCAGAGGACAAGTGGTTTAACTTGCACGAGAAATGGTACTTAAAGGAGAACATGGTCGGAACCATGATTGCAAAAGGCCAGATCCCCTATATAAGATGAACTTATACCCAGGGAATAATTAATTTAAGAGAAGCTTTAATGACAAGATCTACATCGTGTCCATGGGCATGAAAACAAAGTTCAAGGTCGACTCCCACTTCTTCAATGCATAACCTTCCATTCAGTTCTCATGTTTCAAAAATGACATTAGTTGCTGAAAGTTTTACCTGGTGCAATACCAGCTAAGTATGACCCGTGAAATCTTTCGGGTTCCCACAGATTAGGGAAGGCGTTGGTTCAACCCATCGGGGCATCTTAGGAACATAGACCACAAACTTCATAGTAAACATCACCAACTCGAGAGCAGAGCATGGTTGGCCAAAACAAAGGATACAATTTACCAAAGGCATTATGTATCAGGGAAGGAACTTCTCGAGGTTTTTATATACGAAGGACACTGTCAGATGATATTTCAACAAAGGATCCGACGGTCCATAGCGAAGCTGATGTGAGTATCGGCACACAACCAGAGGAAGAAACAATGCAAATGCATTGGATTATAGAAGCAACTGGCTAATTCAAAGCTCACATGTAAAAGGAATTATGATTTCCAAATCAAAGGATCAGAAGCAAACGCTCTGATTAAGGATGGATAAGTTTAATAGACTTAGGGGTACAATCGACAGCAATTTAATTGGTTCAGAATCAGCTCATGTTCAAACTGATGTCTGAGCCGGAAGGATGAATTATAGGATATGATTGAGGATTGCGAGCATTCGCAACTTATTGAATCAATGGACTCAAAATGATAATGACAAGGGATGCCAATAATAATTACTAGACTTATGGGATTAACCATGATGCAAGCAAAGAAGAATTTCAAGAACAATAGGCTGCTCAGGAGTTTCGGAAGATCGAATGGTATTTCAAAGTCTTTTGTGAAAAACATGAACAACTGGGAATGAGCGGACACTCAGTAAGTGCGAGGAATTATCCGAAAGGGGTATTCATGAGGCAAGAACTACAGAGGAGTAAGCTCAAAGGATTCTCGAAACAACGGAGAGTAGTTCGGGGCATCTTGTACAACAAGATCAATGGGATTGAATGTAGACAAGTGTATGCAGTTATCCATACGGATATAATAGTGGTAGGGAATTTGCAAAAGGTCAGGCACAAGCTGCCTCGGAAAACATCGAATAGCATCTTGAAACCTTTCTGGTGCACCTAGTAATCATCTGGAGTGAGGGGCTCTCCGGGAAAAGTAATTACGAGAACCTAGAGTTAGAGTTAGCAAAATTAATTTTATCCCGAGTAGAAGAGAGATCAGAGTCCCAGAGTATAGACGAGGAATAAAAGATCCTAATACCACCCAATGGCGACATGGGCCCGTAAGACACACAACCATGTTAGTAAAAAGTTTTGCAATGTCTAGACTCGACCTCGGCCAAGGAGTGTGGAAGGGGATTCCTCTGAGCAATGGCTCGATACCAACTTGTGGCGCCCGATTCAATCGTACACTAATCATGCACGCAAACGTGTACGATCAAGATCAGGGACTCACGGGAAGATATCACAACACAACTCTAAAACATACATAAGTCATACAAGCATCATAATACAAGCCAGGGGCCTCGAGGGCTCGAATACAAGTGCTCGATCATAGACGAGTCAGCGGAAGCAACAATATCTGAGTACAGACATAAGTAAACAAGTTTGCCTTAAGAAGGCTAGCACAAACTGGGATACAGATCGAAAGAGGCGCAGGCCTCCCCGCCTCGGGATCCTCCTAAACTACTCTGGTCGTCCGCCGCCGCACCGCGTAGTAGTAGGCACCTCCGGTGTAGTAGGAGTCATCGTCGATGGTGGCGTCTGGCTCCTGGGCTCCGGCATCTGGTTGTGACAACCAGGTAGAAGGGAAAGGGGAAAAGAGGTAGAAAAGCAACCGTGAGTACTCATCCAAAGTACTCACAAGCAAGGAGCTACACTACATATGCATGGGTATCTGTGCAAAGGGGCACATGTCGATTGGGATCGAATCGCAGAATGCCGAATAAGAGGGGGACTTAGTCCCGTCGAAGACTACACTTCCGCCACCTCCATCTTGGCAAAGATGTATAAGAGAGGAGATGGTAAGTTCACCAAGTAGCATCGCATGGCATAAACCTACCCGGTGATCCCCTCCTCGTCGCCCTGTTAGAGAGCGACCACCGGGTTATATCTGGCACTTGGAAGGGTGTGTTTTATTAAGTATCCGGTTCTAATTGTCATAAGGTCAAGGTACAACTCCAAGTCGTCACATTCATCAAGATCACGACTATTCGAATAGATAAACTTCCCTGCAGGGGTGCACCACATAACCCAACACGCTCGATCCCATTTGGCCGGACACACTTTTCTGGGTCATGCCCGGCCGTGGAAGATCAACACGTCGCAGCCCTACCTAGGCACAACAGAGAGGTGAGCACGCCGGTCTAATCCTAAGTTGCAGGGTCCGGGCCCATCGCCCATTGCACACCAAGACGTTGCGTGGCCGGCCGGAAGGCACCTAGCAACCTCCATTACAAAGGAAGTCACGTACGCGGTCCAATCTGGCGCGCGCCGCTCAGTCGCTGACATCACGAAGGCTTGAGCTGATACCACGACGTCGAGTGCCCATATCTTTCCCACATAGTTGGTTAGTGCGTATAGACCAAATGGCCAGACTCAGATCAAATACCAAAATCTCGTTAAGCGTGTTAATTGATGTAACCGCGGACACCGACCAGGGCCAGGCCCACCTCTCACCTAGGCGGTCTCAACTCCGCCCGCCGCTTTCACCCACAAAGATCCACCCAGAGGGCCGTCGGGAAAAAGGTCCTTTCAGCCCCCAATCCGCGAATCACTCGCGGGTGCTCCACGAGCCGACCCAACTTTAGTCACCACATGTATCATGTATAAAGTATATAGTATATACCCGTGATCACCTCCCTAGTGATCACGGCCCGATAGTATAGAATGGCAGACGGACAAGAATGTAGGGCCGCTGATGGAATACTAGCATCCTACTCTAAGCACTAGGATAGCAGGTAAAGGTATCAACAATTATAGCAACAATGACAGGCTATGCAGCAGAATAGGATTAACTGAAAGCAGTAACATGCTACACTACTCTAATGCAAGCAGTAGAGAGAAGGAATAGGCGATATCTAGTGATCAAGGGGGCGTTTGCCCTGGAAGCTCAAATGAGAAGGAGGGTCGTCAACACCGTAGTCGTGACCGGGTAGCAGCAAGGCCGGTCTCGGGTGTCTAGCGAGAGAAGAGGGGAAGAAACAATAAATACAATGCAAAAATGCATGACGATGCATGACATGACAAAGCGTGATGCTAGGTGTGCCTAATCGCGTAGTAGGTGATACTCGTGAAGGGGAAAACATCCAGGAAAGTATCCTGGTGTTTCGCGTCTTGGACAGGTGAACCGGAGGGGAAATTTATGAGTTCGATAGGTTAGGGATGTGTGGCGGATTTAACGGGTTATGATCCGGTTTCGTCTCGTCGTTCTGAGCAACTTTCATGTAGAAAGTATTTTCATCCGAGTTACGGATTATTTTATATTAATTTTAAAAGATTTAAATCATTTTTAGGATTAATTTAATTATTTTAATTCAACATTATCCCGAACAGTGTTTGCTGATGTCATCATGATGTTAGCAGTCAACAGAGGTGTTGACTGGGTCGCTGATGTGTGGGTCCCACTGGTCATTGACTGTTTAGTCAGCAGTTTAATTAGACAATGTTAATTAGGTTAATTATCTAATTAGTTAATTTAAAGAAATTAATTAAGTTAATTATTTAGTTAATTAATTAATTGATATATGTATTTTTTTAATTCCCTTTTTTGTAGAAACGTTCCGGGGCGTGGGCCCCTCGTGTCATGGGCCCAAGGCCTTAGCGGGCGACGGTGGCGGTTAGCAGGCGGCGCTTGAACAAGGGGCGGGCGGACGCGGCCAAGTCTGCAGGCGCCATAAGCGTGCGATGGCGGCAACTTCAGCAGCCTTGAAGCAGAAGCGGTGTGGACGGCAATCTGGCGGGCTGGACGAGGCAAGAGAAGAGCGGAAGGCGCGCCAGTGATGGCAGCCGAGGGGAGGCGCGAGCACACGCTGTCGGCGGGCGCGCCATGGCCGTGGTGGCCGCGAGCAAAGGGCGGGCGCTGCGCGCCACGGCGCGCATGGCGAACGCTGCTGAGGAAGTGCAGGGAGGGCGCGGAGCGAAGGCGAAGCCGGGCGAGGCCACGGCTGGCCGGGCGTGGCGAAAGCGAGTGAGGAGGCAGGAGAAGTGCAGACGGCGTCAGTGTGGGAGGTCCAGGGCACGGACGACGCGATCAAGTCTGGCGAGGCTCATGTGTCGCGTCGAGCAGGGAGGGAAGGAGAGGGGGCCTCACGGGGATCGTAGGTCAGGGCAGTGGGCGCGAGGAGGGCGACGGGACGACGGCCGGAGGAGAAGCAGGCTGGTGGGGGGAGCGCCTGGCGAGGTGGCGCCCAACGGCGGCGTCGGGCGGCCGAGGTCGGGCGTCGTGGCGACCTCCTCCTCTCGATCCCGATCCAATCGGGGGAGAGGGGGGAGGAGATATTTTTCATATGGGGGGGGGAGTGTGGTGGTGGCCGGTTAAGGCGCGGGGTTAGCAGGTGAAATTTGGGCGGTTAGGGGCCGGATGGGCTGGCAATTTGGGTCGTCTGGCCCAGATGGCGAGGTCATCCAATTTTGTTCTGCTTTTTCTTACTTTTTATTTATTTCCTGTATATTAGTTTCTATATACTTTTGTTTTATAAAAATATATAAGTAGTACTAAATTAGTGTTTCAAAATACCCCAATGCCACAAAAAGGTTTGGTGACAAAATAGAATAGTTTAGTATTTTATTAATTGTAAAAGGCATTTAATTAGTTGTTTTTGCTACTGTCTTATTTATTTTTAGAGTAGTTAAACACTTTATAAAAGTTTAGTTTCTCCATCATAATTACTTATGCATTATTTGGCACAACCTGAAAATTTTGGTTTTAATATTCGAAAACTTTTATTGTTTGCCTTTAATTAAATTTTGGTTTTGTTTCGTTTTTGAACTATCGAGAGTTTATCAACAGTAAAACAGTAACCGAGGTGACGTGGTATCATTAGCGAGGGATCACTGTAGCTTAATTATCCGGGCGTCACAACTGGGTCAATAGGTTTTTTGACAAAGGGTGGATTTTATTGGCTCAGAGTGGAGTATCAAGAAGATACAAACACAATGAGCACACACCCGGCCTCTGCATAGCGAAGATGCATACAGCCAACACTAACACACGCACACAAAACACGCTGCCAAATAGTGATGTAGACCGAACCTCGTGGTGAGATCCGATCGGTTTTTGCGGCCCGACCTTTCACAACACTCCACCTTCAGCAGCACTAACCTCTCCCCCGCGCACGCGATGTACACGAAATAGAGGGTTTGAACCTTGCGGCTCAGCACGAGAAAACCAATCTCGATGATGGTACTCACGCGCAAAACAATTTCCTCACAGAGAAATCACAACACAGAGGGTTTCTAAAGCTTCCTCCAAAACTTAGGGATTTTTAGACAGCTTCCCCCAAAACTCGATAAAGGGATTTACCCTAAAAACACATCATGTTTATTATCAAAATATAACCTGCTTTTACATCAACGCATAGTTGCTCTTTATATTCTAAACGACCATCTAACTTGGCTTGAAAAGCAAGCCGCCCTAACCAAACCGACAAGTAATTAGATACCTAGACACTATATTTAAATAATAGATTATATGCTTTATAATCTGGCAGTATAATCTTTACAAACGACGGACTAGGACTATACTTGGATGGTTGCTGGCCTTCTCGTGTGATTTGCAGGTGGACCCCAACCGGCATCTTTCAAGGACAAAGCACACCACGTACCTAGTAATCTTATTGCATGGTAAATATTTTTCCTACGTGGCAGGAATAAAAACAAGAACCTTGTTTGCACCGTGTGCACTTCAAACCAATCTGTAATCCTTGCATGAATTTTTACACTTGCATGGCACGTAATATTCTCCTTCCCAAACCAGGAAATATGTCCCACTAGATCGTTGATGGCGCCCGTTGCCGCGCCTAGGGGTGGAATTCGAGCCGAGTCGAGCTAGCTCAACTCGACTCGCTAAAGCTCGACTCAACTCGCTAAAGCTCGTTTCAGTAACGAGCTAGCTCGACTCGACTCGTTACTATAACGAGCTCAAATCCAAGATTGGCTCGACTCGTATAACTCACGAGCTGACTTGTTTAGCTTGTTAAGCTCGTTAAAGATATGAACATAAGAACTTACAAATATGATAAAAAGATTAATTGGGAATTTAGCATGTACATATATGGTCATGTACGGCGTGAGTCTCTGTTGGTGGCTTGGCCTTGAGCGGTCATGTATGTGTGAGTCTCGTGGGTGGCTTGGCCTTGAGCGGTCATATACGTGTGAGTCTCCTGGGTGGCTTGGCCTTGAGCGGCTAGGCCTTGTGCTGGGACGCAAGGTGTTTAGTGGCTATTTTTTACTACCCCTAAAAACACTGATTTTTTATTGAGCCTAACAAGTTACACGAGTACTCATGAGATTGGCTCGTTTAACTCGGTATGTAAACAATCTTAAACTAAAGCTCGGCTTGGCTCGTTATTCTTCGAGTTCGAGTCGATTCGAGCCGAGTCACGAGCTACTCGTTTAGCTCGCGAGCTTCGAGCTTTTTTTCCAGCCCTAGCCGCGCCCGTCCGTTTTGACAATATAATGATTGAGAGTTTTATAATGATTGAAAATTTTGTAAATGTACATATTGCTTGATCCCTAAATTCAAAGGTAATGTTAACTTTATCATTGCCGCCATTTTTCATCTCATTTATGTACCAGTTCACCTTTGGACCATAATAATGCACAAAGAGGCATTAGTTGTCACGTAGCACATGTCAATATGAACACAATGCATAAAAAATAAATATTCACATAAGTGACCTATAGCACAAAGCCATGAACAAGAAAACAAAAGTAGAGTTATATGAGAAATGATAACCTCAAGCTTGTGCAACAAAGAAGGAAAAGAACATTACACCAGAAGCTCATGTTCTTACATTTCCACAATATTTGCATTTTTTGACATAGAAGGCAACACAAGGAAATGGTAATCTAGCAAACATCTCGTGAGCATAAGATTAGACATATAGAGCAGGCAGTTTTAACACCTTTCATCAACATCACATCCAGATACATGTATTTTGCAATCCCGAACAACAATACTTCCATCACTTGAGCTTGTACCTTCGAAACATGCCTTCGTAAGCTGGATGTGATGGAAGTATTTACAGTCTGTGTTGGCTCATTGTATCATGTTAGAGCTAAGCCGTGTCTTGTTGATCTGAAGCCATGACACCTAACTCCAGCCTAGTCATGTTGCATAAGGGAGAGGCGAGTTGTACCTGTAGTGAAGGAACGACCGTCGTGGACATAGTGTAAAAGGGTGACGCTTGTCTTGGATGGTAGCACACCGCAGGGGATGCCGATTCTTGCAGTCGCCGTGGACGTGATGTCTAGTCGTGTAGTTACTGCTACTTTCCTTGACTTCAACCGAGATTGTCGGACTCCACTACGCAACTCTTGCATCCTTTCTCCCCATACACTTCCTAACACATACTTACCTGCCAAACAAAATCCACAACATCATTGGTTAGTACAAACATAAATTGCTGCACATTGTATCTCATGCACATTTTATACTATGAATCTCACATGAAATCCCACAATCTACCAGCGAGTAATCAAACATAAATTGTTGCTTAAAACATGAAAACCCTAGATTCAGGATAAAAAATATTTATAATCCTGCAGAAAAGCGGCTTTCCTTTCTACTTTTCCATAGCCATCAACAATGTTTTGCACAAGTTCAGAGCCGTGTGTCCCCTCCAGCTGCAAATCTGACAACAGGAACTACTACTTGAGAGTTGAGATTCAGCAACCGATGTCCCCGAACAGTCCTTATACCCAAATCATATCCAAATCTCCTTAGACAAATTTCCCTCACCAAAACCGATCAAAACCTGGGAGGCTGGGACTAACACCCACATACGCCTCGCCGCATCATCGAGACGCGATGGATTGCCCCTGAAAATCATAGCGCAAACAAGCTGCCGTCATAGGAACACACACATCAACCCAAATTTGCGCCACAGAACGGGGACATCCGCAGGCGCCAGACCGACCGCCTTGCGAGATTCGAGGGGATGCATGAAGGCGCTCAAAGGGACTGCGATCCAGAGGGAAGGGAAGTCGCAGCGGCATCGGCAGCGGCATCTCACCTAGGGGACGCATGGGTCACCCGAGGAAACGAATTTGGAAGGAAAAGGTGCGGCGATGTGAAGATGGCGACGCACGGCGGCGGCGCAGCAGCACACCGAGGGCTCAATCCCACGCGAAGAGGACCGAGGATGACGGACGGGAGGTGTGTCATGGGAGGCGGCGGCTACGGTGATAGGGTCGACCACCAGTGGTTCCCGATCGAGGAGAGGAGAGACGTCATGTTTATTTTGTTTGCCGAGATGGGCTTCTTTTTGGTGAGGCCAAATCAGCGGATGGCCCAATCAACCACGCACTTCAATTCAAGCTACGGGAGAAGCGTCCCCATAGGACAGCCGGCCCACTTGTTGCGAGACGCATGCAGACAAAGCAGAGATCAGACGGCCAGGAATTGCTAAATCATAAAAATGAATGGTCCAGATGTTGGTAGCCTGAGAGGGAAGGGATTAGGCTCAGTTATACTGTCCTTAATATCTCTAATGCAAATCAAATTATTTCTGTCTTGGCTTGATCTCCCTATAGCACATCTTGTGACTAATCTCAGGCTGAGCCACTTGTTGTATCCATAAAATGACTTGGTGCATGCGAACATGTAGACGTGCCATGTAGCTTTGGGCTAGAGTCACGGCTCATCTCTTGCATAGAATTGGCACGCGCACAAGTTTCACTAATTAGTTGTTCCTTCCCATCGTAGCTTTTCTTTTCTCCAACAACATTAGTGTTAGGCATGGCTGTATCAAATAGCAAAGTCATATAAGACCAAAGCTATGCATATGCATGGGGAAAAAGGCGCCAAAGCAATCAGATCCGCGACCGACAAACTATAACAATGACCATATTCGCACCAACTAACTCATGACCCACACAGACGACGCTGTACTTCAACAGCAATGCCTTCAGGAAGGGAGCAGCGCTCAAGCGTCATCATCACCGGGTTTGACCATCCGAGGCCAGGATCTAGGCTTTCACCCGAAGAACTAGTCTGAGCATATCCGAACAATGCCTTCAACAAGGTAACAACGTAAAACATCGCCATTGCCAAGTATACCCAACTCGGGTTAGACTTAGGCTTTCACCCCGGAGCTCGAGACCGGGTGCTCGAGTAGCACCACTCTCGAAGTCATAAATGTGTTGTCGCCACCACTCTTCCTCAATCCCAACAGCTATATGCGATGAGCTGCACAACCATTTCTTTGCGTCAAGTTGTCATCCAAATTAACATCTCTTCGTCGAAGTCAACCACCGGATCTGTAGAGATGAAACTCTCCTGAAGACCTTTCGGTGGCCACTGTAACAAGGCCGACACTGCTAGCCGGAGTGATGACCGCAGTTTACCAAAACAATGCGGCACTCCACCACCACGTCAACGGCCACGGGAGGTGACCCCGGCACCCAGGACGAACGGCCGACGCCGCAATCGCACACCTAGGTAGCACCACCAGCGGATTTTCAGGCCCCAGATCCACGAAGATGAGGGAGGAGCAGAATGATGCCACCAGCATGCCCGGGGCCGTCGGCTCGCCATGCCTTCATCGGCTAGACGAAGCCGCGTCAAGGGGGTCGGATCTGGCCGAATCCAAGCCCTAAGGCCCAAGCAGCAGCCGCTGCCACGAGATCAGCCGCCGGCGCGACCTAGTGAAAGCACAAGTGCTCCCTAGGTGGTTTTGGTAATTAATGTCAACATATCTCTTGTTGGACTAACACTTTTATCTAGTATGTTTCAGATAAGTTCAACAATGGAGTGGCATGGACTAAAGGATGTGGGAACTCCTTCAAGATGCTAAGGACAAAGGATTGGCTCAAGCTTCAAGCTCAAGACTCTTCATTTTATATTTTTTAGTGATCCAAGATCACATTGAGTCTATAGGAAAAGCCAATACTATCAAGGAGGGATGAGGTGTTGCTTAATGAGTTTCTTGCTCCACAGTGCTTAGTGATATGCTCCAAAACCCTCAACCACTTTCCCATTTCCACTCATATAACCTAAACCTAAAGTCAAACTCGGCCCCACCGATTCTTTCTATCCGGCGCCACCGAGTTCAAATGTCATAGCCACTGCCAAAAACCCTAGGCAAATCGGTCTCACCGATACGGATCTCGGTCTCACCGAGATGGGATTGTAATCTCTCTGTTTCCTTCAGAACGCTTCGGTCTAGCAAAGTGAGCGATTGGTCCCACTGAGATTGCAATGTAAACTCTCTCGCTTCCCTCTCGTAACATTTCGGTCTCACCGAAAAGAGCGAATCGGTCCCACCGAGTTTACTCGACCAACTCTACGGTTAGCTAATTACCAAAATCGGTCTCACCGAGTTTGTGTAATCGGTCTCATCGAGATTACGTTATGCCCTAACCCTAACCATATCGGTCCTACCGAGTTGCATGTCGGTCCCACCGAAATCACTAATGGTCACTAGGTTTACTAAATCGGTCCAACCGAGTTTGTCGATTCGGTCCCACCGAGTTTGGTAAATTGTGTGTAACGGTTAGATTTTGTGTGGAGGCTATATATACCCCTCCACCTCCTCTTCATTCGTGGAGAGAACCATCGTAACAAACCTACACTTCCAACTTACCGGTTCCGAGAGAGAACCACCTACTCATGTGTTGAGGCCAAGATATTCCATTCCTACCATATGAATCTTGATCTCTAGCCTTCCCCAAGTTGCTTTCCACTCAAATCCTCTTTCCACTAGATCCAAATCCTATGAGAGAGAGAGTTGAGTGTTGGGGAGACTATCATTTGAAGCACAAGAGCAAGGAGTTCATCATCAACACACCATTTGTTACTTCTTGGAGAGTGGTGTCTCCTAGATTGGCTAGCTGTCACTTGGGAGCCTCCGACAAGATTGTGGAGTTGAACCAAGGAGTTTGTAAGGGCAAGGAGATCGCCTACTTCGTGAAGATCTACCGCTAGTGAGGCAAGTCCTTCGTGGGTGACGGCCATGGTGGGATAGACAAGGTTGCTTCTTCGTGGACCCTTCGTGGGTGGAGCCCTCCATGGACTCGCGCAGCAGTTACCCTTCGTGGGTTGAAGTCTCCATCAACGTGGATGTGCGATAGCACCACCTATCGGAACCACGACAAAAACATCCGTGTCTCCAATTGCGCTTTTGAATCCTCCAAAACCCTTCCTTTACATTCTTGCAAGTTGCATGCTTTACTTTCCGCTGCTCATATACTCTTTGCATGCTTGCTTGTTATGTATTGTAAATGTTAAACTTGTGCCTAAACTTGACTTAAACCTAAAGAAATTAAAAACTGCAACTTTGGTACTTAGTGTCTAATCACCCCCCCCCCCTCTAGAAACCTCTTCTCAAGGTCCTACAAGTGGTATCAGAGCATTGGTCTCCATTGCTTTGGTTTAAATACCATTGGAGGAAGATGGATGAGTCTACTTTGGGGAGTCTTAGACATAGAGTGCCCATACTTGATGGAGAGTATTTTCATAAGTGAAAAAATGAGATGCTTGTAATTTTCAATCAATATCATTTGAACAAGTACATTGCTAGCCCTTGTGCACCTTGTGTTGATCCTATGCATCCTACCCTTGATGAATCAATTGACATGACTAGGAATCTTAGAACTGTTAATCTTATCACTAGAGGCTTGCCTAGAAACTTAATTAGAAACTTGCCTACTCTTGAGTGTGCCTACGCTTATATGGAAATTTCTTGAGGAACGCTTTCCAAATTATTCCTTGAAAAATCTAGATGAAATTCTCCATAAGTCTATTGCCTTGAGTAAGATGAATACTAGTGATCCTATGTTTGGTGATCGTCTATTTGAACTTACAAACCTTATGCGTGCCAAAGGAGATGTTGGAATTATCGGTGATATTATTTCCGAAGCTATAAGAATTCATAAGCAAGATCATTGTCAAACTCACTCTAACGAATTACCCTCTCTAGGACTTGATCCACCACATGACGATGTTGAACATGGATACTATGATGAGGATGATGATAGTGACTTGATCTTGACGATGCAATGAGACATTTTGGTCTTATGGCAAATCTTGGGGGATATATGTCAGGAGGAAAGGAATGGGTTCTTGACAGTGGATGTACCGATCACATGACCGGAGATAAAGACATGTTTCGTGAGCTTGCTGAAAATGATAGTCCTCGAAAGTATGTCACTTTCGGTTACAACTCAAAGGGTAAGGTGGTTGGCCTCATTAAGGTGGCCATCTCACATGATAGCTCCATTCGTAATGTTATGATCGTTGAATCTCTTGGCTACAACTTACTTTCAAAGATATCTAGACTTACCGATTTTTGGTTTCAATGTCCTATTCTTGAAGTAGATTGCCAAGTGTTTCGTCGAGACAATCATAAAATGGTCTTTACCGGGGTATAATGAGAGGTGATCTTTACATTGTTGATTTCTCTAAAAAGGGTCAACCTAAAACTTGCTTCATTGCTAAATCCTCAAAAGGTTGGTTATGGCATAGACGACTAGGTCACGTTGGCATGAGAAACCTTGGCAAGCTTATTAAAGGAAATTATATCCTTGGTGTTAACGATGTCATATTTGATAAGGATAGACTTTGCAGTGCTTGTCAAGCAGGTAAACAGGTTGGAGGAAGGCATCCCATGAAGAACATCATGACCACAAGGAGGCCACTGAGCTACTTCACATGGATCTTTTTGGTCCCAACGCTTACAAGAGTCTCGGTGGAAATTCTTTTGGTCTAGTTATAGTTGATGATTTTTCAAGATTTACGTGGGTGTTCTTTCTCGATGATAAATCGCAGGTCCAAAAGATCTTCAAAAACTTCGCCAGGAAGGCTCAAAATCAGTTTGAAGTGAAGATCAAGAAGGTTCGCAGCGACAACGGAACGGAGTTCAAGAACGCAAACGTGGACACCTTTCTTGACGAAGAAGGGATTTCACACGAGTTCTCGGCTACGTACACATCTCAACAAAATGGAGTTGTTGAGAGGAAGAACCGGACGCTCATCGAAATGGCGAGAACGATGCTTGATGAGTACAAGACGTCAAGCACTTTTGGGCGTAAGCGGTTGAGACAGGGTGTCATGCAATAAATCGCTTGTATCTTCACAAGCTACTCGGCAAGACGCAAGATACGAGCTCCTCACCGGTAACAAACCCCAAGTTGGATACTTTCGAGTATTCGGCTCAAAGTGCTACATTCTTGATAAGCATCGTCGTTCTAAATTTGCTCCTAAGTCTCATGAAGGTTTCCTACTAGGTTATGGCTCAAACTCTCACACTTACCATGTCTACAACAATTTCACCCGAAAGGTTGAAGAGACGGTAGATGTGAAGTTTGATGAATCTAACGGCTCGCAAGTAGAGCAATTGCCAATTGATGTAGGAGACAAAGATCCTTCGGAAGCAATCCAAGACTTGTCCATTGGCAAGATTCGTCCAACGGAGGTGAAGGAGAGTACCTCGTCCGTTCAAGTGGAAACTTCTACTTCACGACAAGGTGAACCAAGAGTTGATACGGAAGCATCCACAAGTGGAACACACCAAGATGAAGAAAACGAGGAAGTACATCAAGAACGTCAAAAACCTCCTTCTCCACCACGACAAGAAAACGACAACGCCAACAATGAAGAAGATCAAGAAGAAGAAGAACAAGATGAAGAAGATGTTCAACCAAGACCCAAGCAAAAGCTTTCACGAGTTCGAGCAAGAATTGCTAAAGACCATCCCAGAGAGCGAATCTACAATGATATTCAAACCGGGAGAATCACTCGCTCTAAAACTCGTTTAGCTAACTTTTGTGAAAACTATTCTTTCATCTCTAGCATTGAACCTATGAAGGTCGAAGAAGCATTGGAAGATCCGGATTGGATAAATGCTATGCATGAAGAGCTACACAACTTTGAGAGAAACCAAGTTTGGACATTGGTTGAGAAGCCCGACAACAACCACAACATCATCGGTAGCAAATGGGTGTTTCGCAACAAGCAAGATGAAGATGGACAAGTAGTTCGAAACAAAGCACGTCTCGTCGCCCAAGGCTACACACAAGTCGAAGGTATGGACTATGGTGAGACTTATGCTACCGTTGCTAGACTTGAGTCCATTCGCATCTTACTTGCCTATGCTAATCACCATGATATCACCTTGTACCAAATGGACATTAAAAGTGCTTTTCTAAATTGTGAAATAGAGGAGGAAGTTCATGTTAAACAACCTCCCGGCTTTATCAATCCTAAGAAACCCAATCATGTTTACAAACTTCACAAAGCTCTTTATGGTCTTAAACAATCTCCTAGAGCTTGGTATAAATGCGACCAAGTTTCTTCTTGAAAAGGGTTTGAAATTGGGAAAATTGATTCCACACTTTTTACTAAAGGGTTAATGGAGAATTATTTGTATGCCAAATTTATGTTGATGATATCATATTTGGATCAACTAACCCTCATTTTAGTGAAAAGTTTGGAAAGCTAATGTCGGAGAAGTTTGAGATGTCAATGATGAGTGAACTCAAATTCTTTCTTGGGTTGCAAATCAAGCAAACTAATGAAGGTACTTTTGTCTCTCAAACGAAGTACACTAAGGACTTATTCAAGAAGTTCAATATGCAAGAGTGCAAAGGTATGTCTACACCCATGTCTACTAGTGGACATCTTGATTTGACCAAAGATGGTGAACCGGTTGATCAAAAGGTTTATCGCTCTATGATTGGTTCATTGTTATACCTATGTGCTTCACGTCCCGATATCATGCTAAGTGTGTGCATGTGTGCAAGAAATCAAGCTGCTCCTAAAGAATGTCATCTTAAGGCCGTAAAAAGGATAGTGAGATACTTAATTCATACACCAAATTTTGGCATTTGGTATCCTAAGAGGGCCTCTTTTCGATCTTGTTGGCTACTCCGACCGGACTATGCCGAGACAAGGTTGATAGAAAGTCCACTTCGGTACTTGTCAATTTCTTGGTAGATCTCTTGTGTCTTGGTCCTTCAAGAAACAAAACTCGGTATCCTTATCTCTTCGAAGCGGAGTACATTGTCACTGGTTCATGTTGTGCTCAATTACTTTGGATGACCCAAACTCTTAAAGATTATGGGATACATGTGAAACATGTTCCATTGCTTTGTGACAATGAAAGTGCAATCAAAATTGGTCATAATCCCGCATAACATTCTCGAACTAAGCATATTGAAGTTCGTCATCATTTCATTCGAGATCATGTTGCTAAGGGTGACATTAATCTTAAGCATGTTCGCACCAAAAAGCAATTAGCGGATATATTCACTAAACCTCTTGATGAGAAAGTGTTTTGCAGGTTGAGAGGAGAATTGAACATCATTGATGCTTCAAACTTGGAGTAGAAACTCCATTGGATACATGCAAGACATGAGCTTATGACTAATCCATGATATTTCTCTTATGATGAAAATCTTATGACTTGGATATATTTGCATCTTGCATGTTATCTAACCCATGTAGGTACTTGGTTGAATCAAATTCCATGAGATTGTAACCAACTCACATCTCGAGCAATCTCTACATCACCAAGTCTCTACACTATGGTGGTTGAAGACAAGGAAGCACAAAACCATTCAAACATATCCTTTGGCAAATTCTATGTTTGAGTTTCATGATTGTCATTTTTTTGGATACACAAGTGCTCTTCCTTGCAAGAACTAACCCATGTAGGTAGATGGACTCAAATTCCAAGTGGTTCTCCCAACTCTTGATGAGCTACATCAACCTTGAGCAACCCACACAAGTTCAACTACATGATCAACACCACCAACCAAGGTATGTTATTCCATCTTAGAGAAGCTTTACTCCGAGTCATGAGCTAAAGCAACTCGACAAGATGTGAATACATCAAGATTCTTAAACGAAAAATGGTAACCCCATTTTGAGCTTAAACGATGAGTATGACCTATGATCAAGTGATCTCACTTGACTCCTAAGTCAATATACTCTAACATAGGTGACTTTGTCGCGACCATCTCTAGATGAAGTTCTCTCGTGCTCTTTTCTCGTGCTTTTGCATTTGTCTCATGCATATTTGTTTCCCCTTTCAAAAAAACTTCATCTAGATTTCTTTCTTTTCTTTTCTGCTTGCTCGTGCATTTCTCGTGCATCCAATTCATTGCATATCATTCAGAAATTCCTTGCAAATCTTTGTGAGATCTTACTAGTCTAGTGAGATGAGGTGACAACTGTTTTCTCTGCGATGAACTCGGTTTCACCGATTTGTTGTATTTGGTCCAACCAAAGCATACCACTCGGTGCCACTGATTTCACAACAGGGAAAACTATTTGCCACTTATTCTGTGTTTCTTCTGATCCAGCTCCACTCAATGAATCTTGTCCTCTATAAGCATCACATTTATATAAATGCTTTGTGTGTGACTCAAGGATCAAACCCTTCTTGGAAATTGATGTCAAAGGGGGAGAGAGATCACATCAAAGCTTATCACTTCCAAAAGGGAGAGAGTATCACTTCCATTGTGGGGAGAAAGAGATCTCTGTGGGGAGAGAATACTCAAGTAGAAAGTATTTCTCAAGGATCCCGGATGCTTGGTGTTCAAGAGGACAGATGCCACATGTCTTCTTGAGGGGAAAGACATGTTCATATGTGCTTATTTGCATTAGCTCTGTTCATTTATATCTTTCAGCTCTGATTTTCTGTTCGCTATCTTCTCCCAGTATCCCATGCTAGATTCAGGGGGAGCAAGACATCTAAGGGAAAGAAATTATTTAAATTCATTGCATATCTTTACCCTTGGGGACATGTCTAATCCAATGTGGTACTTAGTACTCACTCTCTACATGTCATCCAGCCTTGGTATTCTTGTGGTTTCTTCTATTTGCTCGGCTAGTAGATGTACCTGTGTTATCTAACCTTGTTTACGTAGGTTCATTCCATCCTAAGCCAACTCAAGACTACAAGGTAAGCATATGCATCACAATCATGTGTATGAGGTATTCTTGCTGATGTACATACTGTTTGCAAGAAGGACTCATGAGCATGAAGGTATTTTCTTTAATATTCTTTGCTCTGATGCATATGTCAAAGATACATGTAACACATTGCCTACTCTATCATGGTTATGCTCTCACACGCTTCTATTCCATATTCACATGATTGCATACATGTAGGGGGAGCCTATGCTTGTTACATGTCTTTCCAAAGCTTTACTTGCTATTCTTTATATCTTTATCTAAAGCTTTGATGTATGTTGTCATCAATTACCAAAAAGAGGGAGATTGAAAGCACAAGTGCTCCCTATGTGGTTTTGGTAATTAATGTCAACATATCTCTTGTTGGACTAACACTTTTATCTAGTATGTTTCAGATAAGTTCAACAATGGAGTGGCATGGACTAAAGGATGTGGGAACTCCTTCAAGATGCTAAGGACAAAGGATTGGCTCAAGCTTCAAGCTCAAGACTCTTCATTTTATATTTTTTAGTGATCCAAGATCACATTGAGTCTATAGGAAAAGCCAATACTATCAAGGAGGGATGGGGTGTTGCTTAATGAGTTTCTTGCTCCACGTTGCTTAGTGATATGCTCCAAAACCTCAACCACTTTCCCATTTCCACCATATGACCTAAACCTAAAGTCAAACTCGCCCCACCGATTCTTTCTATCCGCGCCACCGAAGTTCAAAATGTCATAGCCACCGCCACAAACCCTAGGCAAATCGGTCTCATCGATAGGGATCTCGGACTCACCGAGATGGGATTGTAATCTCTCTGCTTTCCTTCAGAACGCTTCGGTCTAACCGAAGTGAGCGATCGTCCCACCGAGATTGCAATGTAAACTCTCTGTTTCCCTTTCGTAACATTTCGGTCTCACCGAAAAGAGCGAATCGGTCCCACCGAGTTTACCTGGCCAACTCTCTGGTTAGCTAATTACCAAAATCGGTCTCACCGAGTTTGTGTAATCGGTCTCACCGAGATTACGTTATGCCCTAACCCTAACCATATCGGTCCTACCGAGTTGCATGTCGGTCCCACTGAAATCACTAACGGTCACTAGGTTTACTAAATCGGTCCGACCGAGTTTGTTGATTCGGTCCCACCGAGTTTGGTAAATTGTGTGTAACGGTTAGATTTTGTGTGGAGGCTATATATACCCCTCCACCTCCTCTTCATTAGTGGAGAGAGCCATCAGAACAAACCTACACTTCCAACTTACCAGTTCGAGAGAGAACCACCTACTCATGTGTTGAGGCCAAGATATTCCATTCCTACCATATGAATCTTGATCTCTAGCCTTCCCCAAGTTGCTTTCCACTCAAATCCTCTTTCCACTAGATCCAAATCCTATGAGAGAGAGTTGAGTGTCGGGGAGACTATCATTTGAAGCACAAGAGCAAGGAGTTAATCATCAACACATCATTTGTTACTTCTTGGAGAGTGGTGTCTCCTAGATTGGCTAGGTGCCGACAAGATTGTGGAGTTGAACCAAGGAGTTTGTAAGGGCAAGGAGATCGCCTACTTCGTGAAGATCTACCGCTAGTGAGGCAAGTCCTTCGTGGGTGACGGCCATGGTGGGATAGACAAGGTTGCTTCTTCGTGGACCCTTCGTGGGTGGAGCCCTCCATGGGCTCAAGAACTGCTACCCTTCGTGGGTTGAAGTCTCGGTCCAACGTGGATGTACGATAGCACCACCTATCTAACCACGACAAAAACATCCGTGGTTCCAATTGCGCTTTGAATCCTCCAAACCCTTCCCTTTACATTCTTGCAAGTTGCATGCTTTACTTTCCGCTGCTCATATACTCTTTGCATGCTTGCTTGTTATGTATTGTAAATGTTAAACTTGTGCCTAAACTCCACTTAAACCTAAAGAAATTAAAACTGCAACTTTGGTACTTAGTGTCTAATCACCCCCTCTAGACACCTCTTCTCAAGGTCCTACACCTAGCCACTTAAGCGGCGCCACAACAGAATTCCCATGCCACCTTCGAGGTGAGGTCTGCCGCCATCATGGTGAGGCTGCCGGGCAGCGGAGAGGAGGGCGCCGAGGGTGGAACTGACGGCGGCGGTACAGTGTTTCGTGTCGCCTGCGTAACGAGCGAATGGGGGTCATTTTTTGAATGTGCGCTGGCACGCTCTCAGTAGATGGATAATCTCTCTCTCAGTCCCAAAAAATGATATAAAGTTGCTATAAAATAATTGTAAAACATCTAAGAATGATAAAATAACAGCATGAATACTTCATAAATTATAGATGCGTTGGAGACGTATCACCTTACAACATGTTAAATAATTAAATAAATTGCTATTAAAACTGCTAAGAAGGCGGCTCCCTTTCCTCCATCATAAACCCCACCCGTGGCACCTAGTCCTCTACCTCCGGTATTTAAGGCAAAACCCTCTTCTTATTGAGGCAAATCCTTAATTTTAGGAGAGAATCCCCTAAAGAAGGCGGCCCTTTCCTCCATCATAAACCCCACCCGTGGCAATTCCAGTCCTCTACCTCCGGTATTTAAGGCAAAACCCTCTCTTCTTATTGAGGCAAATCCTTAATTTTTAGGAGAGAATCCCCTAAAGAAGGCGGCTCCCTTTCCTCCATCATAAACCCCACCCGTGGCACCTAGTCCTCTACCTCCGGTATTTAAGGCAAAACCCTCTCTTCTTACTGAGGCAAATCCTTAATTTTTAGGAGAGAATCCCCCCCCCCCCCTCCTACCACAACCGCCACTCTAGCCACTTCCCTCTCCCTCTCAGATCTAGGCTCCCCCACCTGAAACCCTTGTCCCACGATCTGCACCATCGATCTAGACCATTCAATCCAGATCGGGCAGCTCCTAGCCTCCCCCACCAACTGCAGCTCCCCTACCATCCGACGTGGCTTGCTCAGGCCCTCTGAGCTCATCTAGGGCCCGAGGAATCACCGACGCCTCAGACGTCGCATACATCCACCAGGTAAGGGCTCGTGCCCACCTGTGCAACTGCAGGCTGCCACGGAGCTCCTCCAGAAGAGCCTACCCCTGCTCCTCCCGATCTCCGTAAGGCTGCCGCCGCTGGGACCTCCTTCCCGCGCCTATGTCCTCCTCCTTCCTCTCTTTCTTCTTCACTTTGTTCCCTCGCCTCTCTCACCGCTTCTCTCCGACATTGAACAGATGCGAAGATCGAGATGCGGCACTCTCGGCCGCCCAGAGCTTCAAAGGATGCTCTAGTGATCAGTGGTGTCCGCTGTGGACCAGCATTAATACGGCGCGGGGAGCGGAGTGGCGGCCGTGCGGGAGATCTTTTTGGGTGGAACCAAGGTGTCGGCGTACGTGATGGCGGTCCGGACGCCCGCAAATCTCCCCTGGTTTTGCGTCTGGTTTGCTTGATTTCGGACAAGCGAACAACTTCATGGACCGATAGGGTACCGTGGTGGATGGCTCGCATCATCCGGACAACTCGGTTGGCATGTTTACGGCCGTTTTGAATGTCCGGCTCCCTGCCCCGGTTGCAAGTTTGTGCACGAAACCAGTACAGTGGCACTCGGGCCTTGACAGAGGTGAAGCGCATGGTTATGGACCAATCAAAATAGAATCAAGATTCAGGAATACACGGAGACAATTTCACACACCCGAGAGGTAGAAACAATGATTCTTTGTATTGCTTCCAGTTTCATAATCGTTTGCAGTGCGTAGAACAATTTTAGTAATCAGGTCCAGTTCTAATTCCTCTCTCCACCTTTGCGGAGACAGTGGCTGGCACCATTAAAATCCAATTCCCAACTATCCAACACTTTGTTGTTGACATCCATGCTAATGTCTGAATCCTTAGCCACTACACCGCTAGTTGTTCGACCCCCAGCGTGACCAAGTGGGTTAGCTCGCCGATCGTCAGCGTGTGCTCGCCCACGGGGATCCTTCGGACCCCGTCCCGGTCGGCCACGCTGAGTTCGTTGCAGACGTCGAGGCCCATCTCGACGCGGGCCACGCCGCCGGCGGGAACGTGCACCTTCTCGAACGCAACCAGCTGACGAGTGGCCGCGCCGTGGACCGCGGCGGCCGCAGCCGGAGGGGACGCGTACACGAGCACCGTATGCGCGCCGTCCCGGTTTCCGACGTTCTTCACGTCCACGTGGACCGGGATGCTCAGGCCCTCGCACCGCGCGTGCGAGACACGCACATCTGCGGCAGCGCGGCCATGATGCTTCGTTGTGTTGAGGGAGGAGGCGGCTGCGGCGGCGTGGTGGCCGGCAAGCTGGACGGTGAGCTGCGCCGGCGCGTGTGCGAGCGTGTGGGTGAACTTGGTGTAGCTGAGGCCGTGCCCGAACGGGTGGATGGTCGGGCCAGTGTAGAACCGATACGTCCGTCCGGGTACCCCTGGCCGGGTCGGCCCGCATCGCCATGTTTGTCATCGGCGCCTTCTGCAGGTAATCCTGTGGGTACCATGTCACCGGCAGCTTCCCTCCTGCACCAATTCCAATCCAAAACCTATCAAACTCGTCTTCTTGCTTCAATTTTTGGTCAATTTTGTCATCTGAAATTCGATCCCGACTTGAATCATTCAAATAGAGACTGTCGAAGTGTACATACCTGGGTTGTGGTGACCGAAGATTACATCGGCGATCGCCTGCCCGCCGGCCTGGCCGGGGTACCCTGCCCACAGGATGCCAGCGATCTTCCGGTCGTTCTGCGCGAAGGCAATGTCGACGGGCCCGCCGGACATGAGGACGAGGGTCAGCGGCCCTTTGGAGGCCTTCGCCACCGCGGAGACGAGCTCCGCCTGGCGACCAGGAAGGAGCAGGCTTGTCCGGTCCAGGCCCTCGGCCTCGACCTTCTGATCGAGGCCGACCACGACGACGGTGGCGTCAGCACGGCGGGCCGCGTCGACGGCAGCAGCGATCGGCTGGTTGCCGCCTTGGCATGCCACGTCGGTGCAGCCCGCCTGATGTAATGTGGTCTTCACGTACCTGCCGATGCCCTGCAGCGGCGTGGTGTACCGGCACGGCTGACCAGCGTAGTTCCCGATCATGGCCACGGTGGCCTGGGAGTGCGGGCCGACGACGGCGACTGTGTGGTGCGCGGCTCGTGAGAGCGGCAGCGCGGCGCCGTCGTTCTTGAGGAGCACCACGCTCTGCCTCGCCGCCTCCAGCGCCAGCTCTTGATGCGCCGGCGTGCACACGTGCTGCGGACCGAGGTGGCCGAACGGCTGCGTGGCCAGGTCGCCGTCGTACATCCCGAGGCGCATCTGCACGATGACGGTGTTGGTGACGGCGGCGTCGATGTCGGCGTCGGACACCTTCCGCTGCGCGACGGCGCCCTCGGTGTAGACGGCCAGGAAGGGGCCGCAGTCGAGGTCGAGGCCGGCCCGGAGCGTGGCGGCGACGGCGTCCTCGTGGGTCCTGGTGTAGTGCTGGTCGCGGTAGAAGACGTCGACCGAGTCGCAGTCGGAGACGATGTACCCCTCGAGGTGCCACTTGCCCCTGATGGTGCCGCGGAGGAAGGACTCGTCGGCGCAGGTGGGCACGCCGTTGACCTGGTTATAGGAGCACATGACGCTGGCGGCGCGGCCGTCGACGACGCAGGAGCGGAAGGGGACGTTGAAGGTGTCCTCGAGGTCCTGCGGCGTGACGATGGCGTTGAAGTGGAAGCGGTCGGTGCCGGACCAGCTGTCGAGGTCGTAGGCCGTGAAGTGTTTGCAGCAGGCGGCGGTCTTGAGACGCGTGTGGCCGCCGTGGCGACCACCGCCCCCGTAGGGCTGCTGGAGGCCGCGGACATAGGCGGCGGCGTAGCGGCCGGAGACGGCGGGGTCCTCGCCGGGCGTCTCCTGGCTGCGGCCCCACCGCGGGTCGCGGAAGATGTTCACGTTGGGGCTCCAGAAGGTCAAGCCCGCCTGACCGCCGTTGTACATCGCTCGCCCCTCGTCTGACACCGCCTGCATGCATGATATGCGTGGACGTATGTTAACACGAAAATTATGGTAAAATTAACAAATTTGATCTAAGAGCGAAAATATTTCACAAACCAAACTATTTTTAAAAATATTTCACACCGCTGATCTTTTTGCGGCGCCCGACAGCAAGACGCTGCACTCTACTTTTTTTTTTGAGGGTTAACATCTGCCGCTTTATTAACTAGTCATAGAAAGCAGGAATCTCGTGCGAAACAATCCCCAAAACGCAGTCCGGGGGGCACCAAACCACACATTACAGAGTTCATCACTTAAGCTTAACTTAGCTAACCTATCCGCGGCAGAGTTTGCACTACGTCGTACCCACGAGACATGCACTTCCAGGAACATCCCCATCCTCACCTTGATCTCCTCCACGAGAGGGCCGCTTGAAGAGAGATTCTTTTCCGGCATCTTGAGCATCTTAGCTAGGTTGGCACAATCCGTCTCCAGGACCAGCTTCGTTGCTCCTAGCTCGCCCGCCACGTGAAGCGCTCGCAAGCATGCATAAATTTCAGCAATCTCTGGGTCTGAAACACCGTCATAGAACTGACAGACTGCAGCTCTAACCGCTCCTCCCGAATCCCTAATCATAGCCCCAGTACAACATTTCGCCCCTTGCTTATAAGTAGTGTTAGAAGATAGACTTGCGTTGTAACGTGACAATGTCACGATCGTAGTTGTGTGCGTGTGTGTTATCTTGTATATCAAGGCAGGTGGTTAGAGGACCCGGTGCTAGTAGATATCTTTGTATAGCTTGCACTAGGGGTCAAGCCTAAACCACCTGCCGCATCTTGTAATCTTGTTGGATATATAAACACGCATACGTCCCTGCCAGAAGGCATACGCTTCACACCAATACCTCACAGTCTTACATGGTAATCAGAGCCTACCTCGGATTCATCCATGGCGAGCTCATCCACAAATACGTTCCCCTCATCTCCCTTTGCACACATCGCCACAGAGAAACTATCGAGGGGGAACGAAGCTCCCTGGCGCGCCACCGTCCTCTCTGCCATCAGGGGGGCGCAGATGGCGGACTTCCTCGATCTGGAGCAAGAAGTGCCGCCCATGATGATCGAGGTGACCAGCAGCGACGGCAAGGTCAAGTCGAAGGCCGCCAACCCTGAGTTTGGCACCTGGTATGCTCGTGATCAGCAGGTATTTTCCTACTGTTGACTACGCTACCTCGTGAGATGGCCATCCAAGTGGCAACCTGCCACACCGCAGCGGAGCTATGGAACACCGTGCAAGGGATGCTCACCTCGCATACCCGAAGCAGTCTCACAACGCCAGGATCGCTACCGGCGAATCTTCGTAAGGGCAACTCCACCATTACGGAGTACGCTTAAGATCGTAACTCTTTGTGATGAGTTGGTTGCCTCGTGAAAAAGGTGGACGAAGAAGATGTGGTTTCACACATCCTTGCCGGGCCGAGGAAGAATTTGATCTCGTGGTTTCGCCATGTGCTCACGGGTCGAACTCAGATCGTCTCCCGAGCCGTACTCGCAGCTTCGAGCTTCGAGACGCGCATGAATCTTCGCGGGAGCCTCTCGGCCCTCCGCCAACGCCGCATCACGCGGGCGCTTCAACAACTTCAACAACAAGCAGAACGGCAACGCGGCGGCGCGGTGGTGACATGTCGGTCGCGCCTTCAACAACAAACAAACTGGCGGCGGTGGTGACCGCGGCCGGAGCTTCAACAACAAACCCAACGGCGGTGGTGGCCGTGGCAACTCAGGAGGAAACGGTGGCGGCTTCAACAACAATTCCGCTGCCAAACCAACGTGCCAGATCTATGGCAAAGTTGGGCACGTTGCTTGGAAGTGCTGGAAGCGGTACGACTCCGCCTACCAGGAAGGGGAAGAGCGCTCGGCGAACATTGCTGCTCCTCAATACGGCATAGATACAAACTGGTATATGGACGGTGGTGCAATCGACCATATCACCGATGGATCTGGAGAAGCTCACATCCGGAGAGGTACACCGCAACGAAAGCAGATTCACACCGCCAACGGATCGTATGGCGATTAATCATATTGGTCATACGACTATTTATACCCCAGATCGTGAACTTCACCTAAACAATGTTCTTCATGTTCCGGAGGCCACCAAAAGTTTGATCTCCGCAAGTAAACTTGCTTTTGATAATGACACTTTCGTTGAAATTCACCCTCATTTTTTTCTTGTCAAGGATCTGGAAACGAAGAGGGTTCTACTTCGCGGCAAGGGTAGGAGAGGTCTCTATCCTCTCAAACACATCGGGGGAAACGTCACAAAGCATGTGCTAAGTGTCACCAAGCCATCTTCAGACTTGTGGCATCGACGTTTAGGTCACCCATCTTCCATTGTTGTTAGGAAGATCGTTAGTGAGAATAAACTCCCATGTGTTAGCAATGATGAAAATAAATTTGTATGTGACGATGCCAAAAGGGCAAAAGTCACCACTACCATATCCTCGCCTATGAGTGAATCAAAATTTCCTTTGGCACTTATCTTCTCGATGTTTGGGGTCCCGCCGCTGAAACCGTAGGGTAGAAAGAAATACTATGTGAGTTTTATAGATGATTTCAAAGAATTCACATGGATCTACCTCATTAAACATAAGTCTGAAGTTTTCCAAAAATTTCATGACTTCCAAAATCTTGTTGAAAGACAATTTGATCGCAAAATCCTAGCTCTCCAAACAGATTGGGGAGGGGAGTATGAAAAGTTGAATTCCTTTTTCACTAAGATAGGAATTTCTCACCATGTTTCGGCCCTCATGCTCATCAAAGAAATGGGTCACCGAACGTAAACATCGCCACATAGTTGAAGTTGGGCTATCCTTGCTTGCTCAAGCCTCCATGCCCTTAAAATTTTGGGATGAGGCTTTCATTGCTGCCACCTTCTTAATCAATAGGATGCCAAGCAAGGTTATAGACTTTGAGACTCCCCTCACTCGTTTATTTGGTGACACACCCAATTATTCTTCTCACGATATTTGGTTGTGCATGCCGTCAATCTCAGCCCTATAATACACATAAACTCCAATTTAGATCCAAACAAGGTGCTTTCCTCGGTTATAGCAACCTCCACAAGGGATATAAGTGTCTAGATATCTCCACAGGAAGAGTTTATATTTCAAGAGATGTGGTGTTCGATGAAAACATCTTTCCTTTTTCCACCTTGCATCCTAATGCAGTGCACAAATTTAAGAGCCGAAATCATCTTGTTGTCACCAGATCTTTTGAATCCTACCGATCGTGGGGGATAATAGTGTTGATCATATGATTAATGGTGCTACTAATCCGGATCATGATGTCGCAGGAAACAAAGTGAAAAAATTGGCGTAAAAAGGCACTTTGCAACGTGATTTTATGCAAGATATCGCCCAAACCCGACCAAATAGCAGTAACACGAGGACGATTCTTCTGCCAGTACCGCCAATCCCGAGATCCGCGGCAGATCCTGCTACCGCCGACAGCGCAGATTCATTGCCTTCGACTGGCGCGTCCCCCTCGGCTGGCGTCTCCGCGGGCACCACGTGTCGTGGTGGGGCCGGCGCGGGCGCGTCGCCGAGTGCTGCCGCTTCTCCACGCAATGATGGCCCTGGCGGCTGGGCCCACAGGCGTGTGTCTCCCGCCCGGTCGCCCGTGCGGACACACGATCCAACGCCAGATCGCGCCGCAGCCGAGGTGGATCCGCCCTCTCTTTCGCCTGGACGGGCACGTGATCCCACGCCCGACCGCACGGCAGTCGAGGAGGATCTTTCCGATCCCCTAAACGCCGCCAGTACCACTGGATCCGCTGCGACTCCCGGATCTTCTACGGATTCTGCTCCTGTGCGCCCTCGTACACGAGCTCAGAAAGGTATTTTTAAGCCATTGGTTTCTAAGGATGGGACGGTCAGGTATGATAAAAATTTTAAATTTGCAAATCTTGCTGTTGCTCAAGAACCTAGAAACGTGGCAGAAGCTCTAGGGGATAAAAATTGGCAACGTGCTATGGAAACATAGTACAATGCCCTTATGAAAAATCAAACTTGGCACTTGGTTCCTCCCAAGTCAGGGAGGAATATTATTGATTGTAAGTGGGTGTACAAAATTAAACGACACCCTGATGGCACTTTAGATAGATATAAAGCTAGGCTAGTTGCTAAAGGTTTTAAGCAACACTATGGCATTGATTATGAGGACACGTTTAGTCGAGTTGTTAAAGCTGCCACCATTAGACTTGTTTTGTCTATTGTCCGCCACTGTGGGATGGAGTCTTCACAACCGGATGTTCGTAATGCGTTCTTACATGACGCTCTCGAGGAAGAGGTTTATATGAAGCAACCACCGGTTTTGTCAATGAGACTCAACCTCAACATGTTTGTAAGTTGGACAAAGCTCAGATGGTCTCAAACAGCACCTGTGGCTTGGTATTCAAGATTGAGCACAAAGTTACAAAGAACTTGGATTTCGCCCTCCAAAGGTGATACCTCCTTGTTCTTCTTTTCGAAAGGAAAGGTGATCATTTACATGCTCATTTATGTAGATGACATAATTGTTGCTAGTTCCTCACAAGAGGCCACCTCAGCTTTTGCTTAAAAATTTGAAAAGTGAATTTGCACTTAAGGACTTGGGAGAGTTACATTATTTCCTAGGCATTGAAGTGAAAAAGATATCTAATGGGATTTTGTTGACGCAAGAAAAGTATGCCACTGACATTCTCAGGCGTGTGGGCATGAAGGGATGCAAACCTTGTAGTACTCCTTTGTCCACTATAGAAAAGTTGTCCTTACACGAAGGGGAGCTATTAAGTCCAAAAGAAGGGACTAAGTACAGAAGTGTTGTTGGTGCACTTCAATATCTGACATTGACAAGACCTGATATATCTTTCTCTGTTAATAAGGTTTGCCAATTTTTGCATGCTCCTATACATGCATTGGACACCTGTTAAAAAGGATATTGCGGTATGTCCAAGGGAGGCCGGAATAGGATCAAAAATATGTAAATCACCATCAACTCATCAGAGGTGCCTTTTTCTCGATGCATCAAGGTGATGCCCTCGATGATGAGAGATCTCTTGGTGGGTTTGCTGTTTTTTTCTTGGTTCTAATCTCATTTCATGGAATGCAAAGAAACAAGCAACTGCTCTGTGTCCAAAGACAGAGGCTGAATACAAGTCACTAGCAAATGCTATCGCTGAGGTAATGTGGGTAGAAACCCCGCTGATGAACTAGGAGTTGAAAGAACCCATGTTCCTTGTATATGGTGTGACAATCTTGGAGCAACGTATCTTTTCGCCAATCTCGTGTTTCATGCAAGGACAAAACACATAGAGATTGATTTTCATTTTGTTAGAGAAAGAGTTGCCGAAGGCTTTTTGGACATCGTGTTTATACCAACTCGGAGATCAAGTGGTTGATGGTTTCACAAAGCCCTTACAAGCTCGATAACCCAAGTTTTCAAGAACAATCTTAACCTTGACATGTTTAGATTGAGGAGGATGTTAGAAGATAGACTTATGCGTTGTAACGTGACAATGTCACGATCCTAGTTGTGTGCGTGTGTGTTATCTTGTATATCAAGGTGTGGTTAGAGGACCCGTGCTAGTAGATATCCTTGTATAGCTTGCACTAGGGGTCAAGCCTAAACCACCTGCCGCATCTTGTAATCTTGTTGGATATATAAACACGCATACGTCCCTGCCAGAAGGCATACGCTTCACACCAATACCTCACAGTCTTACAAGTAGCGCCATCAAAATTGACCTTCAACCATCCCTCCTCCGGCGGCCTCCATTTCTGTGTGATCGCCCTCTTGCTCGGCTTGACCTTCTCCCCATGGAAAGACCTCCATTCCTCCACATATGCTAGTACCGAGCTTAATATTTCATGTGCCGCTGTCATCTTTTTTCCTTCCCTTGTTTCATTGCGAGCGAGCCATAGCCCATATGTTGCTTGAACCATGATCTCCTTCTCGTCCTCACTAGCATCAAAGAAACCAACCCAATACTAAGTCGCCACTTCTCTCTGAATCGATGTGAACCGGTGGGGTCGCCACCGGAATTCCCTTTTCCGAGCGAAGTTTCTTCCAAAATAACACCGAGTGTGGGCAGAGCCAAAATCTGTGAATAGTTGTCTCCTCTCTACCGCATTAATCGGGATGTAAAATACCGCTTGATTCGCCTCCTATGCAGCTCCGAACCCACTGCCAAGCCGTTTCGAATGAGTCTCCAGACATGGATTTTGGCTTTGTTCGGGGCACAAGTCTCCCACAACCCGAGCCAACCTTTGTGCTGCGCCACCGACGAGGACGACCCTACTGTGCGGTTCCTTACAGCTAGGCGCTGCACAGTAGTACAACGCGTAGCTGTCGGGCATGTGGCGCTTGAGTGTTAGGCGCGGCACAGTAGAATATAGCGTCTTCCTGTCAGGCGCGACACATTAAGGGCCAGCTGGGTGAAATACTTTCAAAAGCAGTTTAGCTTACAAAATAGTTTCGCCCTGCAGTCAAATTTGTGTCTTTTGCTTGAAAATTGTGGTACTACGAATTACTATCTTCGTTCCAGTTTATTGGTAATTCGTGTCAAATTTGGACCAAAGAATTAACTAACAAAATGTTAATGCATGTTAATAAAAATTATATCCTTGAATTCGTATTTAAACATAGTTTTTAATAATTTTTTAGACATGCGTGAACATTTTATTATTTAAATTTATGGTTAAAATTCAGCACGAAATATATCTATTACTCCTACTTCAAAAATTGAAGTGAAACTTAAAAAAACAAAATTTCTGACAACCGGTCAATGCCAGCCATGATCAAATGTGAAAGAAAAATACTTCTCCTAGCAAGAGGATTCTGGCTGGCAATGGCACGGATATATACGCGGGATCATATCTTTGCCTCTCCAATCACGTGGGTAAGCTGGATGGATGATGTACTACGTGCTGTACCAGTCATGTCAAGTTACGATGCACGTGGTTCAGTGGACTCACAGACCAGAAGACACAAGTCCAGTACGCAACAACTCCTTGATCGTAGTACATCATTGTTTAATCTGAATCGCAGAGTTTAACATCCCGTTGGATGCATCAAAATTGCAGGATTTGAAAGGTTTTATATATGGAGTAAGAAGTCTTCATTGTCTTAAAAACGATTGAAGGCAGTAGTAGTACATATACTCATTGTGCGAAAAGCAGATAGGCGGCAACAGTGTCACTGACTAGCTGGTGGAATAGTACTTCCCACCAAGAAGCCAACAACTACTGAGCTGCAAACCCCAGATATTAGCACTGTCGCGTATTAGATCTATTTTCAAAGCAACAGTGATTTGGTTATTTCCGTTTTCGCGGATACGGCCGCTTGCTTTCCCAAATTACACGCTGAGATCTGATTAGCTAGAGACATAGTAGTCCTGATCTGGGTGGCTAGGCTGGCTTGCACATGGCTGCACGGAACATCTTGTACCATTGGCCAACCAGGAATCCCACCCACCAACTCATTCCTATCTGCTACTACAAAAATCTGGACACTACACTCTACTAGATCTGTTCATCACTTTTGGGGTGTTTACTTAATATTTTGGCGGATCTAAAAAAAAAACTTAATATTTTGGCTCCTAGATGACGATGACACTGTATGGCAGCAAGTGCAGCATATATGCTGATAGGCTGAACTGAAACCAAGTCCTGCAGCATAAACTAAATTCAAGCTAGATTCTTCTTTTTTTCTTTTCAGTTTAGACGAATAAATGCCACTAGATTTGTCTTAAAGTGCCCTTATAAAAGGTTAAAGGCAGCCACTTGCAAAAGGGCATCCGGATTGTTTGCCTTTCGTGGCTCATCATCACACATGTTGTAGTAGGCTGCACGCCTAAATAATTAGTACACTGTGCTAACACCAGCAGTACCCTCCCTACCCTATCCATCTACCAATCATCCACACCACTTGATGCTACTACTCTAGTACTACTTGCTGGCCGGTGCAACAGTAGAGTGCACACTCGTTAGTTGCTGAATCTACGACACAACTCGCAAAAAAAAAAAAAAACTGAACACTAAGTTTACTGAAAACTGGGAGAATTTCGTGAGCGACAAATAAGAGAGTTGTTTGGGGGTTAGAGTAATCTTTATCTAACCAATCAGCCTATTTATTGTGCGTCCATTCTGTGTTACTTAATCTCTCGGCAAGGTAATCAACATGCGTGCAGCTTGCCACGTGACTCGGCGCGGTAGGATTCTGCTTTGAGATTGGTGCCGCGAATCGTCAGCGCCGTCAGAAGAAAAGGAAGGAACTGCTCTGCCCGAGACAGGCGCGGTGCGCAGCGAGAGGGACACGGACAAGCAAGAGTTCACATGCTCGCATACCAAACAGGAACATCAGAGAGCGCTCAGGCACGAGAGCCGGCAGAATGGCATCGGCAATGCTGGCGCCGGCACGAGAGCGAGCACGCATGTACGTACCCGGCCGATGAGCTCCCAGAGCGAGGCGTTGAACGACGCGGCGGTGCCGATGACCTGCGGGAACGCGGTGGCGCCCGGGAACGCGCCGCCGAACCGCACCCCAGGCCCGGTGTTCGACACGCCGTGGAGCGCCTCCGACCACCACTCGTAACCGGCGATTCCCAGCCGCGGCACGCCGGCGGCGTTGTTCACCAGGAGGCGCACCTTCTCGACCCGGGTCAGCCGCGCCACGAGGTCTCGCGCGCGTGCCCGCAGCGGCAGCGACCGCCGGCAGAATGCCATCGACGTCGCCGGGCCACCGGGCGCGCAAGCGAACGGTGGGCGCGCGGTGACGACCGCCGCCGCCCCGGCGAGCATGAGGAGCGGCAGGAGGAGGCGGAGGCGCCGCATGGTGGTGGTGGTTTGGTTTTCTTGCGAGGCTTTTGTGGAAATGGAGAGGGGGAGAGCCCGTGTGATTATATAACACAGGCGGAAGGGCAAAATGCAAGTGGCAACCACCTTCATGTATTTCAGAGTTGATTAATTATATGCGCAGTCCAAAAATAATTTAACCGGTTATTTGGCTATAAGTTTTTTCGGATGATCTTTTTAACTTCATACGGAAATAAAGGCATTCTACCCGCAAAAAAGGGAAATAAAGGTATTCTGAAAACCATTTCGGGAGGGGAAAAATGCTTATTTGGCTATCCGAAGAACTTCAGTATTTTTTTTTCTTGAACATCGAAGTCGCTCACATACACCGAGCATACATTCACCCCATGAATACACGCACAAACAATCCTATCCCTATGAGCACCTTCGACAGACTTAGCCGGCATAACATCTTGAGATTTAACGAAATCATCATAGATGTAGATAGACAATATTTGGATCGACTCTCACTTTCTCCGCTTGGTCGTGAGCGAGAGCGAGAGCCCGCCTCAAGATTCGCCACTCCGGCCATGCACCACCCATCCTCACGGCGATCACTCGACCTGGCCACACCGGCCGCACTACCCGCTTAGTCCTCCAACCTCGTTGTTCTGCTTAGTCGCGGCGCTGCCTCCTATGGTGACGAGTCTCGCTCACGGGCCCACCTTCCGGCCTCCTGAGCGGCCGGTGGTGTCCGGCCTCGGCTATCCTCGAGCTCCCATGGGCTCAGAGGCGAGTGGCCCCGCCCCAGCCTTGGCTATGGATGTGGGTGGTGATGATGGGACGCGACGGTTCGGAGGCAGCCTGGCCGACGAGGAAGGAGATGTGGAGGCGCTGGTCAAGGATCATGCTGCACGCCACAGACGAGAAGACCTCATGAGGTCGAGGAGGGAGGTTTCACCGAGATGGCAGTTTTGTGCTTCAAAGCTTCGGCGAGGAGGCACTTCCGGGCGAGATTGCACGAACGACATCGCTCGCTTGTGTGTGTGGATCCACCACCGCCTTCCAAGGATCTGCAAGAGGCCACGCAACCCGTCCCCCGAGGGCGAGCTCCGGCGCCATGTCACGGCAGGTGGGCCTCACGACCAGCGCCAGGCCGAAGCCGCGGCAGGGGAGGCCTCGCCGCTTCCCCTGGGCCAAGACGCTTCAAGGGCGGGCCGCCGCTTCTGCCTCGCCGCACTCTCCCGCAGACTGCCGCCTTCTACCAGAGGAGTTCAACCCGCAGGAGCTGTATCGTCTGTCGTGACCTCTTCCATGGCGGATCTCGAGAGGAGGCCGCAATTGCCATGGTGACTTATGCGCTGGTGCCCATCACAAAATCACCCCGGTTCGTGGTTCGGGGCGCCGGGCGATCGCCAGATCGAGCGGAATGGATTTTCATTGATGCCTATCGCCGAGGACTTCCTCATCGCTTTGACCGCCAGAGCACCGTAATGGTCGCGAAGAGGCCGCTCGTCGAGCACCGTGGAGTCCGGCTCTACTGTGCAATGGAACCGGCAAGCCTGTGCCGCGGCACGCCGTGCGGTTCGAGTTCAAAGTCTCGCTAGTGCCGGAGGGCATTCCGCGCATGCATGGGAGCATGGAATCGTGGAGGACCTCCTGGCTCGCCATGCTTGGTTGACGTGGTGGCACCGAGACGAGCTCGTGATGACCTCTCGCTCAGATCACAGCCTTGACGGGCTAAGTCGGGCGGCCATTCCTTTGCTCAGTGGCTTTGGCGGTTCGAGGCTGGGCAAGGCCGCGCCATTGATGGAGCCATCCTTTGTAGTACAAGATCCTAATTCACCTTGACTGCCTCTTTATTTCTAATCGTGATGAGCCTCTGTTTGGGGATCTTGTAGGACAGGGCAGAGCGGCGTCCCTCCGACTGGCCGCATCGGTGGAGACGGGCGAGAGGAGATCTGCCCGAGGCGGGTGCACCGGCAATTCGGAGTTCGCGGGCGCGTGGCCAGAGGGCTCCGCAGGGCACCCATGACTCGATGGCTATCTCTGTGCCCCCGGGCGGCGGTTGGTGCTCGCCGCCATGGAGGAGAGGATCGCGGGCCGCCAGTGGGGGCCCATGGTTCTAGTCTCAAGAAAGCTGTTGATGACCCACAGTATAGGGGATCAATTTTCGATAAGTAAGAGTGTTGGAACCAACGGAGCGTATGAAATGAAAAGTGGTTTTCAAAGCAGTACGAAGTCAAGAAAGATAATCACAAGCAAGTAGTCATCCAACTTATAGCTTGGTACTGTCACTTTCATCATGTTGGTTTTATCACTGCCATTTCGATACTAATCAGTGTGTAGAATCACTTTGACATCTTTATGTCATGACAATCATAGCATTAAACTTTTGATCTCAAACCTTTTAATATAACCTCTAAACCAAGCAATCATCTAATAATCATCATGCATTGGTTTCCTACTCAGATCACACTACCACAAAGACAGAGTTGCATGATGATGAAGTCTCCCACGGAATTGCCGAGGGCAAAAGTTCCTGCTGTCTCCGCCGAGACGGCGGCGCTTCGTCCCTAAATCCCCCTTTTGTTTTTTATAGGTCAAAATTACCTATATACCAGAAGATAGGCACCAGAGGTTGGCGGAGGAGAGCACAACCCACTGTATGCGTCTGCCTCGGCGCCGCCCAGTGGGTTGTGCCCACCGGTGGGCTCCTCTCAGTAGTTATTTTTGCTCCAATATTTTCATATATTGCAAAACAATTCTTTCAGAATTTTTCAACTTATTGAGATGTGCGTATAGGTAACTCGACGTAGCTTTTTCAGTCCGTATTTCAGCCGCCAAGATTCTCCTCTTGTGTAAACCTTTATATTATGAGAGAAAGGGCATTAGAATTATCCATAAAGATATTATGCATAAAATATTATAAATAGTAACATGATAAAATGGACGTATCAACTCCCCCAAGCTTAGATCTCGCTTGTCCTCAAGCGAAAACCGCAATCGAAAGCATGTCCACATGCTTAGAGAGAGAGAGAGGTGTTGATACGTCGATTTTGCATCATGTTTACCTACTGTTATTTATAATGTTTTTATGCATAATAATGCTTTTTGGAGTAATTCTAATGCTTTTCTCTCATGATATTCAAGGTACACACAAAGAGGGAGAATTCCGGCAGTTGGAAATCTAGACTTGAAAAAGTTATGTCAGGCTACCTATTCTGCACAACTCCAAATGAGCTGAAATTTCACGGAGAATTTTTATGGAATAAATAAGAAATACTGGAGCAAATAACCACCGGAGGGGGGCCACCTGGTGAGCACAAGACACTAGGGCGCTACTGCCTCGGCGACTCCTGGTGGGTCAGCTCACCCCATCCCACCTCCTGTGCCCATCTTCTCGTATATAAGTCATTTTGACCTAGAAAAAATAAGGAGAAGACTTTCGGATGGAGCGCCACGTCTCTCAAGGCTAACTTGGGTGGAGCACTTTTTCCCTCCCACAAGCGATTCCACTGGGAACTTCCTGAGGGGGAAATCATCGCCATCATCATCACCAACAATTCTCCCATCTTGGGAGGGCACCTCCATCAACATCTTCAACAACACCATCTCCCTCTCAAACCCTAGTTCATCTCTTGTGTTCAATCTTTGTACCGGAACCTCATATTGGTACTTGTGGGTGACTAGTAGTGTCGATTACATCTTGTAGTTGATTACTATATGGTTTATTTGGTGGAAGATTATATGTTCAGATCCAATATGTTATTTAATACCCCTCTGATCTTGAGCATGATTATCATTTGTGAGTAGTT
Source organism: Aegilops bicornis (assembly GCA_021605145.1). Classification (NCBI taxonomy): domain Eukaryota; kingdom Viridiplantae; phylum Streptophyta; class Magnoliopsida; order Poales; family Poaceae; genus Aegilops; species Aegilops bicornis. The sequence goes on along the minus strand of JAHIAL010000026.1, from coordinate 2,763,914 downwards.
ACTTTGTTGTTGAGGTCATGTAAGAAATCTTGTTGCAAGTAATCATGTGAACTTGATATGTGTTTGATATTTTGATAGTATGTATGTTGTGATTCCCTTTAGTGGTGTCATGAACATCGACTACATGAAACTTCACCATATTTGGGCCTAAGGGAATGCATTGTGAGTAGTAATTATATGATGGGTTGTAAGGTGATGTAAGCTTAAACCCTACTTTATGCGCTTATTCTGTAATGGACCGATTGATCCAAAAGTTTAATGCTATGGTTAGAATTTATTCTTAATACTTTTCTCAGAGTTGCGATGCTTGCATGGGGATAATCATAAGTAGGAGGTTTGTTCAAGTAAGAACAAAGACCTAAGCTAACCGTCCACCCACATATCAAATTATCAAAGTAGCACACACGAATCTAATCAACATGATGAAAGTGACTAGATGAAAATCCAAAGCAGTACCCTCGAGAACGCTTTTGCTTATCATAAGACAATCGCTTTTGGCCTGTCCTTTGGCCTCAAAAGGATTGGTCTACCTTGCTGCACTTTTGTTACTACTATCGTTACTTGCTCGTTACAAATTATCTTGCTATCAAACTACTTTGTTACTTACAATTTCAGCACTTGCTGAAAACCACTTGTCATTTCCTTCTGCTCCTCATTGGGTTCGACACTCTTACTTATCGAAAAGGCTACAATTGATCCCATATACTTGTGGGTCATCAAGGCTCTTTTCTGGCGCCGTTGCCGGGGAGTGAAGCGCTCTTGGTTAGTGGAAATTGGTAAGGAAAAATTATTGCTACATGCTGAAATTTATTGTCACTTGTTACTATGGAAAACAACCCTTTGAGGGGTTTATTTGGGGTATCTTCACCCCTAATCAAACCACAATTAGTTACCCTCAACCTGCCGCACTCATCGAAAATATTAAATATGAAATTCCTTCGGGTATGATAGAACAACTGCTAGCTAATCCTTATGCATGAGATGGAACCGAACATCCTGATATGCACTTGATATATGTGGAAGAAACTTGTGGATTATTTAAGCTTGCAGGTTTACCCGGAGATGAATTTAAGAAGAAGTTTTTCTCTTTATCTTTAAAGGGAAAGGCATTGGCATGGTATAGGCTTAGCGATGATATTGGATCTTGGAATTAGAATCGATTGAAATTGGAGTTTCACCAAAAAAAATATCCTATGCATCTAGTTCATCGTGATCGGAATTATATATATAATTTTTGGCCTCGTGAAGGAGAAAGTATCGCTCTAGCTTTGGGGAGGCTTAAGTAAAATATTCATGCCCCAATCGTGAGCTCTTGAGAGAAATTATTATTCAGAACTTCTATGCTCGGCTTTCTCGTAATGATCAATCCATGCTTGATACTTCTTCTGCTGGTTCTTTTATGAAGAAGACTATTGAATTCCAGTGGGATCTTTTGGAAAGAATTAAACGCAACTCTGAAGATTGGGAACTCGACGAAGGTAAAGAGTCAGGTATTAACCCTAAGTTTGATTGTGTTAAATCTTTTATGAATACCAATGATTTTCAAAAGTTTTGCACTAAATATGGACTTGACTCTGAGATAGTAGCCTCCTTTTGTGAATCATTCGCTACTAATGTTGATCTCCCTAAGGAGAAGTGGTTTAAATATCACCCACCTATTAAAGAAGAAATTAAAGAATCGGTAATAGCTAAAGTCAAACTATTATTTATAATGTTGATCCGATTGTTCCTACCGCTTATATTGAAAACCCACCTTTCTCTGTTAGGATGAAGGAACATGCTAAAGTTTCAACTGTGGTCAATAAAAGTTATATTAGAACACCTAAACCAGCTGAACCAATCAAAGTAGAACCTAGTGTTGTTATGGTTAAAGATCTCCTGGTTGAAAATATAGATGGGCACGTTATTTAGATTTGTGATTGAGCTGCTAGAATTGCTAAACCTGATAAAAAGATAAACATAGACTTGTTGTTGGCATGCCCGTTGTCTCAGTTAAATAGGAGATCACTGTTATCATGGTTTGTGTGACATAGGTGCTAGCGTGAGTGCTATTCCTTTTACCTTATATCAAGAAATTATGAATGACATAGACCCCGTTGGGATAGAAGACATAGATGTCACCATTAAACTTGCTAATAGAGACACCATCACACCTCTTGGGATTGTTAGAGATGTTGAAGTCTTGTGTGGGAAAATAAAATACCCTACTGATTTTCTTTTGTTCTTGGTTCCCCACAAGATGACTTTTGTCCCATTATCTTTGGTAGACCTTTCTTGAACACCGTTAATGCTAAAATAGATTGTGAGAAACAAACTGTCGGTGTTAGCTTTGGTGATGAGTCTCATGAGTTTCATTTTTCCAAGTTTAGTAGAAAACCTCATAAAAAAGAACTGCCTAGTAAGGACGAAATAATTGGTCTTGCTACTATTGCTGTACCTCCTACTGACCCACTAGAACAATATTTGCTGGACATGAAAATGATTTACATATGCGTGAAAGAAATGAAATAGATAAGATTTTCTTTGAACAACGTCCTTTGCTTAAACACAATTTGCCTATTGAAACTCTAGGAGGTCTCCTCCACCTAAGGGTGATCCTGTGTTTGAATTAAAACAATTGCTTATTAATTTTGAAATATGCTTATCTTGATGAGAAGAAGATATATCATGTTATGATTAGTTCTAACCTTTCGGAACATGAAGAAGAAAGATTATTGAAAGTTCTAAGGAAGCACCAAGCTGCTATTGGATATACTCTTGATGATTTAAAGGGCATTAGTCCCACTCTATGTCAAAGACAAAATTAATATGGAACTCGATGCTAAACCCATTGTTGATCACCAACATCTTGCTAAATCGTAAGATGAAAGAAGTGGTAAGAACGGAAATATTAAAACTTCCGGAAGGTGTATAATCTATCCTATAGCCGATAGTAGATGGGTGAGTCATGTTCATTGTGTCCCTAAGAAAGGAGGTATTATTGTTGTTCCTAATGATAAGAATGAACTTATTCCACAAAGAATTGTTATAGGCTATAGAATGGTAATTGATTTAAAAAAATTAAACAAAGCAACTAGAAAATATCATTACCCTCTGCCTTTTATTGATCAAATGCTAGAAAGATTATCTAAGCACACACATTTTTGCTTCTTGATGGATATTCTGTTTTTTCACAAATACTGCTTTCTCAACCCCATCAAGAAAAAGACCACTTTTACTTGTCCTTTTGGAACTTATGCTTATAGACGCATGCCTTTTTGGTTTATGCAATGCACCGCTACCTTTCAAAGATGTATGACTGTTATATTCTCTCGACTTTTGTGAAAAGACTGTTGAGGTTTTCATGGATGACTTTTTCTGCTTATGGGAAGTCTTTTTGATGATTGTTTAAGTAATCTTGATCGAGTTTTGCGTAGATGTGAGCAAACAAATCTTGACTTGAATTGGGAGAAGTGCCACTTTATGGTTAATGAATGTATAGTTTTGGGCCATAAAAATTCTGAAAGAGGTTGAGGTGGACAAAGCTAAGGTTGATGCAATTGAGAAAATGCCATGTCCTAAAGATATCAAAGGTATTCATAGTTTCCTAGGTCATGCTGGTTTCTATAGGAGATTTATCAAAGACTTCTCTAAAATTTCTAGGCCTCTTACAAATCTTTTGTAAAAGGATATTCCTTTTGTTTTTGATGATGATTGTTTAGAAGCCTTCGAAACACTCAAGGAAGCATTAATTTCTGCACCTATTGTTCAACCACCCGATTGGAACTTGCCTTTTGAAATTATGTGTGATGCTAGTGATTATGCTGTTGGTGCTGTTCTAGGACAAAGAGTTGATAAGAAACTAAATGTTATTCATTATGCTAGTAAAACTCTAGACAGTGCTCAACAAAATTATGCTACTACTGAAAAAGAATTTGTAGCAGTGGTGTTTGCTTGTGATAATTTCAGATCTTACATTGTTGATTCTAAAGTTATTGTTCACACTGATCATGCTGCTATTAAATATCTTATGGAAAAGAAAGATGCTAAACCTAGGCTCATTATATGGGTTCTCTTGCTACAAGAATTTGATTTGCATATCACTGATAGAAAAGGAGTGGAGAACCCCGTAGCTGATAACTTGTCTTGGTTGGAGAATGTCCTTGATGACCCACTACCAATTGATGATAGTTTTCCTGATGAGCAGTTAGCTGCAATAAATGTTTCTCATAACACTCTGCGGTATGCTGACTATGCTAATTACATTGTTGCTAAATATTTATCACCTAGATTTACATACCAACAAAAGAAAAAATTCTTCTATGATTTAAGAGATTACTTTTGGGATGACCCACATCTTTATAAAGAAGGATTAGATGGTATTATTAGACATTGTGTACCTGAGCATGAACAGGGACAAAGCCTACGAAAATGTCACTCCGAAGCTTATGGAGGACATCATGCGGGAGCAGAACTGCTCACAAGGTATTGCAATCTAGATTTTATTTGTCTACTCTATTCAAGGATGCTCGTAAGTTTTTCTTATGTTGTGATGAATGCCAAAGAATAGGTAATATCGCTAAGCGTCAGGAAATGCCTATGAATTATTCACTTGTTGTTGAACCATTTGATGTTTGGGGGATTTGATTACATGGGATCTTTTCCTTCTTCTAATGGGTATACTCATATTTTGGTTGTTGTTGATTATGTTACTAAGTGGGTAGAAGCTATTCCAACTAGTAGTGCTGATCACAACACCTCTATTAAAATGGTTAAGGAAGTTATTTTCCCAAGGTTTGGAGTCCCCAGATATTTAATGATTGATGGTGGTTCACACTTTATTCATGGTGCTTTCCGTAAAATGCTTGCCAAGTATGTTGTTAACCATAGAATTGCATCACCCTATCATCCTTAGTCTAGTGGTCAAGTTGAACTTAGCAATAGAGAAATAAAATTAATTTTGCAAAAGACTGTCAATAGGTCCAGGAAGAATTGGTCTAAGAAATTAGATGATGCACTTTGGGCTTATAGAACAGCTTATAAAAACCCTATGGGTACATCTCCTTATAAGATGGTTTATGGAAAATCTTGTCATTTGACTCTTGAGTTAGAACATAAAGCTTATGACCAATTAGAGAACTCAACTATGATTTCAAACTTTCCGGTGAAAAGAGGTTATTTGATATTAGCTCATTAGATGAATGGAGAACCCAAGCTTATGAAAATGCCAAATTATTTAAAGAAAAAGTTAAAAGATGGCATGATAAAAGAATCTAAAAGCGTGAGTTCAAAGTTGGAGAATATGTTCTTTTGTACAAGTCACGTTTCAGATTCTTTGTAGGAAAACTCCTATCCAAATGGGAAGGACCCTATATTATCGAGGAGGTTTATCGGTCTGGAGCTTTCAAAATAAATAATGCCGAAGGTACTAACCCGAAGGTTGTTAATGGGCAACGAATAAAACATTATATCTCAGGTACGCCCATTAATGTTGAAAGCAATATTATCCAAACTATGACACCGGAAGAACACATTAAAGAGACCTTTCGGAACACTCCAGAATCGTGAAAAAGAGGAGGTACGTGATACGGTAAGTAAACGGACACCAAAAAATCTGCAAAAATATTTTCTGTCCGTTTTGGAATATAACAAAAAATAGGAAAATAAGAAACTACTAGGAAAGTGACCCTGGTGGGCACAACCCACCTGGGCACACTTGGGTACATTCCGGACTTCGTTTTTCTTTTGTTTGCTTGTTTCCCAAGATAAAAAAAATCTTTATATACCTCCCCGAACCTATTGACCACCTTATCACGGAGAAATCTTTTGTTTTCTTTTCTTGCTATTTTCGGTGAGATCTGTTGAGCCAGGCATCATGTCTTCTCCTTCCTCCCACAACGTGGAAGGGGATGCTTGGTTGATGAAGATCGAGCTGAAGAGAGAAGAGCCCGTAGAAGCTGTCAAAGGGGAACAGAGCAAGGAGGCTACCGGAGATCAAGTGCTGGTGGTTGAGCAGGCCTGGCCTGCTGAGGAAGAAGAAGATATCCTTAAAACTTACTATGATCATCTCAACCCCATCCAGATCGAAGCCTTTCGGATCATCGAAACGGTTCGTGTGCAAAATAAATATCTCACCCGTGAAAATATTCTGTTGCAAGAGCACATCATTGCCCTCCGGAACGTCATCCGTAGATTGGAGAATCTCTTGATCATGAAGGACAAGATCGCCTCTACTTCATCACCACCACCTCCTTCTTCATCACCGAAAGAAAATTGAGTATCGGGTATGGGCACTCCCCTTGGTTTACACCAAGCTCGGGGGAGGTGCCCCGGTATCGTATCATCTCCACTATCTTTTGCCTTTACTTATTTTAGTTCGATCCTTAGTTATCTTTTGCTTTAGATGAATAAAAGTTTAGTTCAATCCTTTCTTTTTGGGAGTTTTCTTAGTGATCTATCCTTGTAATCGTGTGCGAGATATATAATAAAGTTTAGTTTGAGTTTTTGCTTTCTTTACTTTCATGTTTCAATAAAAAGAAAGGAAATAAATGAAAAAGATCATATGCTAATCTTATGGTAAGTAATGACACCACATAAGGAAAAGTATAAGTAGAAAATTTTATTAGAGATTGACAAACATAGCATTGGTCAATGAGGCAATTCATGAAAGAATTAATGAGGGAAGAGAAGATTTACATACAAATACACTATCTTGGAAATCTTTTGTGATTGTGAGCCCCCATCAAAATATTATATGCCAAAATTGTTGACGTTGGACAAGGAAGACAACGTAATGATTTATGTTTGTTCATATTCACATAGAAGTTATATTGTCATAGATCCTTCAACATGCGGTGCTTGCCGCCCATCTTTGCTAGCAAAAAATTCCGCACTAAGTAGAGATACTACTTGTGCATCCAAAAACCCTTAAACCCAAATCTTATTTTCAAGAGTCCACCATACCTACCTAGGGATTGAGTAAGATCCCTCAAGTAAGTTGTCATCGGTGCAATAAGGCAATAAAAATTGCTTCTAAAAGTGTTAGATCATTTAGTGTAAGAGAAAATTAAGCATTGTACGAACTTGTGATAGCAAAGAATAAAAGCGATAGACAGCATAATAAAGGTTGCTATCATAAGGGGAAATATAACGTGATGTTCTTTTGCACTAAGGGGTTGCGCATACAAACAAATAAGCGCATGACAACCTCTGCTTCCCTCTGCGAAGGGCCTATCTTTTACTTTTATGTATTTACTTTCATGCAAGAGTCAAAGTTTCTCTCTCTATTCCTTTTTATTTTTCTCTTTTAGCAAGCATCATGTGGTGAGGAAAGATCTAGGCACATATTTCTAGTTGAATATGGATAGCATGAGTTATTAATGTTGACATCACCCTTGAGGTGAATACGTTGGGAGGCGAAATTATAAGCCCCTATCTTTCTATGTGTCCGATTGAAATGTTCTGTTCATGTGTATGCGGTGAGTGTTAGCAATCATAGAAGACTATAATATGGTTGAGTATGTGGACCTGCCTAAGGCTCCGATACGTGACCCTTCCTGAAAAGATGATGAATTGTAGTTGTAAAGTTGACTGAGAACATAGTTTTTGGTTTCCAATAGAGTTTATGCTATATACTTCGATGCTTCTATGATAAAAGTTCTATGATAAAAGTTGTATGTTAAAGTTTATTGTTGTTATAATAATTCACATGATGCTTCTATATCCGAATTTTGTTTTTATCGACACCTCTCTCTCTAAGCATGTGGACATGTTTTTTGATTTCGGTTTTCGCTTGAGGACAAGCGAGGTCTAAGCTTGGGGGAGTTGATACGTCCATTTTGCATCATGTTTACCTACTATTATTTATAATGTTTTTATGCATAATAATGCTTTTTGGAGTAATTCTAATTCCTTTTATCTCATAATATGCAAGGTACACACAAAGAGGGAGAATTCCGGCAGCTGGAAATCTGGACTTGAAAAAGCTACGTCAGGCTACCTATTCTGCACAACTCCAAATGAGCTGAAACTTCACGGAGAATTTTTATGGAACAAATAAGAAATACTGGAGCAAATAACCATCGGAGGGGATCTGCATGGTGAGCACAAGACACCAGGGCACGTCTGGCCCCCCAGGCGCGCCCTGGTGAGTTGTGCTCAGCCCAGCCCACCTCCGGTGCCCATCTTATGGTATATAAGTCATTTTGACCTAGAAAAAATAAGGAGAAGAATTTGAGGACAGAGCGTCGCTGTCTCGAAGCGGAACTTGGGCAGGAGCACTTTTGCCCTCCGGTGGAGCAATTCTGCGAGGGGAACTTCCCTCCCGGAGGGGGAAATCATCGTCATCATCATCACCAACAACTCTCCCATCTTGGGGACAGCAATCTCCGTCAACATCTTCAACATCACCATCTCCTCTCAAACCCTAGTTCATATCTTGTGTTCAATCTTTGTACTAGAACCTCAGATTTGTATTTGTGGGTGACTAGTAGTGTTGATTACATCTTATACTTGATTATTTATATGGTTTATTTGGTGGAAGATTATATGTTCAGATCCAATATGCTATTTAATACCCTCTGATCTTGAGCATGATTATCATTTGTGAGTAGTTAATTTTGTTGTTGAGGTCACGGGAGAAATCGTGTTGCAAGTAATCATGTGAACTTGATATGTGTTTGATATTTTGATAGTATGTATGTTGTGATTCCCTTAGTGGTGTCATGTGAACGTCGACTACATGACTGATACGTCTCCAACGTATCTATAATTTTTGATTGTTCCATGCTATTATATATTCTGTTTTGGATGTTTAGTGGGCTTTATTATACACTTTTATATTATTTTTGGGACTAACCTATTAACCGGAGGCCCAGCCCAAATTGCTGTTTTTTTTGCCTATTTCAGTGTTTCGAAGGAAAAGAATATCAAACGGAATGAAACCTTCGGGAGCGTGATTTTTGGAACAAATGTGATCCAAAGGACTTGGAGTGGACATCAAGCAATCAACGAGGAGGCCACAAGGCAGGGGGGGCGCGCCTACCCGCCTGGGCGTGCCCTCCACCCTCATGGGCCCCTCGTGGCTCCACCGACCTACTTCTTCCTCTTATATATACCTACGTACCCCCAAACCATCATTAGAGGAGCCAAAACCCTATTTCCACTGCCGCAACCTTCTATACCCATGAGATCCCATCTTGGAGCCTTTTCCGCTACTGGGGGGGCATTGATCACTTGAGGGCTTCTACATCAACACCATAGCCTCTCCAATGATGTGTGAGTAGTTTACCTCGCACCTTGGGTCCATAATTATTAGCTAGATGGCTTCTTCTCTCTTTGGATCTCAATACAAAGTTCTCCTCGCTTCTCTTGGAGATCTATTCGATGTAATCTTCCTTTGCAAAGTGTGTTTGTCGAGATCCCAGATGAATTGTGGGTTTATGATCAAGATTATCTATGAAAAATATTTGAATCTTCTCTGAATTCTTTTATGTATGATTGGTTATCTTTGCAAGTCTCTTGAATTATCAGTTTGGTTTGGCCTACTAGATTCATCTTTCTTGCAATGGGAGAAGTGCTTAGCTTTGGGTTCAATCTTGCGGTGCTCGATCCCAAAGGATGAGGGGAAACGACACGTATTGTATTGTTGCCATCGAGGATAAAAAGATGGGGTTTATATCATATTGCATGAGTTTATCCCTCCACATCATGTCATCTTGCTTAAAGCGTTACTCTGTTCTTATGAACTTAATACTCTAGATGCATGCTGGATAGCAGTCGATGTGTGGAGTAATAGTAGTAGATGCAGGCAGGAGTTGGTCTACTTGTCACGGACGTGATGCCTATATACATGATCATACCTCGATATTCTCATAACTATGCTCAATTCCATCAATTGCTCGACAGTAATTTGTTCACCCACCGTAATACTTATGCTATCTTGAGAGAAGCCACTAGTGAAACCTATGGCCCCCGGGTCTATTCTCCATCATATTAATCTCCTGTCAACAAGCTATTTTTATTACCGTTTATTTTGCAATCTTTAGTTTTTATCTTTATCATAAAAATACCAAAAATATTATCTTATCATCTCTATCAGATCTCACTTTTGCAAGTGGCCGTGAAGGGATTGACAACCCCTTTATCGCGTTGGTTGCAAGGTTCTTATTTGTTTGTGTAGGTGCGAGGGACTTGAGCGTGGCCTCCTACTGGATTGATACCTTTGGTTCTCAAAAACCGAGGGAAATACTTACGCTACTTTGCTGCATCACCCTTTCCTCTTCAAGGGAAAACCAACGCAGTGCTCAAGAGGTAGCAAGAAGGATTTCTGGCGCCATTGCCGGGGAGGCTTACGCAAAGTCAAGTCAAGATTTGATCTCCCGTCAATTAGCCAATTTCCGCACTGCCGGGAGTTCACGCGACAAGTCAAGACATACCAAGCACCCATCACAAACTCTTATCCCTCGTGATTACATTATTTGCCATTTGCCTCTCGCTTTTCCTCTCCCCCACTTCACCCTTGCCGCTCTATTCGCCTCTTTTCTCATTTCTCGCCTCTTTTCGCTTGCTTCTTGTTTGCTTGTGTGTTGGATTGCTTGCTTGTCATCATGGCTCAAGACAATACTAAATTGTGTGACTTTACCAATACCAACAACAATGATTTTCTTAGTACCCCGATTGCTCCTCTTCTGAAAATTTGAATCTTGTGAAATTAATGCTGCTTTGTTGAATCTTGTCATGAAAGATCAATGTGTCGGCCTTCCTAATGAAGATGCCGCTACCATCTAAATAGTTTTTTTGATTTGTGTGATATGCAAAAGAAGAAAGATGTGGATAATGATATTGTTAAATTGAAGCTATTTCCGTTTTCTCTTAGAGATCGCGCTGAAACTTGGTTTTCGTCTTCGCCTAAAAATAGTATTGATTCTTGGAATAAGTGCAAAGATGCTTTTATCTCTAAGTATTTTCCTCCCGCTAAGATCATCTCTCTTAGAAATGATATTATGAATTTTAAGCAACTTGATCACTTAACATGTTGCACAAGCTTGGGAGAGGATGAAATTAATGATACGTAATTGCCCTACTCATGGTTTGAATTTGTGGATGATTATAAAAAAAATTTATGCCGGATTGAATTTTGCTTCCAGAAATCTTTTAGATTCGGCCGCTGGAGGCACTTTTATGGAAATCACTTTAGGAGAAGCTACCAAACTCCTAGATAATATTATGGTTAATTATTCTCAATGGCACACCGAAAGATCTACTAGTAAAAAGGTGCATGCAATTGAAGAAATTAATGTTTTGAGTGGAAAGATGGATGAACTTATGAAATTGTTTGCTAATAAGAGTGTTTCTTCTGATCCCAATGATATGCCTTTGTCTACCTTGATTGAGAATAATAATGAACTATGGATGTGAATTTTGTTGGTAGGCATAATTTTTGTAACAACGCGTATAGAGGAAACTTTAATCCTAGGCCGTTCCCTAGTAATTCCTCTAATAATTATGGTAATTCCTACAACAATTCTTATGGAAATTTTAATAAGTTTCCCTCTGATTTTGATACTAGTGTTAAAGAGTTTATGAATTCACAAAAGAATTTCAATACTTTGCTTGAAGAAAAATTGCTTAAAGTTGATGAATTGGCTAGGAACGTGGATAGAATTTCTCTTGATGTTGATTCTTTGAAGCTTAGATATATTCCACCTAAGCACGATATCAATGAGTCTCTCAAAGCCATGAGAATTTCCATTGATGAGTGCAAAGAAAGAACCGCTAGGATGTGTGCTAGGAAAGATTGTTTTGTGAAGGCGTTGTTCTTCTAGTTTTATGAGAATAAAGATGAAGATCTAAAAGTTATTGATGTGTCCCCTATTAAATCCTTGTTTTGCAATATGAATCTTGATAATGATGGGACTGGAGATGAGTCAACTTTAGTTAGAAGGCGTCCCAAAAATTCAGATTTTCTAGATCTTGATGCTGAAATTGTTAAAAGTGGGATTGAAGAGGTTAAAACTTTAGATAGCAATGAACCCACTATTTTGGATTTCAAGGAATTTAAATATGATAATTTCTCTTTGATAGATTGTATTTCCTTGTTGCAATCCGTGCTAAATTCTCCTCATGCTTATAGTCAAAATAAAGCCTTTACTAAACATATCGTTGATGCTTTGATGCAATCTTATGAAGAAAAACTTGAGTTGGAAGTTTATATACCTAGAAAACTTTATGATGAGTGGGAACCTACAATAAAAATTAAAATTAAAGATCATGAATGCTATGCTTTGTGTGATTTGGGTGCTAGTGTTTCCACGATTCCAAAAACTTTGTGTGATTTGCTAGGTTTCCGTGAATTTGATGATTGTTCTTTAAACTTGCATCTTGCGGATTCCACTATCAATAAACCTATGGGGAGAATTAATGATGTTCTTATTGTTGCAAATAGGAAATATGTGCCCTTTGATTTTATTGTTCTTGATATAGATTGCAATCCTTTATGTCCTATTATTCTTGGTAGACCTTTCCTTAGAACGATTGGTGCAATTATTGATATGAAGGAAGGGAATATTAGATTCCAATTTCCGTTAAGGAAAGGCATGGAACACTTCCCTAGAAAGAAGATTAAATTAACTTATGAATCTATTATGAGAGCCACTTATGGATTGCCTACCAAAGATGGCAATACCTAGATCTATCCTTGCTCTTATGCCTAGCTAGGGGCGTTAAACGATAGCGCTTGTTGGGAGGCAACCCAATTTTATTTTAGTTTCTTGCTTTTTGGTTTTGTTTAGTAATAAATCTTTGATCTAGCTTATTTTTAGATGTGTTTTTGTGTTTTAGTTAGTGTTTGTGCCAAGTTAAACCTATAGGATCTTCTTCGATGATAGTTATTTGATCTTGCTGAAAATGCCAGAAACTTTCTGTTCACGAAAACAATTGTTAAGATCACCAGAAAGTGATAAAATACTGATTCCAATTGCAGTAGATCAATAAACAAATTATCTAGGTCTTACTATTTTGGTAGAATTTTGGAGTTCCAGAAGTCTGCGTTAGTTACAGATTACTACAGCATCGCTCGCTTTTTGACAGATTCTGTTTTTGTGTGTTGTTTGCTTATTTTGATGAATCTATGGCTAGTAAAAGAGTTTATAAACCATAGAGAAGTTGGAATACAGTAGGTTTAACACCAATATAAATAAAGAATGAGTTCATTACAGTACCTTTAAGTGGTTTTTTTCTTTCTTTCGCTAACGGAGCTCACGAGATTTTCTATTAAGTTTTGTGTTGTGAAGTTTTCAAGTTTTGGGTAAAGATTTGATGGATTATGGCACAAGGATTGGCAAGAGCCTAAGCTTGGGGATTCCCAAGGCACCCCAGTGTAAAATTCAAGGACAACCAAAAGCCTAAGCTTGGGGATGCCCCGGAAGGCATCCCCTCTTTCGTCTTCGTCTATCGGTAACTTTACTTGGGGCTATATTTTTATTCACCACGTGATATGTGTTTTGCTTGGAGCGTCTTGTATGATTTGAGTCTTTGTTTTTTAGTTTACCACAATCATCCTTGCTGTACACACCTTTTGAGAGAGACACACATGATTCGGAATTTGTTAGAATACTCTATGTGCTTCACTTATATCTTTTGAGCTATATAGTTTTTGCTCTAGTGCTTCACTTATATCTTTTAGAGCATGGTGGTGGTTTTATTTTATAGAAATTATTGATCTCTCATGCTTCACTTATATTATTTTTAGAATCTTAAACAACATGGTAATTTGCTTTAATTGTGAAATTAATCTGAATATGATAGGCATCCAAGATGAGCATAATAAAAACTTCCATATTGAGTTCATTGAATATCATAAGAAGTTTGATACTTGATAAGTGTTTTGAGATATAAAGGTGGTAATATTAGAGTGTGCTAGTTGAGTAATTGTGAAATTGAGAAATACTTGTGTTAAGGTTGGCAAGTCCGGTAGCATGCACGTATGGTAAAAGTTGTCTGACAATTTTGACACATAAGGTGTTCTTTTATTGCTTTCCTTATGAGTGGCGGTCGGGGATGAGCGATGGTCTTCTCCTACCAATCTATCCCTCTAGGGGCATGCGTAGTAGTACTATGCTTCGAGGGCTAATAAATGTTTGCAATAAGTATATGAGTTCTTTATGACTAATGTGAGTCCATGTATTATACGCACTCTCAACCTTCCACAATTTTCTAGCCTCTACAGTACCGTGCATTGCCCTTTCTCGCCTTGAGAGTTGGTGCAAACTTCACGGTGCATCCAAACCCCGTGATATGATACGCTCTATCACACATAAACCTCCTTATATCTTCCTCAAAACAGCCACCATACCTACCTATCATGGCATTACCATAGCCATTCCGAGATATATTGCCATGCAACTTTCCACCGCCTCCGCTTATTATGACCGCGGCTCCATCATTGTCATATTGCTTTGCATGATCATGTAGTTGACATCGTATTTGTGGCAAAGCCACCATCCATAATTTTTCATACATGTCACTCTTGATTCATTGCATATCCCGGTACACCACCGGAGGCATTCACATGGAGTCATATTTTGTTCTAAGTATTGAGTTGTAATTCTTGAGTTGTAAGTAATAAAAGTGTGATGATCATCATTATTAGAGCATTGTCCCATGTGAGGAAAGGATGATGGAGACTATGATTCCCCCACAAGTCGGGATGAGATTCCGGACTAAATAAAATAAAAATAAAAAAAGAGGCCAAAGAAAAAAAGGAGAAGGCCCAAGAAAAAAGAGAAAAAAGGGAAAAAAAGAAAAAAAAGAGAGAAGGGACAATGTTACTATCCTTTTTCCACACTTGTGCTTCAAAGTAGCACCGTGATCTTCATGATAGAGAGTCTCCTATGTTATCACTTTCATATATTAGTGGGAATTTTTCATTATAGAACTTGGCTTGTATATTCCAATGATGGGCTTCCTCAAAATGCCCTAGGTCTTCGTGAGCAAGCAAGTTGTATGCACACCCACTTAGTTGCTTTTGTTGAGCTTTCATACATTTATAGCTCTAGTGCATCTGTTGCATGGCAATCCCTACTCCTCTCATTGACATCAATTGATGGGCATCTCCATATCCTATTGATTAGCCGCGTCAATGTGAGACTTTCTACCTTTTTTGTCTTCTCACATAACCCCCATCATTATACTTTATTCCACCCATAGTGCTATATCCATGGCTTACGCTCATGTATTATGCGTAAGGGTTGAAAAGGCTGAAGCGTTAAAAAGTATGAACCAATTGCTCGGCTTGTCATCGGGGTTATGCATGATGAGAACGTTTTGTGTGACGAAATTGAAGCATGGCATAACTATATGATTTTGTAGGGATGAGCTTTCTTTGGCTATGTTATTTTGATAGGACATAATTGCTTGGTTAGCATGTTTGAAGTATAATTGTTTTTATGTCAACATTAAACTTTTATCTTGAATCTTTCGAATCTAAATATTCATGCCACAATAAAAAGAATTACATTGAAAATTATGCTAAGAAGCATTCCACATCAAAAATTCTGTTTTTATCATTTACCTACTCGAGGACGAGCAGGAATTAAGCTTGGGGATGCTTGATACGTCTCCAACGTATCTATAATTTTTGTTTGTTCCATGCTATTATATATTCTGTTTTGGATGTTTAATGGGATTTATTATACACTTTTATATTATTTTTGGGACTAACCTATTAACCGGTGGCCCAGCCCAAATTGCTGTTTTTTTGCCTATTTCAGTGTTTCGAAGGAAAAGAATATCAAACGGTGTCCAAACGGAATGAAACCTTCGGGAGCATGATTTTTGGAACAAACGTGATCCAGAGGACTTGGAGTGGACGTCAAGCAATCAACAAGGAGGCTGAGGGAGTCCTGGACTAGGGGGTGTCCGGATAGCCGAACTATCATCGGTGGCCGGACTCCTGGACTATGAAGATACAAGATTGAAGACTTCGTCCCGTGTCCGGATGGGACTTTCCTTGGCGTGGAAAGGCAAGCTTGGCAATACGGATATGTAGATCTCCTACCAATGTAACCGACTGCAGTGTAACCCTAACCCTATCCGGTGTCTATATAAACCGGAGGGTTTTAGTCCGTAGGATAGAACAACAATCATACCATAGGCTAGCTTCTAGGGTTTAGCCTATCTGATCTCGTGGTAGATCTACTCTTGTACTGCCCATATCATCAATATTAATCAAGCAGGAGTAGGGTTTTACCTCCATCGAGAGGGCCCGAACATTGGTAAAAACATCGTGTCCCTTGTCTCCTGTTACCATCCGCCTAGACGCACAGTTCGGGACCCCCTACCCGAGATCCGCCGGTTTTGACACCGACATTGGTGCTTTCATTGAGAGTTCCTCCGTGATGTCGCGTTTAGGCCCGATGGCTCCTTCGATCGTCAACAACGACATGGTCCAGGTGAGACTTTTCTCCCGGACAGATCTTCAGATTCGGCTTTGCACGCTGGGCCAATTCGCTGGCCATCCGGAGCAGATCGAAAGCTACGCCCCCGGCCATCAGTCAGATTTGGAAGTTTGAACTACACGACTGACATCCGCGGAGACTTGATCTTCGACAGGTTCGAGCCACAGCCATGCGCGCCGCACTGTCTCGATGGGTATGATCTAGCTCTGCCGCCGAACAGTGTCCTGAAGGCCGCACCAGCGTCCGCTCCGACCCTTAGTTCGGAGCCGATTTTGCCGATCGAGGACGAGTGGTTGGACACCACCTCGGGGGCTACGATATCTATGGCGATTGAGCCGAACACCATCCCTGTCCTTTGCAGAGCCCGTGACTCCGTGGCGCGGACTCCTCTCCGGGACTTCCGAACCTCCAGCGCCCCTGCCCGCCGAATCCGTGGGCGCCCGGTTATGGAGTTCACCGCCGCAGACATCTTTCAGCACTCGCCCTTTGGTGATATCCTGAACTCATTAAAGTCTCTCTCTTTGTCAGAGGAGCCCTGGCCGAACTACGATCAGAAAGGTTGGGATTCGGATGACGAAGAAATTCAACGCCCACCCACCACCCACTTTGTAGCCACTGTCGATGATTTAACCGACATGCTCGACTTCGACTCCGAAGATATCGACGGTATGGACGAGGTGCCGGAGACGATCAAGAGCCAGAGCCCACGGGGCACTGGAAGGCCACCTCGTCATATGACATATACATGGTGGACATCCCAAAAGATGGGAATGGCGATGGAGCAATGGAGGATGACCCCTCCAAGAAACAACCCAAGCGCCCGACGTCCGGGCGCCACTCTAAATCCCGCCACGGCAAAAACGAAGAATCCGCATGGGAGATAATAACACCCTTTGACAAAGAAGCCGAAAGACAACCCCTCCAAAGAGGATTCAGACAGGGAGGAGGGAGAAGCCAGCCCTCATGATAGAGCGTCAGATGCCAGAGAGGTAGAGGACGATAATTATATGCCTCCCTCCGAAGATGAGGCAAGCCTCGATTTACGCATTTAATTTGTCGTGCCCGAGGATCCCGCCGAACAGAGCGTTTCAAACGCAGGCTTATGGCCACGGCGAGCAGCCTCAAGAAAGCGGCGGCTGAGCTTAGAGCTGACCAAGACTTGCTTAGTCGACAGATGGATCAAGTCCTTGCAGCCGAGGAGTACGAACTCGAACGCCCCTCCAAAAGCTACCCCAAACGAGGCCGTTGCCTCGATCGAGGAGGAAGCACCCAGCATCACCAACAAGACGACATGGCAGACCCGGCCACCCCTTGGCCGCTGACAGAGAGGCCTCTCGACCTCCGCTCAAGCCACGCCCGACGCCGCTCAAAAAAGTACCAAGGCTCGGGAGAACAGCGCCCGGACTTGCAAGATTCTTTGGAGGATAAGGCAAAGCAAACAAGATCGATCTACAGATCGCGTGGGCGCCCAACGACTGGGATGATTACCGTCACGCCCGGATACAGACAACCCGGCGGGCGAACACAGCAGACAAAGCTCATATGAACTACGTCGTGATATTGCCCAATACAGAGGCGCCGCACACCCACTATGCTTCACGGGTTAAGTAATGGATCATCAAATCCCTAAGGGTTTCAAACCCGTAAACATTGAATCATATGATGGTACCACAGATCCTGCAGTCTGGATCGAGGACTATCTACTCCATATCCACATGGCTCGCGGTGATGATCTACACGCCATCAAATATCTCCCACTCATGCTTAAAGGACCAGCTCGGCATTGGCTCAACAGCTTGCCAGCAGAATCAATTGGTTGTTGGGAAGACCTGGAAGCCGCATTCCTCGATAACTTCCAGGCACATATGTGCGACCACCAGACGCAATGACCTTAGCCATATAATTCAGCAGCGACGAATCGGCCAGACAATTACGGACACGGTTCTTAACCAAGAAAAATCAAATCGTTGACCGTCCGGATGCAGAGGCCCTTGCAGCCTTCAAACATAACATTACATGACGAGTGGCTTGCCCGGCACCTCGGACAGGAAAAGCCGAAATCCATGGCAGCCCTCACATCACTCATGACCCGCTTGGCGAGGAGAGGACAGCTGGCTAGCTCAAGCAACAACTTGGAAAAACACCTCGTAGTTCGATACCAAGGACAACAATGGCAGGTCGCGTCGCAACAAGAATAAACGCCGCATTAGCGGTGACAATTCTGAAGATACGACAAGAATGCCGGATTCAGAGGCTCTAAACCCTGCCGTGGAAGAAGCCATTCAAAAGAAATACCTGGGCCCGTCAACTTGGACCGAATACTGATCGCTTGTGCGGATACATGGCACTCTCAAAAACCAGCCAACCACACCAACAGAGATTGTTGGGTGTTCAAGCAGGCAGTCAAGTTAAATGCCGAACTCAATGACAAGGGGTTGCATAGCGATGACGAGGAGGAGCCCCGGCCGCCAAACAATAGAGGACAGAAGGGCTTTCCCCCACAAGTGCGGACGGTGAACATGATATACGCATAACCCACATATCCAAAAGGGAGGCGGAAGCGTGCACTAAAGGGACGTATATGCGATGGAGCCAAATACCCAAAAGTTCAACCCGTGGTCCTCTGCCCGATCACTTTTGATCGAAGGGACCACCCCACTAGCATCAAACCACGGTGGATTCGCCGCATTGGTTCTTGACCCAATCATTGATGGATTCCACCTCACTAGAGTCCCGATGGATGGCGGCAGCAGCTGAACCTGCTTTTACCAGGATACAAGGTCGCAAAATGGGCATAGACCCTCAAGGATTAAACCCACAAAGACGACCTTTAAAGGCGTCATTCCAGGTGTAGAGGCCAACTGTACAGGCTCTGTTACACTTGAAGTGGTATTCGGATCCCCGGATAACTTCCAAAGCGAAGAGTTAATCTTCGACATAGTCCCATTCCGCAGCGTTATCATGCATCGCTTGGACGAACCGCATTTGCAAAGTTCAATGCGGTGTCGCACCACGCATATCTCAAGCTCAAGATGCTGTGCACTCGAGGAGTAATCACGGTCAATGGAAACACCGAACGCCTTCTCCGAACGGAGGAGCATACAGTGCCCTAGCAGCGGAAGTGCAAAGCAGCCTCTCAAGGCAATTCTCAAGTCCGGCCATTAAACGTCCGAACACCGCCAAGCGCGCCCGGAGTAACCTACAGCAAGACCGCCTGGCACGATCCGAGCAAGCTTAGCAATGCGGCCCCAACCCCAGCCCTCGTGAAATTGCGAAGGCATTACACAGCGTACATAACTACGCCTGGAGACATCATGGGCATAAGGGGAGGGGCACGACCACTCAAGACGCCCAAAGGTGCGGCTCAACCGCACTGGGGCTCCCGATTGTGTCATTCTTTTTTCTTTTTCTCTTACTTTCGTGACTCCGTTTCCAGAAGCCCCTGTCTGCATTAGAATTGCCGAACTCACGATGCAACAGCCGTGGAAGCGTAGTTACATTGAGTGTCCAGTGTGGTCTCTACTACGAGCATTTTACCTGTTTTACATACCACCCTCAAGTAGCTTACCCCTCGAGGGGGACATGTTAAATAGTCCCATCCCTTGCTTACCGCACCATTTGTATCGTTCTGCTTTCATTGCAGTACCTTTTTTGAATAAACAATACATAGCTTCTGCTTATTATTGCATTCCCTTTTTTCCATATATGTTCATCTATGACATGTTGCATCCGTACACTTTGGTACGGCCAATACACCAGGGGCTTAAGTACCCTACGTAATGGTGTGATAAGTCCGAACACTTTCACAAGTCGGCACCCGAACTTATAGCATTATATGCATCGGGTTCGAATCATGTCTTGGGTCAATACTTGGGTTTTGCGGCTCCCGTGTTTTGGTACCTTACGTTCCGCTATATCGGCTAAGGTAGCACTGGGAGAACCACTGCGATTGTGCCCCGGTTGATCTGGGTTGAGCACCTCAGTGGAGAAAGCTAAAACTGGCAGTCATGATAAGGCGAGAGCTGGTCGCTGTTCGAGAGGTTTTTTCGGGTCCCTAAAGACTTATGCCGCTTAGAGCGAGGAGCCGGCATTGTCCGGCCAAGGCGTGATAGCGCCTCGAACTCGGTCTTCCGAATACTAGGGGCTTCGCCAAAATTTAAAATTATAGAATTCTATGGCTAAGTGAGAGTGTTCAAGCACTATAAGTCCGGTTGCGGGTTCTATGCGTTGAGCGCCTCCCTCGAGGGACCCAAGAATGGGAACAAGAGCGCTCAAGTTTATCCCGAACACCCCAAAGACTTTCGTGGCATGGGGGCTGAAGCCAACGACTTGCCATCTCTCGATTTGATAAACGGCCGCCTGTAAGGTAATATTTTAAATTCACAAGCGTTGCTTAGTGCATATGAACAAGTTTTCAGCGTCTGAGGATAACAAATGCGAGTCTATTCAAAAATTACATCTTTGGAACATTCACCCGCTATCGTGGGCACCCTCCGTGACGCCCTCATAATACATTTCGGGCTTCATGATGCTCCTTGCCCACTGGGTGGTCCGTCCCTTCACAAGCTTCTCGCCATCCAAATTTTGCCCCAAAGGGCACACTTAGACGGGCAAGGCCCTACTGAGCACCTTCGATGCAGGCAGGCGCTTGATTACTTCGATCCACCTGGACGGCGTCCACCAAATTACCGGTGACTAGCCCGGAAGTAGCTCCTGTGCATGGCCTCGTTTGTCCACAAATGAGCTATTAGGCCCTTCATGGCCTGTTCGGGCGACCTTGTGGAGCTCGACCAATTGCTTCAGCTTGGTCGCTCAAGGGCACCGGATGTTCGGCCTCAAAGATATCGAGACCAAAACACCTTCTCCGTCGAGCTCCCTCTTGGCCGTAGAAAGCGGCAGATCGGATACATCGCAGGAAGATCTGCGAAGGCTCTGGAAACTCCGGATTCGGTAAGTAACGGATAATTGACTTTCACGTTCTTGCTTTGCATAAAGAATGCCTTACCCGCCGCTATCTTCTTCATCGCCTCGATTTCTGGAGGGCTTTTTGGGCTTCGCCTTAGCGGCTTTTGGCACTCTCAAGAGCCGAGGCAAGCTTTCGGACTCTCGGGTCTTGAGTCTCGCTCCAAACTCTCGTGTTTTTCACGAGAGCACGGAGCTCTTGCCGCATTCTCCGCCACTGTGCCTCCCCTTCTCTCGCTCCGGTGCGCCTCCACGGCCGCTTTGTTTTGGCCGCAGTCACCGCCTCCTTTAGGGTCGCCACCTCGCTCGTGGCCCCTACAATACCCATGTTATTCTGTCTTTTTGCAAGCAACTCCTTTCTATAAGGTATTACTTTAATAAGGTATTTTTTACCTTCTTTGTCCTCGAGCTGCTTCTTGGCTTGGCCGAGCTCGTTCTCGGACCGCTCGAGGTTCTCCTTTAATACATTGACCTCTGCAGTCAGTGCGGCAGAGGTCAGCAGGGTAGCCTGCATTCCCATATTGACATAATTATGTTAGACTCCTGCGTATATCTTTTTAGATCCTTAGTCCGGCTTTTCTTTCCGAACACCGAACTAAGCATCGAGAACTACCGCCTATGCGGTAATCTTCTTGCATATATTGAAAACTTACCTCAAAGCCCGTTAGAAGGCTGTTGCAGGCTCAATCCAGCCCGCTCTTGGCAGATCGATTTTCTGGATCACCGTGACTCATAACAAAGGCGGTGCTCCTCGATGGAGGCGCCTTAAGCGCCTCCTCAGAAGCTGTCGCAAAGGCATCCGGTTGGACGAAGGACACGGCGTCTTACCCTTCTTACGAAGGGCCGCTTCGGACTTGAACCGCTGAAGGTTCCTGATGGAGTCCTGGACAAGGGTCGGGCTTAGAGCCCCTAGGGGCCTTGCTCCCTCACGCCTGCTGATTCGGGAGGCTGCCTTGTGGCGCCTCTGCGCCACCTCCTCTTGACCAGGCCCCCTTGGGGCCCCACCTCAAGGGTCGCCGGGCGGCAAGCGAGGCGAGGAGGCGGCCGGAAGAGAAGTGCTCTCCACTTGGACGAATTCAGTGGACCCGCTTGACGAAGGCGGCAAGCTCCCTTGGCGGGCTGCATGATTGTTCGGCATTAGAGAACACTATGTAGGAAATAAGAAAAAAACCATGGGTATCCTGGACACTTACGATCTCGCCAGGGGCTTGGCCCTCGAGGCCACCTCCTCGCCGTCGTTGGCATTGGTGGAGACGTCCCGAGGAAGGGTTCTTCCTTCTTGGACCCTCCGCCTCCCAGTTGGGCGTCCTTCCTTTTCTTCTCTTCCCCTCATTGGGAGAGGCTTCTTTCCTCCTCCTCGAGAGGATTCGGCTTCAGAATCTGACACCACTTGGTGCCGGAGCTCCTTCGAGTTCCGTGGCCTCCTTCTTGGCCTTCTTCTCCGACACCACGTGAGGTGCGGAACCAGCAGCCCTGTCGGCAGGCGTCTGGCTGGAGTCTTCGAGCAAAGGCCGGACAGTTACCATCTGGACGTCTTCAGCCAGTCTGTCCAAAGGTTAGGGAGTTTTAGATCCCGCATAGAGTCAAACTATGAACGAAGAAAGTCCCATAAAGGGCAAAATAATTTACCTCACCGGCTTGACGCTGCGGCGGAATCCGCGATCCTCGGTAGCGATGAATGCGGAGCTTCGGCGCCCTTGGACAGCACCTTCCAGGCATCTTCGTACGTAGTGTCGAAGAGCCGGCTCAAGGTCCGGTGCTGTGCCGGATCGAACTCCCACAAATTGAAGGCCCGTTGCTGGCATGGGAGAATCTGGCGGATGAGCATAACCTGGACTACGTTGACAAGCTTTAGGTTCTTGTCCACCAGGTTCCGGACACAGGTTTGGAGTCCGGCCAGCTCTTGAATCGCCCCACGTCAGCCCGTCTCTTTCCATGATGTGAGCCGTGGGGGAGCCAGATCTGAATTGGGGCGTAGCCCATTTGAGTCGCGGCTCGGTGATGTAGAACCACCCCGATTGCCACCCCTTTATGGTCTCCACGAAGGAGCCCTCAAGACATGTGACGTTGGGCATCACGCCGCCATGGCACCTCCGCACTCGCTTGTCGCCGCCCACTCTCTTCGGCTTGACGCTAAAGGTCTTCAACCATAAGCCAAGTGGGGGCTGGATGCAGAAGGAAGGTTTCGCATACGACGATAAACGTCGAGATATTGAGGATGAAGTTTGGGGCGGATCGTGGAAATCCAGGCCGTGGTAGAACATGAGCCCCGGACAAATGGGTGAAGTGGAAAACCCTAGTCCACGGAGGAAGTGGGTGAGAAACACCACCCTCTCATGGGGCACTGGGGTGGGGATGAGCTGCCCCTTGGTGGGGAGCCGACACGCCGATGTCGCCGGGACAAGTATCCGGCCTCCCGCAATCTTGTGATGTGCCCCTCCGTGACGGAGGAGACCATCCACTTGCCTCCCGCTCGGACATGGCTGGAGAAGGTTGAGGAGGGATGCGGACTCGGGCGTTGGAGCTTGAGTGCTGGCGAAATGGATGAGCAAAGGAGGAAGAAGGCGTAGGTGAAAAGGTGGATCCTTATCCCCATATATGGACGGACGCAACTAAGCGCCCCCACCGGCCTGGTAAAACTCTCTTATCCTCCAAGCGTCGTAATCAATGGCGCGGTTGGGTTACCCATGTCCGTATTGATGAGAATCCGGAATAAGGGGACACGATCTCTGCTTTGACAAGACGCGTTAAAGAAACCGCCTCGCTAAACGCTACCGAGGCGGTACAAGAAAATGATTCGAACGAAGACTTGGCCGTGGCGTGATGACACGTAGCGGAACACATCGCCAGATTGATCTTGTGTAGATATTATTCTCTCTACGGTGTTGTGTGGAAATTATTTTGCAGAGCCGGACACTATCCTTGTGTTCACAGTCTTCTATGAAGTATTTGGAGGAGGAACCCGCCTAGCAATGCCGAAGACAATATGCGCGCCGGACTCGCCGTCATTGAAGCCTGGTTCAGGGGCTACTGAGGGAGTCCTAGACTAGGGGGTGTCCGGATAGCCGAACTATCATCGATGGCCAGACTCCTGGACTATGAAGATACAAGATTGAAGACTTCGTCCCCGTGTCCGGATGGGACTTTCCTTGGAGTGGAAGGCAAGCTTGGCAATACGGATATGTAGATCTCCTACCAATGTAACCGACTACATGTAACCCTAACCCTATCCGTGTCTATATAAACCGGAGGGTTTTAGTCCGTAGAGACGTAACAACAATCATACCATAGGCTAGCTTCTAGGGTTTAGCCTCTCACGATCTCATGGTAGATCTACTCTTGTACTGCCCATATCATCAATATTAATCAAGCAGGAGTAAGGGTTTTACCTCCATCGAGAGGGCCCAACTGGTAAAAACATCGTGTCCCTTGTCTCCTGTTACCATCCGCCTAGACGCACAGTTGGGACCCCTACCCGAGATCCGCCGGGTTTGACAATCGACAGAGGCCACGAGGCGTGGGGCGCCCTCCACCCTCGTGGGCCTCGTGGCTCCACCGACCTACTTCTTCCTCCTATATATACCCACCACTTCAAACCATCGCCAGAGGAGCCAAACCCTATTTCCACCGCCGCAACCTTCTCGTACCCGTGAGATCCCATCTTGGGGCCTTTTCCGTGGTCCCACGGAGGGGCATTGATCATGGAGGGCTTCTACATCAACACCATAGCCTCTCCGATGATGTGTGAGTAGTTTACCTCAGACCTTCAGGTCCATAGTTATTAGCTAGATGGCTTCTTATCTCTCTTTGGATCTCAATACAAAGTTCTCCTCGATTCTCTTGGAGATCTATTCGATGTAATCTCTTTTTGCGGTGCGTTTGTCGAGATCCGATGACTTGTGGGTTTATGATCAAGATTATCTATGAACAATATTTGAATCTTCTCTGAATTCTTTTATGTATGATTGGTTATCTTTGCAAGTCTCTTCAAATTATCAGTTTGGTTTGGCCTACTAGATTGATCTTTGTTGCAATGGGAGAAGTTCTTAGCTTTGGGTTCAATCTTGCGATGCTCGATCCCAGAGACAGTAGGGGAAACACCACGTATTGCATTGTTGCCATCGAGGATAAAAAGATGGGGTTTATATCATATTGCATTAGTTTATCCCTCTACATCATGTCATCTTGCTTAAAGCGTTACTCCGTTCTTATGAACTTAATACTCTAGATGCATGCTGGATAGCGGTCGATGTGTGGAGTAATAGTAATAGATGCAGGCAGGAGTCGGTGTCGTGGGAACGACTCCGACAGTAAGAGAGGGGTAGGATAACGGAGCATGATCTATCGAGATGCATATGGGTGACATGGTGGTTTTAGCGAGTTCGGGCCTCTCACGGTGGAGATAACAACCCTACGTCTCGTGGCTCCAGGAGAGGCTTTGTTTTATCTCGAGTATATATCCGGAGATTACAATGTGTGTGTGAGAGAGAGAGCGGATCCCAATGCCTCGAGCTAAGTCCTGAGACTAATGGTGAAAAGAGAGAGGGTGGAAGAAAAGCCCCCCTAGTCTAGTGGTGGGGAGTGGCTTATAGAGTGCGCCACCCCTCACCTCCTATGTTACAAAGTGGGGCATGAATGCCATAATGCCAGCCCACTATCAAGCCCTCATTATTAGAATGATGCCCATTTGCTTTCTTTGCTGCTTGGTCTTCGGGGATATATCCGAAAGTGAGTCGTACGTCGAGGTGGTGAACTGTCATCTGAGTGGATGGTATGCTGCTTGGTCGAGTGGATAGTATGCTACTTGTCCGAGTGGATAGTATGTCTGTATGAAATTTACCTGGTCCCACATGTTGTGTGGACCCCATGCTTCATGATATTTCGACCCTTCATGGGCCTACCACATTATGTATATATCCCCAACATTAGCCCCTCAATCGATTGCGATTTTGCAGAACAAGTTGGTGCAAGACATAATTTGGTCCGAGAGATTACAGAGAAATACTCGGTACATGTCGTCGGCGCTTTCGCAGACAACCAAGGTTTGAACAAAATCTCAATGGATTCCCAGCACCACGCTTCCCGAATGATCGGGGTAAGTACTGTGGAGGAGCAACTTGGTGACATTCGTTTCATCTCTCGGAAGAGGTTAACTCATGATCTGAGTATGGGTGCATCATTAAATCAGGCAACAAGATTGACACATGGACTGCTCTCTTAGAGATGCCATTCTTATCCCGGAGGAACGCCAATACGAGTCGGTTTTAGATCCACACTTGTGAGTTTCACGCTTTGAGTCCTAGAAGAAGGCTCAAAACAGGTCCACGGAGGAGCGTTAAACTCACCTTATAGATTTTTTTTGAAGTGATTTGGAGCTGGGCCTGCATCGAGTAACTGATTACTCGGAATTTCTTCACGCCTGGAACGTGTCTTTTTTTGTTGTTTGGCCGTCACTCGGACCGGGCGGACCGTTCCGAGTGGATACCATTCCAGTGGGGGCACGCTGAGTGCACCCACTGGGTGTAGTCCCCGAGACTGCAGTCGACTGCGGGCAGTCGGCGGGAGTCTTAGAGCCTATCTTTTTTGTTGTTGTTCATCGCCGCAGACCGGGTCGTGCCGCATCGAGTGGAGATTACTCCGTTGGGGCACGCCGAGTGCACCTGCTAGGTGTAGTCCACAGAGACCGTGGATCATGGGCGGTCGGAGGAGGTCTGAGAGAACTAAAAATCTTCTTAATGGTCTTCGATCGAACTTGTTTTTCTCTAACTCGGAGGTCGAGTAATTACGGAGCTGGTTTTGCATCGAGCAAAATGTTTCTTTCTCGAGTTCTCTTCCGGTGGGGGCACATTGAGTGCACCCACCGGGTGTAGTCTCCCGAGCCTTCATCGGACTAGATGAGTCTGGCAGAGGGTTTAAGTTTCAGTGAACCTCCATGCAAATCGCACGGTAAATATCTTTGTTTGAAATTGAGTCAATCGGATGGATCTTCAAGCGCTTGGCATGGTAAATAAGCTCAGCTTGGAGCTAAGTCAGTGGGACTGATCTTCGTGCACTTGGCACTGTAAATAAATTCAATCTGGAACTGGATCGATCAAGTGATCTTTGTGCACTCGGCAAGATGAATGAATTCAGCCTTGAAACTGCCGACTGTAGAAAAAAGCTCAACACTCCAGGGAGTAATCGTTCTAGTAGTGCTTCTTATATTGACCGTTAGATTTTGGCGTGAAAGGGTATTTGCAAGAGTATATTGTTTCCGTAGAGGAGCTTCGTGCTTTCACCCTTTGGCGTGAAAGGGTATTTGTCCGAGTGGACGCGTGCTTCACTTATAGATCTTCAATTGAACCGAGCATGTATGGTGGAAGAATATTCCTCGATGTGATCAATAGGTTGACCAAATGGGCGTAACCCCCGAGGGTGACATGGCCAACTGTAAATGCGTAGCCAGGTGAGCTCGAAGGAGGTAAGCTAGCTACGAGTGTGATATGAGGTTTGACCATATGAGTAACTTAGTCGTTCCCGTCGGGGGTGTAGAGGTAAAGACATGTCCAATCGATGGTGACGCCAGGCGGTAGAGGGGCGATGATGTGTACAATCGAGAGACGACGCGCGGGCGGTCGAAAGTGGTGAAGACGCTGCAAATCGAAAGTGGCGACGCAGAGCGGTCGAGTGGTGAAGACGTGCCCAACCCGAGTGGCGAGGTGTGGGCGGCCGAATGGTGATGACGCGTGTGAAGTGGTCGAATGTAGGACTACATATCTAGCCAAGTGAAGATCTGCTGGGCAGCCGAAAGTGGTGAGGTGTGGGCGGCCGAATGGTGATGAAGTACTCGACCACTCAGAGAGTGTCATTCCAAATGAGATGCAGCCCCCTGTGCGGCGTGAGCCCCGAAAGGCATTATGTGCTTTACAACGGACATGTCGGAATACGAGAAATGTAGTTTTGAATGGATGATTTGCAATTCATTGAGTTCGACTCGGGAAAAGATGAGGAGAAGCTTCTGAGTGATGCTCGAAAGAGGCAAACTCCCAAAAGAGTGAATTGTGAAGTTTAATTATAAAAGGGACTTATTTGTCTCATGTCTGACGAGGTCTGTATCATTGAAACGATGAAGAGGATTCCACAGAAGGGTCGGCCAGATGTGTTTGAAGTCAACAGAGCGACAAGGTCGGTGTTAGGTGCACTGGACCGGTATGGAGACCGAGTCCGAGCAGCGGCGAAGTTACGATAGGGCCGCCGAAAGTGATCGCGTAACTTGTGTAAAAAATGACACAAGCCAACGAAATAATTTCTCGAGGAAATTTGATGTGTGCTGAAATTATTTGTGTGAATAACACCCATAGACACCCGCTGGGAGTGCAAGGGGCTTGCTGGTTAACCAGCAAGAGTCTGAAAGAGCGAAGGATCCGTTCGAACTTGTCGAAGCGACGGATCCGACTGAACTCATTGGAATACTGGCTCAAATAAAATGGAAGTGTAGTGTTTCGACTGAGTTGCAGCCCCGGAGGACCGATGCAAACTCGAAATGAAGAACGACACATGGTGTTCGTGAATGATGTATGCGAAAAAAAATGGAAGTTGGACTCGGGAGTCACATAACTAGTACTAAGCAAGTATGTGAAAATAAACAGCCGAGCGTAGAGGTACACTCGCTGGCCTGGCCTCTGAGTGAACGTGATGTATGAATTACGAGACACTCGGAAAGACGGAAATAACAGAATGTAAAATGACTTAGCTATGCGAAGGCTGCGTGAGTGGCGAGTGGTGACGAGGCGATGGTGACAATCGACCTTCGTTCCCTTGGTGTCCTTGCGGATAGGGATGGAGCGCACATTATACTTGTGATGCAGCTCCTTGAGTTAGAGGTTTGCTCTTGTCTCAGTGGATTTTTGGCTACTTAGGCGAGTCTTTGGACTGCAGCTAAGCCTCCAGTGGGAGGCTTGCTCTCCACTCTAGCAGGATTTCAAACACTTAGGCGAGTATCAGATCTGGCAGCTAAGCCCCCGAGTGGGAGGTTTGCTCTCCACTCGGTAGGGATTTTTTCGAACTTAGGTAGTCTAGCATCGACTGCAGCTAAGCCCCGAGTGGGAGGTTTGCTCTCCACTCGGCAGGATTTTTTCAAACTTAGGCGAGCCTTTGGACTGCGGCTAAGCCCCCGAAAGTGAGAGGTTTGCTCTCCACTCGGTGAGGATTTTTCAAACTTAGGCTAGTCTTGGACTGCAGCTAAGCCCCAGGAGTGGGAGGTTTGCTCTCCACTCGTAGGGATTTTTCAAACTTAGGCTAGCATCTTGGACTGCAGCTAAGCCCCCAGTGGGAGGTTTGCTCTCCACTCGGTTGGATTTTTTCAAACTTAAGTAGCATTTGGACTGCAGCTAAGCCCCAGGCGGAGGTTTGCTCTCCACTTTCGGTGAGGATTTTTTCAAACTTAGGTGAGTACTGGACTGTGCCTAAGCCCCGAGTGGGAGTTTGCTCTCCACTCGGTAGGATTTTATGAACTTAGGCGTAAACAGCAGTTCGCAGCTAAGTCACCCAATCGGGGATGCCGAGTGGTGATGAGGGTGACCAACCGGTGGCGACGACATACGGGCGGCCGAATGGTGATGAGGTGACCAACCGAGTGGCGACACGCAGAGCGGCCGAGTAGTGATGAGGTGGCCAACCAATGGCGACGCGCGGGGCGGCCGAATGGTTATGATGTGACCAACCGAGTGGCGATGTGCAGAGCGGCCGAGTGGTGATGAGGTGACCAACCGATGGCGACGCGCGGGGCGGCCGAGTGGTTATGAGGTGACCAACCGAGTGGCGACGCGCAGAGCGGCCGAGTGGTGATGAGGTGACCAACCGATGGCGACGCGCGGGGCGGCCGAATGGTTATGAGGTGACCAACCGAGTGGCGACGCGCAGAGCGGCCGAGTGGTGATGAGGTGACCAACCGATGGCGACGCGCGGGGCGGCCGAATGGTTATGAGGTGACCAACCGAGTGGCGACGCGCAGAGCGGCCGAGTGGTTATGAGGTGACCAACCGATTGCGACGCGCGGGGCGGCCGAATGGTTATGAGGTGACCAACCGAGTGGCAACGCGCAGGGCGGCCGAGTGAAGTAGACTTGTCCCGCGGACTGACGATGCGCGGGGCGTCCGAGTGTAGTAGACGCGTCCCGCGGAGTGATGATGCGCGGGCGCTCGGGTGATGTGGATGCGCCCGTGGAATGACGGCGCGCGCGGGGTCCGAAAGCGATGTAGACGCATGCCGCCGGAGTGACGGCGCGCGTGGGGGTCCGAGCGATGTAGACGCCGACCAGCGGAATGGCGACGGCGGGCATCCGAGTGATGTGGACGCTGTCTCGCAGAGTGGTGACGCCGCAAGGCATCCGGGTGAAGTAGACGCTTGCAGCTGGAGTGACGACGCGGGTGTCCGGAGTAAGGAAGTAGACGCGACCCGCGGAATGGCGGATTTCAAGCGGGCATCCGAGTGATGTGGGCTGGCCCCGCAGAGTGGTGACGCGCAAGGCATCCGGTGAAGTAGACGCGCCCGCAGAAAGCGACGCACGTAGGTGCCCAAGTGAGGTAGACGCGCGCCGGAGTGGCGCCGGCGGGGCATCCGGAAAGTGATGTGGGACGCGTCCCCGCAGAGTGGTGACAGCGCAAGGCATCCGGGTGAAGTAGACGCGTGCCACGGGTGACGACTGTGAGTGTCCGAAAGTAAGGCGACGCACCCGGAATGGAATGGTGACAGCGGGGCATCCGAGTGATGTGGGACGCGTCCCAGAAAGTGGTGACACGCAAGGCATCCGGGTGAAGTAGACGCGTCTGGCAGAGCGGCGACACGTAGGTGCCCAAAGTAAGGTAGACGCGCCCAGCGTGAGTGGCGTCATGCGAGCGTCTGAATTATCCAACGCTTCGTCCGAAAAGTGCATAGAGCGGGACCGTATGTCATGCATGTCCGGTGGTGTGTCTCAAAGAAGTCCGAGTGAAAAAATACGCGGGAGACCTGCAGATACTTCAGTTCAACCGGTCCGTGAAACTCGGAGGTCATGGCAAAGCATTAATGTTAATTACGTGAGTTTTGAAAGTGTGGCAACAAGAAATGGTATTAGCATGCAATTATGGCTGCATGCTTCGGTTTTGCATGCTACCAATCAAGTCCCCATTTAGTGCTGGCTGTACTTACGACATGCATGGGCTGATGCATTATATACGCAGTTAATGGCATGGGAGCCTAACCGATCCAGTGGCTGCAATTACAGCGAGTATCAGGTGTTGCGTTATGTACGCAGTTAAGGGCTCGGGAGCCTAACCGATCCCGTGTACATGCAGCCGCGAGGATGGAAGAAAATATTTTGTATGCGGTGATGCGTATGGATTGGTATTAATTAGAGGAGGAGAGAGAGAATACGACCTGAGATGCGACGCGGAGGAGAGCTCCGCCTAGGCTGAAAGCGGCCGGTCCGGCGAACAGACGGCAACCGAGAAGTGGCGATGAGGAGGATGAGCAGCTCCATGATCCCCAAGGGCCGGGCGCATCCAAGGGCGTAGGCAGCCGAGCGCCGGTGCTGCGTTTCGCTGCTCGGGAGCCGGAGTTGTGCACATGTCGGAGTCATGCTTCGACGCATGTGGAGCTGGGTCGAGTACCGTCAGCTGGGCCTTGTCGCCCGAGAAGCCGGGTTGACCGGACCACCGGTCGACATGTTCAATCGGCCGAGGAACTAGGCCGAAGCGCTTAAGCGATTCAGCGTGTGTGGGAGCTCGGCGACGCATCATCGGCGAGTACGCCGAGATGATGACGGGCGGGACGACGACGCTTCATCGTCGGGGAGCCGAGTCACCCATCGGAACAAAGCGAGGCGCCCTTTGTATGAGCTCGTAGTGCATACAAGAAAAGAACAAACCATAGTTAGGATCATTGCAATGTTTGATTGTAAAGAGGATGAGTTGGGATGAGCAACTCCCGATCCTTTGTTTGCACGTAATGGCGCGACAACCAGAGCTCTAACGGCCAATTTCTCTGGTGCTGGTCGTTGATCCGCTGTTGAAGATTGAAGAAAAACCATATGCACCATGGTTCGATAAACGCGCCATGCCCCATGGTGGGTGCCAAACCGTCGTGGGAACGACTCCAACGATAAGAGAGGGGTAGGATAACGAGCATGATCTATCGAGATGCATATGGGTGACACGGTGGTTTTAGCGAGTTCGGGCCTCTCACGGTGGAGATAACAACCCCACGCCTCGTGGCTCCAGAGAGGCTTTGTTTTATCCGAGTATATATCCGGAGATTACAATGTGTGTGTGAGAGAGAGAGGAACGGATCCCCATGCTCGAAGCTAAGTCCCCGAGACTAATGGTGAAAAGAGAGAGAGAGGTGGAAGAAAGCCCCCTAGTCTAGTGGTGGGGAGTGGCTTATATAGAGTCGCCACCCCTCACCTCCTATGTTACAAAGTGGGGCATGAATGCCATAATGCCAGCCCACTATCAAGCCCTCATTATTAGAATGATGCCGATCGCTTTTGTCATTGGTCTTCGTGATATCCGAGTGAGTCGTGACGGTCGAAAGTGGTGAACTGTCATCCGAGTGGATGGTATGCTGCTTGGTCGAAAGTGGATAGTATGCTACTTGTCCGAGTGGATAGTATGTCTGTATGAAATTTACCTGGACCCACATGTTGTGTGGACCCCATGCTTCATGATATTTCGACCCTTCGTGGGCCTACCTGTTATGTATATCCCCAACAGTCGGTCTACTTGCCACGGACGTGATGCCTATATACATGATCATACCTAGATATTCTCATAACTATGCTCAATTCTATCAATTGCTCGACAGTAATTTGTTCACCCACCGTAATACTTATGCTATCTTGAGAGAAGCCATTAGTGAAATCTATGGCCCCCGGGTCTATTCTCCATCATATTAATCTCCCGTCAACAAGCTATTTTTATTACCGTTTATTTTGCAATCTTTACTTTTTAGCTTTATCATAAAAATACCAAAAATATTATCTTATCATCTCTATCAGATCTCACTTTTGGAAGTGGCCGTGAAGGGATTGACAACCCCTTTATCGCGTTGGTTGCAAGGTTCTTATTTGTTTGTGTAGGTGCGAGCGACTTGAGCGTGGCCTCCTACTGGATTGATACCTTGGTTCTCAAAAACTGAGGGAAATACTTACGCTACTTTGCCGCATCACCCTTTCCTCTTCAAGGGAAAACCAACGCAGTGCTCAAGAGGTAGCAATGACACTTCACCATATTTGGCTCCGAGGGAATGCATTGTGGAGTAGTAATTAGATGATGGGTTGCGAGAGTGACAAAAGGTTAAACCCTAGTTTATGCGCTATTCCGTAAGGGACCGATTGGATCCAAAGGTTTAATGCTATGGTTAGAATTTATTCTTAATACTTTTCTCGTAGTTGCGGATGCTTGCGAGGAGGTTAATCATAAGTAGGAGGTTTGTTCAAGTAAGAACAACACCTAAGCACCGGTCCACCCACATATCAAATTATCAAAGGAGCGGACACGAATCGAATCAACATGATGAAAGTGACTAGATGAAAATCTTGTGTACCCTCAAGAACGCTTTGCTTATCATAAGAGACCATTTTGGCCTGTCCTTTGCCTCAAAAGGATTGGGCTACCTTGCTGCACTTTTGTTACTACTATCGTTACTTCCTCGTTACAAATTATGTTGCTATCAAGTACTTTGTTACTTACAATTTCAGCCCTTGTAGACATTACCTTGCTGAAAACCACTTGTCATTTCATACGCTTCCTCAAGGTTCGGTTCGACACTCTTACTTATCAAAAAGTCTACAATTGATCCCATATACTTGTGGGTCATCAGGTGTCGATAAAAAAAAAATACAGGCATAGAAGCATCATGCATATTATTATAACATCAAGGAACTTTAACATAAAACTTTATCAAATAACTTTTATCATATAACTTCTCATGAAAAAGTAGCAATTCATCATAACATTGGCAAGATAAAGCATTAACCTTATTGAAAACCAACAAACCATGTTCTAAGTCAACTTTGCAACTACAATTCATCATATTTTCAGGAAGGGTCTCGTATCAGAGCCTTTAGGAAAGTCCACATACTCAACCATCATTTAATCTTCTATGATTTCTAACACTCACAGCATACCCATAAACAAAAAGTTTCAACCGGACACATAGAAAGATAGGGGCTTATAGTTCCACCTCCCAACATATTCACATCGAGGGTGACGTCAACAATAATAAATCATGCCCACTCATATCCAACTGGATGCACTACAAAAAAAAGACACATCCATGACATTTTGGGCCGAACGAAAATTTTTCTGTCATACATATGACACTTCTATGACGATAATTGTGGCAAAACCCGGTATCATCATAGATGTGGTGGGCTCCTACTTCTATGACAAAAAATCATGACAGAAAATGGGCTTTTCGTCCCGAAGGGGCCGGAGACGCAGCTGCATGACATTCTTTGGGCCGTCCCATGACGGAAAAACCGTGGTAGAAGCGAGGGAGGAAAATTTCGGAGAGTTCCCGGTTACGGTGGGAGGTCGGGGTCGAGCGATGCGTTTCTCGCATTACATGCGGCTGCGTGTGTGCGTAGCGTTATTCTAATCGAACCAAGCGAGGCGTTGGGCTCTAATCGAACTCCGCGATTACTGCAGACCGCAGGCTACTGGCGTTCAACCCGAGCGATCGATCGATGGTACGTTAATCGAACCCGATCGGCGATTCTTCGCTCTGCGCTGCTAATCAAGCCGATCGATTGGATGAACAAAGTGAGCGTTGCGTGGGCGGTTTGGATGAACAAAGGAGCGGTGGCGTTTTTACGGATGAACAGGACCCGTGGTGTGGTGGAGGGCTGGATGAGCGATGAGACGGTGGAGGGGTGGTTGAACAAGATGGCCGGTGGAGTAGCGCGCGGTGGAGGCTGGATGAACATGAGCCCGTGGAGGCTGGAGGAGGTCGACGGTAGCCCGTGGAGGCTAGAGGAGGTCGACGGTGGAGATGAACAGTATCCTGTGGAGTCCCATTTTGTGGTACGCCACACCCCTCCCGATGAACAGGACCCCTGAGGGAGTCCCGGACTAGGGGGTGTCCGGATAGCCGGACTATCGTCACGGCCGGACTCCAAGACTATGAAGATACAAGATTGAAGACTTCGTCCCGTGTCCGGATGGGACTTTCCTTGGCATGGAAGGCAAGCTTGGCGTCACGGATATGTAGATCTCCTACCATTGTAACCGACTCTGTGGTAACCCTAACCTATCCGGTGTCTATATAAACTGGAGGGTTTTAGTCCGTGAGGACGAACAACAATCATACCATAGGCTAGCTTCTAGGGTTTAGCCTACTTGATCTCGTGGTAGATCTACTCTTGTACTACCCATATCATCAATATCAATCAAGCAGGGGTGGGGTACTACCTCCATCGAGAGGGCCCAAACCTGGGTAAAAACATCGTCTCCCTTGTCTCTGTTACCATCCGCCTAGACGCACACAGTTCATGACCCCCTACCGAGATCCGCCGGTTTTGACACCGACATTGGTGCTTTCATTGAGAGTTCCTCTGCGTCGCCGCCATCGTAGGATGCCTCATCTCGCCTTTTAAAGACGATACTATCGCTAAAGAAGCGTTGGCCATCGGTCGACTCTTCGCTAGGCGGTTTTCTCATGACCGCTAGTTCGCCGTCATACCGATGATGACCTCTCGAGTCATCAAAACCAATCTCCATGTTAGTTCGAACTTGCCGAACAGTTAGATCCGATCGAAGCTCTCCTCCATAAACGAAGCTCTTGGATCGCATCGTCACTTCGAGTCGCCATAGATTACGACCAGATCGGGCCTAAACCGATGCGAGAGAGAGATCAACTCTCCTGTGCTACCCATCATGTTGCTGTGATAGAGGAGCAATGCGGCGATTCTTCTTCTACCTTAAGGACTAGGTACGTCCGGATTCCCGATCCCTCCATGCCGGATTCCTGCGGAGCGACGGATGTCGATCAAGCCCTGAACCTAAAGTCAGGCGGCGGGCCGGACTCATCGGATTGCACTCAAAATCCAAATTCTCCGAAGTTCGAAACTTCGCCCTTGACTCCTAAATTGACGGGGTTCGGATTCGGTGCCACCCGCCCAAACATTGGCGATCTCTCTCGAATTCGGCAAGAGCTCAATGAAACAAGACATCATTATCGGGCCAGATTCCTCCACGTTATGAACAGGATAAAGGATCGCCGAGAGGAGGACGCAATCCCAATTTTTTGCAATAATTGCACGGACAAGGGAATCCTAAACGCCATAAGTCGTCATGAAATTACACGCTTTGTCGACTTGGTGACCATAGTACAAAAAGTACCGTATGCGATGGAGAGCGCTGGAAAACCGAAAGTAAATTTTGGGATAATCCGCCCCTGAATACATCCCTAGTCCGGAACAAAAGGGTGCATCATTATCAAGCACACAGGTTGAATACCAAAAACCAAAACCCCTAAAGGGTAATGGAACTGCATCGAGGGTTGGCTAAACGGACCTCGCAAAAATTCATAGCAATAGGGCGCCACTCCAACTCATGGCCTTCGAGCACGTTGGATACTACGGGCAGTGGCCAAAAGTGGCGAGGAGCTTCTAGCTTCGAGAATCCCAACCCAGCAACACCAAGACGGTAAGTTAATAGTCTTCGAGACTTTCAGATCAAAATAACATGCGACAACGACAACTCCATAACCTTTGTCAAGTCTACCAA
This sequence comes from Aegilops bicornis, assembly GCA_021605145.1. Taxonomy (NCBI): domain Eukaryota; kingdom Viridiplantae; phylum Streptophyta; class Magnoliopsida; order Poales; family Poaceae; genus Aegilops; species Aegilops bicornis. The sequence goes on along the minus strand of JAHIAL010000026.1, from coordinate 2,726,770 downwards.
GTAGCAACAATAAATCCATGGAGTGACACGGCTATTACCTTCAATGCCAAAGCTGATTTAACCTAAATTCGAACTGCCGGGCACCGGCCGCATTGGTCCTCACCGATAGTAGATTTGCTTTCGCCTTACTAAGGTACTCATGGATGGCGGCAGCGACTAAACCTCATCTATGAGGAAACCCTCCAAAAAAATGGAAATAGACTGGAACCGCATTGAGCGAAGCAGGCACAACCTTCAGAGGAATAATCCCTAGCCGGAAGCATGCTGCAGGAAAAATCACGCCGGACGTAGTGTTCGCTCACGGACAATTACAGTCGAGGAGGTCACATTTCAAGTGGCCCCGTTCAACAATGGATATCATGCTTTATTAGGACGAGATGCATTCTACAATTTTTCAAGCTATACCCCATTATGGGTACATGAAGCTTAAAATGCCGGTCCAACGGAATCATCACTCTCACTAGTGATCCGAACATAGCACTCCGCTACCGAAAATAAGACAGCCGCACTAGCCCTCGAGGCACTATCCAAAGCCCTAGCGGCCGAGGAACTCACCGCGATCACGCCCACGGTGAATGGGGACGACGCGGATACTTGATAAAAGATCCAAGTCCACCTCTTTTAAACCAACGGATGAAATAGTCAAATTCCAAGTCCACCCAACGGACCCATGAAAGACGGGCTCCATCGGGGCACAATTAAACCTGATGTAGACGCAGACCACGAGGATTTCTACAAGAAAAGCTGGGACATCTTTGCTCGGCACCCTTGAGACATGCCAGAATCCCATGTCACCGACGAGCACAGCCTAAACATCCTAAAAGGATTCAAGCTACCAAACAGTTCTTGGCGCTTCCAGAACCCAAGAGACAGGCCATGGGAGAGGAGCTAGCCAAACTTTTGGAGGCCAGATTCATCGTGAGATATAAAACATCCGGACCGGCTAGCGAACCTGGTGATGGTACCAAAGAAGGATAAATCCACGGGCGCCTATGTGTTGATTTCAAAGACCTCAATAAGGCTTGCCCAAAGGATCCCTTCCCCTCCCTCGAATTGATCAAATCATTGACGCTTACAGCAGGACACGACTCATTGTGCTTCCTCGACGCCGCACTGCTACCACCAAATCAAGATGGCAGAGCTGCACCAAGCTGCAACAAAGATTCATCACTCCATACGGCCCGCTCGCTTCAACACAATGCCCTTCGGGCTCAAAAAACGCCGGCGCAATATAATATCAAGATGATCCGGACATGTCCGCAAACCAGATCGGCAAAAGAAACAGTTGGAAGCATATGTAGATGACGTGGTCGTCAAAACCAAACACGCCGAAACTCTAGTAGACGACTTGAGGCTCACATTCGACAATCTTCAAAAAATATGACATCAAGCTCAATCCGGAAAAATGCGTCTTGGCGTTCTCCAGGAAAGCTCCCCGGCTTCATTGTGTCCGTAGAGAGGAATTGAAGCAAACTCAGCCAAGATTCGAGCTCTGTCACAATTGGATATTCCAAAAGACCTCAAACAAATACAAAAATTGACGGGATGTGTAGCGGCTCTAAGCTGCTTTATCCCCGCTTAGGGAGAAAAGGCATTACTTCTTTACCGCCTCCTCCGCCGCACCAACACTTCGAGTGGGCGGATGCCGCCACGGCCGGACTTCGAAGAAATAAAGGCCATTTTGGCAACAACCGTCTGCCTTGGCAACGCATGCAAAGCGAACCAATGCTATTATATATCACCGCAACACATCAAGTTGTCGGTAGCGGTGCTCGTTGTCGAACGAGAACGGACGGACACCGGTTCCCTGTTCAAAAACCGGTTTATTATGTGTCCACTGTCCCTAACTCCATGCAAGTCCGGTACCCACACTATCAAAAGATAGCATATGCGGTGTTCATGGCATCCCGGAAGCTGCGACACTACTTTTCAAGAGTGTTCGATAATCTGTAGCCTCGAAGTACCTCTTAACGACATTATAAACAACCATGACGCCGACGGGCCGGATTGCTAAATGGGCCATAGAGCTCCTTCCATTCGACATCACTTATAAGCCAATTACGCATTTAGCTATTAAGTCGCAGGTTTTGGCCGACTTCGTGACCGAATGGACTGAAGCCGAACTACCTAAAGAGTACGGCGCATACTCCAATTGGATCATGCACTTTGACGGCCCCAAAATGTTGGCTGGCTCGGGTCGGCATCGTCTGGCGTCCCCAACCGGAGACACAAATCCAATACGCCCTTTAGATAATGTATACGGACTCCAACAACGCAGCCGAATACGAGGCCCTTCTCGCACGCCTCCGGATGGCAATCTCCATGGGCATTCAACGCCTAGAGGTGCACGGGATTCAAACCTCGCGAATATCTCAAATAAACGGAGACTTTGACACCAAAGATCCGAAAATGGCAGCATACCGCAATGCGGTCCTAAAAATGTCGATGCAGTTCGAAGGGCTCGAATTTCATCATATAGCCCGGGATAACAACCAAAGCGGCGGATATATTGGCACGCATCGGTGCAAAACGCGATGCCGCCCCACCCAATATCTTTTGGAACGACTGCTCAAGCCATCCAGTACTATGGGAAGGGAGTCCTACAATAACAATCTGGACCCAACCGCACCGCCTCGACCAACACTCGACACAACCGGAGGCTCCGCCCCGAGATAACACCCTCTCGCTCACGAAATAATGGCGGTTATCGCCTGCGGACGGAACCATTCCTAGCCTACCTAACTAGGCAGGAACTCCTCAAGACCAAAATGAGGCTCGCTGCATAGTACGGCGCTCTAATGCCTATAAAGTCCATGAGGAGAGCTTTATAAGAAAAGCACTACCGAGTCCTTCAAAGGTGTATTTCCAAAGAGGAAGGGCGAAACCTCCTGGCTGAAATTCATGCCGGACTGGTGGGCACCACGCCGCAGCCCGGCCCTTGTAGGCAAGGCCTTCCAGACAGATTTTATTGGCCGACGGCAGGCAGACAAGCGCAGGACTTAGTCCAACGATGCGTCGGTTGCCAGCTTTTGCTAACCAAAGCCACATGCCACCCAATCGCCTATAAAACTATACCCATCACCGGCCATCCGCGATCCGGGGCTTGACATGGTTGGACCCCTCAAGGGAGGAAGCCACAAGCAAAAATACCTATTGGTCATGGTGGACAAATTCACCAAATGGATAGAGGCCAAACCAGTTAAAACGGCCGAATCCGGACCAGCGATAGACTTCATATTAGGGGTAGTGCACCGTTACGGTGTCCCCCACAGTATCATCACTGACAATGGCACCAACTTCACGGCCGATGAGGTCAAATCATGGTGCAAAAACATGGGCATCAAGCTCGATTACGCCTCGCCTATCACCTCAAACCAACGGCCAAGTCGACGGGCAAACGGTCTAATCATGAGCGGCATTAAACCCGCACTAGTGCGGTCCCTCAAGGAATCTAACACGACCTTTGGGTCGAGGAGCTCGACCAGACTCACGGGGAACTGCGGACCACGCCGAATCGTACTACCGGATTTACACCATTCTTCATGGTGTATGCGCACGAAGGCAATCTTGCCCCGCGACATAATACATGACTCACCTCGCCAGACGGATGTATGAAGAAAGAGAAGCCGAGCTCGATCGGCAGGACAGTTTGACGCATTGGAGGAGGAGCGCGACGTGGCAAAAAGCTTCGTTCGCATTCTATCAACAACAGGCTCGAAGATATCAAAGCGAGGAAAGTACGGGCCAAAGCTTATAAGCGTTGGCGAACTAGTTCTACGCCGCCGGACAAGAAAAAGGACAAACTCAAGCCCAAATGGGAAGGTCCTTCATCATCGACCAGGTCCCGACCGCGGAGCATACCGTCTGCTAAACGCATCGAATAAACGACTCGAGCCGAACCCATGGCACGCAGCCCGCCCACGAAGATTCTACGCCTAAGTGCGGACTCCAAGTTCGTCTCCTTCCTCCGTCCGCATTCTTTATTTTTGCTTTTGCTGTCTTTTTATTTCTCTCCTTCCTCCTTCTTCTTCTTGTAGCCTCTAGAGGCCTGTTTGCGCTTTTTCCAAGACACACTTGACGCGCCTCCGCTACCATTATACCTCGGGGCTTCTTTAATGTAAGCTTATTTATCTGGGCTTCATGCCCAAAGACATGTGTTAAACTTCTGCATGTACCTTTTATTCACCATTATATGCATCGATATGACTTAAGTTTTGGCCAAGCTGGGTTTGCACAGGCTCTGTGCTTACCCCTACGTTCTCGATTGTTCGGCTAGGTGGTAAAGGAGCACCTCTGCGATTGTTACTGCCGAATTCGTGGGATGTGTACCTCGGTGGGTGAAGCCAAAGCTAGCGTTCTTAAGGGAATATTCGGTCGGTGAATTGAAAGATGATTTTAACTTTTTACCCATCTGCCCCTGATGATTTTACGCTTTCATAGCAGCTTTGACATGCACTTTAGGGCATGCATCCCAAAAGGAACCCTTAACGGAACTATTCTCCTGGAAAATGTTTCTTACTACCCATGTAATATAACATAACTAGTTGGGCACTTGTCCATACAGAACAATGACCCCTACGCCTTTGTCTCCATGCATACCACGGTTCTTATATAACCACGAAGGTATTCGGACACACTCAGGACTATTGGGTCCTGGAGGTTGAAGCAAAAGGTCCGCTACGACAAACGCATCTACAATCCGCTAGAAGACATTTTTTTCATGTCATATTTTTACATAGTCAACTCGACTCATTGTATTCTTCCTCAATGCCATCTAATAGGCTATCTAATTTACAATCTTCTTTGGGAATACTTGGCGGCCAATTCTACTTGGTCGTACACTAAGCTTGCTGAGGATCTCCATCCCATCCGGCCCCCACAGTCCGACCTCGGCCATGTGGTTTGGGTTAGCCGTGTCGTACCGCGTCTTCGCCATGGCCTGTGTCTCCTGGCGCCTTTGACGGCAGCCAATATCTTCCATAGCCGGAAGCGCCGCCGTGCCCCTTGAAGCCGCTCCGCTGCTCCCCCAATGCCAGGCAGGGGAGATAGATGGCCACAAGGCTTGGCCGATGCCTTTCATCACCGCCGGACTCGTTAGGTAGCCGACGCAATTCGGGAAGAAGATCACCCAAGAATTGGGCATCTCCTCCTCGTGATGACCTCGTGAGCAAACCTACATACATGTTTATGTTAGTCGCCTTCCTCGCCGAACTCTTTCAAAGTTCGCTCAAGCACTTACTTGAAAATGCCGCGATGAAGCCGCCGATTCTCCTTTACGGAGTCGATAATCGGAGCACGAACGTCCCTTCGCTTCCTCACCCAGCTTGGTGTTGGCATCTTGGAGGTTATTCTTCTCCTCGCCGCACCCTCGTAAGCACGCTCTCGTAGGCCTTTAATCTGGCGTAAGAGCTGTTGCTTGTCCAGATCTAGTCCGGGCGCCATCTGCAATGTTTTTGTCACTTTACACACCCCGCCAGACTTCATAAATTATTTATCTTGAGCGTATATTACCGGAGGGGTCTCTGTGGCTCCCCATAGCGGGCTAGTGCGGCCTCAAGATGGCCCTGCACTCTTCAAGCTCTGAGACAGTCGGGGTATTCTTTTCTCAGAAGATCCTCAAGATAACAAATGATCCTTAAATCAGTTATTCTAACTATTTTAAGTCTCGGGGCTACTTGGCATATATAATCGCCAAATTTACTTACCCGTATGTCCTTCACATACCGCCCGCGGCTCGCTAGTCCATCTTGAGCGGCTTGCAGGTAGGTGCGCATCTCCCCGAATCAAAGGCATTCAAGGCCTCTTCTTGGGAGAAACACGCCAGAACGAAGAACTGTCTGGCGGGCGCCTGTGGTTCAAGGCACTCTCCACCTCGGAGTTGGTGGCGGACAACCTGTCAAAGATCCTCTCGTCGGAGGAGCATTCGACGACGCCTCGCTCTCGCCTCAGCCTCCGGGACCCGGCTTTGAAGCTTGTCCGTGAAGGTTCGACGGCAACCTCTTCGTGACTCACCGGGCGTAGCGCTCTTTTTCCTGAAAAGGGTATCGGTGTTAGTACACCTTCCGAGAATCAATCACGGGAGTATGGTGACATGCCATACCGCTGCGGCGGAGTTTCGATCCGGACCGCACTTCTTTTTAACTCTTGAGGACCGCCCATTGTTGGCCAGCCGCCGCAGTTCGGCTGCCTCGAAGGTACCCCCGCGAAGCACCATTGGTATACGGTGATCAAAATAAGCATGGATGGGTCGTTATCGTGGTTTTGGGATCTCGGTCTCATTTACCCTGAGGTCGGGAAGTATTCCGGTAATCACCGTAATGGCGACCAACGCATTGTCGATGCTAAGTTGGTGGAATACCCCATCGATCAACTCCACCTTTATGTCCGGATCCTCTCGAGGTCGGATCGAGGGACCGCTCGATCCTTAGGTTGTGGGGCGGGCTGTGTATCTTCTCCACAACCGGGCAGCATTCCTCAAGCAAAAAACCATAAAATGAGATATTTAAACTACGGGAACATGGATCAGACAGGTCACAAAGATGTTTGCTTACCCAGCTTCGAGGATTATTCGAAGAAAACTCCTTGAGTGGGTTGAGACGGAGGAAATCCTCCTCCTCTCCTTTGTACATGGCAGACAAGATCTTCATCAGTTCGGTGACCGATCCTGGCCCTTTGCGGCCATGGCGGGTGGCATCGTCCTCCCCGTTGAAGTCCCACATGGGGTGGCCTCAGATTGGAGCGGCTGCACTTCCCCCTCATAATGCAGATTGCCATGACTGGCCATGGTCAATCCGCATGAGCCAAGAACCTTATTCGCCTCATCAAATAACTGGACATCCCGGGAGAAACGGATGGATGGGAAATCCGAGGCCTCTTACTAGATAAGAGATGAAGCATACCCGCCTCCTTTAGAGGGATCGGTGACGCCTCCGCTTGCTTTCCGCCTTTGTAGGTGGCAAGTCCGCTCGAACCGGAACCAAGAAGGCCGGGGAGAAATCCCTTTGGTTTGGAGTATAACTAGCTCGCTTATGCGGATCGAGCATCTCTCCCAATTTCTGGTGAGGGCCGAGCGCGAGAAGAGGAGCCGTCGATCATTGTCCATGATGGAATGGGCTTCGGTCAGAGGCGCTTTGATGAAAGCTTGCAAAGGGGGGATGGTGTGACTCAGATCTAGATCCTTGCCCCTTTTATAGGCGGCTCATTTGCGCGGCTAGGGGGCTAATTGTAAAAATACCCTGGCTGTTCGTGATTCATTCAAACACGTGGAAGATGGCCATTATTGGGCATAGAAGCCGAGGAAGCGCAGCATTTATCGTAAGCCGGACACTATTCGACAAGTATATGGAATTTGGGAGAAGAACCCGCCTCGCAATGTCAAGACAATCAACGCTACGGACTCATCGTCATTGAAGCCCGGTTCGGGGCTACCGAGGAGTCCCGACTAGGGTGTCCGGATAGTCGGACTATCGCCACGGCCGGACTCCAAGACTATGAAGATACAAGATTGAAGACTTCGGGCCCCGTGTCCCGGATGGGACTTTCCTTGGCGTGGAAGGCAAGCTTGGCGATACGGATATGTAGATCTCCTACCATTGTAACCGACTGCGGTAACCCTAACCTATCCGTGTATATATAAACCGGAGGGTTTTAGTCCAGAGGATCTAACAACAATCATACCATAGGCTAGCTTCTAGGGTTTAGCCTCCTTGATCTCGTGGTAGATCTACTCTTGTACTACCCATATCATCAATATTAATCAAGCCAGAGTAGGGTATTACCTCCATCGAGAGGGCCCGGAACTCGGGTAAAAACATCGTGTGTCCCTTGTCTCCGTTACCATCCGCCTAGACGCACAGCCCGGGACCCCCTACCCAGAGATCCGCCGATTTTGACACCGACAACCCCTGCTTTCGACCGTAGGAGGTCCGCTTAAATCTGCTTTATGCACGCCACACCCCTCCCGATCAACATGACCTCGCTTTTGACAAGAGGGAGGTCCGCTTTCGTCTGCTTTTGGCGGCACGCCACACTCCTCCGATCAACAGGATCCCGCTTCGATCGTAGAGAGGTCCGCTTGCCCTGCTTTGGGCAGACGCCACACCCTCCCGATCAACAGACCCCCTGCCCGAACGTAGGAGGTCCGCTTCTCCGCTATGCGCGGCACGCCAGCCTCGCTTCCATCGCCTGCTCCGGCCCAAGCCTCCCGATGAACACGACCACGCATTCCGCTTCTCGACCCAGCCGGTTGGCTCCCCCATGAACACGCATTTACGGCGATCGTTTCTCCGCTCCGACCCAGCCATGTACGTGATGCGCGAGTAGGCATTCGAGACCCCACCCAGTATGTACACATACGCGGACCGTATTTTCTTTTCTTGCACGCGGCGTTACCAGACGACGCAGTACATGCTACGTGCGGCGCTTACTACTCGACTTAATGCACGGCGCTTCTACATCGACCAAAGTATATGCGTAATGCATATCGCTCATCGACCAAAATGACAACGCTTACATACGCTTCGACCAGGTGGGTCCCAACCGTTAGGGCACTTCCTTGCTCGCTAAGATGTAGCCGGTGGGTCCCAAATACCGTGGGGGGCTTAATCACTTGTTTTTTTGCCCGGACGCACTTCCTTGCATGCAAAGATGTAGCTGGTGGGTCCCAGCAATCAGGGGGGAAACGTTTTCTTCGTCAAATACGATGGCCCGTCCGGTGGGTCCCTGCTGTCAGGTGGAGGAATAATTATTTTGCGCGGCGTAATAAGGAGGCACTTTCCTTGCGGCCGCTGTGGACCCAAATTGTCGGCCCTCTCCACGCGACAAAGATTCTTTCTCGATGGAAGTCGGTCGTTGACCACATTGACCACGCCACGCCGAGAGCACCACGGCGGTGGACGCACGGCGAGAGCCTAGGGAAGGGATGACGGAGCCGGGGAAGACGCAGCAGCGATGGATGCCCACGCGAGGAGGAGTACGAGAGGTGAGGCTGCCGCCGCCACGTAATAATAAGGGGTGCGGGTGAGTAGAGGGATGGCCTGGCCAGCCGGTGGGAGTAGTAGGGGCGGTGAGGCCTCAAGGCATCACAGCCGCCACGGGAGGCGAGGAGCATGCGGCACGACCGGGCGCTGCTTTGGGTGGCTGGAGCACGAAGACCAGAGGTTGAAGAAGCACTACAGCCATTGGATGGACATCGTCACGTCACTTTGGAGCTAGAATCGTTCATATTGACTAAGTTGACAAAGCCCTCCGTCTCAGTAAACTCGTGAGGGCCCACAAGTCAGCCTCCCACCAAGGGTGAGTCCCAGCTAGCGGGGAGTATTCATTTTTTGTGCGTAATAAGGAGGCATTTCCGTGGGTCCGAAATGACAATGGGAGGAACATTTTTTCAAATACAGAGACCCTTCTGGTGGGTCCCAGCTATTAGGTGGAGGAATCATTATTTTGCGGCGTAATAAGGATGCATTTTCCTGTATGGGTTCTCTCTTGTCGGCCCTCTTCCGATGGCTGTTGTTTGTTGACCATGTTGACCTCGCCGCGCCGAGAGCACAAACGTGTTGGACGAGGGCGAGGCCCAGGAAGAGAACCACCCGGAGCCGGCGAAGCCACCGCAGCGGATGCCCACACTGAGGGGAGAACGAGTGCTGACTGGTCGGCTACGGGGTGAGGCTGACGTCGCCGGAAAATAACAGGATGTGTGGGTGGTTAGAGGGATTATTGGCGGCAAAGACAGCCGACCATGGGAGGAGGGAGCAGTGCAGTCCCGGCCGCGCTATTTGGTTTGGGCGGCCGAGCAGAAGATCGAGAGATTGAAGAAGACGGGCGTATGTTGCTGGATGGACATCCAGTCAACCACCGTTGTGGTGTTGACTAAGTTGACAAAGCCTTGCGACGCGTCAAAAAAAAAAATTAGACAAGGTCATCACAACCTAGTAGGCCCGTAAGTCAAACTCCAAATCTATGGAAAACAACATACAAACCCATTAGCCATGATTTTCAATAATTTACAACCCATTTGCTAATTCTTAAGGATATTTGAAGCCCATATTCTTTTTATTAGCATTACGCACCATATATTCAGGCATCATAAAAAATTCAACGAAATTTTGCATATTTCGTGGGTCCAGAACTCTTTTAATCACGAAATTTCGAGTCACGTTAAAAATAATTTTCAAAAAATTATATCAAAATAAAATTCAAAAAACAATTCTCCGCAAAAAAAATGAATGAAATTTAGAATCTTAACTAGCAAGATGCCCGTTCGTTGCACGGAACATGAAGATGCATTTGTATGAGTAGTTTATCTTGTGGGAGAAAAGATGATATTTTAATGTAATTGACAGTTGGCTTTGGTTTTTATAAGAGTAGAGAGTAGAGAAATCCTGAAAAAAAATGATATTTTAATGCAATTGCCGGTTGGCTTTGGTTTAAAAATCTACAACCCATTTCTTACAACTTATAGCCCGTTTTCTGGGGAAGCCCATTTCTACTACTTACATCCCTCCTCGTCTTGAAAGATTTGCAGCCCAGCAAGGCTGAGAAAAGCAAGTAGGTCTCGCTTTTGGTATTCTCCAAAAAAAAAAGAACTGGGCTAGCCAATTTCAGAAAGAAAAAAATATATCAACTGGGCTCGTCATGTGCTTAATAAAAGCGTGGCGTGCGGCTAGCTAGACGGGCCACAGCCCCCGCAGACAACTGTGGCATTTGAGCTCCATCTCCAAAACTCGAAAAACAACCGGGCGAGCTCTTTGGGTCCCCGTGTTATCCGCCGTTGTGTAATTTTCGTTTATTGACTACATTGACAATGGCGTGGAACCTAGTTGTCAAACAATTAGGAGGAAGTATTTTTGGCTTGTAATAACGAGGCACACCTTATGAAATGCAATGACCCCTGGTGGGTCCTTTACTGCCGCCTCCTCCACGACAAATATCTCCCGATTCCTCTTGGTTGTTGACCATGTCGACAACGGGCAGACGGCGAAGCGGCACAAATGAAGCTAACCAATATGAGAACGACGGCAAGGCCTCGACGGAACGAATAAAGAGCTATGGAAGATGCGGCGGTGTAGTGGCAAGGTGGAGGGAGTACGAGGGCAACAACATGCAAGTCAAGCATACAAATGGTACAAAAAGCCCAACGATTAATTGTTCATCAAATTTTTAGACAAAACCCAGATTGAACATGACAGTAACATCTAACCCAACCACTCTTTTTTGCAGTCACAAACAAATGGATCGGTCTGATCCATAAAATCAACATCCTGTGCAAAAAAAATTTATTTCAGGATGTCTACAACTTATTGTAAATATAAGCCGAGCACGTTTAGAAGCCCATTTGTTCGCCTGAAACTTCTTTTTTTGTTGTTCAACATGTTCGTCCATGAGAAATCTCTTGTTGTAAAAATTAAGCCTCATGGACAATAGTAACCTCGCGTTCAACAGGAAGAATGTGACAAAGCTTCGCTTGCTCGGTTTGATGCATATCGTCCCATCGTTATCGCCCTCAAACGTAATGTCATGAGAGAACTGAGAAAATCCTTGTGCTTATTACGCCAACGATTGGTTATATGTTTTTCTCCATGTGGTTCTCCCTAAGTAGACATGAAGATTGAAAACAGTTAAGGTTTGAAAAAAGAGTATGTCGAAAGAACGACAGCTGAACAGTTAATTATAGTACAATATATACGGGCTTTCAATGTGCATGAAATCATCACCTCAATGTATAAATTCTCCAGAGATCGAAAGCATCGCAACAAGCCAATAATTATGTCCAGATCAAAACTATACATTCTGATATATATGATCTTGACAGAATCCAGCACATTGATAGGCTATCAATGGACTTAACTCTTCATTGAGCATATAACATAATATTAGTACCCAAAGTGTACTCCAAGATGATATAAAACTTATGCGCACAAAATGAAAAATGCAGCATATGATTACAAATGTGTAGATGATAATATACGGTACACGAAAAAGTGAGGAGTCAAACACCAACTCCTTGTGATTATTAAACGGGTCACGAATTACACCCAAGGTCTCCGCTTTGGGGCGCAGAGACTACGCTTATTTCAAGGTGTATAACAACTATGAAGGAGCAACCTTTCAAGTGAAGGGGCATCTTCGATGATGAGCTGCTGTCCTTAAAACATATTCCAATGCTTTTTAAGGTGAGGCGACTTTTATTTGGAGACAACTGATACCGATTTCTATTCCCAAAACAATCAACAAGCGCCCTGTAAGGTGGCAACTGGAGTGGATGATGTCAGCAAAAGGAGGCCTCTGACAGATAAAACCACCACAAGCAAAAAAGTTTTTTAGCGTGGGAGTCGAAGCATTTGTACCAGATCGTCTCGGGTAGATGGCACCGCTAAGGTGGCGGTGTGGAGAGAGGAGGAAAACCGCGAGATGGACAACGGTGGTGTGGGCACGCAATTCTTGGTATGTTCGTGCTATGACACTTTCGTGGTAATGGTAGAACTCAAACCGCCGAGTTCTCCGAATCTGTGGATGTTAGCTAAGCATCCACCTTTGCCGGGTATGGACAGCAGGTAGCTTGCCCGGGATGCAGAGGCATTGAATGGGGCCCCTATTTGGTGAGAAGAGACGATGGCTCGATGAGATCAAATTCAGAAGGATGATATCCGACGACAAATGAGATTGAGGGCGCGGTGCGCCATAGAGGGCGCCACCGAGTTAAGAGGACTTAAAGCGGCAGCAATCCTTGGTGGGGAGAAGTGAGATGATCTCCTCGAAGGATGACACCGGAGATCGCTGATGCGGTCCACTGAATTTCTACCGGTTCCTCGGATCCGTGGGGAGGGGGCTCGCCGCTTCTCCCCAGTATGCTACTGCAAGTGCGGGATCTACAACCAAGGCGTGGCTAGCGGGAGCCTCATCTTCTTGGCCTGGGGGCCAGCCGACTCCATTTTCCTTGTGGGCGCAGCCGAGCTCACGGGTTTGAGCAGTAGGACAGAGACGAGCCTAGTGGCAAAGCAAGTGGGGAAGAAGGAGGGCTAGGGATTTCAGTAGGAGTGGAAGAAGAGGAGCAAAAGGCTCTTTCTCAGACGAGTGAGGAAGAAGGTGAGCGGGTTTTCCGGACGAGTGAGGGAAGTTGGGGAGCGGGGGAATTGGGTGGGGAGACGGAAGCGGAGAGCGAAGCTGTTCGTGTTTATAAGGCAGATTGCACTAACTCACTCGCTTTTTCCCAAGAACCGCTTTCTTCTTTATGTTCTTGCATTGGAGCTAGCACATGGGCTTGGCTGATTGGCCATGCATGCAGGATGCATGTGCCCGCCGGCCACTGCATGCGCCTGGTTTGTTACTAGGCCTATTTAATAGGGTGGCTATGGAGTAAATTAAGGAGATTTATTTTCTCTGTGTGCATCCACCAAATTAGAGGATGCGGTAATCGATGCGTACACTCACATTAAACTAACATTCAAGAACAAAAGTTCAGCATGTCTATGCATCTCAATGATTCACCATACTATAACCAATATACAAAGTTGTGAGAAGGTGTGGAAATAAAGAAAATCGGTCGATGCTCCTCTGAGCAAAGGGCCTTCCTGCGCATGCATTAATTTCCTGGGCTTGCTCGCTTCTTCTCAATGTTGCGAGCACTTTGAGCATGTTGGAAACTCCACAGCTAGCTACCTGCCTCATCTTGCAAATTGATGTGTGTACATTTGTCGCAAAACACATGAGGCAATAGAGATAACTCAACATGGGTCCATATTGTGCAGCCTCTCGATATCATATTCATTGTCCCGAATCAAAAGATAGGAAAACAGTAGCTATACTTAAACGGTGTTGCAAAACAAGAGTAGCACATATCAATAGCTCGGCATGACAAAACACGATCATCCTGACTTAAGGGGATACCGACCTGCCCGAGGAAGATTACATATAATTTCATAAGTCCTTGGTTGATTTCCACCTTCGCAGACCGCTTGTTTGCTCCTCCACACATGACAGGATCGCTCCAAGCACCGCATTCAGCAAGTCAATGTACGAATAAGCTAATTTCATCTTCACGGTGGTCATTGTACCTAGTTACAAATGTAGGAATACCGGAGCACCATGAGGTTAGCCGACAAAGCAGGTAGATGCAGCCATATAAATTTTGTGCGGTGCTACCAAAATTGAGGTTTGTATCCCTTCCTGTTATGAGAATTCTTCTTGAAGTTGGTAGAATGTGATGGCTTGTTCTTTGCATCAAACTTGCCTTTCCCTGAGATTGTTCTCGTTGTTTTGGGGCTGGTTGGGCTGGAAGTTCTTCTCGTGTACCATGTGGGCTAGAAGCTCCCTCAATGACCCAAGCACGTGTGTCTTTTGCTCAGCCTTCTCCTCAAAATCAAGAGTGCTAATGAGATCCAAAACAGAAAACTCATGTCTCTTGTTTTCGTGAGAAGTAGCAAAATCGTTCCACGAAGGTGGAAGCTTGGCAATGATGGTCCCAACAACAAATTTGTCCGCAAAGAACACACAATCGAAAAGTACTCAAGTTCCTTAAAGAGTGATCAGATCTCATGAGTCTCATTTGAACAACAAAGCGCTCATCACCATCTTGTAGTCACAGAAATTGCTCCATGACGTACAACTTCGTTGCAGTAGCCCAAGGGCCCCAACGTGGCCTCGAAGGCAGCCCACATGTCTTTGCAGGTCACAAACGACATATATGAATCCACAATGGAATCGTCAAGAACACTCAAAGAAGCGGCTTTGAAGAGGGTATCCATGTTACGAAAAGCTTCTGCTTTGTGTAGGATTAAGATCGCCTCGTGCTTACCCTTATTACGCCATAGTAGTACATGATCTCGAAACCAATATACTGCTCTTGTGCGCCACCTTTATATTGCACCCCTTAAAAGTAGGCGGCTTCAAAAGCGCAGCAAAACCACTGGAGTAAATTGCCCGTGATCAGCTTTTTGGATTGGATTGTTGAATATATGAGCAATTTAGTATGAGATTTAATCCGAAACAGCGATAAATAGATCATGACGACAATTGCAAACATCAAAGTAATGATGCGGACTAAACCAGAGGACAGAATCACATACTCAGACAGTGAGCAGAACCGATGTGGTTGATGTTGTCACTCATGTCGTTGATGAAGAGGTTACCGAGGTCGGGGAAGAAGGCTGTCGTTGAGGGAGTCGTCGCTGGCAGCAGTCACAGGAGTGTGCTCCCCGAAAACCTGATCGCCCCTCTCCCGTATAGGATCGCGAAAGGCAGGGTTCGGAGGACTGCTGTCCCTTCTCGCGGTGCACGCCGGAAGGAGGGCTGGAGAAGAATTTCGTGGCGGCGCTAAGATCTGGAACAATGCGAAACCATATGATACAACAAGTGCTAGGGTAGAGGATGTCTGGTCGGTCGTGCGAGTATAATAGTAGGCCTTTGGCACCCAAACCCCACATCCAAGTCAATAATAGCTCAAAAAAAGTCAATAATAGCCCCACCAAGGTTTGTCTAAAAAAACGGAGTAATTTAGGCGTCCATTAGTCCCTTTAGTATAAATACAATATCATTAATAATGGCCCCACCTTTTGTCTCACAAAGTATGCCGGAGTACAACCGGCTACACGTTTACAATCCGCTTCTCTTCTCTCTCCTCTTCTGTCTCCTTCAACTAAGCACAAATACTATATTTAAATCCTTATAGCTTGCTTATGTCATCTAATTGTAGTACTTGCTCTAAAGTTACTATCCACCGTGGTAGTCACGAAATGTCGGGCGTGCAATGGGCGGTGCCCTCGGTCGGCGTGCCGCTTCAATGGCGAGCAAAGTGAGAGGTCGTCATACGCCTCGACTCTGCCATCAATGTGGAGCGGCGGGCTCCCTGGCGCCCGAGGCCAAGTGAAAAGAGCGCGGGAGGGGAGGGTTTTTGTTGGGCCAAGAAGGTGAGAAGCCAACTTGGGATCGGTCTCGACGGGAAATATCATGTGCTCCCATACTGCGCATATGACACTAGTCTAGTATGTTACTACCTCCTTTCTCGGTTTATAGAGATGTTTAGAGTAACATAGTAATATGTTCTGATACAAGTTACTCCCCACTATGACCAGCCTTGGCCTCTCCCAAGAGCTCCACCATGTATAGCTGCTAAGCCTGCCACGTAGGCATAAAATATGATGTGGCACCAATAAACTAAGCACCTATGCATTGAAAACTTGAGTTACTAAGCCAGTTAATGCACTTGGCACCTCACCTAAAGAGCATTAATAGTATAGCCAGCTGCTGGCTATAAGCCAGTGCCATGTCATCTATAGCCCATCTTATAGCCAACATGTACAATAGTACTTCAAAAGAGTGTACTACTACTTTTTTGTTCTGTGGCCCACCTTTCATTCTCACAAAGTGCCTAGGAGCACGTGCTAGAGCTGGCTCCTCATGAAGAGCCCGCTTACCTTCTCTCTCCTCTTCTCTTTCCTCCAACTAAGAAGAAATATACTATAGTTTATTCCTTATAGCCCGCTGACTCAGCTCTATTGTACTTGCTCTAAGCACATCTAAGCATTTACTAGCACCCCCTTGACCGTGGACCTTGACGGTGTACATCACCTTGTGTCTCATAATTTTCCTCGTCATCATCTCGAGTCCTAGAAGATCTCACCCACATCATCATTAGCATGCAGCCGCCTTTGATAGACAACGGCGCGAGAAGTAGAGGCGATCGGGGACACACTACCACCACGTCGTGGGCACTCCGTAATGTGCGTGGTGCCGTAGATGCGGCGTCGGTGTTTTTCCATCGATTGCTAGCTCTAAGGCCGAGGCTGCGGTGCGTCTTCGTCTCCGACTAGTAGTTGAGCAACGACGGCAAAGAGGTGCCGCAAGAGATGCGTATGCGCCATTGCGGCGAGAGTCACCGTAGCACGCATGACAAGCCGGGACGTCGCCGCGGATGGCAAACGCCTCCATGCAGCCAAGTGTGTGCGCATGCATGTGTTATTCACGTGCATTCTTGATAACCCACAAGTGTAGGGGGTCGCAACAGCTTTCGAGGGTAAAGTATTCAACCCAAATTTATTGATTCGACACAAGGGGAGCCAAAGAATATTCTCAAGTATTAGCAACTGAGTTGTCAATTCAGCCACACCTGGATAACTTAATATCTGCAGCAAGGTATTTAGTAGCAAAGTAGTATGATAGTAGTGGTAACGGTAACAAAAGTAACGGAAGCAAAAGTAATATTTTGGTATTTTGTAGTGATTGTAATAAAGAGTAACGGGAAAGTAAATAAGCGTAAACCAAAGAGACGGAAAGCTCAGTAGGCATTGGATTGGTGATGGATAATTATGTCGGATGCGGTTCATCATGTAATGATCATAACATAGGGTGACATGTAACTAGCTCCAATTCATCAATGTAATGTAGGCATGTATTCCGAATATAGTCATACGTGCTTATGGAAAAGAACTTGCATGACATCTTTTGTCCTACCCTCCCGTGGCAGCGGGGTCCTAATGGGAGTGTAGATTCACTCATTTTGTTTCGTATGTAGTCCCTTATTGAAATATCTAAAAAGACTTATATTTGGGAACAGAGGGAGTATAAAACATCTTCAACTTAGCATCCTGATGTACCGCTTTCTAGTGGTTAGCAAAAAGTTCATGTTCTTTTAGTTGTTTATAGGTCGGCAAAGCGGCAAAAAACAGGGGAAAAGCAGCGCAAGGTTCCTTGCGGGCAGCTCCTACAAGGTTCCTTGCTCCTCCTCGGTCGTCGGGAATCTATGCTCTTCAACTCTTTTCTTTTACGTGAGCTTTGTTCATCCTTTTTCCAACACGCGAGACATCTATCATCAAGGTGCACGTGTCATGCAAGAAAATGGAGATAATTAGGTGGCGGTCGTAAGTGATTCGTCTTGCGGGGGGGGGAAACCCTTTTTCGTAAGTGTGTCGTGCACTACCATGGCACCTACCCAATATTTTTCTCCTCGATGGCACGTGAATAGTGGACGTACTCACGGGATGGTAGCAATGACATGGTCAGCCCTTTTTGGAGAGAGTGCATTACTACTAGTAAATAACTTTGATGTGTCCCGTCAACTCGCAGAATCGAGAAGCTTGATTACGCCTTCTCCTCGCCAACGCTGGGCGATGGCTTTCTCGCAAGACGAGGAGAAACTTTTGCTTACAAGCGGTGGACGTGCAGCAGTTCATTTGGTGTCAGTTGCCGTAAGCACTCTTTGTAGAACCATCGACTTAGGAAGAGGCGAAGAGCCAAGCGCAAGGTCACCTACTAACCTTAGGCTAGGCATAGTGGGAGTAACATAAGTAGGGGTACCTCCTTTTTATTCTAGAAACAACCACGCTTGAATATCAAGGTGCTTTGATTACGTAGAACAAATTTCCTGTGATCCGTACTCAGCCCTCCTCTATCTCTCTTCTCACCAGCTAGCGGACGCGCTGAGCCCATCATCTGTTTGCTCACATGCGGCCCCACATGTCGTTGAAAATGCAAGAGGACCCATCGAACTCTGCACATCTTTCACCTCGACGTCTTTGGTGATGAAAAACAAATCCAATAAAGATCTTCGGTGGCCGCTTTTGGAGTTACTCAAGAGTAGTAACATTCTATTTACAATTTAACCTAAGATGCACATCTAAGTGGCTTCAACTACCACTCTATTTTCTTTCATGACCGCGACCTAGATCTTTGGATGTCCCACGTGTCGGCAAAAGGAGGAAGAACCCCGAGCCAAATCTTCGGTTGTGCTCTCGGATTAGACTAGTTGTGCTAACTTAAATTTTTTATTGTGTACTCCCTCCGTTCCCAAATACTTGACTTCCATTTGTCCAAAAATGGATGTACCTCTATACTAAAACATGTCTAGATACATATATATTTTGACAAATAGAAGGCATGTATTGTGCAACGGAGGGAGTAGAATGGATGCAAGTTTTTGTATTGGGAAGAAGAGTACATCCATATCTTGATAGAGCGTTGGAGTTGGCCTTACAAGTGGGACCATGATTGAGGAAACCGACTATCTAAGCAAACCCCACCTGCGCCCGCTTGTAGCGATGGCTGAGTTAGAGAAACGATGAGGTTGAAGAGATTGCTCTATACGGTCTCCAAGAAATATGGTGTCGATTGGAAGTCGTCTTTGGTGGCGTGTGCCGTACTCCTAGACGTGAATGCTTGTTACGGCCCATGCCACCCTACTACTCCTACTACTTACTATATAGTACTAGTATCGAGGATTCGAGGTGCTTTGGTTACGTAGTACAATATGGCTGATAAAAACACCCATACGACGACGCCTTAAGCATGTGAAGCTAGTACAAATAGTGTACTACTTCCTCCGTTTCTAAATATAAGTCTTTGTAGAGATTTCACTAGGTGGAATACATACAGAGCAAAATGAATGAATCTACACTTAATTAATTGAGTTTAATTGACCTGATCAATTAACTAAACTAATTAACCTGCTTAGTTAGTCTTAGACAATGACAGTGGGACCCACATGTCAGTTTGACTAGGTCAACTGACTAGTTGACTGCTGACATCACCCTGACATCATGCTGACGTCATAATTGCATTTCTAATTAAATTAATTCTGTTAATTCTAAAAATAAATTAAATCTTTAAAAATTAATATAAAATAATCCGTAGCTCAGATGAAAATACTTTCTACATGAAAGTTGCTCGTAACGACGAGACGATTCCTGCACGCAACCTGCCTCGTCCGCCCAACACCCCCCTAACCTATCGAACTCGCAACTTTCCCCCTCAGGCTCCTCACTTGAAACGCGAAACGCCGGGGATACTTTCCCGGATGTTTCCCCCCTTCACCCGTATCATCACATACCGCGTTAGGGCATGCCTAGCATCACGCTTTGCTTTGTCATGCATCGTCATGCATCTGTTTGCTTAATTATTCATTATTTCTTCCCCCTCTTCCTCCGCTAGACACCGAGACCGACGCCGCTGCTACCCAGTACGACTACGGAGTTGACGATCCCTCTGTCTTGCCAGAGCAACCAGGCAAGCCCCCTTGATCACGAGATATCGCCTACTCTCCTCTATCACGCTTGCATTAGAGTAGTGTAGCATGTTACTTGCTTTCCGTTATCCTATCACGATGCATAGCTTTGTCCTTATTACTCTTTGTTGTTACCTTTACACGCAATCCAAAGCATGCCTAGTATAGGATGCTAGTTTTCCATCGGTGGCCCTACATTCTTGTCCGTTCTTGTGCTATACTATCGGGCCGTGATCACTTGGGAGGTGATCACGGTATATACTATATACTTTATACATGATACATGTGGTGACTAAAGTCAGATTAAAGGCTTGTGGAGCACCCGCAGTGATTCACGGATTGGGGGTTGAAAGGACCTTTGTCCCAACGACCCTCTGTGTGGATCTTTGCGGCGAAGCGTCGGGCAGTTGAGACTACCCGGGTGAGAGGTGGGCCTGGCCTGCTCGGCGTTCATGGATACTTAACACGCTTAACGAGATCTTGGTATTTGATCTGAGTTGGGTCGTTGACCTTATACGCACTAACCGCCACGTGGGACAAGTTATGGCTGAACCCGGCGTCGTGGTATCGGCCGAAGCATTTCGTGACGTCGGTGACGAATGGCGTGGCGGCGCCGGATTGGACTGGAACGCTGCTAGGCTAGGGTGCGCTTTGACCGCCCTCGCAACATGCAGTGTGTGCTAAGGCGATGGGCCCGGACCCTGTGCGCTTAGGTTTAGACCGGCGTGCTGACCTCTCTCTTATGCCTAGGTGGGGCTGCGGCGTGTTGATCTTTGGCGGCGGGCATGACCGAGGAAAGTGTCCGGCCAAATGGGATCGGCGTGTCGGGTAATGTGGTGCACCCTGCGGTGAAGTTAATCTATTCGAATAGCCGTGATCTTGGTAATGTGACGACTTGGAGTTGTACCTTGACCTTATGACAACTAGAACCGGATACTTAATAAAACACACCCTTCCAAGTGCCAGATACAACCCGGTGGTCGCTCTCTAATAGGGCATTGAGGAGGGGATCGCCGGGTAGGTTTATGCTATGCGATGCTACTTGGAGGACTTCAGCCTACTCTCTTCTACATGTTGCAAGACGGAGGCTGCCAGAAGCGTAGTCTTCGACAGGATTAGCTATCCCCCTCTTATTAGGCATTCTGCGCAGTTCAATCCAGCGATATGGCCCTTTACACATATATCCATGCATATGTAGTGTAGCTCCTTGCTTGCAGTACTTTGGATGAGTACTCACGGTTTGCCTTGTTCCCCTTTTCCCCATACCTCTACCCGATTGCTGCGACGAACGATGGAGCCCGAGGGCGAGCATACGCCACCGTCGATGGCGACTACTACTACATCGAGGCGCCTACTACTACGTGCAGCCTACCGATTTACCTGCACTGTGGAGTAGTTTAGGAGGATCCCGGCAGGAGGCCTGCGCCTCTTTCGATCTTTATCCCAGCTTTGTGCTAGCCTTCTTAAGACAAACTTGTTTAACTTATGTACGTACTCAGGATATTGTTGCCTCGCCGACTTCGTCTATGATCGAAAGCACTTGTATTCGAGCCCTCGAGGCCCCTGGCTTGTATTATGATGATTGTATGACTTATTTATGTTTTAGAGCTGTGTTGTGATATCTTCCCGTGAGTCCACGATCTTGATCGTACTGCGTTTGCATGCATGATTAGTGTACGATTGAATCGAGGCGTCTGAGATTGGTATCGAGAGCCGATTGCTGTGAATCCCCTTCCAACTCCTTGGCGAAGTTGAGTCTAGGCGTTGCAAAAACTTTTTACTAACATGGCTGTGTATCTTACGGGCTGCGCCGCCATTGGGTGGTAGTAGGATCTTTTATTCCTCGACCTATGCTCTGGGACTCTGACAACTCTTCTATTCGGGTTAAATGATTTTACTAACTCGGACTCTAGGTTCTCGATAATACTTTCTCCCGGAGAGCCCCTTCAGTCCAGATGATTACTTTGTGCATCGAAGGATTTCGAAGATACCTTCCGATATTCTCCCGAGACCTTGTGCCCGTTGCTTTTGCAATTCCCTACCACTGCAATATCCGTAAGGATAAATACTTACACCGTCGTTCTTACTTTGTACCGGTCGATCTTGTTATTACAAGATACATCAAAATTCTCTATAATGTTCCGAGAATACTTTGTGCCTACTGCCTTGCAGTTCCTTGCCACCTGAATACCCCTAAGAATAATTTATCGCACTTTCCGAGTATCCGCTCATCCCCAGTTGTTCAGATGTTTCACAAAAGTCTTTGAAATACTATTCAATCCTCCGAAAATCCTTAGCAGCTTTATTGCTCTACAAATACTTATGCCTTGCATTATGGATGCTTTCCATATGTCAGCAAAATTCGTTAGTATCCTTAGACACCGTCATTTGGATCCTATTGATTCAACATGAGTGCGAATGCACTTAATCATCAGTTGATCCTTTTAAATTATCTTTCCGGCTCAGACATCATTTTTGAACATGAGTTGGTTCTCGACCAAACTATTTGTCGTCAATTGTGCCTACACAGTCTATCCAACTTATCCATCCTTGATCGTGAAGCGGCTGCTCCTGATCCTTTGTTTGGAAATCGTAATTCCTTTGTTATCTAAACATGAATTATTCAGATGTTCTATAATATGATGCCCGTGCACTCTTCTTCCTGCACGGTTGAGTACCGATGCTCACATCGGATCCGTTGTGGACAGCGAGGATCCTTTGTTGGATTTTATCCGATAGTGTCCTTCATATGCAATCACTTTGGAAGTTCTTTCTCCATTGGTAAATTCTATCCTCTGATTGACCAACCATGCTCTGCTTTCGAGCTTGTGTTATTGACTCCAAAATTTCTGGTATAGGTTCCCAAGATGCCCCGATGGGTAGAACTAGTGCCTTCCCTTATCTGGGTGAACCCGAAAGATTTCACGGGTTCAAACAACTAATGTCATTTGCGAAAAGCGAGAGGTGAATGGAAGGTTTTACATTGAAGAAGTGGGAGTCGACCTTGAACTTGTGTTCATGCCCATGGACACGATGTAGATCTTATCATTAAAGCTTCTCTTAAATTAATTATTCCTTTGGTATAAGTTCATCTTATATCTGGGATCTGGCCTCTTGCAATCGTGGTTCCGACCATGTTCTCCTTTAAATACCATTTCTCGTGCAAGTTTAAGCACTTGTCTTTTGTAGAGCAATACCCTAGTCCAACCTCTACTTTGATCTTTCGTCGAGCATTACCCCCCTGGTATCTTGAGATTATCACGGAACTGCATAACTTCTTATGAGTTCTTCATCAAGTGCTACATTCTCATTGATTCCAATTTTCACGGGTGCGAGTTATTAAACACTCAAAGACACGATAAGCGACTTCGAGTCCGCATCGGCAATTAAGCAACTCTTGGTAACCTTCATTACTTACGAGTTGAACTCAATCACGTCATTCCTAGCCTGTTTGGCTATATCATTATCATGCTAAATTTTAAGCTGTCTTTGCGGGTCCTTCTTCACCGGAGCACAAATTTCGACAGTGAGCTAATCTTACAATCAATCTTCCACGTCATATCGTTTGTCCTTGAACAGCAAGCTTGCTTTCGATTTTGTGTCGTACCCATGGTTCCAATAACTTTGCTTCATCATTCCGTTGACTTGGTGTCATCGCCGATCGATTACATCTTCTCGAAACCTCTCGACAAATGTGCCGTGATCATCATCAACATTACGAGGCCTTCCAAGATATCTATCGAATTCTTGATGAGAAATAGCATCCTTTGCCCTCGATGATTTGGGTTATCATCCACAACATTATTGCATTCCCTCCAACACAAAACTTGCTCTTGTTTTGTGTTGTACCTTGAGTTCCATGCTATCCAACTTATGTTATGATCTACCGCGGAGTATTACCATCTTTGATGTCAAGAATGTTGTGAGGATTGCTCCACCTCTTAAGAAGTTCTTGCTATAATGATACTTCTCACCATCACCATTCTTTCTTGGTCCTCGTGTGGATTCCAACCGGGGTACCCACATGTGAACGGTGTTGTTTGGATTCTGCACTTCTAGCAACCCTATTGCTTTGAAGTTAATGATCGATAATTCATTCTTAGCCTACCGGTTCTTTGAACCACCATTCTAACGTTGATCATGCTACTATAAGCCCACATTTCGGTTGCACCTTTCAACTGATGTTTAATTGGGTATGTTTTCCTCGAGCATACCCCATTATATCTTTTGAATTGACAAGTGTCATCTTCTTGTTCACATTATTGTGGAAAGCCATCCGTTTGGAATTCTCGATGAATTGTCGCTGAGCCCATCAACCACCTTCTCATCCCTCCTTGGTTTAAGGATGAACTATTGCTTCAAGAACCCGCTCCCATAGTTCATTTCCTGAGAATCTTGAAATGTCATTTCGTCTATTTGTGTTGCACCTTTTCTTTTAGGACAGCCTGAGTCTGAGGTATCTTGACACCAATCAGAGCTGAATCTCGGTCAGATATGATGGTTGGGACAACTTTCCAAGAGTTATGATGTTGGTCCTTTGATGACCCGGTAACATGATGTCATGCCTAGCACCCCCCCCCCCTTGGGTGGAGGACCTATTGTTACAGTTTCCTTTTTGGCAAGGTTAGTCATTCTTCCGTGTGGAAATTGTAAGACTTATTCTATGAGTTGTTCCTGATGGATCCTTTGTGTATCCAAAGTTTGACCTTTGCTTGAAGAACATGTCAGTGCTATCTTGAAGCATGTCTATGGTACTCCGATTTTCAATAAGAACATTTGAAGCACCATGCTAAATGTTTCTTGTTGAAATTACCAAACTACCGTTGTATGGGTAATGTCATGAAAATTCTCTCCCCTACCTAAAGAGTTTACTACATTATATCCTGTCATGGATATCATGCTCTGCTAAATCCTTGAAGGATATACCTTTGAAATATGTGTTTAAACACATTTTCCTTTCCATTATTCTGCTTAATCGATAATCATATTTTCATTCCATTTGTTGGGTTAACGTTTCTTGTGATCTATATGATCTAAGCGGTAATATTCTCACCGCTTAGGTAAACACCTCGGTTTACAACTCTGTCGGTGTGACCTGTTACTATTCTTGGCGACATCACGGTAACCCCGATGGATGAGAACTTTGCCTATTGGTCCGCCTCGTTCAACGAAGCGGAAAATGGTTCTCTTCGTCCCTCACCCTTGGTACCAGCGTTGTTGCCAACATAAGCGGACAGGCTATCCTACGCCATGCCTTGCTACCATGACCGTGCAATATGTCGGCGTCCTTCCTACTTTTGAACCACATGGTGGGCCCATAACCCACAGTTCCACAGAGATCGAAACGATCTGCCCCACTTGTTCCCAAGGTTGTTCCTCGCGTGTGGCCTCGTATGTAATTCACGAGCCATCTTAGAGGGATCATCAAATCTGTTGCCCGGACTTAATACTTATTCCCGATTGCTTTGAGCCCCTTTCACGCATACATTTTGAGGCATCGAGCGGTTACACCGCTTCGCTCAAAACTTCCCATGAAACCTCATTACTTTGCTCTCGATATTTTCTTAAGTTTCAATTCGAGAGTTACTTTCTCACCACCTTCGATGATATCGACGGATAGTCAACCTTGTAGAGGTTCATTCTCCCGGAATACCCCCTTACCTATTCGTTAGTACGATGGAGTGCCCCGAAGAAAGGACGACAACTTCATCATGATGACCTGAAGCAGTGGAATGAAGACATCAACGTAATGGATCGACCTCTTCGAGAAGAGCAACCAAGACCGAGAGGATTCGTTAGAAATCCGTAACCAGATCTTTCCCCCTTACTCCCCCTCTTAAATCTCGGACGAGATTTCTTGTAGTGGAGGAGAATTGTGGCCTTGGGATAATCAAGCTACGATAACCTCTGCTAATGATGCCACGTCACCTTGGTTCTTGTTGATAAACTTGCGTTAGTTCAAAAGTATTCAAATTCAAATTTAAAATATAGGCAAACAACAAAAGTTTTCAAACAACAAAACTTAAATGTTAGGGTTGTGCCAAATAATGCGTAAGTAATTATGGTGGATAAACCACCTTGTTATAAAATATTTAAATACTATAAGATGAATAAAACTGTAGATAAAACAATTAATTAAATTCCTTTTGTATTATATAAAATACTAAATAGTTTTGTTTAGGGTAAAACTTTTTATGTCAGTGGTTTGAGTGGCAATGCTAAATTTAGGAGTTGAAATTATATTTTTACAAAATTAAAATACATTGAAAAGTCAAAAGAAAGCAGAAAAGAAAATAGAAAAAGGGAAAAGATCAAAATACAAAAAAAAGGAGAACCCTCCCCCCCTCCTTTGGAGCTCACGGCCCGTGAACCTGAGCCAACCACCACTCCCCATAACCCGCCTACAGTCAGGCGAAACCCTATCCACTCCCCTCCCCCTCAGACGGTTCCCTCTCCTCCCGATCCAGATCGGGGATCGGGGCGTTCCTCCTCACGCCCGCCGGCTGGACAAAGTGCCGCCTCGCCCCGCCACTCGGCCCTTTTCACTGGGAGGCCTGCCCCGCCCGCCTCCTCAACGCCATCTTCCTCGTCGACCTCCTCAACCCCGCTGCCACATGCCTGCGCCCCCACTGTGAGGCCCTCCGTCGACCCCCTCTTCCCTTCCGTTTCTCCCGCCGTGTAGATCGCTTGTGACGAGCTCACGATGAAACACGCACTCATCGCGCCTCGTCCTCACGCCTTCGCCCGGCGACATCGCTCGCGCCCGCAGCGGCTGCACCAGCGCCGTGGCGGCTCCACTGCTCATGTCCGTGCCGAACCGCGCCGCGCCGCACCAGCCTCCCTCTCTCCGTCCCTTGCCCGTGCTCCGCCCGTGCCCCCTGCTCGCCCGTTCACGCGCCTCCGCTGCTAAATCACCGTCGCGCCGTGCCACGCCCCTCGCTCTGCCCGCCCGTAAGCGATCTTTGTGGTGCTCCCTGTCGCCGAGCCGAGTCGCCGCCTCCCGCTTCCGTCTGTCATGGTCACGCCCACGGCCTCGCTTTCATGGGCGACCACGCTGGCCGTGCCCGGCCATAAGCCCGGCTGAGCGATGCCCGATGATGGCGCCCGCGATGCCGTTCGGGCTATGCCGCGCCAGCGCCCGTTGACCTGCTAAGGCCTTTGGCCCACTGACAAAGGGGCCCCAGCCCCAGAACGAAAATAAAAAAAAGAAAATAATAATAAAAATAATAAAAATATCAATTAATTAATTAACTAAATTAATTGAGTTTAATTGACCTGATCAATTAACTAAACTAATTAACCTGCTTAGTTAGTCTTAGACAATGACAATGGGACCCACATGTCAGTTTGACTAGGTCAATGACTAGATTATTCTTTGACATCATCTTTGACGTCATAATTGCATTTCTAATTAAATTAATTCTCATTAATTCTAAAATAAATTAAATCTTTAAAATTAATATAAAATAATCCGTAGCTTCAGATGAAAATACTTTCTACATGAAAGTTGCTCGAAACGACGAGGCGATTAGGATCGCACATAACCCGTTAAATCGCCACACCCCTAACCTATCGAACTCGTAACTTTTCCCCTTCGACTCCTCACTTGCATCTGGCCAGGGACACTTTCCGGATGTTTCCCCCTTCACCGGTATCATCACATCTGGCGTTAGGGCACGCCTAGCATCACGCTTTGCTTTGTCATGCATCGTCATGCATCTGTTTGTAATTATTCATTGTTTCTTCCCCTCTTCTTCCGCTAGACAAGAGACCGACGCCTTGGCTGCGACCCAGTCACGACCTCTGAGTTGGCGACGATCCCTCTCTCTTGCCGGAGTAACCAGGGCAAGCCCCCTTGATCACGGATATCGCCTACTCTCCTCTATCTTGCTTGCATTAGAGTAGTGTAGCATGTTATCGCTTTCCGTTATCTATCCTCGATGCATAGCCTTTGTCCTTATTACTATCATTGTTACCTTTACCGCAATCCTGCATGCCTAGTATAGGATGCTAGTTTTCCATCGGTGGCCCTACATTCTTGTCCGTTTCTTTGTGCTATACTATCGGGCCGTGATCACTTGGGAGGTGATCACGGTATATACTATATACTTTATACATGATACATGTGGTGACTAAAAGTCGAATTCGGCTTGTGGAGCACCCGCGAGTGATTCCGCAGTTGGAGGTGAAAGGACCTTTGTCCCATGACCCCTATGTGTGGATCTTTGTGGCGGAGGCGTCGGGGCAGGTTGAGACTACCGGGTGAGAGGTGGGCTGGCCTGTTCGGCGTTCGCGGATACTTAACACGCAACAACGAGATCTTGGTATTTGATCTGAGTTGGGTCGTTGACCTTATACGCACTAACCGCCACGTGGGACAAGTTATGGCAACCGGCATCGTGGTATCGGCGAAGCATTTCGTGACGTCTGCTGACGGAGCCGGTAGCGTCTTGATTAGATTTGGAGCGCTTTTTGCTAGGCTAGAATGCGCTTTCGGCCGCCCTCGCAACATGCGAGGTGTGCTAAGAGGCGATGGGCCCGGACCCTGTGCGCTTAGGTTTAGACGGCGTCTTGACCTCTCTCTTATGCCTAGGTGGGGCTGCGGCGTGTTGATCTTCGCGGCGGGCATGACCCGAGGAAAGTGTGTCCGGCCAAATGGGATCGGCGTGTCGGGTAATGTGGTGCACCCTGCAGTGAAGTTAATCTATTCGAATAGCCGTGATCTTGATGGCAGGGCGACTTGGAGTTGTACCTTGACCTTATGACAACTAGAACCGGATACTTAATAAAACACACCCTTCCAAGTGCCAGATACAACCCGATGGTCGCTCTCTAAGAGGGCATTGAGGAGGGGATCGCCGGGTAGGTTTATGCTATGCGATGCTACTTGGAGGACTTCAGTCTACTCTCTTCTACATGTTGCAAGACGGAGGCTGCCCGAGCGTAGTCTTGACGGGATTAGCTATCCCCTCTTATTACGGCATTCTGCAGTTCGGTCCTTGATATGGCCCTTTACACATATATCCGTGCATATGTAGTGTAGCTCCTTGCTTTGCAGTACTTTGGATGAGTACTCACGGTTGCCTTGTTCCCCTTTTCCCCATACCTCTACCCGATTGCTGCGACAGACGATGGAGCCGGGGAGCGACGCCACCGTCGATGGCGACTACTACACTGGAGGCGCCTACTACCACGTGCAGCCCAGCTGACGACCGAGGATTAGTTTAGGAGGATACTGTGCGGGGAGCTGCGCCTCTTTCGATCTCAGATCCCAGTTTGTGCTAGCCTTCTTAAGGCAAACTTGTTTAACTTATGTCCGTACTTAGATATTGTTGCTTCCGGCTGACTCGTCTATGATCGAGCACTTGTATTCGAGCCCTCGAGGCCCCTGGCTTGTATTATGATGCTTGTATGACTTATTTATGTTTTAGAGTTGTGTTGTGATATCTTCCCGTGAGGCCCTGATCTTGATCGTACACGTTTGCGTGCATGATTAGTGTACGATTGAATCGGGGGCGTCACAACTTACATTTAGGAACGGAGGGAGTACTATTGTTGATTGGCCTCATCCGATAACCTATTGCAATGCACGTACAATTATGGAGGAGGGAGAGGAAGAGCGTGCGACAGCAGTTCCAAATCAAGAGGAAAAGCGAAGAGTTCGATTGGGCGATTTGCCGCCAGCTTGCCACGGTTCTGAAGGGGCGCCTCGGCCTACACATCGGTTCAGAAATACTCCTACTACTATAAATCGCCTCAGCGATATGTTGGAGCGGGACCACATGTCAACGAAACATGGTGTGTAATTTCTCGTGCAAAAATGCGGTGCAGCCGCGTTGGCGAGTGCCGCGATTAGTTTTTTTTGATAGTTTGCGCATTAGTTATCGACCTTTATTTTTTAACATGCAATCTGAATGGATAGCTCATGGGTCATCCTGCATTGGCGGATATAGTGATGGTTGATTCGCCCGAGCAACTTATTACTGTGGGATATGGGAGTACGGTGGATTCAAGGAGCAGAGAAATGATGGTTGCTTCATCCGAGCAACTTCTTTGTGGCGAAGGTGGGGCTCGTGATTTGACTGCTCACTAGTCATTACTCTTAGCGGTATAACGACCGGGGTGAATCTTTCCCTGAAGTTGTGTTGTGCACTCAATATTGCTGCATGGCGGTGGAGCCGGATGAAAGGATGTCCAACATGTCGGCGAAATGAAGTTGAATTGTTTCGGCATTGCTATCAGGTCCTTGAGGATTTGTTTATATGTATGCATAATTTTGATGAAATTGTCTTTGTGATGCTATGAAGGTTTCAACCCGGTTCCTCAGGAAAAAAAGGTTTCAACTTGGGATTCATGTGTCTTGCCTCGAGATTATCTCGTTACAACATTCCATCAAATACAAATGAAACTACCATGGCTAATGCATCTCAATCGTGATTTTAAGACATCGGTAGCCAATATTCACATCACAACTGGCGAAGACAAAGTTGTGAGAAGGTGTACAAATAAAGAAAAAATATATAATTGATCGATGCTATTCATAGGCATGGCTCCATTTCCTTGGCATAGTGTTCATTGCTTGGCAGCTAGTTTCACCCAGCTCTGTAGCCAAAAAAGAGGTGTATGAAGGACACCACAATCCGATCATTTTGTGCAGCTCCACTAAAATCGAGCGGACCATCCCTGTTTGCAAAGATATCGGTCGGTGTGATTACAATAATAGTGGAACTAGATGATGAAACATAACACACATAAATAGAAGCCGATCACCTCTACAATCTCTCTTTAGGACTAACTTCTTGTTGGAGAAAGATTAGGCACGCGGAGTTGGATGAGGAGGATAGAAAAACCAATCTCCATTTCCCGGTCCACGAAATGTAAAAGCGTTGCCGATGTGACATTTTGGCGGAACTGCACAAAACACTCTTGAGAAAAGTGATTTGTGCAGTTCACCAAAAAACATAATAACAACAAGGTGAAATGGATAGCCCTGTTTGCATAAGGAGGTCGAAAGGAAACAATTCTTGCCCAATAACACAAGTTGAAGACACATCGCCGACAAAAAAGAAGCATGTTCCATGTAAAAAGTGAAAGATAGCACATGGTGGTTTATCAAAATGGTTTGAGGACGAGATTGCAAGATGGAAGAAATGCGCCCGGCGAGATACGATTTAAGCAAACAACTAAAGAAGATCCACATGCAGCAACATGGGAAGATGGGCAGTGGAGCAAGGCGGAGGAAGCTGTACACGAGGGTCGTCGGGATGTTACTAGGAGGCGCCCGTGGCCGGGATCTGCCCACTATCTGCGGCAGCGAGCAAGTGGCGAAGGCCCTACTGGCACGGAGCTTGGTCGAGAGAAGAGCGGCGGAGTACCACAGATCGGGACGAGCTGCCTCAACGCTCATCGAATGGAGAGCGATGCACATCCTCCCTTTCCGGCCGTGACGGGATGCGGCCGGATCAACGACCAACGCTGAGAGAGAGAGAGGCCTGACGGCCTTGTGTGAGATGGTGTGACGAGAGACAAACCCATTTTCCATTTTCCCCATGGCAATCGTTTTATATTCTAGGTGTGGTACCCGACCCTCCTTGAGTAAACAACCTCTACACGCGTCAAATTATCACGTGGGCTGCCTTTTTCTGACAGAAACGAACTCCACCGTGTACCAGCGGGTGTGGCCGAGCGAGGGCGTGAGTACGATGCGTCCTGCGTGCACTTCTTCTTTAGGTGCGAGTGCGTATGTGGGTGGGTGTGAGAGAGATGGTTTGTGCGAAGCAGAGGCAATGTGTTGATGATATATCAATCAAAAAAGCGTAACATATGCAATGTGTGTGAAAGCGGAGTCATGGAGCGTGAGATATCGATAGAATTGAAAACAGGGGATGAAGTGTGTGGCTGCCACGATTGATAAAGACTGCCATCAATTTGTGTTTGCCCACGCTAAAGATACAAAGGCGGCTGGCCTCTTGGAATTTGAGAGGCCGGAGGTGCGGTTCTTCTCCGTGGCATGGATACCTACCTACAACGTTCGACTATCGGTGTGTGTGGGGGGGGGGGGTGGGGATAGAGACCGGTCAACTAGTATATGTGTGGGAAGGAGAGAGACCTAGCTATGTATTGAGGGAGATCGATCGACATCCATGGATATGTGTAGCAGAGGAAAAAGGTTGGGGAAAAGACAAAGGTAGAGTGTCGGAGGGTTGGTGGTGGAGTGGCGTCTCACAAATGGTGGGAGAGGCCTGCTAGACAAAGCGGTGGGTATGAGTGCAATATCAATAGAGAGGGTGGGGATGTCTATCTGTCTATGCTGCGTGCGTGTGAGAGGCAGGTGGGAGGTATTCAAGGATGATGAGGGGAGAAGATATGGTTGTGGTAAGCATGCGTAACTACATAGGAAGATCAACCGTCGTATTATTAGAAAAAGGAGAGACATAACTAAGCGAGAGTAAGTGTATCGGTGCTTGGTGAAAGCAATTATAGTCGACACAGCTATATGTAGGGAGATCAGTTCATATACGCCTGCATGTGTTAGAAGAAAATAAGGTCCGGAGAGGCGGGGCGGGGAGGGGTGTGGCTAGGGAGGTGGTGCGAGAGGCCTACCATGTCGAGGGGGGGAGGTGTGCGAGCATGTGATTAATGAAAAGAGGCGGCGGAGTGTGCACCTGCGTGGAATCGTATTGGACATATGGGGGCATGGACGGTGAGAAGAGAGGAGGGGAAGTATATATGTGTTTGTTGTAGGCACACTTGGCTATAGAGGTATATCGACCGGTGTGTGCCAGAAAGGAGCCGGGGGCCTACACACACACATGGTGGGCGACCTAAAGAGAAATAATGAGCGTGCATGATGGAGGGGACGCTAAGGGTGTGTGAGGGGGGCGGGCGTGTGCATGCACGATAGAAAGTTAAGCGCTTAGCTTCTACAAATAGAAGAGGATCGTGAAAGGCGTAAAAGCGAACAAATATCATAATTCATTATAAAAAGTGGATACGGATACTTGAAGAAGATATCATAATGTAGAACATTGATTATAATTTGGGCTAATGTGTGGCTTTTGCAACTCAGGTCTAAATACTTGTCATAATGTAGGGGGCGGGGCACTATACTTTGTGTGATAAACACGGTGTATGTATGGAACATGGTTTAGATTATGAGTATATAGTTAGTACATCAAATGTACTATTATTTGGAATAAACTTCAAGTGTATTCAAAAAATAGAATTCGAGTTCATGTAGTACACATAGTTCATATCTATCTCTATAGCAATCATGTGGTGTGTTATTAAGGTAACTAGATGATACCCCGCGCGTTGCTGCGGAGATGCTTGAATATATTTATATGGATAAGATGTTATATAATGTTGGGTAACATAGAATAATATATATAGGAAACTCTTTGGTAGGTGCATCGGGGATTCCCGTTGTGCACAATGGATCCCATGCATAAGAAGTCTTGGTACAAAGGAAGTGACACTAAGTAGATAAAAAACTGCTTCAGGCACTTCAATGTGGCTCTGTGTTTTACGGTTTGCCCTGATCATTAGCACTCCATACAAAGAAACATCATCATCGCTCATCTGTGCGAAATCTTTTTGTCATCTTCTATATCTGCCATGAACTTTGCAAATGCATATCAATCAGTGGCTTAAAAACATCAGTTTTTACATAATGACCAATTAGAAAGAGCACTTGACCAGTAACCTATTGGATGAGGCAATTGCAAACGTATATACCAATAGCCGTCGTAAACAACATAATTCCAAATTTGAGGGAAATCATCTGCTCCTTGGTGAGTATAACACACGGCAGTGAAAGGTTTAATATGGAGGAACAAAATTCAGGCTACCACCAAAATAGACCTTATGGTAGAAAAGAGACTAAAACATATAACACGACCTGCTTCTCAACATTGGCAACCACTTTGGTATGTATCATGCTATTAGACATCAATAATATTGCTGAAAAAGCAAGAGAAAATTAGACATATTTTAGGAATCAAGCACTTTTCTGAGACAATCGTAAAAAAATGGCACTGCATGATCTAAGAAGTAAACATATACACAGGAAAACATTGAGATCCAAATTATCCATGTAGTAAAAGGTATTATTTTGGCAATACTTTCAGTTAAGCAACTGATTTTTCATTTGAAGCAATGGCAGATACCACATTAGCACTACAGAATAGATGTACATACGATATAATTTTTTAGATTCCATTTTTTATTTACCAACATTTGGTAGGCGATCGCACATAAGCTAACTGTATCACATCCTGCATGACAGCTTACTCTCTATGAACTGCATTGACAACCATCCAAGAGAAAGAACACACAACTATTATGATATGTTACTGATCATTTCCTTACCAAAAAGTGTTGGGACCAGAGTGCATGGCCATCACCATGGATGTGGCAGTGTTTCTAACCGTGAAGGGGGCAATCTTGGATGCCTTTGCCGAACTTAATCAATCTACTGCTTCATTCATTCTTCCCTTAATTAAAACACTATTGAAGATCGACATATAATGGACACAAAGAGATCGACCAATAGACTGCTCCTAGTAGATCATTCAATCCTACTGTGTGATGATTAATCCGTTATTAATTCAAGGTCAAGTGAAATACATATATGTACAAAATAATAGTTACCTTCAGAGTTCAGACTGGATAATGTAAAAAGGATATGTATAAAATAACAGTTACCTCCAGACTCAATAATGTAAAAGAAATAAGGAAAGAGCCATACATTGCCCATTTACCTTGCAACATTAATACCCACGATCGAGTTTAGTTTGCATGTTGCAATAAAATCCCACAAAAACTTCCGGTAGCGCTAGTGATGTTGAGAGAACAGACTTGACATGGGTAAGAAAGTAACTTTGGTAGGCGAACAGATCCCTGGCACAAATTGCCCCACTTCTTCATCATCAACTTGAATAGAACATCGTGCCGACCAGATCGCTGCAGCCCAGACATGAGCGAAGGTAGGAGGGGGAGGGGGTGAGGGTTGTACAACGGGCGGCGTGAAGGTTGTTGGTGACGCCACACCTGCTCGAGGTGTGGCGTGGCAGGAAGCCGCCGGCCGGTGAAGCCCATGCAGAAGGCGAACGACGGATGTGGACGGCCGAACAAAGCTGATGCGGGGCGCCCAAGGTGCGCTCTTGGCGTGCGATGTTTCCGTCGAGGCGCACCGCAGTGGAGGAGCGTCGAGCCTGAAGCCCTGATCTAATGATTATGATGTTGTGCGTGGTAAAGCCCGATTAGATTTTCTCGTGAGAAGATGAGATGTGTGGGGCAGGTATAGGAAGATGCATCTGTGAGGCTCCTTAGAACGCCTCGTCTGAAGGGTCAGTTGGGTCTAAGAGGAAACAATTGTCATGCGTTAGCGTTACAGAAGCCGAAGAGGCAACGATGGGTCATGTGTGTCGTTTGGTTTATCTTTCTGCGTAGTAGTAGTACAGCTTTGGTGGATCAACTAACCTTGAGGAGGTGGTCTGGTCATGCGTCAGGTGGGCCTAAATATGGCTGATGTGGCTACCTTGCTGATGTGGACATGCTGCATGTTAATAGAAATAGGTTAGTGGGGATAAACTAATTTTTTTTTAGAAAAGGAGGATGACCCCCGGCCTCTGCATCTGGGAGATGCATACGGCCACTTTATTAATTATTCTCGAGGACCTTACAAAGTATTACAGACAATATTCCTGAATCCACCATCTATCCATATGATAAAGGGATGCTAGTTGGGCCACTACCCAAACCACTTACCTAAACCTAACATCCAAAGCCGGAAGCCCGGCCGAGCCACATGCAGATGCAGGGCACAATCCGTCAGACACACCTCTTGTCTCCACAGGTCCGTCTTGAGAATATATTGAGTCTTCTACCTTGGGTAGGCCACTCCGCCATCGGCGTCACCATGGCCTTGACAGCCTACCTCCACTGCGCGAGTCCATCTCCAGCGCATCGGTAACAAGCCCCACGGCGCCATGCCGCCGATCTTCGCCGCCATCAATGAGTGAGATGAAGTACCGCTCCACCACGGCATGTACAAGGTGAGGAAGGCGAGGTCCCCATCGGAGACACGGTAGGAAGAGAAGCACCGCAGCCACAAGACCTTTGCCCGGAGCTGCGGCAGCGATGGATCGACGGGGACGTCACGGGGAACGGAACAAGCTCGCCATGCACACCCAGCAACCCCATGCCCAAGTCGGCGCCTTCAAGAAGGTGACGACGATGTGGCGCCGCCACCGCTTAGCCACCGGGGCTAGGGTTTTCACCCGGGCGCAGGGGAATAGGGGAGTCAGGGGAGGTTTAGCCTCGGCGCCTCCACCGAGGAAGGAATGGCGCCGGGGCGCCATCGACGCCGTGACCGCCACCGTGACAAGGGTTGCCGGCCAAGCACCCTGCCGCCACCTCCGAACCAGCAACAACATCAGCAGGCGCGTGCACGCCGGAGATCCAGGCCGACCGGAGGTCATGCATCACGAGTGGACCAGATCGCCTCCGAATGAACTATTTAGGTATTATAGATACACGAATGATGGTTGAAGTTGGCAACAATCATGATTGTAGATTCTTATTGAAATAGAGAAACAAATTCAAATTTAGTTCGAATTGCAGCGGTAGTATAGACATTTGGAATGCACTAAAATGTTGGTATGAGTAGGTTACATGCATTATACTGACAAGCGAAAAAATTTAATCGGACATAACATGGATTCATACTCCTCCTTCCATCTATATAGAGGCGTAATGAGATTTTTAAGACCGCCTTTGACTATTGACAAGATTAATAGTACATGACATGCACAATGTGAAAATTATATCATTGAAAGAACCTTTCACATACTGAAGTTAACGGTGTGCTTTGTGTAAGTTGCATGTCATATATCATTGCTCTAATATTTGGTCAAAGTTAGCATCGAAAAGCGCATTAGGGCCTATATAGATGGAAGGAAGGAGTAACTTTGAATAGCATTTGTATAGTAAAACGGGGCAAGACTCTCTCTTTGTGTGGTGTGAATAGTTTTATTTTTTTCATTTTCTTTTTGGTTGAGGGAAGTGCGAATTGATTTGGTACGTACAAGTACAATATTACTACATGTTAGGCTTGTCCCTAAAATTCAACCCGCGTCTTGTTATATGCCGAAAATTCAGATATCGTGCTCCTAAAACTGTCGCCTTCACAACCCGCGCCTTGCTATCCCGAAATTACAACGCGCGCGAAAACTCCCTCCCGCTGCCAAATCCCGACACGCGAAATCTCCGTTCTAACCCTGAGACGAAAGGGCCGCTAGTTCAAATCGGTGGGGGGTACTTTTGTAACACACCCTACATTTTGGACAAGCGCGTCCCTAAGTCATGCTTCACCCCTCCATCGCCCCCTTTTAGCCATTGAAATCCCAGCCGCCATAACCTCTCCGCTTGACGCGAAACCCCACCTCCTCCGTCCGCCACGTCACCGTTGCCCGGCCGAGCCTCTTCCCCGACGACTTCGTCCACCGCAACAGCTTGACGTCCCTCGTCCACCTCCCCGGATGAGGATCCGTCGTCCATCTCGCCGTCCGTCGGTTCAGCCGCCCCATCCTCCACATCCACGGAGCTGCTCCGACGATCGACTCGTCTATCGCGTCTGCTCCATCCCCTGGCGCCGCCTTAACCTGCTCCACGAAACGCGGCATCCTCGCGACTCCTCGGGACGAAGCCGAGGCCTACCAGCGCCACCAAAGAGGTTGTGCATTCATCGCATCGCACCTTCTCCTTAACTCGACCTCCGGCACCGACGGTGCTCCATCCCGCACCCCCATGGAGTGGCTACCTCGAAGCGGCCATGGCGACATCTCCTGCGGCTCTCCCCGGTCTGAGGCCCGCCCGGCGGCCAGCGTCCATACCGGCCGGATCTGCTGCTGCTACTCGGCTCTCGCCGATCGCTTCGCTTCGCCCATTCTGCTGCTGCTCTCCCCTCACTCGTCTGCTTTGCTGCTCCGATTAAACCACACTTGATCGGTGAATCGACTTTTGGGTCGATCAATTTTCGGGGTTGGGGGGGCTCGCGGAGTTAAGGAAGAACCACCCTCGGCGGGACGAGGGCTCACGGAGAGGTACCCTCTATCTATCTTAGGGTTCAGGTGGGGGCGGGGGCCTAGAAGGGCTGGCAGGCGGCGGTGGCGGGTGTTCGAGGCGGCGAGGCGGCCACTGGGCAGCGGTTCGGCCGGTGGTGGCTGGCGGCTTCGAGGGGTGCAGTTGAAGATGAATTTCAGCCCCTCCTAAACTACATGTCAAGTGCCTCTGCTACCATTGCGTTCGGTTTTGTGGTAGCATTCAGATTCCTGATGAAATTTCAGTTTGACAGTTAAGTTCAGAGTCAACAGCTTTTACCTCATACATTTGTAGTCGGTGGTTTTTGGTGATGTTAATTTTACATCCATTTTGCATCATCTATTGGAGATGCTATTAGAATCCCACTTGAGATTGATGATGTACATCTTGTCTTTTCAAATTTTGACGTCTTCTGACTCACCGTGAGCTGCTCCAACGAGAGAACGATCCATCTGTGAACAGCGGTGCCACAGGGCGCCCGTCTGATTCCTCGAGATCTTCCTCCACACCTCCACGTACCACCTCTACCTCAAGCTGCTTTGGCGACCAACCCAATGATGCCGAGGTCGACACGGCTCTGACAAAGAGGTTGTACACTTGTTGCATCACTTATTACTATACATTCACGTCGATCCATTAGGGCTATTTTGGTTCAACGGAAAAACATAGCAATAGGGAATTTTCTAATGGCACTCTACTATTCAATTATTCATGCATTTTGTTGAAAGGAATGAAGCAAAGCATCCACCTGGACCTACTTTTCAAAATCCTATGCATGAAAACAAGACCAAGTGCATTAGTGCTAGAATAACATTCTAACTGTACACGCTTTCATATGGTTTCACTTTATTTTGGCCATGTTTGTTTGCATTCCTCTGCTCTTCCAATTCCTGTAAACCAAACACCCAAGTTGACAGAAATCCTGTGTTTACAAATGCTATATTTACCATGTGCATTTTCCTATCCTATTCGGTGTTTTTCCTATCCTGCGTTTTAAGAATCATGCAAGCCAAATGAGCCCTTACAGAATTACTTGATTACATGTACGTGTCGAAGGGAACTTTGTGTGGTTTGTCCTGCTCCTACCGCGACGTCGTCCACCTCACCTGAGCTGCTCCATCGGCAGAAGCATCCACCAAACCAGACATCACGACTCCTGACCGTCTTTCGCCACCCGAGATCTCCTTCCCCTTAGGCGGCTTTCACTTTACAATGGCATCACCATCATCGACTCAGCCAGAGATGAACACGAGGAGTACGGGGTCCACAAGAGAGGTCGCACTCTTTTTGTTTCTGCTTATGTTATGCATTGCTTAAACTTACACTACTTTATCATCCTGTTCAGCTCTTGGACTCCCAAGTCAGGTCCAAATTAATGTTCAAACTTGAGTTCTAAATTAGTTGTGGGGCACATATCGAGGCAGCAATGAATAGTATATGCATCTAATATCTGGTTCACCTAGGGTATGACTATGTTGTTCATCTTGGGTGGGAAACAAATAGTAAAGCAATCATCATACATCTTTTATTAATTTAAAGCAATCATCAGCCTGCTATCATTATTTTGGATCCATCCACTTTGGTTCTTACCATCACTCTAAATTTCTGCATGCTCTCCTTACATAATCTCACCATATTGTTTCGTATGCATATGGGATATTGTACACTGATCATCTTTGAACATGTAGAGAAAAAAGAAAGAGTTTTGCGTGGCAATACAATGTCATGCAGACATCGCTCCATGGTGTGTTCAATGGCAAACCCTCCCCACCCCTCTCCAGTTGTAATCCGAGAGGAAGATATACATTCGAGGCGGATTCAGACGCCATGTGACCACTCCTATTTACTCCCAAGGTGTTTGCTCTACCTTGGCATGATGATGTTAGTCATATCATGCATACGTTGCCTATGCAGTGCCTACTTTTGACATCATATATGTCATCCGCTTAGTTTAGACATGTTACGTAATTCCATCTGTTTAGTTTCTATATCATATATGGGAATTATGCAGTCTCATGTCTTTTAGCCAGCCATAATATATGTGAAATGTGCAATGCCATCCTGTTTAACCAGGCATCATATATTTGAATGATATCTTGCCCATCCTTTTCTTCATTACATTTCCATTTGTCGACAATGTTTGTACATTAAACTACTCTTCCCGTGAATCAGCCATTTGGGTGGGAGATGGAAAAAATGGAGTGAAAACAAGGCCTTGAGTGAGGCGGTGCTACTGTCAAGGCAGATCTCTTGTTGGGTCTGATAGCTCCTCGAGAGATGGATTCAGAGACAGATGACCAGTCCTATTCCCCAATGAGGTGTATGCTCTAACTTAGCGCAGTTATCTTGCTCATATCATGCATCTGATTGTCTTGCATTGCATAGTTTAGACATCATATACACAATATTCAACACCATGTTCTTAGTTCGGACATCATATCGAATGCCCTCTGTTTTAGCATATAAATCACATATGTGAATTAAATGATGCGATCCTGATTACTTAGATAACATCTAGGTGAATTATGTCATGCGATCTGTTTAGTTATTCATCATATCTTTGAATTATGTTATGCTATGCTATCCGGTTTAGATAGACATCATATATGTGAAATTATGTCATGCTATCCGTTTTAGTTAAACAATATATATGTCAACTATTTCATGCCCTCTTTTTTCCACACTATCTATT
Organism: Aegilops bicornis; assembly: GCA_021605145.1. Lineage (NCBI taxonomy): Eukaryota > Viridiplantae > Streptophyta > Magnoliopsida > Poales > Poaceae > Aegilops > Aegilops bicornis. The sequence continues at coordinate 2,685,983 of JAHIAL010000026.1, read as the reverse complement.
ACATCTTTCTCTCATACAATGTATGTACATTCAACTATGTTTCCTGTTTATCACCCATTTGAATTGGAGCGGGTGAGGCCCGGTATCTAGCGGACTAAAACACGGTCTTCAAATAAAGCAGTGCTACCTCTTGGTGGAGATAGCACCGGTTGTACATGCACAAGAACCAGCCCTACCACACATAACCCAAACACTGCAGTGATTGTACCGCTACTGCGATGGACAGAAGAACCAGCTTCACCCAATCTAACCCCAACCCAGCCGATAGTAACCCAATTCCTGTTGACACATCACCATCTCCACCACAGAGCTCCCAAACAAGAGCAGTTAGTAAGGCAGGTCCAGTGCCCAAAGGGCCAGTACTATCACAACAAACCCCAACTCCACCAGTTAGTACGCCTATTCCTGTGGAGGAAGCACAACCAGCTAGTCGTAGTTTAGCATCTATCGCATTTGATGTTGTTAAATCTTATGTGTGTATCTTCCCATATTGGAAATATTATATTGAAGATGAAGGAAAATGCCAGTTACAGGTGTTTGTCCAGGAGTTATGTGTAAGTAATGTTATTCATGGCAATTACTTTGCTTCGTGCGATACATTCTACCTCCATGATGGTTATAATACAGCAATTTTTCCCATTTTTCTCTATAGAGAAGGACCGATTTGGAAACTCAGGATGAGGTAACCTGTGCTAATACCTCTGCTATCTTCAAGAATGCTTGGTGGCGATGTCAGAATTACACTGAAGAAAATGTACTTCACCGGCAAAGAAACTCATCAAATGCCCTTACGTTCTCCTGAGACACATTTACTGGACGATGAATGGGAACGCCTTGTTCTGTACTGGTCCCAAACCAAGAATGTGGTAAGGTCTATGAGCTCATTTTCTATTTTTGAGTATTATATTCTTGCGTCTTCTTTGTACTGATTCATGTAGAACAAGTGCCTAAACCTGAAGAACAACTGTTCTAATTTAAGATTCCATTGCTATCATAGTTCAAAAAAGCGCTAGGCGTTAATTGTGCGTTTTGCCACCGCCTTGCGCTTTACTGACCAAAGCGCATGCTTATGCATAGTTATGCACAGATTAAGCGTAGTTATGGCTTAATGCGTTTATAGCGCCTAGAGCCTAAGTAGCGCTTAAGCGCTTCGCTTAAGCCGCCTTTTTTAACTATGATTGCTTTGCTCTTGTATCTTTGTATTTCTTGATACAAACTTATTTTTTAAATTGAAGGATCCAATCGAAACTCCAATGGCGGGAAGCGGTATGTTCACGCATGTTTCTCTAACAGGTTTGCTCTTATCAATAGATCTTTTGATTTCAATTTCAATTGTGTATCTGATTGACTTTCATATCATGCACATTACTAGCATCACAACATGAGCCAATAGTGTTGTTGTACATGTAGACCCGTGGTACCCATCTGAAATCTTGTTGTGCCGTGTAGTTTCCCACGCTTTGTATTCTTTCCTTTGCTGCTTTGTCTTGAACCGATATGATTTGAACCGTGTCTCTATTTTGATTTGGCAAGACAATGCATTGACCATAGGACATAGATATATGTTTGTTTGATGCTTTTATTATGTACTAGTACTTGGCAATAGAAGACTTGGTAGTTTAATCCGGTCCACCTTTACTAATGAACTGGTTCACGAAATGAGTTTCATATACTAGTACATGCTAAACTTGTTATGTGTCTGCTTGTTTCTTCTTTTAGAATCTTTGACAGAATATTGGGGAAGAGTGCCTTATTAAGCAATGGTAAAGGAAGTAATGCGAGATAAGGTTCGGGATAGTGACACATCCTTGTTGGTCTCAACAAAGCTGATAAAACAGCTAAGGAAGACTATCTTGAAGACAACGAGACAACCCCAAAGTCTGTCTTGGTTTAGTGTTCGAAATTCTTGGCCACTACCGCTTGCACAAGCTATTCAAACTCACTATCTGAATCGATTCGGTTTCTTGAGTCTCAACTACAAAATTTGAAAGACATCGATCGGTTGTGCTGCGACAAGAAGCGGAAGGACTTGGAAGTCCTGGAGCATTCGGATGCATACTTTCTGGTGCAACGACAAGCGTTGGAGGATTTTAGCGCCAAAGCAGGACAAAGCTAATCAGCTTGCCAAGCTTATTGCCGACATGGCGGATACCGAGATAACGTTTCTTGAGCTCTTACGAAGTTGTTTTGTTATGCTCTTGTTTTCTTCTGTCAGCGTTTATTTGCACCTTTGGTGGCCAATTTTGACTACCGGTGTATATAATATGCTGCTTTGTTCCCTATATTTGCTTGGTGGCGAACTTTGATGCCCGATGGATGTAATATGTGTAATAGCGGTAATAGGCTAGCGTTAATTGCTTGCTTATTTATTTCCTCATTGTCTTGTTTAGTTGTTTGCTTGTAGTCACTGCAGTTCTTTTTATGTGTTTTTCTGGTGGCCACAATAGCCTATTTTTTGTAACTAGGCCAAAATAATCATGGCAACACAGCGAATTTGTTGTAACCATGGGCCTCCTGCAGGCCGTATGATCCATGAGTCTTCGTCCGGCCATAGGATCCATTGGCCTTCTATACAGGCCGTAGGATCCATCGGCCTTCTATACGGGCCTTAGGGTCCATGGGCCTTCTACGGGCCGTAGGGTCCATGGGCCTTCTACGGGCTGTATGATCCATGGGCCTTCTACGGGCCGTACTATCCATGGGCCTCATACGGGCCGTAGGACCCATGGGCCTTCTACGGGCGTATCATCATTTCACCAATCATGGGTGCATTACTATTCATGGACCATAACGGGCCGTTAATAGGCCGTGTTGATAACTCTATGAAGACAGCCCAACGGGTTTTTTTGACATGAAAACGGCCTAACGTATTAACGGTCCGCCAACGGGCCGATTGTAACAACCAATTGAATTTGGCCCACAACGAGAAAATAGCGATGTGCCGTATGTAACCGAATCGCGCAAATGAGCCCAAGAATCAATGGGCCTGAGAAGGCCGAAAGATAACTGGGCTGAAACGCACCAATGGAATAACGGGCCGTTAATGGGTATAAGGTGATACACTTTGTTCATTACGGGCGATTTCACCACGGGCCGTTAATGGGCCAAGAGTTACAAAGGTCCTCATATGGGCGAAAGAAGTCATGGGCCACACATGGGCCGGAAGTTAAAACGGGCTGAATCATATGGGACGGCCCAGATGACGCTACTGGGCCTAATTCGGATAGGGCGTAACGGGCCTGGGTTAGCAGGCTGTAAATGGGCTATATGCGAGCAGGCCGTTAACAGGCTTTAATGGGCGGGCCGCCACCTTTTGACCAGGTCAAACGGGCCGCCTTTTCAAAGGAATGGGCCTCTGTTGGGCCGTGCCACTGTCAGATTTGTATCATAGGCGCCTTCGGTCCAATGAGTAGATGACATCTGTCCCAATGGTGAGCCGACACGTGTTTCCTCCAGCCAATGATGATTTTACACGTGGAAAATCCCCATTGGTCGGGGCTATTAACGGGTTATCGGATCCAAAACCCGACCCGATAGCTTAACGGCGTTCCGTTACGGTGGATGCCACTTGTCGGTCACCCTTGACGAAAGCACTTCGTGACGCTTGATTTATCGTCATGGAAGTGGACAACGCCATGATGATAATTTTGGTAATGTCATGGAACACTTCTCACGACAACATAGGTATTTCTATCTTGATTACATCATAAATTTGTCATGGATGTACATGCATGACAAAAACGTGAACCTCTTGTGACAAACCGCGTATCATCACGGAAGTGTATTTTTTTGTAGTGATGTATGTGCCCAGATATTTCCTCACCACATGATGCTGGCAAAAAGGGAAAATAAAAAGGAATAGGGAAGAATACTTTGACTCTTGCATAAAAGCAAATACATAAAAGTAAAAGATAGACCCTTCGCAGAGGGAAGTAGAGGTTGCCATGCGCTTTTTGTTTGTATGCCAAATTCCTTAATGCAAAAGAACGTCATGTTGTATTGCCCCTTACGATAGCAACCTTTATTATGCAGTTCATCGCTTTTATTACTTTGCCATCACAAGTTCATACAATGCTCAATTTTCTCTTACACTAAATGATCCAACATATTTAGAAGCAATTTTATTGCCTTATTGCACTGATGACAACTTACTTGAAGGATCTTACTCACTCCATAGGTAGGTATGGTGGACTCTGAAAATAAGATTTTGGGCTTAAGGGTTTTTGGATGCACAAGTAGTATCTCTACTTAATGCGGAGTTTTTGGCTAGAAAAGATTTTGAGAAAGCACCACATGTTGAAGGATCTATGACGATATAACTTCTATGTGAATATGAACAAACATAAATCATTACGTTGTCTTCCTTGTCCAAGCTCAACAATTTTGTCACAAAATATATAATGGGGGTTCACAATCATAAAAGATGTCCAAGATAGTGTATTTGCATGTGAATATTCTCTCCCATTATTAATTTTTTCATGAATTGCACCATTGACCAATGCTATGTTTGTCAATCTCCAACAAATTTTACCACTTATACTTTTCCTTATGTGATGTCATTACTTACCATAAGATTAACATATGATATCATTCATCTATTTTCCTTTCTTTTTATTGAAACATAAAAGTAAAGAAACAAAACTCAAACTACTCTTTATTATATATCTCGCACAAGATTACATTGATAGATAGATCACTAAGCAAACACTCAAAAAGAAAGGGTTGAACTAAACTTTTATTCAACTAGATCAAAGGATAACTAAAGATTGAACTAAAATAGATAAAAGCAAAGATAGTGTTGGTGATACGATACAGGGACACCTCCCCCAAGCTTGGCACAAGCCAAGGGGAGTGTCGATACCATGAACTCATGTCTCCTTTGGTGATGAAGAAGGTGGTGGTGGTACAGTAGTAGTGGGCTTATCCTTTTTCTCCAGCTTGCGTCGGAGGGTAAAATTATCTATCCCCAACTTATCGTTCTCCATCTCAAGCTTTATTATCCTCTTGCATAATGCCTCCCTGCTTTCTTGCTTGAAACAAGGAGGGACAGGTTCATCTTCATGTTCCTCATCGGTGAACCATATATAGGGATAGGTGTCCTTTAAGATATTTTTATCCAAAGGCTGATAAGAAACTGCGCAATCCTCTTCCGAATCTTGAGATGACATATTTCAGATCTACCAGGAAAACAGCAAGAAAGAAGAACAGAAGATTTCTCTGTGATACGGTGGTCAATACGTCCAGGGGTATATAAAGATTTTTTATCTTGGGAAACAAGCAAACGGGAGGAAAACAGAGTCGGGGAGGTTCTCGAGGTGGGCACAACCCACCTGGGCCTGCCAGGGGGCCCCAGCGCGCCCTGGTGTCTTTAGCCCCCCTCGGGTGCCTTCCTGGTTGTTTCTTATTTTCCTAATGTTTGTAATATTCCAAAACTAAAAGAATTTTTTTTGCGGATTTTTTGAAGTCTGTTTACTTACCGTATCACGTACCTCCTCTTTTTTTAGTATTCCGGAGTGTTCCAGAAGGTCTCTTTTATGTGTTCCTCCGGTGTCATGGTTTGAATAACATTGCTTTCAACATTAATAGGCATACCTGAGATATAGTGTTTAATTCTTTGCCCATTGACAACCTTCGGGTTAGTACCCTCGGCATTATTAATTTTGATAGCTCCAGAGCGATAAACCTCCTCGATGATATATGGTCCTTCCCATTTCGAGAGAAGTTTTCCTACAAAGAATCTGAAACGAGAGTTGTACAAAAGAACATATTCTCCAACTTCGAATTCCTGCTTTTGGATTCTTTTTTCATGCCATATTTTAACCTTTTCTTTAAGGGTTAATTAGATAAACGCCACTCCAATTATGACGATTCATTAAAATGCCACTGCAATTTCCAAACTTTGAAAAATGCCACTGCAATTCTGGCAAACTTTGAAAAACGCCACTGCAGACTTTGAAAAATGCCACTTGGAATGGCATGAAATGGCATTTTCCAAAATTTGGAAATTGCAGCGGCATTTCTCGGAATCACCGAATTTGGAGTGGCATTTATCAAATTAACCCTTTCTTGAAATAACTTGGCATTTTCATAAGCTTGGGTTCTCCATTCATCTAATATGCTAATGTCAAATAACCTCTTTTCACCGGCAAGTTTGAAATAATAGTTGAGTTCTTTAATTGCCCAATATGCTTTATGTTCTAACTCTAGAGGCAAATGACAAGCTTTTCCATAAACCATTTTATAGGGAGGCATACCCATAGGATTTTTATAGGCTGTTCTGTAGGCCCAAAGTGCATCATCTAGTTTCTTAGACCAATTCTTTCGGAACCTATTAACAGTTTTTTGTAATATTATATTTATTTCTCTATTACTAAGTTCAACTTGACCACTAGATTGAGGATGATAGTTGATGCAATTCTATGGTTAACAACATATTTAGTAAGCATTTTACGGAAAGCACCATGAATAAAGTGTGAACCACCATCAGTCATTAAATATCCAGGGACTCCAAACCTCGGGAAAATAACTTCTTTAAGCATTTCAATAGAAGTGTTATGATCAGCGCTACTAGTTGGAATAGCTTCTACCCACTTAGTAACATAATCAACATCAACCAAAATACGTGTATACCCATTGGAGGAAGGAAAAGGTCCCATATAATCAAATCCCCAAACATCAAATGGTTCAACAACAAGTGAATAATTCATAGGCATTTCTTGGCGCTTACCAATATTACTAATTCGTTGACATTCATCACAAGATAAAACAAACTTACGGGCATCCTTGAAGAGAGTAGGCCAATAAAAACAGATTGCAATACCTTGTGAGAAGTTCTATCTCCCGCATGATGCCCTCCATAATCTTCAGAGTGACAATTCCGTAGGATTTGTTCCTGTTCATGCTCTGGTACACAACGTCTAATAATATCATCTACTCCTTCGTTATAAAGATGTGGGTCATCCCAAAAGTAATGTCTTAAATCATAGAAGATTTTTTTTCTTTTGTTGGTATGTGAAACTATGTGGTATCTATTTAGCAACAATATAATTAGCATAGTCAGCATACCAAGGAGTGTTATGAGAAACATTTATTGCAGCCAGTTGCTCATCATGAAAGCTATCATCAATATGTAGTGGGTCATCAAGGATATCACTACTAGAAAAATAGCTATAGCCAATATGGACACTAATGGCGCACTATACATGTAATGCGCCATTACTACATGTGGTGCGCCATTACTAAATAGTAATGGCGCACCATGTGTAGGCGTGCCATTAGTAACCAAAACAGTAATGGCACACCAGGTAAAAAATGCGCCATTATTAAGTTTGACCCAGTCATACACATAGTAATGGCGCACTTTGTATAGGTGCACCATTACTAAGTTGACATAGCAATGGCGCACCTTTACAAAGTGCGCCATAACTATGTATGATCGGTCAAACCTTGGTCAAACTTAGTAATGACACACTTTGCATAGATGCGTCATTACTATGTCAAACTTAGTAATGGTGCACCTATACAAAGTGCGCCATTACTAACTTTGACCAGGGTTTGACCAAGTCATACACATAGTAATGGCGCACTTTGTGAAGGTGCGCCATTACTAAATGCACCCCCCTGTGGACCGCCTTTTCAGTTTTAAAGAAAATAAAAGAAAATGATGGAAATGTCAAAAAAAATAAAAGAAAATAACTTTCCCATGTGATATGTGGTCTAGTTGTTGGGAAAACTTACAAATATGAATTTCGACTTTATTTGCAAAATATCTCTGGAATTTAGTAAAATGGGCATAACTTTTGCATACGAACTCGAATTAAAAAGTTTTTTATATGAAAAATCATCTACTCGAAAAGTTACACCCGAATTCAACGGGGAAACCCCGTTGAAGATTTTTAGAATCCCCAAAAACCTAACAGAATAAAAGATACGGGGCTTTTAAGATCTAGAGGGGGGAAATGAAAAAAAAATCATACTTAGTAATGGCGCACCATTTGCTAGGTGCGCCACTAGTAACAGAAAAAAAAAATTTGGTTTCAATTTTTTTTGGAAAAAATGTTCAAAATATGATACGTAATATGACCGGGAAGTTTGAAATATTTTTTCAAAATTTCATCACACTCATGAACATGAACAAAGTCCTAGACATCAACAAGATTTAATAGGATTGATATGATAGATATATCAACAAGTGCACATTAAGTGAAATTTGGTCTTTGAGGGTTGGATAGAACTTAGAAGTTAAGCGTGCTCGGGCTGGACTAGTGTGAGGATGGGTGACCTTTTGGGAAGTTTGACCACGGAGTGCGATTTGACTTGAGATTAAGCATATTGACCCGAGATTAAGGCATAGTGACCAGAGATTATGGAAAAAAATTGGAAAAAAAATTTTTGAAAAAAAATTGTTAGTAACGGCGCACTTCTATGTGGTGCGCCATTACTATAGTAATGACGCACTTCTAGGCATAGTAATGACGCACTTCTGTGATAGTAATGGCACACCAAATGTGCGCCATTACTATTTGTTACTAGTGGCGTGTTAATAGTGGCGCACCTATAGTGCGCCATTAATAGCAAAAACTGGTGCGCCACTAACAGCCTTTTTTTCTAATAGTGTATTCTCTAACCTAGACAAGTTACCAACTACGAGGTTCTCGGCTCCTTTTCTACCAGTGATATGTAAATCAAATTCTTGTAGAAAGAGAACCCACTTAATGAGCCTAGGTTTAGCATCTTTCTTTTCCATGAGATATTTAATAGCAGCATGATCAGTGTGAATAATTACCTTGGAATCAAGAATGTAAGATCTGAATTTATCACAAGGAAACACAATTACTAACAATTCTTTTTTCAGTACTAGCATAATTTCTTTGGGCACTGTCCAGAGTTTTGCGAGCATAATGAATAACATTCAATTTTTTATCAATTCTTTGTCCTAGAACAACACCAACAGCAGAATCACTAGTATCACACATAATTTCAAAAGGTAAGTTCCAATCAGGTGGTTGAACAATAGGTGCAGAAGTTAAGGCTTTCTTAAGTGTTTCAAAGGCTTCTAAACAATCATCATCAAAAACAAATGGAACGTCCTTTTGTAAAATATTTGTAAGAGGCCTAGATATTTTGAGAAGTCTTTAATAAACCTCCTATAGAAACCAACATGACCAAGGAAACTATGAATACCTTTAATATCTCTAGGACATGATATTTTCTCAATTGCATCAACTTTAGCTTGGTCCACCTCAGTACCTCGTTCAGAAATTTCATGCCCCAAGACAATACCTTCATTAACCATAAAGTGGCACTTCTCCCAGTTCAAGACAAGATTAGTCTGCTCACATCTCTGCAAAACTCGATCAAGATTGCTCAAGCAATCATCAAAAGAAGTTCCATAAACAGAAAAATCATCCATGAAAACCTCAACAATCTTTTCACAAAAATCAGAGAATATAGCAGTCATACATTTTTGAAAGGTAGCAGGTGCATTGCATGAACCAAAAGGCATACATCTATAAGCATAAGTTCCAAAAGGGCAAGTAAAAGTGGTTTTCTCTTGATCAGGTTGTTAGACAGGTATTTCAGAAAAACCAGAATATCCATCAAGGAAGCAAAAGTGTGTGTGCTTTGATAATCTTTCTAGCATTTGATCAATAAAAGTCAAATGGTAATGATATTTTCTAGTATCTTTATTTAACTTTCTAAAATCAATTACCAGTCTATAGGCAGTAACAATTCTTTGTGGAATAAGTTCAGTCTTATCATTAGGAACAACAGTAATACCTCCCTTATTAGGGACACAATGAACAGGACTTGGTCAAAAGGTAGTCGGCCGGCCCACGGAAAGCCTGTTAACGGCCTGTTTGCATATAGCCCATTTACAGCGCGCTAACTCACGACCCGTTATGGCCTATCTGAATTGGGCCCAGTAGCGTTATCTGGGCCGTCCAATATGATTCTAGCCCGTTGTAACTTCCGGCCCATGTATGGCCCATGACGTCTTTCGGCCCATACGAGGCCCTTTGAAACTCTTGGCCCTTTAAGTGCCTGTGGTGAAACTGGCCCATAATGAACAGTGTAATGCTTTACACCCACTGGTACAGTGAGGTGCTATACAAATGGTTTTTAACCCCTTTCCGCGATGGCGTTCTGAACCGTTGCCAAGTGAGTGACTATGATAGGGGGGTCCTTCCCACACGACCCAGAAACCGTCGGGGATATGCCCTCCTGGCACACACACTCGGCAAAATGAGGTTGTGTGTGACCGGCGAGTGATCAAATACGGTTATACGTATAGTAGTGCTAAAAATATATAATTATACAGGCAAAATCGTTTCCGATCGTAAGTACATCCCACACAGTCAGTCCCACTAAACCTTTCCGTTCATATATACATCCCACACAGTGGCTATAGGAAAACGTTTCCGTTCGCAGGTACATCGCACACAATTTTCGCCATTAAATCATTTGTGATAGCGTTGCCATTGCACACGATATTAACAATTTTATCGTTTGCATTATTGAATGCATCACACACGATGCATAGAAGAAACTGTGTGGCAAAGGCTATCCATCACACACACTTTTTATGTGGTAAACGTTTGCGCAAGGTGGCCTAACGCAAACAGTTTTCAAGAGGATGTCGTGTGTGATTGTTCATTGATCCAACACGGTTTATTCCTAGAAACTGTGTGCGTTGCCTGAGGTCATCGCCCACGGTGTTTTCTCGATATCCATTTGCAATAGAAAAACCCAATTAGCAGGCTAATTGTCCTATTATTAATAACATTTCCATTTATTAATCTAATTGACATTTCATATTAAGCACCCAATATATTTCATTTTCATATTAAGTTAGCAGGATTTCATAATTGAAATACATGAGAGTACAACATCATATAGCTTCAGCACTCAGCTACCCCATTACACAACTACATCAGCACCAAGTTCCACATGCAACATCTATAACCTTTCGAAATTAGCATGATAGACGGTACATAGACAAATGAATCTCATCTGGAAAACTGCTGAAGTCGAAGGCAAATATTGAGCCTTCATTAATGTTGAAGGTCTTTGCAACTTTAGGCCAGTGCCCGTGGATGATTGATCGTCCATCCTTCGTCCTCCTCAGGAACACTTCAATATTGAACCGTGGGTGTTGTATGAATACCTTCCTCGCCTCCCTGACCATGCTGGTGGTTTGAGAGGTAATCATCGATGAACTGCTTTGGAAAGGCTTGAAAACAAGGATGTGCATAAATATCTTCTCTATATTGGAAATGGGCCAAAGGAATAAAAAAAGGAAACTGCAGATAATAGCTAGTACCACCCTGTAGTGAATTGATGTCTTCTTCGTTGTGGAGACAAAGATCTTGTTGTTTTTTGTCGCTAATTTCTTTATCCTAACAATCTTTCTGAGTTTCTTGACTTGACTGATATTCATGGACAACTCATTTCCCCATATGCAAAAAGGGTCAAACAGTGGGTTAAAACCTCTAACGGCAGGACCTACATGTGCAAGACCAAATTGTTAAAAACGTAAATATTAGAATGGTTCCTGCAATTGCACAATAACATGCTATTAGACAAAGGACCATGCATGTGCAAACCTCGATTGTAAACCTCAGTGCTTCCCATTGTTTCCCTGTAACACATATAAGGTAGTTAGTGATCAAGTTAAGTGAGGGTTCACATGCTATTAGTAAAATATGTTGATGAAAAATAAGCACATTGCAGATTCATCAGATTAATTCAAGCCACATGGAAAACCCATTTATCCAAACCAAGCATGATTAAGGACTAGGAAATATAGCAATTGTATATGTTTCTCATGTATTAAGTGCAGCCAAATTTGATTTATTCCTAACATGCACAACAATACAAAATTCTACCCACGACAATCGGGCATCGCATTGCAGAATTGAACCAAGCAGTTAACTAAACACCACAACAAATGAACCAAATATTAACCGAAAGCACCACATTGCACAATATAACATACTCCTAATAGAAGATCAGACAGTTAACCAAACCAAGCATGCTTAACAACTTGGAAATATAGCAAACGTATTTGTTTCTCGTGTATTTAGTACAGCCAAATTCGATTTGTTTCTCACATAGTATACAATAACAGAATGCACCCACAACAATTGAACATCGCATTGCAGAATTGAACCAAACAGTTAACTAAACACCACAGCAAATGAACCAAACATTAATTGAGCACCACATTGCACAATGTATAACATACTAGAAGATCAGACAGTTAACCAAACCAAGCATGCTTGACAACTTGGAAATATAGCAATTGTATTTGTTTCTCATGTATTTTGTAAAGATAAATTTTATTTATTTCTCACATGAAGACAATACATTGAACATCACATTTGCAGAATTGCACCCTGAAGAATTGAACATCACATTTGTAGAATTGAATCAAACAGTTAACTGAACATGACAACTAATTAACCAAATAGTTAATAAGTGAGCACCACATTGCATGACATATAGAACATATACACTAGAGCAACATATTGCATGGTCAAAGTAGATAGCACAATTCACTAGAATTTGTTAAGGAAAGGCAGGAGCATCACATGCAACGGGTAAACCGAGCATGCTTAACCGGTGTAGCTAGAAAACTGAACATGGGTTCTTATAGTGAGCTAATAAGACAAGCTACTCCTCATCATCAGAGATATCAATGATGATTGGCTCCTTTGACATGGAAGAGGGCGAGGCCTCTGCATCATGGGTGCCCTCTTCATAGTGGTGAGTTGCCTGAGCTGCTCCGGGCACCAACCTGTTGGCTCTCGAGTTGAGGTAAGCACGTGAACGCTAAGAAAACACCTTGTAGTCTTCGTCGAAGGCACCGAGGGTGGCCTCGAGAAAACGCCACGAACGGTCATTTAAAGCAGCCAAACACGTCGCGACGTCGGCATGCGAGGCATCGACGGTGGCCTCCACGGCGAGGTGCTCCTCCAAGATCTGGGGGGTCGACACAAATGGCAGCTATCATGACCTCATCCGCTCGTGTGACCGCGATTTGCTTCTCCGCTGCAAAATGTGCCTTGAGCTCCTGGCTATACTGCGTGCACCATGGCTTAGGGCGGCGCTTATTTGGTGGAGGGGTCGTTAATTTGGGTGGAAGGTGTCGCGCCGGCAGTCGGGGCATGTCGGATGTGGAAGGAGGAGGAGGATGGGGGTCGGGTGTGGATTACCTGCCTGGATAGACGAAGCCGAGTAGCATGAAGGAGGGTCACCGCTCGCTGGTGAGGAGGCGGCGCTGCAAGCAAGGAGTGAAGGTTTCAACTTGGAAAGGAAGGCGCAAACAGGGGAAATGTGGCTTTTGTTAAGGGGGAGGGGGTGGGGAGGTAGATATTTCTGCGGAAGCCGAAAATTTTGAATCGGTTCAGCGAAAAAACTGGCGTGCAAAGTGTCATCAGACATGGTCCCTTATTCTGCACTGTGTACGATATGTGAACATCACGAACGATTCATATAGCTTAACCCGTGTGTGATGAGTTTGAACGTGAAATTTTTTGGTTCAAATTTCCCTGGTTACAGTGTTCATCCACGTCATTGCATAATTTGGGTACACAAAGGAGACTACAACACACCCACACTTCTTAATCGAGCAATTTCAGCAATTAAACTGAGCTAGCTGACCTAAACATTACTCTAGCAAATTAAAGACATGTGCTCTTCATTAAATAAAACATACATTAGTACATATACGTGCTATACAAAAGGTTTTTAACCCCTTTCCACGACGGCTTTTGGAACCGTCGCCAAGTGAGTGTGGGCGATAGGGGGGCCCTTCCCACACGACCCAGAAACCGTCTGGGATAGGCCCTCCTGGACATGCTAGGGCAAAATGAGCTCGTGTGCAATCTGGCGGGGCATCGAAACCCAATTATTTCCGTTTGTATGTACATCCCACACGGTGAATCCCAGAAAATCATTTCCGTTCATATGTATATCACACATAGTTTTTTGTGCGGAAACATTTGTGCAAGGTGGCCTAACGCAAACAGTTCTCCGCCAGAAGCCATGTGTGATTCTTAGTTGATCGAACACACCTACTTTCTAGAAATTGTGTGGGTTGTTTGAGTTCATCATACGGTCTTTGTCACGAGTAACCGTCGCAATAAAAACCCCAATAAGTAGGGTAATTAGCCTATCATTGATAATCCATGTACTAATCAAATTGATATTTCTTATAAACACACCGGATATTTCATATCCGTATAACAACAACCAGGATTTCATAATCGAATTACATCGGATAGGTTCGGCTTTCGATTCACGCCATTACACAACAGCACCAAGTTTCACATGCAACATCAAAACCTTTGGAAAGTAGCATCATACACGGTAAATAGGCAGATGAATCTCATCTAGGAAGCTATGAAGCGGAAGGCAAATATTGAGCCTTTAGTGATGTTGAATGTCCTTGCAACTTTAGGCCGGTGGCTATGGATAATTTCCGCCCAACCTTCATCATCTTGAGAAAGACTTCAATATTATGCTGTGGGTGTTGAATGAATACCTTCCTCGCCTCTTGACCATGCAGGTGGTTTGAGAGGTAATCATCGGTGAACTGCTTTGAAAAGTACTGAAAACAAAGATATGCATAAATCGGTGTAATAAATTTTGAAATGGCGCAAGGGGTAAAAATAGGGTAAAAGAGTTAGTACCATCCTATAGTTGAATGATGTCTTCTTCATTGTGCAAACAAAGATCTTGCTGGTATTCGTCGCAAGTTTCTTCATCCTAACAATCTTTCTGAGTTTCTTGACTTGACTGATATTCATGGACATCTCATTCCCCCCTATGCAAAATGGGTCGAACAGCACGACCTACATGTGCAAGACCAAATTGTAAGAAACCTAGATATTAGAATGATTCCTGCAACTGCACAATAATGTGTTATTAGACAAAGGACCATGCTTGAACAAACCTCGATGGTAAACCAGAAGTGTCTCCCATTGTTTCCTACCAGCAGACATAAGGAAGATCTTGATCGAGTTAAGCGAGAGTTGCCATACTATCAGTAGAATATGTATTGAGTATAGCCAAATTCGATTTATTTCACATGCATAACAATACAAAATTGTACCTACAGCAAATGAAAATCAAATTGCAGAACTGAACCAAACATGTTGGGGATATGACTATTGGGTATGACCCGCCCAGGAGGGGCCGGGTTATCCCAATGGCGGTTCATCAAGACGAAGCTCATGAAGATGTTAAGATGGCAGTTCATGAAGCAGACTTGTTAAAGGCCTCAAAGCCCAGAGGCAGCTTAAAGACCATAAGTGTAAACCGCCATATATATATATATATATATATATATGTATATATGTATATATATATATATATATATATATACATATATATATATATATATATATATATATATGTATATATATATATATATATATAACTTATATAGTAAGGCAAGTATAACTTGTCACCAGCCCGGACACGTTGTTTATGAGCCGGCCAGGACTCTGTAGGCCGCTGGGCATCAACCGGTGTATATAAAGGGACGGCTCGACAACGGCTTAGGGCAAGAGAGAAGAGATCAAAAGCTAGGTCTGGCGTAATCGCTCTCTGGTAAACGAAACATCAGCAATACCACCTCAAACTGGGCCTTTACCTTCACCGCAAGGGGCCGAACCAGTATAAACTCCTCATGTCCTTTGTCCCGTTTAACCCCTTTAAGCTAACCTTGCCGTGATGGCTCCATGACTAAGTCCTCAAACTAGGACATCTGCCGTGACAATTCCACGACAGTTGGCGCCCACCTTGGGGCCACCGCACGGTGGTTTCGAGTTCTTATAGGGCAGCTTTGAAGGGATCAAGGGGTACGCTGTGGGCCGGATGACCAAGAGTCGTCGCGGCAAGCTCTACATCGACGATGCAGGCTGGGGCCCCGAGGCAGGCTCAATCGAGTACCGGTACCCGGTGACGTCTTCATCGGCAAGATCAGCGAGCCGGGCCCTGAGCCGGACATCTGCACCGACATCATCGAGATGATCAACGTGCACGACCCGTCCGGGTTCAAACCGCCATGAAGCGCGCCTTCGTTGGATTCATCCATGGGGCGGAATTTGAGGAAGGATCCGTGTCTGGCGGTGAGACGACCATCTATTCTGATGGTGAATCGTCCATAGGCGAGACTAATTCAATGTATCAGCTGCAAGACGGCCGACTTGGGGGTTGTTCCGATGGCAACAGTATTCCAGACCCCTATGAGCCGCCGAATAGGGTTGCAATTTTCATGGCCGGTACATAGCCAATGCAGAATTCTACGACTGCAGCAGCGATTATTTCTGGGTCAGCAATAACAACGGCGGTCGGGGTAGGAGGCCCTGTGCGCCCACCGGCTCAGGTTTTGACTGACTTGCTGGATAGTCTGACAACATTGTTTGCAGCAAATGTTAACCCGGCGAATTAAGATGAACATAACACGGAGGTTGCAAAATTGCGTGACGAGATAGCGCAAGCCAAGGAAGATCTAGCGGTTGAGAATGCTAGGATGACTGCAGAGCAAGCTGTTTTGGATGCTCAGGCACAACGGATACAGGCTGATTCCTTCCGGCTCTCGTTGGATCAGAATGCTTCAAACGAAGTCATGAGGAGAAGGCACCGAAGTCATCTGCCTCCGGTTTACAAGGCGAGGAACCTCTTCAACACACAGTGCAGGACCCGATGATCCACGAGGTAATGCGTCGGTGGTAAATGCGCTTTGGGGCTGGGCGCCCGGCTCAACCACGCACAATAGATCTGCTTCGTCTGAATAATATCCCGCCACAATATGTGCCAACGCCACCGGGTCATTATTCTAACCCTTTGGATAATATGATCGCTGCGGCGACACGATTGGCGGCCCTGCCAGTTGAAGGCAAGTCTCCAGCTGCGATTGAAACGCGGAGGGCTAGAGAGCTTCTTCAGACAGCATTGGTGCAGCAGGAGGCTTATTCCTAGAGTTGTGAAAGGATTCACTCGACCCCTCGCCCAAGCCGGAGTTATAGTAGACACATTGACTCACCAGCCATTTTAAGCAGTGACAGGCGCCGTAACCAGCCTCGTGGATATGACCCAGCGTGTGATGGTGCTCAGGATTTGGTGGACCAGGACAAGGCACGTCAGGAGGCTGAGCTGGTGGCTCAACAAGCGGCTCATCAGCGGCCTCCGGCTTATCCGAAAACTTCGGTGGAGATGGGTGTGACCTCCAGAACCATGGGAGTACCATGTTTAGTGCCTGCTCTACGAAACGTACGTTTGCCCAATGATTTCAAGGGTCCTCATAAGGTACCCAACTACACAGCTGACTTACCCCTAAGGCGTGGGTTGAGAGTTATGAGATGGCGATGGAGATGTTGGACATTGACGATGTTGCGTGTGCTAAGTACTTCACCATGATGTTGGAAGGAACAACCCGTACTTGGTTGAAGGGGTTGCCAGCCAACTCCATTGGATCATGGGCCGAGTTAAAAGCCCGGTTTATCTAGAATTTTAAGGATATGTGCAAGCAGCCTATGTCAATTGTGGATTTGGACGCCTGTGTCTGGGAAGAGGGCGAGCCAACAACTCACTGGGTACACCGGATCTCAGCTATCCTGCACTCATCGGATCAAATTAACATCGGCTCAGCAGTCTTAATGTTAGAGAAGAATAGTCGTTTTATGCCCCTTAAGCAGAAACTTGGGCGGCTTAAGCACCACTGTAGTGATATGGGGGAGCGGATGGGGGCTCTTGTCAAATATGCCGACTCTGATAGTACCAAGGACCCCGAGTCTGATGAGGAACGGCCAGGTAAGGGAAAAAGAGTAGCGATGTGAAAGAGGCGACAAGGTGGCAATGGTAAACCACGAGTGAGGGGAGTTTGGACTTCGTGGATAATCTTGGCTGGAATTATAACCAATGGCGCAAAGGAGGGGCTTGGCTCAAATTTGAAGGGTCAAACATCAACCTCGAAGCATTGATGGATCAGCCGTGTCCGAAGCACGGATCTCGTGAGAAGCCGTCCAAGCATCTATTGAAGGATTGCAATATCATGAAAGAATTAAGGAAATCCCATCTTTTTTAGAACAATCATGGGCCGAATGGCGGCTCAGGTTCTGGCTCTCATGGTCCGGGTTACGGTGGTGGCGGTTCTCATTCCGGCTTTCAGGGCCAAGGCAATCAAAGCAACCAAGGCAATCAGAGTGGTTATCATTAACAGTCTGGTCAGGAGAATCAGCAACAGCATTCTGGGTATCAAAGTAATACAAAGCAGTTGAATAGTGGGCAGTACCACTCCTTCACCACGAGTTTATGCAAGCGGGACCAGAAGCTCCGTAAAAGAGCTGTGAGCGCCGTTGAGCTGGCGGTTCCCCGTTACTTGCGATGGTCTGAGCAGCCCATTGTGTGGAGTCGTGAGGATCACCCGCCCCGGGTTGATAATCCGGGTCAATTGGCTTTGTTGGTGGCACCTCAGGTCAGAGGGTATAAGTTCACTAAGGTACTCATGGATGGAGGCAGCAGTATTAATATCCTTTACTATGATACTTTCTACGTAAGTATGGGGTGACTAATAAAATCTTAAGCCGTCCAATACTTTGTTTTCCATGGGGTGGTGCACGGTAAGTTGGTATACCCTATAGGCGGATTGATTTGGAAGTGGCTTTTGGGATGAAGCGTGATTCCGGGGCGAGGCGCTAACCTTTGAAGTGGTCAATATTCAAAGCCCATATCACGCTTTGTTTGGACCGGTGGCTTATGCCAAGTTCATGGCACGACCTTGTTACGTTTATACGCAGCTCAAGATGCGGTTTACAAGGGACCATCACGGTGCATGGAAGCGGAAGATAGCTTTGGAGTGTGAAGAAGGTGATCTTGCTTATGCTGAAGTGCATCGCATGACGAGAGGAATTGAAGTTTTATAAAGACAATGTTGACCCGAAGGATATGACATCTTTGAAAAAGCCAACTATGGAGCATGATCCGGTCTTGAAGTTTAAGTCGGCATATGACACTAAGCTAGTTGACTTCGTTCCTGGCGTTTCATCCAAGCAGTTCAGCATTAGTGCTAATATGGATCTGAAATAGGAAAGCACGCTCATCGAGTTCATCCGTGAGAACCGGGACATCTTTGCATGGAAACCTTCCGACATGCCGGTGTCTGGGGAACTCATTGAGCACACTCTCAATATTGATCCGAAGTTAATTCCGGTCAAGCAATTACTTCGTCGTTTTAATGAAGAAAGGCATAAGGCCATTGGTGAAGAAGTGGCCCGGCTCTTGGTAGCTGGGTTCATTGTTGAAGTTTTTCATCCTGAGTGGTTGGCTAACCCTGTGCTGGTACTTAAAAAGAATGGCACCTGGCGTATGTGTGTGGACTACTGATGACCCACAAGTATAGGGGATCTATCGTAGTCCTTTCGATAAGTAAGAGTGTCGAACCCAACGAGGAGTAGAAGGAAATGATAAGCGGTTTTCAGCAAGGTAATCTCTGCAAGGACTGAAATAAGTGGTAACAGATAGTTTTGTGATAAGATAATTTGTAACGAGCAACAAGTAACAAAAGTAAATAAAGTGCGACAAGGTGGCCCAATCCTTTTTGTAGCAAAGGACAAGCCTAGACAAACTCTTATAATAGGAAAAGCGCTCCCGAGGACACATGGGAATATCGTCAAGCTAGTTTTCATCACGTTCATATGATTTGTGTTCGGTACTTTGATAATTTAATATGTGGGTGGACCGGTTCTGGGGTGCTGTTCTTACTTGAACAAGCATCCCACTTATGATTAACCTCTATTGCAAGCATCCGCAACTACAACAAAAGTATTAAGGTAAACCTAACGATAGCATGAAACATATGGATCCAAATCATCCCCTTACGAAGCAACGCATAAACTAGGGTTTAAGCTTGTTTCACTCTAGCAATCCATCATCTACTTATTACTTCCCAATGCCTTCCTCTAGGCCCAAGTAATGGCAAAAGTGTTATGTAGTCGTACGTTCACATAACACCACTAGAAACTAGACAACATGCATCTCATCAAAATATCGAACAAATACCAAATTCACATGACTACTAATAGCAAGACTTCTCCCATGTCCTCGAGGAACAAAGCGTAACTACTCACAAAGCATATTCATGTTCATAATCAGAGGGGTATTAATATGCATATAGGATCTGAACATATGATCTTCCACCAAATAAACCAACTAGCATCAACTACAAGGAGTAATCAACACTACTAGCAACCTACTAGTACCAATCCGGACTTGGAGACAAGAATTGGATACAAGAGATGAACTAGGGTTTTGAGAGGAGATGGTCTTTGGTGAAGATGTTGATGGAGATTGCCTCTCCCGATGGGAGGCGTTAGTGATGATGATGGCGATGATTTCCCCTCTCGGAGGAAGTGTCCCCGGCGGAACAGCTCTGCGGAGCCCTAGATTGGATTACGCCAAGGTTCGCCTCGTGGCGGCGGAGTTTCGTCCCGAATGGTTGCCTCAGATTTTTTCTCGACGAAAAGACCTCATATAGCAGAAGATGGGCATCGGGAGGGCCACCAGGGCCCACAAGGTAGAGGCGCGCCCGAGGCGTGAGGCGTGCCCCCACCCTCGTGGACGGTGTGGGCCCCGGCCTTCATCTTTGGCGAGATTTTTTATTATTTATTATAAGATATCCCGTGGAGTTTGAGGACTTTTGGAGTTGTGCAGAATAGGTCTCTAATATTTGCTCCTTTTTCAGCCGAGAATTCCAATTCACGGCATTCTCTCCTCCTTATGTAAACCTTGTAAAATAAGAGAGAATAGGCATAAGTATTGTGACATAACGATATAATAACAGCCCATAATGCAATAAATATCGATATAAAAGCTTGATGCAAAATGGACATATCAACTCCCCCAAGCTTAGACCTCGCTTGTCCTCAAGCGAAAGCCGATAACAATAAATATGTCCCCATGTTTAGAGGTAGAGGTGTCGATAAAAATAAAATACGGACATGAAGGCATCATGATTATTCTCATAACAACAACGTATATAGATATTGTCATATGATTGATTATGTTCAAGTAATAATCCATTCACAATGTAAGTGCGAATCATAAACTTTATTGAGAACCAACAAACTATAATCTAGGTCATTGAAGCAATTGCAATTTACCATAACATCGGAAAGAGTCTATGTCGGAGCTTAATAGCAAGTCCACATACTCAACTATCATTTAGTCCTTCATAATTGCTAACACTCACGCGATACTTTTGGTTCACGGAGTTTTAATCGGACACAGAGAAAGATAGGGGCTTATAGTTTAGCCTCCCAACCTTTTACCTCAAGGGTAATGTCAACAATAATAACTCATGCCCCCAACATCTAATTAGATATATCAATCAGGATCTTTCCAACACACTGTGCTTGTGAAAGGATAAAATGAAAAAGGAAAGGTGAAGATCACCATGACTCTTGCATAAGGTAGGAGATAATAATAAAAGATAGGCCCTTCGCAGGAGGGAAGCAGAGGTTGCCATGCTCTTTTAAGGTTGGATGCACAAAATCTTAATGCAAAAGAAGCGTCACTTTATATTGCCGTTGTGATATGAACCTTTATTATGCAGTCCAAAATCGCTTTTATTTCTTCCACATCACAAGATCGTATAAAGCTTATTTCCCACACCAATCAATCATACATATTTAGAGAGCAATTTTTATTGCTTTGCACGATGACAACTTACTTGAAGGATCTTACTCAATCCATAGGTAGATATGGTGGACTCTCATGGCAAAACTGGTTTAAGGGTTTTGGAAGCACAAGTAGTATCTCTACTTGGTGCGAGAATTTAGTTAGCATGAGGGAGAAAGGCAAGCTCAACATGTTGGAAGATCCATGACAATATACTTTATCTCAGATATAAGAAAACATAACCCATTCGTTGTCTTCCTTGTCCAACATCAACTCTTTAGCATGTCATATTTTAATGAGTGCTCACAATCATAAAAGATGTCAATAATAGTATATCTATATGTGAAATCTCTCTTTCCTTATTACTTCCTATTAATTGCAACGATGACCAAAGCTACGTTTGCCAACTCCCAACAACTTTCAATCATCATACCCTTTCTATGTGAAGTCATTACTCTCAATAACATCAATATGAACTCTTTGTTTCTTTTATTCTTTTCTCTATTCTTTTATTCACTCAAGATCATGGCAAAACAATCAAGCCCTTGACTCAACACTAATCTTTATTATATAGCTCACAGACTCGATTACATAGAGAGATCATAAAGCAAAACTCAAAACTAGATCATGCCATAAAATTTATTCTACTAGATCAAGATACCACCAATAGGATCAAGCTAAGAAAAACGGTAAAGATAGGAGATGTGGTTGTGATACGATACCGGGGCACCTCCCCCAAGCTTGGAAGTTGCCAAGGGGAGTGCCCATACCCATGTGATTATGTCTCCTTTCTTTGGTGAAGAAGGTGGAGGTGATGGATAGTCGCACATCGGCGTAAGAGGTCCTCCAACTTGCGAATAATGCCTTTGAGCTCAACGATATGCTCCTTGAACAAAATATTTTCACTTGTGAGATACTTGTTTTGAATCTGAGCTAACTCAATCATCTTGAAAGCTTGATTTCAGTTGGGGTGAAAGTTGTGATCAAGTTGAAGGGTGTCTTCTGCTGCCGGAGCTTGGTTCTCCGTGGCATTCTTGATCCCTTCATCCTTGTTGATCTCCATGGGTTCTTCCCTCTTCAGTTCTATCTTCATTAGCCAAGCATCTTTGTTAGCATTGTTGGAGGAGGGGGACAACATGATGCCTAGCCTTGACAACCTGCATGAAAACAGCTCGAAACAAGAACGAGAGGATAATTGCGTGATACGGGGTGAAAACCTTGGAGAAAATATATAATGAATTTTTACCGACCAAAATACGTATCGTGCAAGAAGCTTAGTCGGAAGGCACGAGGTGCCCACGAGGTAGAGAGGCGGCGCCCAGGGGGTAGGGCGCGCCCTCCACCTCGTGTCCTTCTCAGACTGCTACTTATTTTTCTATTTTTATAAATATTCCAAAGCAGAGAAATATTGCCTTAAAAATTGTTTTGGAGTCGGTTTACTTACCGTACCACATACCTACTCCTTTTCCGAAGTGCAAACGTTAGAAAGTGTCATATGTATTCCTCAGGGTTACGGTTTCAATAACATTGGTTTCAACATTTATAGGATTACACGAGATATAGTGTTTGATTCTTTGACCGTTTACCACCTTTGGATTTGTGCCTTGAAGTTATTGATTTTTATGGCACGAGCGATAGACCTCCTCGATAACATAGGGGCCTTCCCATTTAGAGAGAAGTTTTCTGCAAAAATCTTAAGCGAGAGTTGTATAGCAATAAATAATCACCTACATTAAACTCACGCTTTTGTATCCTTTTGTCATGCCATCTTTCCACTTTTTCTTTAAACAACTTGGCATTTTCATAGGCTTGGGTTCTCCATTCATCCAGTGAGCTAATATCAAATAACCTCTTCTCACCGGCAGGTTTGAAATCATAGTTGAGCTCTTTAATGGCCCAATAAGCCTTATGATCTAGTTCGAGAGGTAAGTGACATGCTTTTCCATAAAACCATTTTATACGGAGACATACCCATAGGATTTTTATATGCACTTCTATAGGCCCATAATGCATCATCAAGTTTCTTGGACCAATTCTTTCTAGACCTATTAACAGTCTTTTGCAAAATTAATTTGAGCGCGCTATTACTCAATTCTACTTGACCACTAGACTGTGGGTGATATGGAGATGCAACTCTATGATTAACATCATATTTAGCAAGCATTTTACGGAAAGCACCATGAATAAAATGTGAACCACCATCAGTCATTAAATATCTAGGAACTCCAAACCTCAGAAAGATAACTTCTTTAAGCATTTTAATAGAAGTGTTATGATCAACACAACTAGTTGGAATAGCTTCTACCCACTTAGTAGCGTAATCAACAACAACTAAAATATGTGTATATCCATTAGAGGCGGGGAAAAGGTCCCATATAATCAAAGCCCCAAACATCAAATGGTTCAATAACAAGTGAATAATGCATAGGCATTTCTTGACGTCTACTGACATTACCAATTCGTTGACATTCATCACAAGACAAGACAAACTTACGGGCATCCTTGAAGAGAGTAGGCCAATAAAACTGGATTGCAATACCTTATGTGCGATTCTGTCTCCCGGTAGGTGTCCTCCATAAGCTTTGGAGTGACACTTGTGAGATCTGTTCTGTTCATGCTTTCGGTACACAATGTCTAATAACACCATCTACTCCTTATTTATAAAGATGTGGGTCATCCCAAAAGTAATGTCTCAAATCATAGAAAAGCTTTTTCATTTGCTGGTATGTGAAACTAGGTGGTATGAATTTAGCAACAATGTAATTAGCATAATCAGCATACCATGGAGTACTACGAGAAGTATTTATGACATTTAATTGCTCATCAGGAAAGCTATCATCAATAGGTAGTGGGTCATCAAGAACATTTTCTAACCTAGACAAGTTATCTGCAACGGGGTTCTCAGCTCCCTTTGTATCAACAATATGAAAATCAAATTCTTGTAGCAAGAGAACCCATCTAATAAGTCTAGGTTTAGCATCTTTCTTTTCCATAAGATATTTAATAGCGACATGATCGGTGTGAATAGTTACTTGAGAATCAACAATATAAAATTTGAACTTATCACATGCAAATACAACTGCTAAAAATTCCTTTTTCATTAGTAGCATAGTTTCTTTGAGCATTGTCTAAAGTTTTACTAGCATAATGGATAACATTTAATTTCTTATCAACTCTTTGCCCTAGAACAGCACCTCTGACATAATCACTAGCATCACACATAATTTCAAAGGTAAATTCAATCAAATTGGTGAGCGATAGGTGCTGAAACCAATGCTTTCTTAAGTGTTCCAAATGCTTCTACACAATCATCATCAAAGACAAATGGTATATCTTTTTGTAATAAATTAGTCAGAGGCCGAGAAATTTTTGAGAAGTCCTTAATGAACCTCCTATAAAATCCGGCGTGATGCTTTAAACGGGTTAGGATCTCAGCGTAAGCCGGTCCCACCTAACACTTTTCTGGATGTTCTGCATAACCCTTCTGTCAAATTGCCTACAGAGGATCTCGCTATTCCTTACCCGGAGGCACAATTGGTGGCGGCTCTTCATGTTATTCCTGATTGGACAGTTCCATATTTGGCTTATATGACCCGGGGCGAGTTACCTGAGGATGAGACTTGCTTGAGGAAGATAACCCGTGGTCTAAGTGCTGTCGGCGTTACAGGAGCAGGGGTCCCAGAACTTGCACCACTGCATGGCCCCATGTCGGCTGTGCAAGCAGGCTGTCTGGCCCATCTTCATCAACAAGGCATTCAAGACCCTGTGAGGGCAAACCTCGCGAGGCCAGACTGACACAAGACCTCCTCGGGAAGCGGCCTTGCTAGGCAGGCTCGCGAGGCCCGGAGAGATCAAGGCAAGGCAAACCTCACGAGGTTCCCATGACGCAAACCATGAGCCCGACGAGAGACTGGCCAGGCGCGTGTAGCGCAGACGTCATTGTTTCCTCTTGATTGCTAAGGGGGGCAAGCGGTAGCGGAGTACCAAGGCATCAAGCAAATGTTTCCATATCGGTGCTGAGACCAAGACCAGCAGGGCTGACAAGGCGAGAGGTCACCATGGAGCCCAAGGCGGCGTCCACCACGAGCCTTTGCGGCGAAGACTACTTTTGTCAGGATAAGCTGTACTAGCTGTCCCCTTTCAAATTTGCTGTTGTTGGCTCCCTTCCCGCTCAATATTTGGGAAGAGGACCAGGGCCTCTATAAATAGGGCTAGGCACCATAGTAGGAGGCAAGTAGGTAAAACAGAACCCGGTCTGAGCTTATCAAATCCACACACACAAGTTTGCCAAGCACAAGAACACCTCAACCTCAGGAGGCTGTTCTTCCCCTTGTACTGTTCATCATCAGCCCAAGAGGCAATCCACCACCACCACACTGGAGTAGGGTATTACAACACAACGGTGGCCCGAACCAGTATAAATCTTGTGTCCCTTGTGTTGCGAGTTCGTCTAGTTTGTTCTTGAGATCTTAGCTAGTAGGACGTGGATCAGCAGGGAGGAAATCTTCGCACGCACCCGAGTGTTCGAACCTTGAGGGTTTTGCCGGAACCCGTGATCCAACATTTGGCGCGCCCGGGTAAAGTCTTGTGAAGCTTCGCTTCGTCGCCGCTCAGTTCTTTCTGTCGTCTCCATGGCGGGCCTTCGCCGTGCTCGTCTTGGCTAGGCTGCCCTCGCCGCCCGTCGCTCGAGCGGCTCCGTCGCTGAGCCACCTCGTCGTTCTCCGTCGCCTGCCGCCAACGCCACCACCAGCCCGGTGGGGAACGAGCATCAAGCATCCTCATTGCACCCCTCGGTGCAGCTGAGACCTTCACACCACCACTCCATCGGCCCGACTGACCGGCGGTTCTTCGTCCCATGCGTCGTGCTCCCATGGAGCCAGCGCGACGCGCTCCTCATGGCGCCACGAGCTCCGCTACCGCCCGGTCGGCGACCTCTCACGAGGACTGGCTCGACCGCATCGCCCGAGCTTTCGTCCGCGCTGCAGAAACTCCCTGCGTCGTCCCTCTCACCGCCTCGCCCTCCGCCCATTCTGGTGGCGTAGCTCACGGAGCACCTCCACCGCCCTGCCCAAAGGCGGCGCCACAGCCAAGCGCGGCTCCACGACGCGACCCACCGCGTCCGGCGCCCGCGCGAGAAGAAAGAAGCTGTCAAGAAGTCCCGCGACCGCGAGACGCTCCGCCGCTCCTCGCACCGCCGCACCAGGACCATCTGTTGCGGCAAGACCGCGCGCCGCGCTGCCCGGACCCCATCAAGACCAAGCTCCACCTCCAAGGCGGGCCCCGGTGACCACGGCTGGTTGCCGCGCCTTCACCCCCGAGCTGCGTAGCGTCGCCTGGCCCGGCAAGTTCAAGCCAGATCTACCTCCTCGTTGCGACGGCACCCCGACCCCGCGGAGTTCTTGCAGCTCTATGAGCTGAGCATCGAGGCGGCCAACGGCGACGAGAAAGTCATGGCGAACTGGTTTCCCATGGCGAACTGGTTTCCCATGGCTCCTGGCTCCTGAACCTGCCTCCAGGCTCGATCTCCCCTTGGGACGAAATGCGCAACCGCTTCGTCGCCAACCTCCAGGGCACTCGCGACCGCCCCCCGGCTGCGGGTGACCTGCGCCGCATCAAGCAACAACCAGGAGAGACCCTCCAGAAGTACATCGAGCGCTCCAAGATGAAGGAAGAGCTCGCTATCCACGAGGAGTTGTGCACGTCTCTGGAGTTGTTCAACCTGGTGACCAAGTCTTGCCAAGGCGAGGCGCCTCTCCCTCCTCGAGCTCCCGGCCGTAGACCCGGAGAAGAAGAAAGCCAAGGCGAAGGACGTGAAGCGCAAGGGAGCAGTCGTGCTCGTGGCGGAACCGGACCCCAAGCGCGGCAGGGACCAACCCGAGTCATCCAAGAGCAGCCGACCGTTCTGCGCCTTCCACAACCTGAATACCCACAACAACAGCGACTGCCAAGAGCTCAGAGCCATTCGCGAAGGGCGGCAGTCGGCGCCCGAGCACGGCGGCGAACTCTGACGAGGAGGAGGGCGATGGTGGCAGACTGGCCGGGACGACCGTGGCCCGTGCCAGGAGTGGCGCGACCGGCCTCGTATGGACCGTTGGCAGGATCAGCCTCGTGAGGGCGCCTGGAGGGATCAGCCTCGTGAGGATCGTCCTCAAGGCAACGCCGGACTCCCTCCGTTGCCGCCACCGCCAAGAAGGAATGAAGACCACCATGAAGACGAGGGGGCTGGGGGCTTCCAGGAGCCGCGTGCTATCGCCTGCATCTTGGGTGGAGCTCAAGCCCCAGCCTCGCAGCGTATCTTCAAGCAGTTTGCTCGTGACGTGAATGCAGTCCTCCCCAAGCTCGAGGCCACACGCCCGCTTCCGGATGGTCGATTGCCCCATCACGTTCAATTGGCGAGATCAGCTCGGTCGCGACTTCCGCTGGCGCCCTCCCAATGCTTTCTTCACCAGTCATCAGCAACGTGCAAGTTACCAAGACCCTCATCGATGGCGGCGCAGGGCTCAACGTCCTATCCGTCGACACGTTCGACAACCTCCAAGTGCCATATGACCAACTTCAGCCTACCAAGCCTTTCTCAGGAGTGACCGACGGTTCCACCACACCGATAGGGAAGGTCCGCCTCCCTGTCACCTTCGGAGAACGCAAGAACTACCGCACCGAGCTCATCGACTTTGACGTTGCGCACATTCGTCTACCGTACAATGCCATCCTCGGGTATCC
The DNA here is from genome assembly GCA_021605145.1 of Aegilops bicornis. Lineage (NCBI taxonomy): Eukaryota > Viridiplantae > Streptophyta > Magnoliopsida > Poales > Poaceae > Aegilops > Aegilops bicornis. The sequence goes on along the minus strand of JAHIAL010000026.1, from coordinate 2,657,576 downwards.
AGCCCTGGCCAAGTTCATGGCGGTGACCCATCACGGCTACAATGTCCTTAAGATGACGGGAAGTGGCGGAATCATCATGGTCCGTGCGAAGAAAGAGACGTGGTATGCTCCCTCGAGCGTGCCTTCCAAGCTGCAGCAATCGACGACCCCGACAGCAAGGGCGAGCGCCCTCCTGAGGCTAACCCCAAGAAGAAGAAGCATGCCTGCTGAGGTCTCGGTGACGGTGACTCATCCGGATCGGCGCCCTCACCTGGGGCGCCTCCCTCCATCGCATAGGAAAGCGCGCCCAGTGCCCCTCTCGGGTAGTGCTCGGGGGCTCTCTTCTGGAGGGCCTAAGACTTTGCCAACATCACGAGGGAGGCGCTTGGGCACCACTTGGAGGCGTGCTTCACGGTGCGTTTCCCTCAGGAGGACACAGGGCGAGGAGCGTCCACCGTTCAGGAGTTCATCACCAAGACCACTTAGGAGCTGCAAGATTCAAGGGCCATGCGCGGCGACCGCCGCTAACCAGGCGCAGCTCCCCATCCAGGCGAGGATGCCGGGCTGCGCGTCTGCGTCGATGTCCTAGGGCTCAAGAGGGCCGCCTCTCAGTAGCTCTTCTGGCCTTCGCGCGTGGGGCGCTGTGAGGGCCCACCCCATAGCTACGTTCGCATGCCTTTTGGCCTGTCGAGCGTGGTGGCCGCCTATTAGCACAACATCCAGAGCACCCTAGCGGCTCAGGAAGCCAGGCACCACGCCGTGCTGACGGAAATGTGGACAGTCCTCCAGGAACCACGTGAGCCCCCAGAGTCTCCCGAGGCTCAGGGCCCCGGTGGCTCGTGAGGAGCAATCCCTTCGCCGCGTACCTTCAGCTGCCCCAACTCTCCTTCATCAACAGAGCCAGGTGACATTTTCCAAGTTCATTTAGCTGGGAGCGTCCCTCGGGCTGCATCATTCCCAGGCCGCATGGGTCCGTCCCTATGGCATGTATCCCTTTTTATGTCTTTAGCTTACCTTGTTGGGGGCGCCCCTCGGGCTGCATAATCCCCAAGTAGCTCGGGCCTGACCCGGTGGCAGGTACCTCCCTTGCGTTTACTTAAGCCTGCTGCTTTTGTGCTTAACCTATCTATGGCTATTACCTGCTTGATCGCCACCTACCACGGGGGCTGCGCACACGGCGCTTTGGCTGGTGCAGGTCCGTCCACCTTACGTCCCGATAAACCTGGCGGTCAAGCTCTGGCTCAGCCGCCGCATACGTCGGCTCACGGCCCTCGGTGCCCTCACTTCCTCAGAGCAACGGTGGCGAGGATGGCAACCATAACGGCAGACCGTATCCTTCCTTGTGCTGGCCTGCAGGAATCTCACGAGGATATCATCAAGCGGCACCGTGAGCCCCCACTTCTTCCATGTAATCCGGCTTAAGCGCTAAAGGGGCTCACGAGCATCGCGACTCAGAGCTCTTCTTGGCTCTCCAGCCCTCACCCCTGGCCTTGACCACGGCCTGAGCGACCTGGCATTCCAGCGGCGGCTGAGCTCGCTCGAGGGCCGGGACCTGAGGACGTAGAGCACGAAGGAGAACATGGGAGAAGGGGAGAATCGTGTGGGCCGCACCTAGCTACGCTGCGGATTCTTGTGCACAGGCCTGGCGCATCACGAGGAATCGACCCCGGACCGCCAAGATAAGTCACGAGCTCAGATCAACTAATTGTTGGAACGTAGGGGACACACTCGCCGCAGCCCTGTTGCGGCAACGTCGCCTCGCTTTCTTATCTTACCACGGCTGCTTGAGTGCTAAAGGGGACCCCCCCTGAGCATCGCGCCTCGAGAGCTCTTCTTGGGACCTCGGGCCGCTCACCTCAGCTTTGACCACGGGCAGCGACACAGCATACCAGCAATGGCTGCAGCTTGCTTGGGGACCGGGACCTGTTAGCGTAGAGCAACAAGCTGTCACGAGGTTGCAAAGGGAAGACCGAGCCTAAACAGGACTTGCGTTCACAGGTTTCCATAATCAGGATAATATCAACAAAAGACATTACAGACCCTTTACAGGCCGCCACGGGGTACTTCTTGATTCCTCACAGGGAACAAAAGACGAGAAATTAGGAGAATCCTATCTACGCACCTCCACGGCCGACGCCATCATCAATAGTGGGCCACGGGAGGCCGGCGCCAACCCCATCCAGTTCAGCGACGGCGGCGGCCGGACGTTGCGGCCCTGCTCCGGGCGTGGCGAGAGCTCGGGGGCACGTAGCTGTCGTCGCTCGTCTTCGGAGTCTCGTAGAGCTCGGGAGAACCGCTGGACTCCCAAGAATCGCTGCTGCTGGAATAGCCGCGAGCGGAACGCGCCTCATCCTGGCACTCTCCTCCGGGGCAACACTCCAAGCGGCGTCCCTCCGCGTCGAAGACCTTAAAGAACAGCGTGGAGGCACCGTCGTACTCGAAGTGGATCGCGAGGGTGCCCTCCGCCACGTCTAAACCAGCGACCTCGCCTACCAGCGGGTCATGAAGATCTTGCCCGATGGAACGCTTGACCTGCACTCACGGTCGCCCGGGCGTCGCGATCGGCGTCTTTGCAGCCAGAGCTCGAGGGGTCCCCTCGGCGGCATCACGTCGGAGGAGAAGCGCGGGAAGCGGATCCAGGAGCTTGGAGGCATCACCGCCCACAACACAAGCTCGCGTGAGGAGTCCGCGGCATGGACTCCAGGAGCGATGGCGCTCGTCGCCGCGGCGCGTCGACCTTGGCCGTGGGGCGCGCGCTGGCGCTCCTTGCTCCTTCCTCTTGAGCCCCCGGCTTGGGCGTACAAGGGCAGTGGATACCCAGGAGGAGGTCGCTCGTACCAAGGCCTCATCACCATCTGCATCGCCGCTACATCGCGGCGGTGACCGACCTCTTCTTCGGCGGGAGAAGTGCCGGCGTGTTGAGGGGAGGCTTTCATTGAAGTTGCTACTAGCAGTGGAGCGGAGGAAGATGAAGCAAGCGGAATGGGAAGGAATGGGCGATGGGGGCTCCGCCCCCTCCCACATTTATAACAGGAGAAGGCCAACCGGCGCCCCCCACGATCACAGGTAATGATGGTTTTCCTTGCATGTCGCAGGGACTTGTCAAGTCAAGCAGTTGCCGAGGCAGCGTGCAGAAGCGGAGACGCCCACATCCAATCAACCACCACGCGTCAATCGAGGCCGCAGGCTTTTGGGACCCGCGGCGCTACGCGCTTGACCTTTGGCTTCGCCTTGAAGCCAAGCCCGAGCGCGCCTTGGGCCCGGGCTCTTGTCGGCATGCAGGGGCGAGGGGTCCTGACTTGCTGTCTGCGGCCCACGGCGTGCTGTGCAAGCAGCCTATACGGCCCATCTTCATCAACAAGGCATTCAAAGACCCTCGCGAGGGGCCAAGCCTCCACGAGGCCAGACGACACAAGCCCTCCTCGGGAGGCGGCCTCGCGTGCAGGCTCGCGAGGGGCGGAGAGATCAAGGCAAGGCAAACCTCACGAGGTTCCCGTGACGTGAGCCATGACGATCAAGACCAAGTGGGCGCGAGCGTGCGCATCATCCTTGTTTCCTCTTCGGTGCTAAGGGGGCAAGCGCGGTAGCCTAAAGGCATCAAGCAAAGGTTTCCATATCGGTGCAGAGACCAAGACTAGCAGAGGCGGAAAGACGGAGGTCACCATGGAGCCCAAGGCGCGTCACCACGAGCCTTTGCGGGGGCGAAGACTACTTTTGTCAGGATAAGTTGTACTAGTTGTCCCCTTTCAAATTGGCCGTTGTTGGCTCCCTTCCCACTCAATATTTGGGAAGAGGACCAGGGCCTCTATAAATAGGGCTAGCCACCACAGTAGGAGGCAACTAGGTAAAACGGAACCCGGTCTGAGCTGATCGAATCCACACACACAAGTTCGCCAAGCACAAGAACACCTCAACCTCAGGAGGATGTTCTTCCCCTTGTACTGTTCATCATCAGCCCAGGAGGCAATCCACCACCACCACACTGGAGTAGGGTATTACACCACAACAGTGGCCCGAACCAGTATAAATCTTTTGTCCCTTGTGTTGCGAGTTCGTCTAGTTCGTTCTTGAGATCTTAGCTAGTAGGACGTTGATCGGTAGGGAGGAAATCTTCGTGCGCACCCCAATGTTCGAACCTTGAGGGTTTTGCCGGAACCGGTGATCCGACAAAGTCAATGACTATTGTCAATGGAGAGTTGCATCATTGCAGTGTCACAGGGGCGTTTCAACGTTGTGTTTCTCCTGAAGAAGGCTGTGAGATTCTACGAGAGATTCATGAAGGAGATTGTGGTCATCATGCCAGTTCTAAATCTCTCGCAGCCAAGGCTTTCCGTCATGGGTTTTATTTTATGACGGCTCAAGCTGATGCTGAGGATCTAGTCAGTAAATGTGGTTGTCAGAAGTTCTCATGGCGAGCTCATGTGCCGGCTCAAGAGTTGAGGATGATTCTAATTACTTGGCCGTTTGCGACCTGGGGGCTTTATATGGTTGGGCCCTTCAAAAGGTCCAAGGATAAGAAGACCCACCTTTTGGTGGCGGTTGACAAGTTTACAAAGTGGGTTGAAGCAGAGCCGGTTAGTAAGTGTGATGCGGCGAAGGCGGTTTAGTTCATCAAAAGGGTGATTTTTCCAGTTTGGTTTTCCCCATAGCATCATCACTGATAATGGCACTAATTTATCCAAGGGTGCTATGAAAGAATTTTTTCAACGTGAGCATATTCGGCTTGACGTATCATCAGTGGCTCACCCCCAATCTAATGGTCAAGCTGAGAGAGCCAATCAAGAGATCTTGAGAGGTATCAAACCCTGGCTTATGGTTCCTTTGCAGAGGACGCCGGGTTGTTGAGTGGAGGAGTTACCCTCAGTGTTATGGAGTATCAATAATACCCCCAACAGATCTACGGGTTACACGCCTTTCTTCATGGTTTACGGAGCGGAGGCGGTTATCCCTAGTGACATCCGTCACGACTCGCCCCGTGTGGCGGCTTATGTTGAAGCTGACAATGAAAAGGCACGTCAGGATGCACTTGACCTGTTAGATGAGGAGCGTGACCTTGCGGCGGCTCGTTCAGCGATTTATCAACAAGATCCGCGCCGTTATCACAGCCGCCGAGTTAAAATCAGAACCTTTCAAGAAGGCGACTTGGTGCTCCGGCTTATTCAGGATCAGACTAATATGCATAAATTATCCCCGCCTTGGGACGGGCCTTTTGTTGTCAGCAAGAACCTGCATAACGGGTCATATTATCTTATTGATGTTCGAGACCACAAGGACTCACGCAAATCGGAGGAGGAGACCCGGCGGCTGTGGAATATTGCTCATCTTCGGCCTTACTACACTTGAGTCACCGGCTCTTGTGATGTACATATTTATATCAGTGTATATACTATGAGAAATATAATAAAATGAGCACCCCTGATAATTCAGGGCGTCTTTTGTCTTCAAATCTCAGAATCTGAGTCGTTATTGTCATGACATATGATTAACTTCTGCGGCTCGATGCCCGGTTTACCGGAACCAAAGAGAGTTTTGTTGCACAACACAACTCAAACATAGGTACCCGGCGAGCACAACTCACAAATATGTCACTTGGGGGCTTCCTGTTCAAACATAGGTGTATTCACCAAAGTGAACATAGCGTTACTACCCTTTTGACTGGGTTATCTTGGTCAAACATAGGTGTATTCACCAAAGAGGACATAACACTTCCGGGTCATCACCCTGTATGTGTCGAAGCTGCTTCTTCATCAGGTAATCCTGATTGGCCCGGCGAACTCTTAACAGTCAATCTTTAAAACAAGACACTGAACTTGTTAAGGTTAAAACGCCGGTTTGTCATGTGAGGGCACATCTTACAGATAGCGAGGATGAACCCAGGCTACTAAGCTGCCTTCATCGAAACTTGGTTAAACCTGCCTGTTTGCTTGATGCTACTCCGACCTCGTGTACTCTCGGTAAGTCAAATCTGAACTTGTCCAGGTTAAAACATCGATTGGGTCATGTGAGAGCCGGCTTATAGAAAGCGAGGATACTCCAGTGGCTATCATGCTAGTTTCATTGAAGTTTTATGTTTAAATGTTTTGGTTTGGCAATTTATGACAGCCTCATTTTTTATGGGGTATATCTTGGATTTATATTACTCCCTTTTTCTCGCCTTATGGTTTTCACAAATCGGGCCAAGCAGCCGTGTATGTCTCATATTTGAAGCATCTTCGGGTTTTTATATACCTCGCCAGGAGGGCAGACTATAAGTCGCCAGTATATGATACTTGGAAGCATTGTATTCTAAGTTTTGGGATATTACCCCTCGCTGTATAAGCGTTATAAGCCGGCAATATGTGACAATTAAATAGGACATTATATATTCAATTCTTGAGTTGTCACCCTTACTGCACTGGTATAATAAACCGGCAGTATGATCAAATATCACAGGTATGATATTTTTTGATGATGTCTGGTTATGATTAAATCGGCCCTGGTTATGAACTGTTTTAGTTACCAGTGGTTTTATATGGGATATTATGACCCATCCTGCCGTAACCACCAGGACACTTGTGATCTGTTTATGTGCAGGGTAATGCTCAATCTCATCTGCATAAATCGACGTTATGAAAGTAACTTTTTCAATGGCGGATCAAGCAGTGTTGAGCAAAAAAGAAAAATGTGCACGATGGCACGACAGATCAAAGTTTCACTAGTCTATTACATGACTCGGCAAGCCAAAAAGATCAAGTGTTTTCATAAGATTAAATATATGAACCGCCCAGTGGATAATTATTCTTGGCCTTGACGATTTGAAGCTTCTGGATCATCCTTCTCTGGTTCTTCGTCCTCCTCTGCCGTCTGGAAATTTGGTGATGACCAATCGATGCCACACAATGCTTGGAATTCAGCTTCATCATCTATAAGTTCGGACGGATCAACTTCAGGGGCGAAAGTATGCTTACGGATTGGGGGGATCAGATCCATCACTTTATAAGCCGGCGTAGGCATCTTCTGATTCTCCATGTCATAAGCCGGTTGATATCTGGAAAGATCCGTTTCATTTGCAATCAGACTGGCCAGGGGACGTATCTCCTTCATGCAGGCCGCGAAGTCTTTCTTATCAAAGGGAGTGCCATCTTCTTTTGAACTTGGATACCCAGTAGCTAGCTCGGCCGGGTCTAGCTCTGCTTTCCATGCCTTGGCCCGGCTTAAAGCAGAATGTTGACACCGGCTCTTGCAGTACCGCTTCATTTCTTCAATCCTAGCGGTGCAGGGTGGAGGTTTTTCAAAACATCACTCAAAAGAGTGGGTGCTTGATTCGTTGGAGAAATCGTGGCTAGCGGCGCTGAGTTCGACATGTAAGCTATTCGACAAGTGTATACTCTGACCTTGAGCTTCACAAGCATTTCTTGGGTAAGATTGCTGCTCCTGGGACCTGAGTAATAATTATGGATTGGTTAGAGGCGGTTTGTACCGTCAAGGAAGAGATTCAACGTTGATATTGGCAAGGAGACTCACCAAAGATAGCAGAAACCATCTGGGATACATGGTGTTTTAAATCAGTAAGCTCAGTGGTCACCTTTTGAAGATCAGCTTCCGCTTTTTCAGCCCGCTATGTAAGAGCAGTTTTCTCTTTAGCCCAGGCGGCTCTTTCAGCATCAAAACCGGTCTTCAGTTTTTCTGTCTCCTCCAGACTAAATTTGAACTTTGAGTTGGCTTTCCGGGTCTCAGCTTCTTGATGCTCGGTCGAGTTTTCACATCAGCCAATTCTGATTGAAGTTGAGCGATGGGCGTCTGTGTATGCACTGAGTTGAAATCATATTCATATTTGGGTTACAAGAATAAAGTCCCAAGCCTTTTGCAAGCAACAATGCTTGGCACTTCGGGCCTAATGCATACGGAAACATTCTTCATACAAATGGCAAAATATAAATAAGTCCGAAGTACTTTGCAAGCAAGAGCACTTGGCACTTGGGGGCTAATGCATATTGCTCGCGTTTCATTACCATTTTATGATGACCCGGTTGTGCTGCAAACAACCACAACCGGCTCATGGGCACTACATAAGTAAGCTTTCATTTATAAACAATGGTGAATAGTACCGGTTCATTCATGCTGATTAAACCAGTCCTTGGGGGCTACAGATGCAATGTCAATTGTTAAAGGCCTAGTTCAATTCTGAAAGTGAAAGCCGGCCTTTGAAAGGTTCTATCCAAGATGCTTCTTATACTCATAGCTATTCTAAGTCTACAGCATATTCAATCCTATCATACGTAGTAGACTTGAGGGCTGGCAGGATATACATTAAAGGAGGATTTCATACCTCACATTTTTGATGCATCTGCTTCACCATATCAATTTCAAGGTCGCAGCTGGTGTGCACTTGGTTGAGGTAGCCAGAGAGTACTTCACTAGTACTCAACTGAGAATAATTGGCGATGTCAAATCTCACTTTCCGCTTTTCAATGAACTCCTGTTTGGCGGAGTGCTTGGCCAAGACAGTGGGATTTCCCGGATCTTTAAACCGATGCCAGTGATCACAACATCGTCGGCATGTGCTCCCGAAGGTTTAATTGGGCTTGTTGATTCCGTGGTCACAGGACTGAGGTCACTAGAGAGGTCAGGAATTTCTGGTGGAACATCATGGACAAGCTCTTCAGTTTGTAACATGGAGGTGTCAGATGCCGGGATTTGCTGCTCCGGTTCATGGAATTTTGGGTCTTCCGCCGGCTTGATCACCTTTTCCTTCTTGCTAGGCTTTGCTTTTCCACTGCATGGGTTATGAGAGGTCAGTACAAGTATGAGAACATAAGGAAGCAGAGAATAATTAGTAATTATTATTACCCAGGGGCAGTTTTGAAAGCCGGCAGCTGGGTCTGTGATGAGTAGCTGGAAGAAGAGCGAGAAGCCTCCTGATAGTTGGAATCGAAAGAATTAAGCGGCTGGCGAATGACACCCGCTAGTGGATAAAAACAGTTTAAATTTGGAAGGACCTCGTTTCGACGTTTCCGCAGAGCTGGAGTATTTGGTAAGCCGGAGGATAATTCTTCACCTCCGCTGGTCCGGGTTTGTCGCCGGTTCTCGTGCTGCTGTTGCTTCAAAAGAAAGTGAGAATCCAAATGAGCTAAGGGGTGTGAAAAGCTTACTTTCTGGGTTGCAAATCAAATTTTCTGTCTTGGCAAAAGTATTTGAGTCGGAGGAAATAATACTTACCTCTTCTTCAACCGCTTGACTGGCCCCCGTGTCATCCTGATAATAATCAGTGTCAATAAGATGGTTGAAAAAGGATCCAAGGGAATCAAGGGCTACCTCCGACTTAGAACTATCGTCCAGCTCAAACATATCGGAAGCGCTAAATTTCTTCTTATTCTTCTTTGCGGCTCTCTTGGCGGCTTTCACTTTGGCCCTCGCCTTTTTGGCAGCTTCATGGTCATATGCTTTATTCCAAAAATCGGATTTAGCCAGTGAAAATCATCAAAGTTGAGTGAGTTGAACATTTGAGTAATAAGGTGAAATAAGTTATTTAGAGACTTACATCTGGTGGCTGGTTAAGCTTGCAGAAAGGGTTCAGTCCCACTTTGCTGCAGCTCTCCAGGCTCTCGTTTGGAAGGGTCTTTGTCATTTCATTGATGGCATCATTAGCTAAGCACCGCAATTTGTGGCCTTGATGGATCTTTTGCACCACCTGTGTAGGTACACATTAAGTCGGGGCGGCGGCTCAAGGGTATGATTCGCCAAGAAACCCAACACCGAACCAAGTCAACACCGGTTAAACCATTTCCTAACCTTTCCAATAGTGGGGGCAAGCTTGGCACGTTCGGAAGTGGTAAGCTTTTCAGGAAGATGATTATTTGGGTCGAGCCGCTGGACGCGATAACCCGGCAGAGGATTCTCGTCAGCCGGAGAGGTATCTTTGCAATAGAGCCATGTTTGGTTCCCATCTTTTGGTTGACTTGGCAGGCGAGCGTAGGGAAAGATAGCATCTCTTCTCCATTGAATTGATACCCCGCCAAGTTCTAAGCTGGGTCCATTGGTAAATTCATTCTGTCGGTTCAGATAAAAATATTATCTAAAGAGTTCAACACTGGGCTCCTCTTGAAGGTATACTTCGTAGAAGACTTGAAAATTACAGATGTTTGAAATGGAGTTGGGTCCGATGTCTTGAGGATGCAATTGAAAGAAGTGCAGAACGTCTCGGAAGAATTTAGATCCAGGTGGTGAGAAGCCCCTGTTCATATGACCAGTAAAAACAATGATCTCGCCATCGTGCGGCTGAGGTTTTTTCTCATTTTGCTTGGGAGCGAGCCAATGCAGAATGTCTTTTGCTGGTAAGAAGCCGATCTTAACAAAATCCTTGAGCGTGTTTTCGGTGACGTTAGAAGGAACCCTATTGCATGAAGTGACTATCTTCGGCATTGTGAAGGAAGAAGCCTAAAAGAAAGAAAATTTGCATGTTTACGTTGTTTCATTAAGCCGGAAATAAATGCTGGAGTATATATTCAGATTGGCGGCTTAAACGGGGCCTAATGACATATGACTAAATTATAACTGGTGATGTAAGCCACCATGACAGCAATGGTATTCAAGATCTATCAAGAGCGAATTCTACTAAGTGTTGAAGCAAACATGTTTCACAGATTGCTGCTAGGATTTCGGGTCTCCGACACTTCGGATAATGGAAAATATTTTTGACCTAAATTACAGTGCTCGAGTAGTTCATATGTTCAGATTGGTTTTTCTTACGCAAAGGAGATGGTCTAATAACAAAGGTAAGTATTACAACTGCCGCATACATGAGGAGTGCTAAGTCTGAATCAAAGTTGCGATCTACAGCGAAGAACAAGGATGAACTCCGGCGAACTTGTAGGAAACCCTAATGAGATCTAGAGGAAAGGGAAGGAGGGAAACTTACCTGAGCTGCTAAGCAGCGGAGCAGTGGGACCAAGCTCTGGACAGATCAGGGTGATGCAGCGGCCGTTGTCGGTGCAGTAGTGGAGGTCGAGGACGGCCGTGGAGCTCGGGCGCTGGAGCGGTACAAGGAAGAAGAAAGAAATGAAGAGGCGCTGCATCAAGACGAAGCCTATGAAGATGTTAAGATGGCGGTTCATGAAGCAGACTTGTTAAAGGGCTCATAGCCCAGAGGCGGCTTAAAGCCCATATGTGTAAACCGCCATATATGTATAACTTATATTGTAAGGCAAGTATAACTAGTCACCCGGCCGGACACGTTGTTTATGAGCCGGCCGGGACTCTGTAGGCCGCTGGGCATCAACCAGGGATGACCCGGCACCGGCTTAGGGCAAGAGAGAAGAGATTGAAAGCTAGGTCAAGCGTAATCGCTCCCTGGTAATCAAAACATCAGCAATACCACCTCAAATTGGATTAGGCCTTTACCTTCACGCAAGAGAACCAAGACGATATAAACTCCTCGTGTCCTTTGTCCCGTTTAACCCCTTTAAGCTAACCTCGTCGCTATGGCTCCACGACTAAGTCCTCACACTAGGACATCTGCCGTGACAATTCCACGACAAAACAGTTAAATGGATAGGAGACCAAATGAACCAAAATAGTTAACTGATCACGACATTGCAGAATAGAAACATGTACTAGAGATGAGACAGTTAACAAAACAAAGAATGCTTGAGAACAGTACTACGAAATGTAGCAATTATCGGACAAAGCTATTAGCCAACATTACATTTGAGGAGGACCAAAGTGTTAGCGAACATTACATTTCGGAAGGACTAAACTGTTAACTGAACATCAGATTGCATATTAACATGACAGAGGACAAATCACTAGAAGGCACTAGCGGTGGCCTCGAGAAAACAACACGAATTGTATTTTAAAGTAGACAACCGCGTGCGGTGTTGACGGTGGCCTCGAAGACAAGGTGATCCTCCAAGATCTGGCAGTCGGCACGCATGGCAGCCATAGCGACCTCGTCTTGTAGCGTGCGGCCGCGTATGCTCTTGAGCTCCATGTTATCTTTGGCGTGCAAAATGGCTGTGGGCGGCGCTTTAATTTGGAGGAGGACAGTGATTTCGGAGGAAGGTGTCGCACCGTCGTTTGGGGCATGTGAGACGGGAAAGAAGGAGGATGGTGTGGGTGGGGTGTGGATTACCTGACCATATCGATGAGGCCGTGCAGCAAGAAGAAGGGTCGGTGGCGAGGAGGCCACGCAGCAAGAAGAAGGGTCACGTGGCGAGGCTGACGCTACAAAGAAGTGTCACAAGCAGGAGGCGGCACGCGAGAAGAAGGTAGTAAGAAGTATTTACGCTGCAAAGAAGATGGTCGTCATGCGACGAGGCTGAAACTGCTAGTAAGCGGTAGTGAAGGTTTGAACTTGGAAAGCAAGGAGGAGCAGTGGAAATGTGGCTTTTGGTGGGAGGGAGGGCGGGAGATAGATATTTCATGGTGGCAATTTTTTTGCTCGGTCTTGGTGAAAGCTGGCGGCAAGTGTGGTTCAAGCGGGGCGGTGGGTATGAGACAACGAAGCTTCCTACGTAAGCCAGACAAGACGGTGCGCCAAGATATTTTGTATCACATCCCACATGATTCTTTCTAGTAAATTGTTTGTGGTATACCTGATTTTTTTCATTATGTTGTTATGGAGGGAAAGGATGGTGTTTGAATTGCTAGAACATTTACGTACAGTGACATGCAACTACTCCTACATGAGTGTCGTCTTTAAATTTGGAATTATTCCGGGTTCGTTTGGCCTTTTTATGCATTAATTGAGTTTTTGGGCATTTAATGTGCATAATTCAAATTTGAACTACACGCACATGCTCCACTCCATGAAGTATCTTTACCTCTAACAATAGAAAAAATTAGGTGAAGTTGGACCATCCGACGAGAGGGGCTGAGAGGTAGAAAATGATGCACATGGAGCGAGGTAGCGAGCTTGGGAAGTAGAGCTAGGCTGGTTTCGAAGGAAGATATACCTGAAGGTCATCGGGATGTGGATAGGTGGGTGGCAGGAAGCCGGATCCGCCCACACCAGAGCAGCGACGAAGGGATGGGAGGACCTCCCGCGCCGACGCTCGGCCAGAGATAACATTGCGGCTAGCAGTGGGTCTCCTCCCTCGCTGTTGACGACGGCCTAAACGAAGCCCCTCCTCCCATTCCACTACAAAAACAAGACACATATGTGACATTTTGGGCCAAACAATTTTTTTCTATCATACTTATGACACTTCTATGACGATAATTGTGACAAAACCCGGTATCATCATAGATGTGGTGGGCTCCTACTTCTATGACAAAAAATCATGACAGAAAATGGGCTATTCGTCACATGCAGGCTGAGACGCAGCTGCATGACATTCTTTGGGCCGTCCATGATAGAAAAAACCGTGGTAGAAGCGAGGGCGAGGAAAATATCAGGGAGTTCCCGGTTACGGTGGGTGGTCGGGGGTCGAGCGATGCACTTTCTCTCGTACATGTACGCGCATGGGTGTGAGGCATTGGCCTCTAACTGAACCTGTGCAAGGCGTTCGCCCTCTTGAACACGAGAGATTGCATTGCCTTCTGGCGTTACTGAACCCGAGCGATCGATCGATGGCTGTTAACTGAACCCGATCGAGCGATTCCTTCATTACTGCTGCTAACTGAAGCCGATAGAACCTACTGCCTCTGGATGGACAGTGAGCGTTGTTGGGGGGTTGGATGAACAGTTCCCGATGGGGGGTTGGATGAACAGGAACCCGTGGTGTTGCCATTGGATGAACAGGACCCCGATCGATCAAGCCGTTGGAAGGCTGGATGAACAGGACCCCGTGGAGGGCTGGATGAACAGGACGACCCCGTGGAGGGCTGTTTGAACAATAGCCAGTGGAGGGCTGGATGAACAGTAGCCCGTGGAGGGGTGGTTGAACAGGACCCCATGGAGAGGGATGGTGGATCGATGAGGTCGATTGGAGGAAGCGCGGTGGAGGCTGGATAAACAGAGCCCGTGGATGAGCGATCGCGGTGGAGGCTGGAGGAGGTTGACGGTGGATGAAAAGTACCCGTGGAGGCTGGAGGAGGTCGGCGGTGGAGATGAACAAGATTATCCGTGGAGTCCGTTTGCTGATGCGCCACACCCCTCCCGATGAACAGGACCCCCGTTTCGACCGTAGCGCTCCAACACAAGTATTATTCCTCCGTTTTGCGGTACGCCACACCCCTCCCGATCAACAGGACCCCGTTTCAACCATAGGAGGTCCAAGAGGAGTCTGCTTACTCTGTTTTGCGGTACGCCAGACCCCTCCCGATGAACAGGATCCCGTTTTGACCGTGGCCGGTCGAACACAAGGCAGTTTCCTCCGTTACGTACGCATGAGCCGGGCCTCGCTTTCCATCGGCTGTTCCGTCCAAAGGCGGTTGGCTCCCGATGAACGCTGCAGCGTTCTGTTGCCTCCCGGCGAACACGACACATTCCGTTGCCTCCCCATGAACACGAACACGGCGGCGGTTTCTCCGTTACGGCCAGCTATGTACACGAGCCCTGGCCGTAGTATGCACGAGTAGGCGTTCGAGACCCTGCCCGTATGTATGTATGTGGCCGTATTTACTTTCTTGCACCCTGGCTGTACGTACGTGTACATGCTACGTGCGCGCCTCTACTACGGCATGTGCCCTTCCTTACATGGCCATGGTTCATCGCTGCAGCCTGCAGACAGACCGATCATATGTACGTACACGTTCGTGATCGGAATGACAACGCTACGTACGCTTCGACCAGGTGGGTCCCGACTGTCAGGCACTTCCTTGCGTGTGAAGATGTAGCTGGTGGGTCCCAGCAATGTCGGTGAATCATTTTTTTGCCCGTAATAGGGGCGCACTTCCTTGCGTGTGAAGATGTGGTGGTGGGTCCCGGCCGGATGGAGAAGCGTTTTTTTCGAAATCACGGTGGCCCGTCCGGTGGGTCCCTATTTGTCGGTGGAGGAATCAATATTTTCCGCATAATAAGGAGGTACTTCCTTGCTGCGGCCGTGGACCCAGCTGTTAGCCTCTCCACATATAGTACTCTTCCGATGGAAGTCGTTCCTTGACCACGTTGACCATGCCACGCCGAGAGCACTAGGGCGGTGGACGACGGTGAGGCCTAGGAAGGGGATGACGCGGAGCCTGGGAAGACACGGTAGTGGATGCCCATGCGGAGAGGAGTCTGAGGTTTCTGTGGTTCACCATTTGCGGTGAGGCTGTCGTCGCCCTTGCAGAATAAGAGGGTGTGGGTGAGTGGAGGGATGGCCCGGCCAACGGTGGGAGTAGTAGGGGAGGTGAGGCCCTCATGACATCACAAATGGTAGCCACGGGAGGCAGGAGCCATGCCGCAGCTACACGGCCAGTGACTACCGGTTTGGGTGGTACGGAGCAAGAAGACCAGAGGTTGAAGAAGCACTACGACCGTTGGATGGACATCGTACGGTCACTGGAGCTAGAATCGTTCATATTGACTAAGTTGACAAAGCCCTCCGTCCGCGTCAACTTAGTAGGCCCACAAGTCAGCCTCCCATATGGTGGGTCCCAGCTAGCAGGGGGAGTATTCATTTTTTTGTGCGTAATAAGGAAGCACTTCCTTGCGTGTGATGATATAGGGTGGGGTCCGACCACAACATTGAGAGGACATTTTCCACGAAATCTGTAGGCCCTTAGGTGGGTCCCAGCTGTCAGGTTGAGGAATCATTATTTTGTGCGTAATAAGGAGGCATTTCCTTGCGTGCAGCCATGGACCCAGCTGTCAGCCTCTCCACGTACTGTCCACTTCTGATGGGTGTCGTTCGTTGACCACGCCGTGCCGAGAGCACTAGGGTGGTGCCGGCAATGAGCCCTAGGAAGGAAACGACACGGAGCTGTGGAAGACTTCGGCGATTGTTTCACCGCGGAGGGGAGTCACGAGGTTTACTCGTTAAATGCTCTGCGTCATGGGAGAATAACAACATGTGTGGGTGAGTAGAGGGATGGCTAGGCCAGCGATGGGAGTACGATGGGCGGTGAGGCTGTGCAGCATAGCCCGACGCGGGAGGAGGGAGCAGTCTACCGACACTTGTTTGAGCGGCTGGAGCAGGAAGAGCAGAGATTGAAGAAGCACGACGGCCGTTGGATGGACATCCAATAGTCACTGCTCTCATGTGTTGACTAAGTTGATACGACGCTGCGTGTGCGTCAACCTTTTTTTAGGAAAGCATACACTTCAACCTATAGTAGGCCCACAAGTCAGCCTCAATGTGGAAAATAGCATACAACCCATCTGCCATTATTTCTAATAATTTACAGCCCATTTGCTAATTCTTAAGAAATTTTTTTGGAGCCCATCTTCTTTTTGTTAGCATTACACCCCATATTGTGGCCACGGTTAAAAATTATACAAATTTTTGCATATTTAGGTCAAGGTCAACTGTTTTAATCCCGAAATATCGAAGTCACATTCAAACTATTTTTAAAAATAATTTATATAAATATAAAATCCAAATAATTGTCCATGCATAAAAATCAGTGGAATTAAAAATCTTATATTGAAAAAAAATTGAAACCAATTCCTGGTTTTATGTGTTTTAAAAATTTACAGCCCATTTCTGGGCAACCGAATGAAACTCTCCCCGTCTTGAAAGATTTGCAGCCCATCAGGGCTGATAAAGCAAGTAGGCCTCGTTTGGGTATTTCTTAAAAAATAAATGAAATTTGGCCATTTTCAAAGAAGAAAAAACAAGCCCTGGGCTCATGATGTGGTAAACATAAATAAAACCATGGCTAGATGGGTTACAGCCCCACAGCCCGTTGTTACCACACAGTCCGTCCGCTAAAACTAGTATAAATAACAACTGCTTGTTCATAAAAAAAGTAAATAACAACTGCGCCACCTGCTGGGTCCCTGGTGTCAGTTGCTCGTTGTGTAATTCTCTCGTTTATTGACTACATTGACAATGGTGTGAGCCCCAGATGTCCAACCATTAGGAGGAACCATTTTTTGTGGCTTGTAATAATGAGGCACTTGCTTATGCATCGCCATGACGCTGTGGGTCCTCATCTGTCATCCTCTCCACGCACAGTCATCTCCTTGTTCCTCTCGGTTGTTGACGACGTTGACAACGCAAGAGGGCGGCGCACCGCGCACGGCGAGCGAACCAAGGCCGAGGACGACGGTGAGGCCTCGGACAGAATGAACAGGAGCCGTGGAAGATGCGTCGGTCCAGTCGCAGGCGGAGAAATCTGAGGGTTGATGGTTCGGTGCGGGTCCGTGGTTGGTGGCGTCGCTAGAGAATAACATGACGGTGTGGGGGGTAGAGGGAAGGACTGGCCAATGTTGGAGGAATGCAAGAGGCGGCGAGGCGCAGCCAGACCATGGGAGGGGGAGCGAATGACGGGGTGGTTTGGTTTTGGCCATTTGGAGGAAGAAGACAAGAGATAGAAGATACACGACAGATGTTGGATGTCATTCCAACGGCTGGTAGGCAGAATCGTTTGTTGACTAGCTAGTAAGTCGACACCGCCTTGGATAGGCTATATTCTCGTGGGTCCCAAATGTCAGAATCCAAATCTGTCACTCTCAGGCAACCTTTGGTGTGTTAGTTCCAAATAAGTTTGTGGGTGCTGGTGGGGGCTAATCACTTGGCTTCTGTAATGCACAGTGAGCTCAAGAAGCCGGCGAGAGTGATGTTATTTCCCTTGGTTGGGATTTGTTACAATATTTCACTCTAAATTAAACAAATGGCAAGCCATTTGCCTTGTTTCAAAGAAAATATGACAGTCACAACCGAGTTGAAAAGGGCAAGAACATCTAACTCCGACACAAACCGTAAAAAGCCACGAGGGTTAATTGTTCATCGAGTTTAGACAAAACCCAGGTTGAAAAGGCAACAACATCTAACTCCAGCAGTGTTTTTGGCAGTCACGAGTCAAATGGATCGCTTCAGGTCCATAGAATGAACATCCCGGTAAATAAAATTTCTTTGGATTATGACCACAATATGTTGTAAATACAAGCCCGACACATTCGTAAGCTCTTTTGCCCACCTGAAACTCCTTTTTTTGCTCTTGACATACCCATACATCAAAACCATGCTGCTGATAAACTTAAGCACGATGGACAATAGTAACCTCGCATTCAAAGGGAAGAATGTGACAAATCTAGTGTTTGCATGGTTGGCTACATATCATTCTAGCATTATAGTCTTCAATCGAATGTCATGATAAGTGAGAAAATCCTGGTGCTTACGAATCCACCGATTGGTTATAACTTTCTTACCCCATCTGTCGGATGTGGGGTTCCGGCAAACCCTTAAGGTTCGAACACTGGGGTGCGCGCGAAGTCTTTCCCCCCTACCGATCTACGCTCTAGCTCGCTAAGATCTTGTGGACGAACTCGACAAACTCACAACACAGAAAGAGACACGGGGTTTATACTGGTTCGGGCCACTGTTGTGGTGTAATACCCTACTCCAGTGTGGTGGTGGTGGATTGCCTCTTGGGCTGATGATGAACAGTACAAGAGGAGAACGGCCTCCTGAAGTTGAGGTGTTCTTGTGCGTGTGTTGGCTTCTCGATCTGTTTGAGTCGTACCTCGGTTCAGCCTCTCCTACTGTGGTGGCTAGCTCTACTTATATAGGCCCTTGTCCTCTTCCCAAATGTTGAGCTGGAAGGGAGCCAACAACGGCAGGCAAATTTGAAGGGGGACAGCTAGTACAAGCTATCCTGACAAAAGCGGTCTTCGCCTGCGAAAAGCCCCGGGATGACGCCGTCTTGGGCTCCACGATGACCTCCGCCTTGTCGGCCCCCTGGTCTTGGTCTTGTTGCACCAATATGGCAACCGTTGCCTGATGCCTCAGTATTCTTCGTCTGCGCTTGCCTCCTTAGCACCAAAGAGGAAATGTACACGCTGCGCGTATTGGCGCCCGCCTGGCACCGTTCGTCAAGGCTCACATCACGAGTCACTCATGAGGTTTACCCCGCCTTGATATCTCTGCTCCTCGTGAGGCTGCCTGGCTAGGCCACTCCAGAGGAAGCCTTGCGTCGTCCGCCTCGTGAGGCTTGGACCCTCGCGAGGGTCTTGGATGCCTTGTTGATGAAGATGGGCCGTACGGCCTGTTGGAAATATGCCCTAGAGGCAATAATAAAAGTATTATTATTATATTTCCTTGTTCATGATAATTGTCTTTTATTCATGCTATAATTGTATTATCCGGAAATCGTAATACACGTGTGAATACATAGACCACAATATGTCCCTAGTGAGCCTCTAGTTGACTAGCTCGTTGATCAATGTGATAGTCATGGTTTCCTGACTATGGACATTGGATGTCGTTGATAATGGGATCACATCATTAGGAGAATGATGTGATGGACAAGACCCAATCCTAAGCATAGCACAAGATCGTGTAGATTCGTTTTGCTAGAGCTTTTCCAATGTCAAGTATCTCTTCCTTAGACCATGAGATCGTGTAACTCCCGGATACCGTAGGAGTGCTTTGGGTGTACCAAGCGTCACAACGTAATCGAGTGACTATAAAGGTGCATTACGGTATCTCCGAAAGTGTACATTGGGTTGACACGGATCGAGGCGGGATTTGTCACTCCGTATGACGGAGAGGTATCACTAGGCCCTCTCGGTAGTGCATCATCATAATGAGCTCAAAGTGACCAAGTGTCCGGTCACGGGATCATGCATTACTGATGAGTAAAGTGACTTGCAGTAACGAGATTGAGCGAGGTATTGGGATACCGACGATCGAATCTCGGGCAAGTAAAATACCGATTGACAAAGGGAATTGTATACGGGGTTGTTTGAATCCTCGACATCGTGGTTCATCCGATGAAATCATCGAGGAGCATGTGGGAGCCAACATGGGTATCCAAATCCCGCTGTTGGTTATTTCCCGAGAGCCGTCTCGGTCATGTCTGCATGTCTCCCGAACCCGTAGGGTCTACACACTTAAGGTTCTGGACGCTTAGGGTTGTATGAATATGAGTATGCAGCAAACCGAATGTTGTTGAGTCGGATGAGATCCGGACGTCACGAGGAGTTCCGGAATGGTCCGGAGGTAAAGATTTATATATGGGAAGTCTTGTTTTGGTCACCGGAAAAGTTTCGTGCATTATCGGTATTGTACCGTGAGTGCCGAAGGGGTCCGGGGGTCCACAGGGGTCCACCAGCCCGGGGGGGCACATGGCTGTAGGGGGTGCGCCTTTGGCCTATATGGGCCAAGGTCACCAGCCCTAAGAGGCCCATGCGCCCAAGGGACAAGAGGAGGGAGAGTCCTAAAGGGGAAGGCACCTCCGAGGGGTGCCTTGGGGAGGATGGACTCCTCCCCCCCTTGGCCGCACCCCTTCCTTGGAGGAAGGGGCAAGGCTGCGTCCTCCCCCTCTCTCTTGCCCCTATATAAAGGGAGGGGAGGGAGGGGCAGCCGCACCCATAAGCCTAGGCGCCTCCCTCCTCCCTGCAACACCTCCTCCTCCTCCCGTAGTTGCTTAGCGAAGCCCTGCCGGAGTTCTGCTGCATCCACCACCACGCCGTCGTGCTGCTGGATCATCATCAACCTCTCTTTCCCCCTTGCTGGATCAAGAAGGAGGAGACGTCATCCGCTCCGTACGTGTGTTGTTGAATCTTGGAGGTGCTTTGTCCGTTCGGCACTAGGCCATCGGTGATCTGAATCACGGCGAGTACGACTCCATCATCCCCGTTCCATTGAACGCTTCCGCACGCGATCTACAAGTGGTATGTAGATGCAATCACTATCCCATGACTCGTTGCTTAGATGAGCTCATAGATGGATCTTGGTGAAACCGTAGGAAAAATTTTAATTTTCTGCAACGTTAACCAATAGTGGCATCATGAGCTAGGTCTATGTGTAGTTCTCTATTGCACGAGTAGAACACAATTTGTTGTGGGCGTAGATGTTGTCAACTTTCTTGCCGCTACTAGTCTTATCTTGCTTCAGCGGTATTGTGGGATGAAGCGGCCCGGACCGACCTTACATGCGACGCTTACGTGAGACTGGGTTCCACCGATCGACATGCACTAGTTGCATAAGGTGGCTAGCGGGTGTCTGTCTCTCCCACTTTAGTTGGAGCGGATTCGATGAAAAGGGTCCTTATGAAGGGTAAATAGAAGTTGACAAATCACGTTGTGGCTTTCACGTAGGTAAGAAAGCGTTCTTGCTAGAACCCTATTGCAGCCACGTAAAACTTGCAACAACAATTAGAGGACGTCTAACTTGTTTTTGCAGCAAGTGTTTTGTGATGTGATATGGCCAAAGTTGTGATGAATGATGAATGATATATGTGATGTATGAGATCATGTTCTTGTAATAGGAATCACAACTTGCATGTCGATGAGTATGACAACGGCAGGAGCCATAGGAGTTGTCTTTATTTTTTGTATGACCTGCGTGTCATTGAAGAACGCCATGTAAATTACTTTACTTTTATTGCTAAACGCGTTAGCCATAGAAGTAGAAGTAGTCGTTGGCGTGACAACTTCATGAAGACACGATGATGGAGATCATGATGATGGAGATCATGGCGTCATGCCGGTGACAAGATGATCATGGAGCCCCGAAGATGGAGACCAAAGGAGCTATATGATATTGGCCATATCATGTCACTACTATATAATTGCATGTGATGTTTATTATGTTTATGCATCTAGTTTACTTAGAACGACGGTAGTAAATAAGATGATCCCTCATAACAATTTCAAGAAAGTGTTCTCCCTAACTATGCACCGTCGCTAAAGTTAAATGCGTTTGAAGCACCACGTGATGATCGTGTGTGATAGATCCTACGTTCACATACAGCGGGTGTAAGACAGTTTTACACATGCAAAACACTTAGGTTAACTTGACGAGCCTAGCATGTACAGACATGGCCTCGGAACACAAGAGACCGAAAGGTCGAACATGAGTCGTATGGAAGATACGATCAACATGGAGATGTTGACCGACGATGACTAGTATCGTCTCACGTGATGATCGGACACGGCCTAGTCGACTCGGATCATGTATCACTTAGATGACTAGAGGGATGTCAAATCTGAGTGGGAGTTCATTAAATAATTTGATTAGATGAACTATATTATCATGAACAATAGTCTAAAATCTTTGCAAAATGTCTTGTAGATCAAATGGCCAACGCTCATGTCACCATGAACTTCAACGCTGCTCCTAGAGAAACCAAGTCGAAAGATGATGGCGGCAACTATTGATTGGAGTCGGGAACTTGAGGATTATCCTCATAGCTGCCAAGAAACAATATGTCCTAGAAGCACCGCTAGGTGATGCACCCATCGAGAGAACCAAGACGTTATGAACGCTTGGCGGTCTCGTGATGATGATTACTCCCTCGTTCGATGCGGCATGCTTTACTGACTTAGAACCGGGGGCTTCAAAAGCGTTTTGAGCGACACGGAGCATATGAGATGTTTGAGGAGCTGAAACTAGTTTTCCAAGCTCATGCGGGTCGAGAGATCTGAAGTCTCAAACCAAGTTCTACGGTTGTAAGATGGAGGAAAATAGTTACATCGGTGAGCACATACTCAAAATGTCCGGGTTGCACAACGGCCTGTCCCGGCTGGACATTAACCTCCGGACGAGGCGGTCATTGACAGAATCCTTGATCGCTCCCACCAAGCTACAAGAGCTTTGTGATGAACTACAATATGTGGGGATGGTGAAAACTATTCCTGAAGTATTTTCAATCTTTGAAGTCGGCAGAGGTAGAAATCAAGAAGGAGCATCAAGTGTTGATGGTCAATAAAACCACTAAGTTTAAGAAGGGCAAGGGAAAGAAGAACTTCAAGAAGGACGGCAAGGATGTTCTGCCGCCCGATAAGCCGATTGCCGGGAAGAAGTCAAAGAATGGACCCAAGCACGAGATCGAAAGGTGCTTTTATTGCAAAGGGAAGAAGTCCTTTGGAAGTTTAACTGCCCCAAATACTTAGCGGACAAGAAGGCCGGCAACACTAAAGGTATATTTGATATACATATAATTGATGTGTACCTTACGATTACTCGTAGTAACTCACAGGTATTTGATACCGTGCCCGTTGCTCATATATGTAACTCACAAGCAGGAGCTGCGGAATAAACGGAGGCTGGCGAAGGGCGAGGAGGTGGCGATCGCGTCGGGGAATGGTTCCAAGGTCGATGTGATCACCGTCGCACGCTACCTCTACATTTACCTACGGGATTAGTTTTAAACCTTAATAATTGTTATTTAGTGCCAAGTTTGAGCATGAACATTGTATCGGATCTCGTTTAATACGAGATGGCTACTCATTTAAATCCGAGAATAATGGTTGTTCTATTTATATGAGAGAAATGTTTTATGGTCATGCTCGATGGTCAATGGTTTATTCTTAATGAATCTCGAGCGTAATGTTACAAATGTTCATAGTGTGAATACCAAAAGATGTAAAGTTGATAACGATAGTCCCACATACTTGTGGCACTGCCGCCTTTGGTCACATTGGTGTCAAGCGCATGAAGAAGCTCCATCTTGATGGACATTTAGAGTCTCTCGATTATGAATCATTTGACACATGCGAATCCATGCCTCATGGGCAAGATGACCAAGACTCAGTTCTCCGGAACAATGGAGCGAAAGCAACCAACTTATTGGAAATCATACATACCGATGTGTGCGGTCCAATGAGTGTTGAGGCTCATGGAGGATATCGTTATGTTCTCACTTTCCTTGATGACTTGAGTAGATATAGGTATGTCTACTTGATGAAACACAAGTCTGAGACCTTTGAAAAGTTCAAGGAATTTCAGAATGAAGTAGAGAATCAATGTGACCGAAAGATAAAATTCTTGTGATCAGATCATGGAGGAGAATATTTAAGTCACGAATTTGGTACACACTTAAGGAAATGTGGAATTGTTTCACAACTCACGCCGCCTGGAACACCTCAAGCGAACGGTGTGTCCGAACGCCGTAAAACGCACTCTATTGGATATGGTGCGATCTATGATGTCTCTTACTAATTTAACGCTATCATTTTGGGGATACGCTCTAGAGACAGCCTACATTCACTTTAAATAGGGCACCGTCTAAATCCGTTGAGACGACACCGTATGAATTATGGTTTGGGAAGAAACCTAAGCCGTCGTTTCTAAAAGTTTGGGGATGCGATGCTTATGTCAAGAAACATCAACCCGAAAAGCTCGAACCCAAGTCGGAAAAATGCGTCTTCATAGGATACCCTAAGGAAAACCATTGGGTATACCTTCTACCTTAGATCCGAAGGCAAGATCTTTGTTGCCAGAACGGATCCTTTACGGAAAAAGAGTTTCTCTCGAAAGGAGTAAGTGGGAGGAAAGTAGAACTCGACGAAGTACTACCTCTTGAACCGGAAAGTAGTGCAGCTCAAGAAAATGTTCTGTGGTGCCTACACCGAATCGGAGAGGAAATTAATGATGATGATCAAGGTACTTGGATCAAGTTGCTACACGAACCGTGGGTCCACTAGGACACGCCCGCACTGCAGAGTGGTACGGCAACCTGTCACGGGAAATTAATGATGATGATCAAGGTACTTGATCAAGTTGCTCTTGAACTTCAGAGGGTCCACAAGGACACGTTCCACACCGTAATGGTATGGCAACCCTCGTCTCCGAAATCATGTTGTTAGACAACGGTGAACCTTCGAACTATGAAGAAGCGATGGCGGGCCCAGATTCCAACAAATGGCTTGAAGCCATGCAATCCGAGATAGGATCCATGTATGAAAACAAAGTATGGACTTTGATGACTTGCCCGATGATCGGCGAGCGATTGAAAACAAATGGATCTTTAAGAAGAAGATGGACGCGGATGGTAATGTTAACATCTATCAAGCTCGACTTGTCGCTAAGGGTTATCGACAAGTTCAAGGGATTGACTACGATGAGACTTTCTCTCCCGTGGCGAAGCTTAAGTCCGTCCAGAATCATGTTAGCAATTGCCGCATACTATGATTATGAGATATGGTAGATGGACATCAAAGCGGCATTCCTTAACGGTTATCTTAAGGAAGAGCTGTATATGATGCAATAGGAAGGTTTTGTCGATTCTAAGAATGCTAACAAGGTATGCAAGCTCAATGATCCATTTATGGGCTGGTGCAAGCATCTCGAAGTTGGAACATTCGCTTTGATGAGATGATCAAAGCGTTTGGGTTTATGCAGACTTATGGAGAAGCCTGCGTTTACAAGAAAGTGAGTGGGAGCTCTGTAGCATTTCTCATATTATATGTAGATGACATACTTTTGATGGGAAATGATATAGAACTTTTGGACAACATTAAGGCCTACTTGAATAAGAGTTTTTCAATGAAGGACCTTGGAGAAGCTGCTTACATATTAGGCATCAAAATCTATAGGGATAGATCGAGACGCCTCATAGGTCTTTCACAAAGCACATACCTTGATAAGATTTTGAAGAAGTTCAAAATGGATCAGTCCAAGAAAGGGTTCTTACTGTTTTGCAAGGTGTGAAATTGAGCTCGGCTCAATGCCCGACCACGACAAAAGATAAAGAAGAGATGAGTGTCATCCCTATGCCTCAGCCATAGGATCTATTATGTATGCCATGTTGTGTACTGCACCTGATGTAAACCTTGCCGTAAGTTTGGTAGGTAGGTACCAAAGTAATCCCGCAAGGAACACCGGACAGCGGTCAAGAATATCTGAAGTACACCGAAAAGGACAAAGGACATGTTTCTCGTTTATGGAGGTGACGAAGAGCTCGTCGTCGTAAAGGGTTACGTCGATGATAGCTTCGACACGCATCCGGATGATTCAAAGTCACAAACCCGGATACGTGTATATGTTGAATGGTGGAAGCGATGGTAGTGCGGTTGCAAGCGAGGCGTCGTGGCGGGATCTACATGTGAAGCGGAGTACATGGCAGCCTCGGAGGCAGCACATGAAGCAATTTGGGTGAAGGAGTTCATCACCGACCTAAGAGTCATACCCAATGCGTCGGAGCTGATCAAACTCTTCTGTGACAACACTGGAGCTATTGCACTTGCCAAGGAGCCAGGTTTCACAAGAAGACCAGCACATCAAGCATCGCTTCAACTCCATTCGTGAAAATGTTCAAGATGGGGACATAGAAATTTGCAAAGTGCATACGGATCTGAATGTCGCAGATCCGTTGACTAAACCTCTTCCGCGGGCAAAACATGATCAACACCAGAACTCTATGGGTGTTCGATTTATCACAATGTAACTAGATTATTGACTCTAGTGCAAGTGGGAGACTGTTGGAAATATGCCCTAGAGGCAATAATAAAAGTATTATTATTATATTTCCTTGTTCATGATAATTGTCTTTTATTCATGCTATAATTGTATTATCCGGAAATCGTGATACACGTGTGAATACATAGACCACAATATGTCCCTAGTGAGCCTCTAGTTGACTAGCTCGTTGATCAATAGATAGTCATGGTTTCCTGACTATGGACATTGGATGTCGTTGATAACGGGATCACATCATTAGGAGAATGATGTGATGGACAAGACCCAATCCTAAGCATAGCACAAGATTGTGTAGTTCGTTTTGCTAGAGCTTTTCCAATGTCAAGTATCTCTTCCTTAGACCATGAGATCGTGTAACTCCCGGATACCGTAGGGAGTGCTTTGGGTGTACCAAAGCGTCACAACGTGAATCGGGTGACTATAAAGGTGCATTACGGTATCTCCGAAAGTGTCACATTGGGTTGACACGGATCGAGATCAGATTTGTCACTCCGCATGACGGAGAGGTATCATGGGCCCCTCTCGGTAGTGCATCATCATAATGAGCTCAAAGTGACCAAGTGTCCGGTCACGGGATCATGCATTACTGATGCGAGTAAAGTGACTTGCCGGTAACGAGATTGAACGAGGTATTGGGATACCGACGATCGAATCTCGGGCAAGTAAAATACCGATTGACAAAGGGAATTGTATACGGGGTTGTTTGAATCCTCGACATCGTGGTTCATCCGATTAAATCATCGAGGAGCATGTGGGAGCCAACATGGGTATCCAGATCCCGGCTGTTGGTTATGCCCCGAGAGCCGCCTCGGTCATGTCTGCATGTCTCCCGAACCCGTAGGGTCTACACACTTAAGGTTCGGTGACGCTAGGGTTGTATGAATATGAGTATGCAGCAAACCGAATGTTGTTCGGAGTCCCGGATGAGATCCCGGACGTCACGAGGAGTTCCGGAATGGTCTGGAGGTAAAGATTTATATATGGGAAGTCTTGTTTTGGTCACCGGAAAAGTTTCGGGCATTATCGGTATTGTACCGGGAGTGCCGAAAGGGGTCCGGGGGTCCACCAGGGTCCACCAGCCCCGGGGGCACATGGGCTGTAAAGTGCGCCTTGGCCTATATGGGCCAAGGGCACCAGCCCCAAGAGGCCCATGCGCCCAAGGGACAAGAGGAGGGGAGAGTCCTAAAGGGGAAGGCACCTCCGAGGTGCCTTGGGGAGGATGGACTCCTCCCCCCCTTGGCCACACCCCTTCCTTGGAGGAAGGGGCAAGGCTGCGCCCTCCCTCTCTCTTGCCCCTATATAAAGGGGAGGGAGGGAGGCAGCCGCACCCATAAGCCTAAGCGCCTCCTCCTCCTGCAACACCTCCTCCTCCTCCCGTGAGTTGCTTAGCGGGCCTCGCCGGAGTTCCTGCTGCATCCACCACCACGCCTGCCGTGCTGGATCATCATCAACCTCTCCTTCCCCTTGCTGGATCAAGAAGGAGGAGACGTCATCCGCTCCACGTGCGTGTGTTGAACGCGGAGGTGCTGTCCGCTCGCACTAGGCCATCGGTGATCTGAATCACGGCGAGTACAACTCCATCATCCCGTGCTCCATTGAACGCTTCCGCACGCGATCTACAAGTGGTATGTAGATGCAATCACAATCCCATGACTCGTTGCTTAGATGAACTCATAGATGGATCTTGGTGAAACCGTAGGAAAAAATTTAATTTTCTGCAACGTTAACCAACACGGCCCGCTGCTTAGCCACGCTGTGGGCCGCAGGCAGGCAAGTCTGGGGACCCCCGTTCCCAGAACGCCGACAGTAGCCCCCGGGCCCAAGGCACGCTCGGGCTTGGCTTCGCGGCGAAGCCAAGGGTCAAGTTCGGAGCGTTGCGGGCCCCAAAAGCCTGTGGCCTTGGTAGACGCGTGGCGGTTGATTGTGCGTGGGCGTCTTCGCTTCCCCATGCTGCCTTGGCAACTGCACGATTTGACGAGTCCCTGCTACATGTAAGGAAAACCATCATTACCTGCGATCGTGGGAGACGGCGGTTGGCCTTTTCTTGCTATAAATGGGGAGGGGGCGGAGCCCCCGTTGCCCATCTCTTCCTTGCTCGCTGTTTCATCCTCCTTGCTCCCCTCGCCGACAAAGCAATGGCGCCCATTAGAAGGTTTTCAGCCGAAGAGAAAGGGAAAGCTCCCGTGACGAGCCGGAGCCTCTTCCGCCGAAGAAACGGTCGATCCACTACCGTGACGAGGCGGCGATGCAAGTGGTGACGAGGCCTTGGTGCGAGCGGCCCCTGCCGGGGTACCCGCTACCCTTGTACGCTCGAGCCGAGGGCTTGGAAGGACGGAGAGACGAGCAGCGCCGCCCGCACCGCGTCGGGGGTCACCGTGCCACGGTGCCGCGTGCTGTCGCCCGTGGGGTCCACGCCGCTGACTCCTCGCGCGAGTTGGTGCTGTGGGCGCCGATGCCACCAAGCTCCTGGATCCGCTTCCCACGGTTCTTCTCTGACGTGATGCCGCCGAGGGGGCCACTCGAGCTCTGGCCGCAAAGACGCAGACCGCAAACGATGCTCGGCGACCGGAGCGGAGATCGGCGATCCCTTACCGCAAGATCTTCATGACTTCATGGCCGGGCGGGATCGCTGGGTTTGCCGTGCGAGGGGGGCCCTCGTGATCCACTTCGAGTCACGATGGGCGCCCACGCCTTCTTCTTCAAGGTCTTCAACGCCGAGGCCCGCCGCTTGGAGAGTCTGCTTCGAGAGGAGCGCCAAGCCGTCACAAGACTCGATCGCGAGCACTCCAGCAAAGAAGCAGCCCTTGGGAGTCCAGCAGCTCTCCCGAGCTTTACGAGACTCGAGAGGCAGCGACGATAGCTACGTCCTCCGAGCTCGCCGCCGCTGGAGCGAACGCATGGCGTCCGGTAGCCGCCGCTGATCTGGATGGGGTTGGCGCCAGCCTCCCGTGGACCACTGTTGATGATGGCGTCCGCCTCGGGAGGGTGTAGATAGGATTCCTCTTAGTAGCAGCTTTTGTTCCCTGTGAAGGATCGCGAATCACCCCGTGAAAGGCATGTAAAGTCTGTAATGTCTCTCGTGTTCATCTTCCTTGTTATAAGAGCTCGGTAAACGCATGTCCCGTTAAGGCTCGGCCCCCCTTCCTTTCCTCGCGATAGCTTGTTGCTCTACGCTGACAGGTCCCGGTCCCAAGGTGGCTACAGCCGTCGCTGGTATGCCAGGTCGCGTGTCATGGTCAAGGCCAGGAGGTGCACGGCCCGAGGTCCAGTAAGAGCCCCTGAGGCGCGATGCTCAGGAGGTCCCCCTTAGCGTCCAAGCAGCCATGGTAAGGAGAGAAAGAGAGTTGACGTGGCATAGCGGGTTTACTGATGAAGGGCGATCGGCCATGAAGACCAAACATTTAGCTGATCCAGGTGCAAGACTTATCTTGTCGATTTCAAGGGCGACTCATGACGTTGCGCTTAGGGTTGCACTCCAATCTTGTTCGGCATAGACAGGCTGGCCTGCACGAGTTCCCCTTACCCGTGCTCTCCTTAGTGCTCTACGTCCTCGTGTCCCGCCCTCGAGCGAGCTCACCGCCGGTATGCCAGGTCGCGATGCCGTGGTCAAGGCCAGGGGGTGAGGGCTGGGGAGCCAGTAAGAGCTCCTGAGTCGCGATGCTCAGGAGCCCCCCTTTTAACGCGCAAGCGGATCACGCGAGGAAAAGGAGACTCGCGGTGTCGTCTGCTATCCTTCCCTCGGGACTCCTGCGAACAAGCACAAGAAGGAACATGGTTGATCGCTACAAACTGTTAGCTGCCGCCGTTGGTCTGGGTGAGGAAAAGGCACCGAGGCCTGGTGCGAGGTGACGTAGCGGCGCTGCCATGGAGCGAGCTCGACCACTCAGATTTGTCGGACTTGGCAGGGATGGACCCATGCACGACCGCCGTGCCTGTGTGAAGGCCCCTGGGGGAGGCACTGATCAAGCAAGTGATAGCCGTTGGTGTGTTAAGCATAAAGGGAAGATTGACTTGGATAAATGCAGGAAGATACATGCCACTGGGTCTGGCCCGAGCGGCTTGGGGATGATGCAGCCCGAGGGCCGCCCCCAGCAAGGTAAGCTAAAGACTTAAGCAAATGGATGCATGCCACGAGGGATGACCCGTGCGGCACGGGAATAATGCAGCCCGATGGGCGCTTCCAGCTTGCGAACTTGGAAGATGTCACCTGGTCTTTGTAGACAGTAGAGTTGATGTAAATGAAGCCACACGTTGAAGGGATGACTCCTCATGAGCCACCGGGACCCCGAGCCTCGGAGGCTCACGGGGCTCGGGAGGTTCCACGAAGAGCATCTCCATCTCCTCCTGAACGGCGTGGATCCTGGCTTCCTGAGACGCCGGGACCTGCCGCAAGTTGCGCTGATGGGCCGATGCCACGCTCGGCAAGCCGAAGGGCATGCGAACGTAGCTGTGTGGTGGGCCCTCACACCGGCCCGCACGTGATGGCCATAAGCGCTCCTAAGATGCGGCCATGTTGAGCCTTGGGACGTGGATGCAGAGACGCAGCCCGTCATCCTCGCCTGGATAGGATGTTGCGCACTGTAGCGGGCCGTTGTGGCGCATGGCTCTTGCTTCTTGCAATTCTTGGGTGGTCTTGGTGATGAACTCGGGTGGTGGGCATGCCTTGCCTGTGTTCTCCTCGAGGGAAACGTGCTGGCTGCACGCCTCAAGTGGTGGCCAAGCGCCTCCCTCGTGAGGTTGGCAAGGTCCGAGGCCCTCCAGAAGAGCCCCCGAGCCCCGCCTCGAGGAGGGCGCCGCACGCGTTTCCCTATCCTGCGATCGAGGGAGGCGCCCCTGGAACGGGCGCTGATCCTGACGAGGCTCCTGACGCGACGCCATCTCCTCGGGGTCCTGCATGGCGCGACAAATTCTTCTTGGGGGTGGTCTCCGGAGGGCCTTCACTTCTCCTGTCGGGGTCGTCGATTGCTGCATCTTGAAAGGCACGCTCAAGAGAGCACACCGCATCCATTTCTTCACATGGGACCCCGGCGATTCCTCCGCTTTCGGCATCTTGAGAACGTTGTAGCCGTGATGAATGACCGCCATGAACTTGGCTGTGGCTGGATACCCGAGGATGGCGTTGTACGGCAAAGTGGGTGTGCGCGACATCGAAGTCGATGAGCTCGGTGCGGTAGTTATCGCGCTTGCGAAGGTGACGGGCAAGCGGACTTGCCCTATCGGTGTGGTGGAACCATCGGTCACTCTGAGAAAGGCTTGGTTGGTGGAGCTGCTCATAGGGCACTTGAAGGTTGTCGAACGTGTCGACGGATAAGACGTTGAGCCCTGCGCCGCCGTCGATGAGAGTCTTGGTAACTTGCACATTGCTGATGACTGGGGAGCACAGCATGGGGAGTGCGCATGCGGTGGCCGCGCACTTGAGCTGGTCTGCCAAGTTGAAGGTAATGGCACATTAGGACCACCTGAGCGGGCGCGTGGCCTCGAGCTTGGGGAGTGCCGCATTCACCTCGCGAGCGAACTGTTTGAAGATGCGCTGAGAGGCTGGGGCTTGTGCACCGCCCAAGATGCAAGCGATCGCGCGCGGCTCCTGGAAGCCCCCAGCCCCCTCGTCCTGGTGGTTGTCATCGTTTCTTCTTGGTGGTGGCAGCGGGGGAAGACTGGTGTTACCCTGAGGGCGATCCTCGCGAGGTGGGTCTCTCCAAGCACCCTTGCGAGGTTGGTCCTGCCAGCAATCCTCGCGAGGCCGGTCACGCCACTCCTCGCGCGGGCCACGGTCATCCCAGCGTCCACCTCCACGTCCTCCTCCGTGGCCGTAGCCCCGGTCGTTGCGCTCGGGGCGTTGACCGTAGTCTCCTTCTCGTATGGCTCTGAGCTCTTGGCAGTTGCTGGTGTTGTGGGTGTTCAGGTTGTGGAAGGCGTAGAACGATCGGCCGTTCGTGGACGACTCAGGCTGATCTCTTCCTCGCTTGGTGTCGGGCTCCGCTGCGAGCACAACTTCCTCCTTGCGCTTCACGTCCTTGGCCTTGGTCTTCTTTTCTTCCGCTCCTACAGCTGGCAGCTCGAGGAGAGAGAGACGCCCCTCCTCAGCTCTCGTGCACTTTGTCGCCAGGTTGAACAACTCCTGAGAGGTGCAGAGCTCCTCGTGGATAGCCAGCTCTTCCTTCATCTTGACATCACAGACGCTGTTGGAGAACGCGGAGATGATGGCCTCGTCCATGACCTTGGGGATCTTGAGGCGAGTGTTGTTGAAGTGTTGGATGTACTTCTGGAGGGTTTCTCCTGGCTGTTGCTTGATGCGGCGCAGGTCACCCGCAGCCGGTGGGCGGTCGCGAGTGCCCTGGAAGTGGGCGATGAAGCGGTTGCGCATCTCGCCCCAGGAGGAGATCGAGCCGTCTCTGCAGTTCGGGGAGCCAAGCGGGCCCCATCCTTGAGAGCCATGGGAAACCAGTTCGCCATGACTTTTTTCGTCGCCGTTGGCGCTTGATGCTCAGCTCGTAGAGCTGCAGGAACTCCGCAGGGTCCGCGGTGCCGTCGTAGCAAGGAGGCGGGTCTGGCTTGAACTTGCCTGGCCAGGCGACGCTACGCAGCTCGGGGGTGAAGGCGCGGCAGCCAGCTGTGGTTGCCGGGGCTCGCTTCGGGGGTGGAACTTGGTCTTGACAGGGTTCGTGCTGCGCCGCTGTGGGCGGTGCGCGGTCTTGATGAGGTGGCGCGGGGAGCGCGGGTGCAGCTTCCCGTGGCCGAGGGATTTCTTGGCAGCTTCTTTCTTCATGCACGTGCGCCGGGCACGGTGGATCACGCCGCGGAGGTGCGCGCCTTGGTGCCAAGGCACCGTCTTGGGGGTGAGCTGGTGGAGGCACGCCATGAGCCCCGTTGCCCGCGGCTGGTTGAGGGGGAGGCAGAGAGTTGGACAGCGCTGGAGAGCCCCCTGTGGCACGGACGAGCTCGGCGACGCGGTCGAGCCACTCCTCGTAGCGGAGGAGCTCCTTCGCCGCGATGAGCGCGGCTCGTGCCTCCATGGGTGAGCGACGGAGTAGCGGTGCGACCGTCCTGCTGCACCGAGGGGTGCAGCGCATACGCTTGCTGCTCATTCCCCGCCGGGCCGGTGGCAGCGTTGGTGACGGGAGACGGAGAACGACGAGGTGGCCCACCTACAGGAGCCGTCTGAGCGACGCGGGCGGAGAGGGCAGCCCGACGCTCAGCTCGAGCACGGCGAGCGTCCGCCATGGAAACGACGGAGCGATGGAGTGACGAACCGATGGAAGGGAAACCACGGCGCACCCCTACCCGGCGCGCCAAATGTCGGATGTGGGGTTTCGGCAAACCCTTAAGGTTCGAACACTGGGGTGCGCGCGAAGTCTTTCCCCCCTACCGATCTACGCTATAGCTCGCTAAGACCTTGCGGACGAACTCGACGAACTCACAACACAGGAAGAGACATGGGGTTTTATCTTTGGTTAAGCCACCGTTGTGGTGTAATACCCTACTCAAAGTGTGGTGGTGGTGGATTGCCTCTTGGGCTGATGATGAAGCAGTACAAGAGGAGAACGGCCTCTGAAGTTGAGGTGTTCTTGTGCGTGTGTTGGCTTCTCGATCTGCTCGAGTCGTGCCTCGGTTCAGCCTCTCCCACTGTGGTGGCTAGCTCTACTTATATAGGCCTGGTCCTCTTCCCAAATGTTGAGCGGGAAGGGAGCCAACATGGCAGAGCAAATTTGAAGGGGGGCAGGTAGTACAAGCTATCCTGACAAAAGCGGTCTTCGACTGCGAAAAGCCCTGGGATGACGCCGTCTTGGGCTCCACGATGACCTCCGCCTTGCCGTCCCCCTGGTCTTGGTCTTGTTGCACCAATATGGCAACCTTTGCCTGATGCCTCGGTACTCTTCATCTGCGCTTGCCTCCTTAGCACCAAAGAGGAAATGTAGACGCTGCGCGTACTGGCACCCACCTGGCACCCGCCTGGCACCGTTCGTCATGGCTCACATCACGAGTCCCTCGTGAGGTTTGCCCCGTCCTGATATCTCCGCTCCTCGTGAGGCCGCCTGGCTAGGCCACTCCAGAGGAAGCCTTGCGTCGTCCGCCTCGCGAGGCTTGGACTCTCGCGAGGGTCTTGGATGCCTTGTTGATGAAGATGGGCCGTACGGCCCGCTGCTTAGCCACGCTATGGGCCGTAGGCAGGCAAGTCTGGGGACCCCCGTTCCTAGAACGCCGACACCATCCTATTTCCTAAATAGACATGAAGATTGAAAACAGTTAAGGTCTTAAAAAAGAGTGTGGAAAGAGCAACAACTGAACGGTTAATTCTAGTACACTATATGCGGGCTTCCAATGTGCGTGAAATTATCACCTTTATATACAACTTCTCCAAACATGGAAAGCATTGCAGCAAGCCAATAATCCTGTTCAGATCAAAACTATTCATTTGGATATATAAGATCGTGACAGAATCCAGCACCATTGATAGGCTATCCATGGAGAAACTCTTCATTGAGCATATAACATAATATTAGTACAAAATGTGTACTCCGAGATGATATATAACTTATGCGCAGAAATTCAAAAGGCAGCTTATGGTTACAAGTGTAGATGACAATATAAAGTACCTGAAGAACTGTGGAGCCAAACACCATATTGAAATGAGCACAGAGATCATGTATTACACCCAAGGTCTCCAGTTTAGGCGCAGAGAGGACGGTTATTTGCGACGATGAATAACTAGAATCAAGGATCAACCTTTGAAGTGAAGGCGCATCTTGGATGATGAGCTGCCTTCCGTCAAAAGAAATTCCAATTCTTACAAGGTTAGGCGACTTTATTTCGAGACAGCCAATTCTAACTGTGAAAACAAGCACCAAGCACTCTAGGGCAGGGCAACTGGAGTGGATGATGTTGTGCAATGAGGTCTCCGATATACGAACTCGCACAAGTGAAAGTTTCTTGAGAAATGGGAGTCGAAGGTTTAGTACCAGATTGTCTGGTAGATAGCACAATGCAAAGGTAGCAGTGTGGAGAGAGGAGGAAAACCACAAGATGGACATTGGTGCTGAGGGCACAGGTAGATGGCGTTCGGTATCTGTTAGGTGATTTCCAGGGGACTAGTAGAACTCAAGCAGCTGTAGTTTTGTGAATTCAAGGGATTTTAGCTAGGCGTCCACCATGCAGGGCATGGTATGCTTGCTCAGGTAGCATGACGGGATGCAGAGGCTTTGTACGGAGCCCTGGTGGGAGGAGATGATGGCTCTGGGGATTTCAAAATCATTGAAGAGAGATAGCTGACGGCAGTCAAGATTAAGGGGCACATCGCGCCATAGAGGGCGCCACCGAATTGAGAGGACTTGGGTGCGGCAGCAATCCTTGGTGGGAGAAGCGAGATGATCTCCCCAAGGACAGCGTCCGGGAGATCAGTGATGTGGTCCACCCGAGATTCTACGGGTTCCTAGGATCCTGTGGGGCGGGTCGCCCGCTTCTCTCCAGCCGGGTGCAGGGATCTACAGCCAGCGTCGGCCATGGGAGCCTCATCTTCTTGGCGCCGGGTCACGACTCCATATTCCTCGAGGCGTCGCGTCGTGCTCACGGATTTGAGCAGAGTAAAGAATGACGAGCGTAGTTGTAGAAAAGTAAAGTGAAGAAGAAGGGAGCTGGGGTTTTATGTAGTAGTGAGGAAGAAGGGAGCTGGGTTTTCAGAGGGAGTGAGGTGAGGAATTTGGGGCTACGAGTGGAGGCGAAATGACGTGAGGTGGGTGGGAGTGAGGAGAAAAAGAAGAGCACCTAGGTTTTTTGGGGGCGGTGTCTTTGGGTGTGGGTAGCGCCTCTCATTAAGTAAATATATGGGCTTTTGAATTGATTTTATTATTTACTAGGGTGGATGGGCTGTTTTGCCTTGGGCCTAGAGAAACAATTACTACTAGTTGATGATCCACAAGTATAGGGGATCTATCGTAGTCCTTTCGATAAGTAAGAGTTTCAAACCCAACGAGGAGCAGAAGGAATTGACAATCGGTTTTCAGTAAGGTATTCTCTACAAGCACTGAAATTATCACTAACAGATAGTTTTGTGATAAGGTAATTTGTAACGGGGAACAAGTAATAAAAGTAAATAAGGTGCAGCAAGGTGGCCCAATCATTTTTGTAGCAAAGGACAAGCCTGGACAAACTCTTATATAAAGGAAAACGTCCCCGAGGACACATGGGAATTATCCAAGCTAGTTTTCATCATGCTCATATGATTCGCGTTCGTTACTTTGATAATTTGATATGTGGGTGGACCGGTGCTTGGTACTGCCCTTCCTAGGACAAGCATCCAACTTATGATTAACCCCTCTTGCAAGCATCTGCAACTACAAAAGAGGTATTAAGGTAAACCTAACCATAGCATGAAACATGCGGATCCAAATCAGCCCCTTACGAAGCAACGCATAAACTAGGGTTTAAGCTTCTGTCACTCAAGCAACCCATCATCTACTTATTACTTCCCAATGCCTTCCCCTAGGCCCAAATAATGGTGAAGTGTCATGTAGTCGACGTTCATATAACACCACTAGAGGAAAGGCAACATACATCTCATCAAAATATCGGCGAATACCAAATTCACATGACTACTTATAGCAAGACTTCTCCCATGTCCTCGGGAACAAACGTAACTACTCACAAATCATATTCATGTTCATAATCGAGGGGTATTAATATGCATAAAGGATCTAAACCTATGATCTTCCACCAAATAAACCAACTAGCATCAAGTACAAGGAGTAATCAACACTACTAGCAACCCACAGGTACCAATATGAGGTTTTGAGACGAAGATTGGATACAAGTGATGAACTAGGGTTTGAGATGAGATGGTGCTGGTGAAGGTGTTGATGGAGATTGACCCCCTCCCGATGAGAGGATCGATGGTGATGACGATGGTGATGATTTCCCCCTCCAGGAGGATGTTTCCCAATGAGAACAGCTCATGGAGCCCTAGATTGGTTTCGCCAGGTTCCGCCTCGAGACGGCGGCGCTTCATCTCGAAAGCTTCCTTCTCATTTTTTCCAAGGCAAAAGACTTCATATAGCAAAAGATGGGCATCGGAGGCCTCCCAGGGGGCCCACGAGGCAGGGGGCACGCCCAGGGGTAGGCGCCCCACCTCGTGGATGTGGTGTGGCCCCCTCTAGTGCTTTCTTAGCCCAATATTTTGAATATATTCCAAAACTGACTATCGTGGAGTTTCAGGGCTTTTGGAGTTGTGCAGAATGGGTCTCTAATATTTGCTCCTTTTCCGGCCCAGAATTCCAGCTGCCGGCATTCTCCCTCTTCGTGTAAACCTTGTAAAATAAGAGAGAATAGGCATAAGTATTGTGGCATA
Organism: Aegilops bicornis; assembly: GCA_021605145.1. Classification (NCBI taxonomy): domain Eukaryota; kingdom Viridiplantae; phylum Streptophyta; class Magnoliopsida; order Poales; family Poaceae; genus Aegilops; species Aegilops bicornis. The sequence goes on along the minus strand of JAHIAL010000026.1, from coordinate 2,620,046 downwards.
ATGTGTAATAACAGCCCATAATGCAATAAATATTGATATAAAAGCATGATGCAAATGGACGTATCAACTCCCCCAAGCTTAGACCTCGCTTGTCCTCAAGCGGAAGCTGATAACGAAAAATATGTCCACATGTTTAGAGATTGAGGCGTCGATAAAATAAAATACGGACATGAGAGCATCATGATAATTCTTATAACAGCAACATATATATATATATATATATATATATATATTCATATGATTTCTTATGCTAAAGTAACAATCTATTCACAATGTCAAGTATGAATCAGAAACTTCATTGAAAATTAACAAACTATGATCTCGGTCATTGAAGCAATTGCAATTTATCATAACATCGGAAAGAGTCAAAATAAGAGCTTTTCAGCAAGTTCACATACTCAACTATCATTTAGTCTTTCACAATTTCTAACACTCACGCAATACTTATGGGTATGAAGTTTTAATCGGACACAGAGAAAGATAGGGGCTTATAGTGTTGCCTCCCAACCTTTTACCTCAAGGGTAATGTCAACAATAATAATTTATGATAACTTACATCCAATTGGATATATATATCAGGATCTTTCCAACACAATGTGCTTGCCAAAGGATAAAGTGTAAAAAGGAAAGGTGATGATCACTGCGACTCTTGCATAAGACATAAGACAAAAATAAAAGACAAACCCTTCGCAGAGGGAAACAGAGGTTGTCATGTGCTTTTATGGTTGGATACACAAAATCTTAATGCAAAAGAACGGCACTTTATATTGCCACTTGTGATAGGGACCTTTATTATGCAGTCCGTCACTTTTATTTCTTCCATATCACAAGATCGTATAAATCTTATTTTCTCCACACTAATGGATCAGACATATTTAGAGAGCAATTTTTATTGCATGCAATAGTGACAACTTACTTGAAGGATCTTACTCAATCTATAGGTAGGTATGGTGGACACTCATGGAAAAATTGGGTTTAAGGATATTCGGAAGCACAAGTAGTATCTCTACTTGGTGCAGAGAATTTGGCTAGCATGAGGGGGAAAGTCAAGCTCAACATGTTGGATGATCCATGACACTATACTTTATTTCGGATATAAGAAAACATAACCCATTACGTTGTCTTCCTTGTCCAACATCAACTTTTTAGCATGTCATATTTTAATGAGTGCTCACAATCATAAAAGATGTCCAAGATAGTATATTTGTATGTGAAAACCCCTCTTTCTTTATTACTTCCTATTAATTGCAATGATGACCAAAACTATGTTTGTCAACTCTCAACAACTTTTATTCACCATACTCTTTTATATGTGAAGTCATTACTCTCCATAAGGTCAATATGATCTCTTTAATTCTTTTTATTCTTTACTTTTACGATTATTTTTATTCCCTCAAGATCATAGCAAGATAATCAAGCCCTTGACTCAAAACTAATCTTTATTATATATAGCTCACGGACTCGATTACATAGAATGATCATAAAGCATAACTCAAAACTAGATCATACTAAAACTTTATTCTACTAGATCAACATATTACCAAAAGGATTGAACTAAGAAAATGGTAAAGATAGAAGTGTGATGGTGATACGATACCGGGGCACCTCCCCCAAGCTTGGCAGTTGCCAAGGGGAGTGCCCATACCCATGTGTTTATGTCTCTTTCTTCGGAGGTGGTGATGTGATATTCTTGGCGATGATGCCCCTCAGGATACGATTCTCTTCCTCGAGCTTATTGACTTGCTGCTTGAGGTCCATTATTTCCTTACAGAGCTTACCCGTGACGGCTAAAGCTCCTTTCACCCATGGATGTTGCATAGCTGCGGGAGAACAAGTAACACTCTTTTTCATATTTTCATAAGAAAGAAATCTAACATTGGGAAGGGCCGAGTTTGGAATAGCTGAGCTCTATAGTTCCCCCATCGTGAATCCGGCTCGGAAATGATAAGTAACTTCTTGATCCTCCTCCATGGCATCTATCCTTTTCAAGTCGACCTCCATGTCTTCCTCCGTTGATGGCCCAAAGTGGTCGACATCACTGTTGCTCTCGGTTCCGGTGTCGTGAGACACCCGACTCTCCCCGACTGACTCTTGAGAAGACATCTTGCTCTAATCTGCGGTAGAAACAGCTCAAAACAAAAACAGAGGATATTTGCATGATACGGTGGTCAAAACCTTCGGTAGATTATATAATGAATTTTTACCGACTAAAAGAAGTATCGTGCAAGAAAACGGAGTCCAGAGAGCACACGAGGTGCCCACGAGGCAGGGGGCGTGCCTAGGGGGTAGGGCGCACCCTCCACCCACGTGGATGCCTTGTGTCCTTCCCGGACCACTTCTTATTTTCCTATTTTCTTAAATATTCCAAAACGGAGAAAAAATGCTATTAGAACTATTTTGGAGTCGGTTTACTTACCGTACCACAGACCTATTCCTTTTCGGAGTGTGAAACCTTCTGGAAAGTATCCCTTATGTACTCCTCCGGGGTTACGGTATCAATAACATTGGTTTCAACATTTGTGGGATTACCTGAGATATAATGTTTGATTCTTTGACCGTTCACCACCTTCGGATTAATGCCCTCGAAGTTGTTAATTTTTATGGCACGGGAACGATAGACCTCCTCGATAATGTAAGGACCTTCCATTTAGAGAGGAGCTTTCCTGCAAAAAATCTTAAACGAGAGTTATATAACAAGACATAATCACCTACATTAAACTCACGCTTTTGTATCCTTTTGTCATGTCATCTTTTAACTTTTTCTTTAAACAGTTTGACATTCTCATAGGCTTGGGTTTTCCACTCATCAAGTGAGCTAATGTCAAATAGTCTCTTCTCGCCGGCAAGGTTGAAATCATAACTGAGCTCTTTAATGGCCCAATATGCCTTATGCTCTAGTTCGAGAGGTAAGTGACATGCTTTTCCATAAACCATTTTATATGGAAACATACCCATAGGATTTTTATATGCAGTTCTATAGGAGCATAATGCATCATCGAGTTTCTTGGACCAATTCTTTCTAGATCTATTAACAGTCTTTTGCAAAATTAATTTGATTTCTCTATTACTCAGTTCTACTTGACCACTAGACTATGGGTGGTATGGAGATGCAATTCTATGATTAACGTCATACTTAGCAAGTATCTTACGAAAAGCACCATGAATAAAATGTGAACCACCATCAGTCATTAAGTATCTAGGGACTCCAAACCTCGGAAAAGTAACTTCTTTAAGCATCTTAATAGAGGTGTTATGATCAACACTACTAGTTGGAATAGCTTCTACCCACTTAGTAACGTAATCAACAGCAACCAAAATATGTGTATACCCGTTAGAGGAAGGAAACAGTCCCATATAATCAAAGCCCCGAACATCGAATGGTTCAATAACAAGTGAATAGTTCATAGGCATTTCTTGACGTCTACTAATATTACCAATTCTTTGGCATTCATCAAAAGACAAGACAAACTTACGGCATCTTTGAAGAGAGTAGGCCAATAAAAACCGGATTGCAATACCTTATGTGCAGTTGTATCTCGGTATGGCGTCCTCCATAAGCCTCGAGTGACACTTGCGTAGAGATGCATTTCCTGTTCATGCGCAGTGCACAACGCCTAATAAAACCATCTACTCCTTCTTTATAAAGGTGTGGGTCATCCCGTAAGTAATGTCTTAAATCGTAGAAAAACTTTTTCTTTTCTTTGGTATGTGAAACTAGGTGGTATAAATTTAGCAACAATGTAATTAGCATAATCGGCATACCATGGAGCAGTACGAGAAGCATTTATAACAACTAATTGTTCATCTGGAAAGCTATCATCAATAGGTAGTGGGTCATCAAGAACATTCTCTAACCTAGATAACTTGTCTACAATGGGGTTCTCAGCTCCCTTTCTATCTATAATATGCAAATAAAATTCTTGTAGTAGGAGAACCCATCTAATAAGTCTGGGTTTAGCATCTTTCTTTTCCATAAGATATTTAATAGAAGCATGATCAGTGTGAACACTTACTTTAGAATCAACAATATAAGGTCTGAACTTATCACAAGCAAATAAAACTGCTAAAAATTCTTTTTCAGTAGTAGCATAATTTCTCTGGGCACTGTCTCGAGTTTTACTAGCATATTGAATAACATTTAATTTCTTATCAACCCTTTGTCCTAGAACATCACCTACAACATAATCACTAGCATCACACATAATTTCAAAGGGTAAATTCCAATCAGGTGGCTGAACAATAGGTGCAGAAATCAAGGCTTTCTTAAGTATTTCAAATGCTTCTACACAATCATCATCAAAGACAAAAGGAACATCTTTTTGTGAGAGATTAGTCAGAGGCTCAGAAATTTTTGAGACGTCTTTAATGAACATCCTATAAAAACCGGCATGACCAAGGAAACTTATTATTCCTTTAATGTCCTTAGGACACGACATCTTTTCAATAGCATCAACTTTAGCTTTATCAACTTCAATACCTCTTTCAGAAATTTTATGCCCCAAGACAATACTTTCATTAACCATAAAATGGCACTTCTCCCAATTCAAGGCAAGATTAGTTTCTTCACATATCTGCAAAGCTCGATCAAGGTTGCTTAAGCAATCATCAAAAGAAGTTCCATATACGGAAAAATCATCCATGAAAACCTCAACAATCTTTTCACAAAATTCAGAGAATATAGCAGTCATACATCTTTGAAATTTAGCAGGTGCATTGCATAAACCAAAAGGCATACGTCTATAAGCAAAGGTACTGAAAGGGCAAGTAAAAGTGGTCTTTTCTTGATCCTCTTTTGACATAGGTATTTAAGAGAAACCAGAATAACCGTCTAGAAAGCAAAAATGTGTATGTTTGGATAATCTTTCTAGCATTTGATCAATAAAAGGTAAAGGGTAATGATCCTTTTAGTAGCTTTATTTAGTTTCTTTGAAATCAATTACCATTCTATAACCTGTAACAATTCTTTGTGGGATCAATTCATCTTTATCATTAGGAACAACAGTAATACCTCCCTTCTTAGGGACACAATGGACAGGAATTACCCACTGACTATCAGCAACAGGATAAATTATACCTGCCTCTAGAAGCTTTAGTATTTCTTTTCTTACCACTTCTATCATCTTAGGATTTAACCGTCGTTGGTGACCAACAACTGGTTTAGCGTCTTTCTCCAATTTTATTTTGTGCTGGCATAGAGTGGAACTAATGCCCTTAAGATCATCAGAGTATATCTAATAGCGACGGATTGCTTCTTCAGAGTTTTCAATAATTTCTCTTCTTCCTGCTCTTGAAGGTTAGCACTAATAATAATAGGATATATCTTATTTTCATGAAGTTAAGCATATTTAAGAGTATCAGGTAATGGTTTAAGCTCAAACACGGGATCACCCTTGGATAGTGGAGGATCCCCTAGAATTTCAATAGGCAAATTGTGTTTCAAAATAGGTCCCTGCTTGAAGAATACCTCATCTATATTCCTTCTTTCATTCATAAACATATCATTTTCATGGTCTAGCAAATATTGTTCTAAAGGATCATTAGGAGGCACGACAATAGAAGAAGGACCAATAATTTCATGTTTACTAGGCAATTCTTTATCATGGGGTTGTCTACGAAATCTAGCAAAATTAAAATTATGAGACATATCTCCTAAACCAATAGTAACAACATCCTTTTTGCAATCTGTCTTAGTTTTAGCAGTATTCAAGAAGGGTCTACCAAATATAATGGGACAAAAGTCATCTTGTGGGGAACCAAGAACAAGAAAATCAGTAGGATATTTAACTTTCCCACACAATACTTGAATATCTCTAACAATCCCAACTGGTGAAATAGTATCTCTATTGGCAAGCTGAATTGTAACATCAATACCTTCTAACTCAGCAGGTGCAATATCATGCATAATTTCTTCGTATAAAGAATGAGGTATTGCACTCGCACTAGCACCCATATCACATAAGCCATGATAACAATGATATCCTATTTTAACAGAAATAACAGGCATGCCTACAACAGGTCTATGTTTATTTTTAGTATCGGGTCTAGCAATTCTAGCAGCTTCATCACACAAGTAAATAACATGCCCATCAATATTATCGACCAAGCGATCTTTTACAATAGAAACACTAGGTTCAGCTTTAATTTGCTCAGGGGGTGTAGGTGTTCTAGTATTACTCTGACGAACCACGGCTGAAGTTTTAGCATGATCCTTTATTCTAGCAGGGAATGGTGGTTTCTCAATATAAGCGGTAGGAACAATAGGATCGACATCATAAGTGATAGCCTTTTCTTCAACTTTAATAGGTTCAACTACTTTTACTTCCATGGGAGGATGATATTAAAAACCACTTATCCTTAGGGAGATCAACATGAGTAGTAAAGGATTCACAGAAAGAAGCTACTATCTCAGAGTCAAGTCCATATTTAGTGCTAAATTCACGAAAAACATCGGTATCCATAAAAGATTTAACACAATCTAACTTAGGTGTTATACCTGACTCCTTTCCTTCGTCGAGTTCCTAATATTCAGTGTTGCGTTTAATTCTTTCCAATAAATTGATGGGGAACGTGGCAGAAATTCAAAATTTTCTACGCATCACCAAGATCAATCTATGGAGTAATCTAGCAACGAGGGGAAGGAGAGTGCATCTACATACCCTTGTAGATTGCTAAGCGGAAGCGTTAAAGAGAACGGGGTTGAAGGAGTCGTACTCATCATGATCCAAATCACCGGAGATCCTAGTGCCGAAAGGATGGCACCTCCGCGTTCAACACATGTACAGCCCGGCGACGTCTCCCATGCGTTGATCCAGCAAGGAGAGAGGGAGAGGTTGGGGAAGACTCCGTCCAGCAGTAGCACAACGGTGTGGTGGTGGTGGAGGAGCGTGGTACTCCAGTAGGGCTTCGCCAAGCACCGCGAGAGGTGAGGAGAAAGAGAGGTAGGGCTGCGCCAGGGAGAGGTGGAAACTCTTGTGTTTGCAGCCCCAAAGAACTCAACTATATATAGAGAGGGAGGGGCTGCGCCCTCTAGGGTTCCACCCCAAGGGTGCGGCAGCCCCAAACCCATCTAGGGGTGGCGGCCAAGGTAGAGGGAAACTTGCCCCCAAGTAAGGTGGAGGCGCCTCCCCAAACCCTAGGCGCCTTGGGCCTGGTGGGGCGCACCAGCCCACTGGGCTGGTCCCTCCCACACTTGGCCCATGCTTCCCTCTGGGGCAGTGGCCCCACTTAGTGGACCTCGGGACCCTCCGGTGGTCCCCATGCGTTACCGATAGCACCAAACTTTTCCGGTGACCAAAACAGGACTTCCCATATATAAATCTTTACCTCCGGACCATTCCTAACTCCTCGTGACGTCAGGATCTCATCCGGACTCGAACAACATTCGGTAACCACGTATATCTATTCCTATAACCCTAAGCGCCATCGAACCTTAAGTGTGTAGACCCTACGGGGTTCGGGAACCATGCGCATATGACCGAGATGTTCTCCGGTCAATAACCAACAATGGGATCTCGATACCCATGTGGGCTCCCACATGTTCCACGATGATCTCATCGGATGAACCACGATGTCGAGGATTCAATCAATCCCGTATTCAATTCCCTTTGTCTAGCGGTATTGTACTTGCCCGAGATTCGATCGTCGGTATGCCGATACCTTGTTCAATCTCGTTACCAGCAAGTCTCTTTACTCGTTCCGTAACACATCATCCGTGATCAACCCCTTGGTCACATTGTGCACATTACGATGATGTCCTACCGAGTGGGCCCAGAGATACCTCTCCGTCACACGGAGTGACAAATCGATCTCGATTCGTGCCAACCCAATGAGACACTTTTCGGAGATACCGTAGTGCACCTTTATAGCCACCCGATTACGTAGCCGTTTGGTACACCCAAAGCATTCCTACGTATCAGGAGTTGCACAATCTCATGGTCTAAGGAAATGATACTTGACATTAGAAAAGCTTTAGCATACGAACTACGATCTTTGTGCTAGGCTTAGGATTGGGTCTTGTCCATCACATCATTCTCCTAATGATGTGATCCGTTATCAACGACATCCAATGTCCATGGTTGGGAAACCGTAACCATCTATTGATCAACGAGCTAGTCAACTAGAGGCTTACTAGGGACATGGTGTTGTCTATGTACCCACACATGTATCTGAGTTTCCTATCAATACAATTATAGCATGGATAATAAACGATTATCATGAACAAGGAAATATAATAATAATAATAACTAATTTATTATTGCCTCTAGGGCATATTTCCAACAGTCTCCCACTTGCACTAGAGTCAATAATCTAGTTCACATCGCCATGTGATTAACACTCACAGGTCACATCGCCATGTGACCAACATCCAAAGAGTTCACTAGTGTCACTAAACTAGTTCACATCATCATGTGATTAAGACTCAATGAGTTACGGGGTTTGATCATGTTTTTCTTGTGAGAGAGGTTTTAGTCAACGGGTCTGCAACATTCAGATCCGTATGTACTTTGCAAATCTCTAGGTCATATTGTAAATGTTGCTTCCACGCTCCACTTGGAGCTATTCCAAATGGTTGTTCCACTATATGTATTCGGTTTGCTACTCAGAGTCACTTAGATAGGTGTTAAAGCTTGCATCGATGAAACCCTTTACGCCGAACTCTTTATCACCTCCATAATCGAGAAACATGTCCTTATTTACTCCAAGGTCAATTTTGATCATTGTCCAATGATCCTTTCTGGATCATTCTTGTACCCTTGACCGACTCATGGCAAGGCACACTTCCGATGCGGTACACAAAGATAGCATACTATAGAGCCTACGTCTGAAGCATAGGGGGCGACCTTCGTCCTTTCTCTCTCTTCTGCCGTGGTCGAAGCTTTAAGTCTTAACTTCATACCTTACAACTCGAGGCAAGAACTCCTTCTTTGGTGATCCATCTTGAACACCTTCAAGATCATGTCAAGGTATGTGCTCATTTGAAAGTACCATTTAGCGGTTTTTGATCTATCCTCATAGATCTTGATGCTAAATGTTCAAGCAGCTTAATCCAGGTTTTCTATTGAAAAACACTTTTCAAATAACCCTATATGCTTTCCAGAAATTCTACATCATTTCTAATCAACAATATGTCAACATATACTCATCAGAAATTCTATAGTGATCCCACTCACTTCTTTGGAAATACAAGTTTCTCATAAACTTTGTATAAACCCAAAATCTTTGATCATCTCATCAAAGTGTATATTCCAACTCGAGATGCTTACTCCGGTCCTTAGAAGGATTCTTTGGAGCTTTGCATGCTTGTTAGCATCTTTAGGATTGACAAAACCTTCTAGTTGTATCACATACAACCTTTCCTCAAGAAAACTATCGAGGAAACAATGTTTTGACATCCTATCTACAAGATTTCATAAATAATGCAGTAACTGCTAATCCAATTCTAACAGACTCTTAGCATCGCTACGAGTGAGAAAGTCTCATCGTAGTCAACTCCTTGTACTTGTCAGAAAACATCTTAATGACAAGTCGAGCTTTCTTAATGGTGATACTTACCATCATTATGCATCTTCCTTTTAAAATCCATCTGCCTCCAACAGCCTTACGACCATCAAGTAGTTACGCCAAAGTCTACACTTTGTTTTCATGCATGGATCCTCTCTCGAATTTTATGGCCTCGAGACATTTGTCGGAATCAGGGCCCTGGATCGCTTCTGCATAGCTCGTTGGTTCATTGTTGTCCGGCAACATGACCTCTAAGACAGGATGCGTACCACTCAAAGCGATCTGGCGTCCTTGTCGACCCTCACGAGGTTCGATAGTGAATTGATCCGAAGTTTCATGATCATTATCATAAGCTTCTACTTCAATTGGTGTAGGTGCCACAGGAACAACTTCCTCATGCCTGCTACACACTAGTTGAAGTGATGGTTCAACAACCTCATCAAGTCTCCACCATCCTCCCACTTAATTTTCCAGACAAACTTTTCCTCGAGAAAGGACCCGATTCAAGAAACAATCCCTATTGCTTTCGGATCTGAATTAGGAGGTATACCCAACTGTTTTGGGTGTCCTAGGAAGATGCATTTTATCCACTTTGGGTTCGAGCTTATCAACCTGAAATTTTTTTCACATACGCGTCGCAGCCCCAAACTTTTAAGAAACGACAACTTAGGTTTTTCCAAACCATAGTTCAAATGGTGTCGTCTCAACGGAATTACGTGGTGCCCTATTTGAAGTGAATGCGGTTGTCTCTAATGCCTAACCCATGAACGATAGTGGTAATTCGATAAGAGACATCATGGTATGCACCATGTCCAATAGGGTGCAGCTATGATGTTCGGACACACCATCACACTATGGTGTTCGAGTGATTAATTGTGAAACAATTTCCACGATGTCTTAATTGTGTGCCAAAGCTCGTAACTCAGATACTCATCTCTATGATCATATCATAGACATTTTATCCTCTTGTCACGATGATCTTCAACTTCACTCTGAAATTACTTGAACCATTCAATAATTCAGACTTGTGTTTCATCAAGTAAATATACTCCGTATCTACTCAAATCATCCGGTGAAGTAAGAACATAACGATATCCACTGCGTGCCTCGGTAGCTCATTGGACTGCACACATCAAAATGTATTACTTCCAACAAGTTGCTTTCTTGTTCCATTTCTAAAAACGAGGCTTTCGGTCATCTTGCCCATGTGGTATGATTTGCATGTCTCAAGTGATTTAGAATCAAGTGAGTCCAAGCGATCCATCTGCATGGAGTTTCTTCATGCATATATACCAATAGACATGGTTCACATGTCTCAAACTTTTCAAAAAGCGAGTGAGTCCAAAGATCCATCAACATGGAGCTTCTTCATGCGCTTTATACCAATATGGCTTACATGGCAGTGCCACAAGTAGGTGGTACTATCATTACTATCTTATATCTTTTGGCATGAACATGCGTATCACTACGATCGAGATTTAATAAACCATTCATTTTAGGTGCAAGACCATTGAAGGTATTATTCAAATAAATAGAGTAACCATTATTCTCCTTAAATGAATAACTGCATTGCGATAGACATAATCCAATCATTTCTATGCTCAACGCAAACACCAAATAACAGTTATTTAGGTTTAACACCAATCTCGATGGTAGAGGGAGCACGCGATGCTTGATCATATCAACCTTGGAAACACTTCCAACACATATCATCAGCTCACCTTTAGCTAGTCTCCGTTTATTCCGTAGCTTTTATTTCGAGTTACTAACACTTAGCAACCGAACCGGTATCTAATACCACAGTGCTACTAGGAGTACTAGTAAAGTACACATTAACATAATGTATATCCAATATACTTCGTCGACCTTGCCTGCCTTCTTATCTACCAAGTATCTAGGGTGGTTCTGCTTTAGTGTCCGTTCCTCTCATTCTGAGAAGCACTTAGTCTCGGGTTTGGGTTCAACCTTGGGTTTTCACTAGAGCGACAAGCTGTTTTGCCGTTTCATGAAGTATCCCTTCTTGCCCTTGCCCTGCTTGAAACTAGTGGTTTTACTAACCATCAACAATTGATGCTCCAACTTGACTTCTACTTTCGCGGTGTCAAACATCGCGAATACTTCAAGGATCATCATATCTATCCCTGATATGTTATAGTTCATCACGAAGCTCTAGTAGCTTGGTGGCAATGACTTTGGAGAAACATCACTATCTCATACGGAAGATTATCTCCCACTCGATTCAAGTGATTGTTGTACCCAGACAATCTGAGTACAAGCTCAACGATTGAGCTTTTCTCCCTTAGTTTGTAGGCCAAGAAGCTCGTCGGAGGTCTTATACCTGCGGCGTGGGCACGAGCTTCGAAATCCCAATTTCAGCCCTCGAAACATCTCATATGTTCCGCGACGTTTAAAATCGTCTTTCGTGCCTCAACTCTAAACCCGTTTAAGCGAACTATCACGTAGTTATCAAAAGTGTATGTCAAATGTTACGCAACATCCATGATTTAATGCTCGAGATTCAGCACACCGGCGGTGCATTAAGGACATAAGCCTTCTCTGAAGCAGCGAGGACAATCCTCGGTTTACGGACCCAGTCCGCATAATTGCTACTATCAACTTTCAACTAAATTTTCTCTAGGAACATATCTAAAATAGTAGAACTAAAGTGTGAGCTATGACATAATTTGCAAAAACCTTTTGACTATGTTTAGGATAATGAAGTTCAATCGCTTGTAGTTCCATGATCCAATATCATTGCATAGCCTAAACCATGTCAATGCCTTTCCCTTCAAAGATAAAGGGAAGACCTTCTTCTTGATAACATCCTCGGGCATACCTGCAAGCTTAAATAATCCACAAACTTCATCCACATAGATTAGGTGCAAATCGGGATGCAATGTTCCATCTCCTATAAAAGGATTAGTTAGCAGTTCCTCTATCATACCCGAAGGAATTTCAAAGTAAACATTTTCAGTAGGTTTAGTAGGTTGAGGAGAAACTCTTTGCTCTACTGGTCGGGGTGAAGATACCCCGAACAAGCCCCTCAAATGATTGCTTTCCATAGTAACAAGTGACAGTAAATTTCAGCACACTATATAAAAATAATTTCTTACCAAATTCCACTTACCAAAGGCGCTTCACTCCCCGGCAACGGCGCCAGAAAAGAGTCTTGATGACCCACAAGTATAGGGGATCAATCGTAGTCCTTTCGATAAGTAAGAGTGTCAAACCCAACGAGGACTGAAGGAAATGACAAGTGGTTTTCAAAGAAGGTATTCTCTGCAAGCACTTGAAATTATCGGGTAATGATAGTTTTGTGATAAGGTAATTTTTAACGGGTAACAAGTAATAAAAGTAAATAAGGTGCAGCAAGGTGGCCCAATCCTTTTTGTAGCAAAGGACAAGCCTGGACAAACTCTTATATAAAGGAAAACGCTCCTGAGGACACATGGGAATTATCGTCAAGCTAGTTTTCATCATGCTCATATAATTCTCGTTCGTTACTTTGGTAATCTAATATGTGGGTGGACCGGTGCTTGGGTACTGCCCTTCCTTGGACAAGCATCCCACTTATGATTAACCCCTCTTGCAAGCATCCGCACCTACAAAAGAAGTATTAAGGTAAACCTAATCATAGATTGAAACATGTGGATCCAAATCAGCACCTTACGAAGCAACGCATATACTAGGGTTTAAGCTTCTGTCACTCTAGCAACCCATCATCTACTTATTACTTCCCAATGCCTTCCCCTAGGACCAAATAATGGTGAAGTGTCATGTAGTCGACATTCACATAACACCACTAGAGGAAGGACAACATACATCTCATCAAAATATCGAACGAATACCAAATTCACATGACTACTTATAGCATGACTTCACCCATGTCCTCAGGAACAAACGTAACTACTCACAAATCATATTCATGTTTATAATCAGAGGGGTATTAATATGCATAAAGGATCTGAACGTATGATCTTCCACCAAATAAACCAACTAGCATCAACTACAAGGAGTAATCAACACTACTAGCAACCCACAGCTACCAATATGAGGTTTTGAGACGAAGATTGGATACAAGAGATGAACTAGGGTTTGAGATGAGATGGTGCTGGTGAAGGTGTTGATGGAGATTGACCCCCTCTCGATGAGAGGATCGATGGTGATGACGATTGTGATGATTTCCCCCTCCCGGAGTGATGTTTCCCCGGCAGAACAGCTCCGCCGAAGCCCTAGATTGGTTTCGCCAGGTTCTGGCTCGAGACAGCGGCGCTTTGTCCCGAAAGTTTCCTTCTGATTTTTTCCAGGGCAAAATACCTCATATAGCAAAAGATGGGCACCGGAGGCCTGCCAGGGGGCCCACGAGGCATGGGGAAGCGCCCCCACCCTCGTGGACAGGGTGTGGCCCCCCTCTAGTGCTTTCCTCGCCCAATATTTTCAATATATTCCAAAACTGACTATCGTGGAGTTTCAGGACTTTTGGAGTTGTGCAGAATAGGTCTCTAATATTTGCTCCTTTTCCGGCCTAGAATTCCAGCTGTCAGCATTCTCCCTCTTCGTGTAAATCTTGTAAAATAAGAGAGAATAGGCATAATTATTGTGACGTAATGTGTAATAACGGCCCATAATGCAATAAATATCGATATAAAAGCATGATGCAAAATGGACGTATCACTAGTACAGTGGAGACACTCTACAGCTACCAGAAAAAATAATTACTGCTTGTACAGTGGATACACTACCGCACGGCTCCTCCTAGGTCATCGAACGTCTCCTTCTCTTGAATGTCGTTTTACTTTTGTTCACCGACATCTTGGGCCATGCAGCCTTGGAGCCCAAATGCCATCCTCCAAATTAGAAGGCAGTATACAGGCGGAGAGTCACCCTGGTCGTAGCGTGGTAGTAATGAGCCGTCTTATCACAAAACCCCACCTCCACGCAGTCTAATTTTGACGGACGAAGCAACCATCATTTCACTCTTCGCTGAATCCCCTTCTCCCTCACCGTCTTCAAGAAAGCCAACACACGCATGTGCCATTGTTCTTCTCTCCCAACGAAGGGAAGGTAAGCGGATCCATGATATTGGTATATTTTTGTTCAGAAAAGAAAAGAACTTTTGCAAAGCAGTAACTGATCCTCACTCTCTTTTTTGTTTCATTGTCATTGCGATTGTGTTTCCTTTCAGTGGTCTCCTAGTATTCGTCAATTTCATGATGGACCAAGGAGAACCAGGAAAAGATCTGCCAATATTGGAGCAGACGCGGGAGGCTGATCCCCACGAGACAGAGAGCTCCAAGAAGATGGAGGCAGCCACCGAGCCGACCCAGATACGCTCATGGCCACCTCTTGGGGCCAATCGGCGCCCGTTTGAGGTTACATCCCCGTGGCACTGCAAGAGCAGTTTTCCCCTTCGAGGATGTGTCCCCACCGAGCTGCCCAAGGTGATTTTCTTCTTTGCCGATCTCGATTGTGGTTTTTCATCTAAGTATGTGGTGATAAATAATGCAAAATTATATTAGATTCGATGCCATGCTATACATAGTGGTTTAAATAACTTGTGTTTCTTATACAGGAAAGTAATTCAGAATTTGTTTTTGTTTCAATTAGAGCCCTGATGCAGACAAGGATTGTGTGGTTGTACGTGTCACTCGCTATGAGGCGGATGACCTGAATATACGCACTGGGAAAACAGAGTTCTTAGGCTATTGGATCCTGGAAGCCATTTGCACTTATACCAATGTCGAGATGTATTCCAGCCTCAATGTTGTCAGGCGTGTTGTCCAGGGTGTACTGAAGCACAAGAAGTTCAAAGCTACTCCTTCGCTTGTGAGGCATACTGTTCTTGTCAAGCTTACGCAGGAAGATGATGTGGCATTCCTCCACAAACAAGTTTGTGAGTGGCAAGGCCACAAGGTTATCTTCATGAAGGTTCACATGATTGAGCTGCTGTCGAACGTCCTCGATGATGTTCATGGCAAGGTCCGTCTTGTGTCCAGCCCAAATTAGATCGAGGCATGAAATAGTTGCCCCAGCTAGTGTTTAATAGTAGTTTGGATTTTTTCTAATTATCCGAACATTGCCTATTATCGAGCCCTCTGGGGCTAGTACTTTGTTTGAATCCGTCTATGGGAACTGCTGCTACTTTTGGGTGCCCGTGAATCATGTGAGAACCATCATAATTGTTGCCGAAACAAATGCGTCCTCACTAGTTTTTTCATGAATATGGAATGGTAGGACATAAGTTGTCACGGTTTATCATACGAGCAGTGTGTGTTTGATGAAATAGAGTACTCGTTTGAGAACTGTATGCCGATGTATACATAAGTACCTGTAAACACTGTTGGTGCTACCACACTTGTAAGCAGTTGTGCAAAACACGTCACATTGTCTTAGCTCGCTTCAACACTAGGCTATCGACCAGCTAACAATCAATAATCTGCTATCTAACATATAAGCAACTACTCCTACGTATCTTGTTACAGTGGTTCATGCAGTTAACTGAGGCCACAATGTAAATTCCAAACGTTCACACGCTAGTACATCGTTCATGTGTAACACTCACATTAAACTTGGCTTCAGAAAAAACTTGAAAAGCATAAGTTAAGCAATTTATACATCTCAATGATTCATGGAACATAACAAACATATACTAGTTCACAGCAAAAGACAAAGTTGTGAGAAGGTTTACAAATCAGGAAAACACAAGCAAGGCTTCTCTGAGCAAAGGGCCTCCCAGCAGGCTGAAATTTCCTAGAGTTCACTCTGGTTTTTCTTGTTGCCACTATCCAGGGTTAGGTTCTCTCATTCCAGAATATCCAATTATAATTGTGTTCTCAAAATTTGGAATCTTTGAAGCTGAACCATGTAGTGTCTTGACCAACTGAAATTCTTGTGCATTCGACTAAATTTAAGCACCGCTATTTGCAGAAATAAGCAGACCACAATGCCTCTTGTCGGTGCACGTATCCCAAAAACCTCCGTGTAGCCGTGCCACCTAGCCCTTGGTCCATGGATCACCTCGTAGAAAGTGCAGTCCGGACTAGGATGCAGTTGTTTTCGTTCGTCCCTGCACTTCAATCAGGAAGTAAAACATACGAATCAGCTTCTTTTAGATTACGTTGGTCATTCTACCTAGTTACTACCAATGTAGTGATACCTGGAAGATTGGTGGTTAGAGGACGGCAGCTAGGAATAGCCATCTCATTTTGTGCAGTTGTGCTAAAACTGAGGTGTGTACTTTTGATTGCGCGGATAGAAACGATATGGAGATAGACATCCCTGTTTGCGCAAATAAGAAATATCATTTTTTAAACAGTGACAGATATTTACAGTGGCGTATGATTAACAGCATCATCTATTGTGTTATAATTGGCACTAGATTGACAGTATGAAAGTGCCCTTAAGTAAGTATCATCACATCACATCAACACTGCCACTAGATTAACATGCAGTACAATAGCATTAGTATTCTTTGTCATGGGAGTAGCACATGGTCGATAAATGTGCAATCAAATTTGTGGAGTTCCACTGGGATGAAGCAATTTTAGCGGTGTGAGATTTAAGTGTAACTGCAAAAACACAATTCATGGGAAATAAAGCAAGACGGAAGCACTTCATAAAATGGTGCGACATTGCTTCAATTTATCGACGGCACTAGACCATTACTTATAGTAAAATTAGGTGGCATTGCTTAATGCTTCATGTGATTTTACATTAACGATAGCGATATGGGTGTAGGGACATGATAACCCACAAGTGTAGGGGATCACAACAGCTTTCGAGGGTAAAGTATTCAACCCAAATTTATTGATTCAACACAAGGGGAGCCAAATAATATTCTCAAGTATTAGCAACTGAGTTGTCAATTCAGCCACACCTGGATAACTTAATATCTGCAGCAAAGTATTTAGTAGCAAAAGAGTATGATAGTAGTGGTAACAGTAACAAAAGAGTAATGAAAGCAAAAGCAATATTTTTGGTGTTTTGTAGTGATTGTAACAGTAACAACGGGAAAGTAAATAAGCGTAAACTAGTATATGGAAAGCTCGTAGGCATTGGATCGGTGCTGGATAATTATGTCGGATGCGGTTCATCATGTAACGATCATAACATAGGGTGACACAGAGCTAGCTCCAATTCATCAATGTAATGTAGGCATGTATTCCAAATATAGTCATACGTGCTACGGAAAAGAACTTGCATGACATCTTTTGTCCTACCCTCCCGGTAGCGGCAGGGTCCTATTGGAAACTAAGGGATATTAAGGCCTCCTTTTAATAGAGAACCGGAACAAAGCATTAGCACATAGTGAATACATGAACTCCTCAAACTATGGTCATCACCGAGAAGTATCCAGATTATTGTCACTTCGGGGTTGTCGGATCATAACACATAATAGGTGACTATAGACTTGCAAGATAGGATCAAGAACACACATATATTCATGAAAAACATAATAGGTTCAGATCTGAAATCATGGCACTCGGGCCCTAGTGACAAGCATTAAGCATAGCAAAGTCATAGCAACATCTATCTCAGAACATAGTGGATACTAGGGATCAAACCCTAACAAAACTAACTCGATTACATGATAAATCTCATCCAACCCATCACCATCCAGCAAGCCTACGATGGAATTACTCACGCACGGCGGCGAGCATCATGAAATTGGTGATGGAGGATGGTTGATGATGACGACGGCGACGAATCCCCCTCTCCGGAGCCCCGAACGGACTCCAGATCAGCCCTCCCGAGAGGTTTTAGGGCTTGGCGGTGGCTCCGTATTGTAAAACGCGATGATTTCTTCTCCTTGATTTTTTTCTCTCCGAAAGCAAATATATAGAGTTGGAGTTGGCGTCGGAGGAGCTCCAGGGCCCACGAGGTAGGGGCGCCATACAGGCGCCCCACCCTCGTGGGACAGGTGTGGGCCCCTGGTCTTCATCTTTGGCAAGGATTTTTTTATTTTTTCTAAGATGTTAGTGGAGTTTCGTGTCATTCCAAAAACTTTGGTTTTCTGCACATAAAACAACATTATGGCAATTCTGCTGAAAAACAGCGCGTCGGTCAGGGTTAGTTCCATTCAAATCATACAAGTTAGAGTCCAAAACAAGGGCAAAGTGTTTGGAAAAGTAGATACGACGGGACGTATCAACTCCCCATGCTTAAACCCTTGCTTGTCCTCAAGCAATTCAGTTGACAAACCGAAAGAGAAAAAGAAAACTTTTACAAACTCTGTTTGCTCTTATTGTTGTAAATATGTCAAGCCAACATTCAAGTTTTCAAAGCAAAGATTATAACTAACCACATTTGCAATAGTTCTCGTGTCTCACGTTTACTCATATCAATGGCATAATCAACTAGCGAGTCATAATAATAAATCTCGGGATGACAACACTTTCTAAAAAACAATCGTAATATGATATAACAAGATGGTATCTCGCTAGCCCTTTCTGAGACCGCAAAACATAAATGCAGAGCAGCTTTAAAGATCAAGGACTGACTAGAAATTGTAATTCATGGTAAAAGAGATCCAATCATAGTCATACCCAATATAAATTAATAGTAATGGATGCAAATGACAGCTGCGCTCTCCAGCTAGTGCTTTTTAATAAGAGGGTGATGACTCAACATAAAAGTAAATAAATGGGCCCTTCGCAGAGGGAAGCAGGGATTTGTAGAGGTGCCAGAGCTCGGTTTTCAAATAGAGATAAATAATATTTTGAGCGGTATACTTTCATTGTCAACATAACAACTAAGAGATGGCGATATCTTCCATGCTACATACATTATAGGCGGTTCCCAAACAGAATGGTAAAGTTTATACTCCCCCTCCACCAACAAGCATCAATCCATGGCTTGCTCGAAACAACGAAAGTGCCTCCAACAAACATCAGGTCCTGTGGGGGAGTTTTTCTTTGCAATTATTTTGATTTAGTTTGCATAAAGCATGAGACTGGGCATCCGGTGTCCATCCATTTTCTCGTGAGTGAGGAGCGGAGTCCACTCCTCTTGAGAATAACCCGCCTAACATGGAAGATAAGGGCAGCCTTAGTTGATACATGAGCTATTCGAGCATACAAAATAGAATGTTTATTTGAAGGTTTAGAGTTTGCCACAAACAAATTTACTTGGAGCAGCGGTAGATACCGCATATAGGAAGGTATAGTGGACTCATCTGGAATAACTTTGGGGTTTAAGGGATTGGATGCACAAGCAGTATTCCCGCTTAGTACAAGTGAAGGCTAGCAAAAGACTGGGAAGCAACCAACTAGAGAGCGACAACAGTCATGAACATGCACTAAAATTAATAAACATTGGATGCAAGCATGAGTAGGATATAATCCACCAGGAACATAAATATCATGAAGGCTATGTTGATTTGTTTCAACTACATGTGTGAACATGTGCCAAGTCAAGTCACTTAAATCATTCAAAGGAGGATACCACCCCATCATACCACATCACAACCATTTTAATAGCATGTTGGCACGCAAGGTAAACCATTATAACTCATAGCTAATCAAGCATGGCATAAGCAACTATGATCTCTAATTTTAATTGCAAACATGTTTATTCATAATAAGCTGAATTAAGAACGATGAACTCATCATATTTACAAAAACAAGAGAGGTCGAGTTCAAACCAGCTTTTCCCATCTCAGTCAGTCCATCATATATCATCATAATTGCCTTTCACTTGCACGACCGGACGATGTGAATAATAATAAGAGTGCACGTGCATTGGACTAAGCTAGAATCTGCGAGCATTCAATAAGCAGGAGAAGACAAGGCAACATGGGCTCTTGGTTAAGTCAACAATAGTGCATATAAGAGCCACTTCAACAATTTAATCATGGTCTTCTCCTATCGACCCCCAAAGAAAAGAAAAGTAATAAAACTATTTACACGGGAAAGCTCCTAACAAGCAAAAGAAGAACATGAAATATTTTTGGGTTTTCTTTTTAATTATTACTACTACAGCAGGAAAAGTAAACTAACTAGAAGCTACACTAATTTTTTTTTGTTTTCTTAAAGTTTAACAAACACGCAAGAAGAAAGCTGGAAAAAGAAAATAAACTAGCATGGATATTACAGTGAAAAAGTATGAGCACCGACATCTAGCAATGAGTGCGTGTGAACATAAATGTAATGTCATGGGAAATACGTATTTCCCCAAGCTTAGGCTTTTGGCCTAAGTTGGTTCATTGCCGGGTAGCCTGGCGGATACCCGTAGGTGTAGCCGGGTCGTATTGCGATGTGGCTATCGCCTCCTGAGCTGCAGCGTGGCGTCGAGTTGCCTCCGCTCTCCTCTCGTACTCATCTGCCTCCTCTCTCCTCACAAATGAGCTAGTGAGATCATGATACTGTGGGCATTTGTCTGCCTCAAAGTCCACAAGATCGGCGTTACGCAAATATGCGTTAAATTCTTCTTTGATTCCCGCTCGATCCATAAAATTTTCCGAAGGCCATTCCACAGGGCCTCACGGGAGGCGTCCCTTGGGGCTCCTCATCGACATCGCGCATTGCAAGCCTAGGGCCTTGCTTCCTTGAAGAACCACCTTGGAACATCTTCCTAAACATATTGTTTTCTCTGAAAAAATTCTGAAATTTTTAGTAGCTTAAAACAAAAGTGAACCAAGCTCAACAAAATTGATAGCAACTACTCCTACAAGTGCCTAGAGCCTATATCAAGCATTAGAACTACTTGGAACCATATAAATTTTACATGCAAGCTCAAGAACATGGTCACCTATGGTGCACAAATTTGCAAAGAGTAAAGCACTAGAACAAAAACTAATTGGACCAATGGAGGAGTCACATACCTAGGAACAATCTCCCCAAGTAGTTTGGTGAGAGGTGCCTTGTGCAAGGAGATCGAAAATCACAGCAACGGGGGCTGGAACTCGTGTTTGAGCTGGTTATTCGTGTTTGTGGGAGGAAGAAGAAGAGGATGGGTGCAGGAATAAGTGGAGGAGGGCCACCGTGGGCCCACGAGGCAGGGGGCGCGCCCTGGGGGGTAGGGCACGCCCTCCACCCTCGTGGCCAGGTGGCAGCTCCCCCCGTGGTAATTTTTGCACCATAAATCCTCAAATATTCCCGAAAAAATCATATTAAATTGGCATGGCATTTGGAGGACTTTTATTTTCGGGCATTTTTATATTGCACGATAAATCAGGAAGCATGTAAAAATACTATTTTTACTTTATTTCAACTAAATAACAGAAAGTATAGGGAGGGTACAGAAGGTTGTGCTTCTCGTTTCATCCGTCTCATGTTCATCAAAAGGAATCCACTAACAAGGCTGATCGGGTCTTGTTAATAAACTCATTCCGAATAACATGGAACCGGAGAAATTTCGAATAACACTATGTTACCTCAACGGGGATATGCACATCCCCTATAATAAGAATATCATATTTCTTCTTGACAGTAGGTAGAGGAAATTCAAAACCTCCAAATATAGTCGATGGGATTTTTCCAATAGAGTTGATACTATGAACTTGAGGTTGTTTCCTCGAAAAGTGTACCGTATGCTCGTTACCATTAACATGAAAAGTGACATTGCCCTTGTTGCAATCAATAACAGCCCCTGCAGTATTCAGAAAAGGTCTTCCAAGAATAATAGACATACTATCGCCCCTCGGAATATCGGGAATAACAAAGTCCGTTAAAATAGTAATGTTTGCAACCACAATAGGCACATCCTCACAAATACAAGCGGTATAGCAGTTGATTTATCGACCATTTGCAAAAGAAATTTCAGTAGGTGTCAACTTATTCAAATCAAGTCTACGATATAAAGAGAGAGGCATAACACTAACACGGCTCCAAGATCACATAAAGCAGTTTTAACATAATTTCTTTTAATGGAGCATGGTATAGTGGGTACTCCTGGATCTCCAAGTTTCTTTGGTATTCCCCCCTTAAAAGTATAATTAGCAAGCATGGTGGAAATTTCAGCTTCCGGTGTCTTTCTCTTATTGGTAATGATATCCTTCATATACTTAGCATAAGGATTTGTTTTGAGCACATTAGTTAATCGCATACGCAAAAAGACAGGTCTAATCATTTCAGCAAAGCGCTCAAAATCCTCATCATCCTTTTTCTTGGATGGTTAGGGAGCAAAAGGCATGGGTTTCTGAACCCATGGTTCTCTTTCTTTACCATGTTTCCTAGCAACAAAGTCTCTCTTATCATAACGTTGATTCTTTGATTGTGGGTAATCAAGATCAACAGCAGGTTCAACTTCTACATCATTATCATTACTAGGTTGAGCATCATCATGAACATCATCATTATTATTTTTGCTAGGTTCATGTTCATTACCAGATTGTGTTTCAAAGATCGGAAATAGATATATCATTTGGATTCTCACGTGGTTCGACAATAGGTTCACTAGAAGTTTGCAAAGTCCTATCATTTTTCTTTTTCTTCCTTTTAGAAGAACTAGGCACATTAGTATTATTTCTCGAGAATCTTGCTCAATTCTCTTAGGGTGGCCTTCAGGATACAAAGGTTCCTGAGTCATTCTACCAGTTCTAGTAGCCACTCTAATAGCATAATCATTTTTCTTACTATTCATTTCATTGAGCAAATCATTTTGAGCCTTAAGTACTTGTTCTACTTGAGTGGTAACCATAGAAGCATGTTTCCTAACAAGTTTAAGTTCACATCTAACATCAGCCATATAATCACCCAAGTGTTTAATCATATAGGTATTTTGTTTTAATTGTCTACCAAAATAAGCATTGAAGTTTTCTTGTTTGATAATAAAGTTATCAAACTCATCCAAGCATTGTCTAGCAGACTTATAGTGAGGAATATCACCTTCATCAAATCTATAGAGAGAATTTACCTCTACTACCTGTGTCGGGTTATCGAGATCAGGTAGTTCTTCAATAGGTAATGGATCAAGATCATATGTTTCTTCAACAGGTGGTAAATTAAGACCATGTATTTCTTCAATAGGAGGTAAATTCTTAACATATTCAGCTTTAATACCTTTTTCTTTCATAGATTTCTTTGCCTCTTGCATATCTTTAGGACTGAGAAATAAAACACCTCTCTTATTCGGAGTTGGTTTAGGAATAGGCTCGAATGGTGGCTCGGGGAGCTGGCTCAGGAAGTGTCCAATTATTTTCATTTGTCAAGATATTATTCAATATAATTTTAGCTTCATCCGGTGTTCTTTCCCTGAAAATAGAACCAGCACAACTATCCAGGTAATCTCTGGAAGCATCGGTTACTCCATTATAAAAGATATCAAGTATTTCATTTTTGTTAAGAGGATGATCAGGCAAAGCATTAAGTAACTTGAGAAGCCTCCCCCAAGCTTGTGGGAGACTCTCTTCTTCAATTTGCACAAAGTTGTATATTTCCTTTAAAGCAGCTTGTTTCTTATGAGCAGGGAAATATTTAGCAGAGAATTAATAAATCATATCCTAGGGACTACGCACACAACCAGGGTCTAGAGAATTAAACCATATCTTAGCATCACCCTTTAATGAGAATGGAAATATTTTAATGATATAAAAGAAGCAAGACCTCTCATCATTAGTGAACAGGGTGGCTATATCATTTAATTTAGTAAGATGTGCACAACAGTTTCATATTCATAACCATGAAAAGGATCAGATTCAACCAAAGTAATTATATCAGGATCAACAGTGAATTCATAATCCTTATCGGGAACACAAATAGGTGAAGTAGCAAAAGCGAGGTGGTCAGGTTTCATTCTATCTCTAAGAGATTCTTTACTCCATTTAACTAATAGCCTCTTAAGCTCGTTTCTATCTTTGCAGGCAAAAATAGCTGCAGAAGATTCCATATCAAAAACATAACCTTCAGGAATAACAGGCATATCTTCATCATCAATTTCATAACCATTATCAGTTTCAATAATTTGTTTCTCTCTAGACCTAGCAATTTGTTCATCAAGAAATTCACCGAGGGGCACAGTAGTATCAAGCATAGAAGTAGTTTCATCATAAGTATCATGCATAGCGAAGTGGCATCATCAATAACATGCGACATATCGAGCGAATAGCGTAAGCGGGCTTAGGTGTCACAAGCTTACCCATAACAGAAGGTGAATCAAGTGCGAGCTAGATGATGATCCTTACCTCCCTCGTAGTTGAGGGATAAATTTTTGTCTTAGCGTCTTTCAAATTCTTCATAGTGTCCAGCAGATATAAATCCCAAGTGACTCAAAGAATACAACTATGCTCACCGGCAACGGCGCCAGAAATTAGTCTTGATAACCCACAAGTGTAGGGGATCACAACAGCTTTCGAGGGTAAAGTATTCAACGCCAAATTTATTGATTCGACACAAGGGGAGCCAAAGAATATTCTCAAGTATTAGCAAATCGAGTTGTCAATTCAGCCACACACGGATAACTTAATATCTGCAGCAAAGTATTTAGTAGCAAAAGAGTATGATAGTAGTGGTACTTGATAACAAAAGAGTAATGAAAGCAAAAGCAATATTTTTGGTGTTTTGTAGTGATTGTACAAAGAATAACGGGAAAGTAAATAAGCGTAAACTAGTATATGGAAAGCTTCGTAGGCATTGGATCGGTCTTTGGATAATTATGTCGGATCACGGTTCATCATGTAACAGTCATAACATAGGGTGACACGTAACTAGCTCCAATTCATCAATGTAATGTAGGCATGTATTCGAATATAGTCATACGTTCTTATGGAAAAGAACTTGCATGACATCTTTTGTCCTACCCTCCCGTGGCAGCGGGTCCTAATGGAAACTAAGGGATATTAAGGCCTCCTTTTAATAGAGAACCGGAACAAAGCATTAGGACATAGTGAATACATGAACTCCTCAAACTATGGTCATCACCAAGAAGTATCCCGATTATTGTCACTTCGGGGTTGTTGGATCATAACACATAATAGGTGACTAAAGACTTGCAAGATAGGATCAAGAACACACATATATTCATGGAAACATAATAGGTTCAGATCTGAAATCATGGCACTCGGGCCATAGTGACAAGCATTAAGCATAGCAAAGTCATAGCAACATCAATCTCGAACATAGTGGATACTAGGGATCAAACCCTAACAAAACTAACTTCGATTACATGATAGATCTCATCCAACCCATCACCGTCCAGCAAGCCTCACGATGGAATTACTCACACACGGCGGTGAGCATCATGAAATTGGTGATGGAGGATGGTTGATGATGACGACAGCGACGAATCCCCCTCTCCGGAGCCTCGAACGGACTCCAGATCAGCCCTCCCGAGAGGTTTTAGGGCTTGGCAGCGGCTCCGTATCGTAAAACGCGATGATTTCTTCTCCTTGATATTTTTCTCTCAGAAAGAAATTATATAGAGTTGGACTTGGCGTCGGAGTAGCTCCAGGGGGCCCACGAGGTAGGGGGCGTGCCCTAGGGGGGGCGCCCCCCCTCGTGGACAGGGTGTGGGCCCCCTGGTCTTCATCTTTGGCAAGGATTTTTTATTTTTTTTCTAAGATGTTCCGTGGAGTTTCAGGTCATTCCGAGAACTTCTGTTTTCTGCACATAAAACAACATCATGGCAATTCTGCTGAAAACAACGTCAGTCCGGGTTAGTTCCATTCAAATCATACAAGTTAGAGTCCAAAACAAGGGCAAAAGTGTTTGGAAAAGTAGATACGACGGAGACGTATCAGGACAGCAGGGGCATAAAGTGGTGAGGCAGATGTAGTTGTCGAGAGCGGCAAACACACAGCATGTCTGCATTTGTCCCATTTTTTATCTCCTCGGCGACATTTTCCTATGTGAGCACAGGAAATCTAGACCTGCTCATTCTCATTTGCGTTGTCCCCCAACACCCGTCACTTTCTTTCCTTTTTCAACCAAGAGACAGGTCCACTTCCCCCCACCCTTCGCCATCCACCATGCTTTCTCCGCATTTTCAACCAAGAGACCGGTTGGGTAGCCAGTATCTACTACTTTCCCCTCTTTCCTCTTAGAACCAAGTCCTAGATTCATGCTACAACTTTCCCACTTTCTTCCCTGTTCAAACAAACTCTTAGATTCGACTGTATGAACTAGCTTTACCTATAATAATAGTAAAAGTGTGTCTTTGGAGCAGCCGACGGAAGTAGAAAAAGATCCACACGCAGCCACATGGGGAGCTGGGGTAGTAGAGCAAGGCAGGTTTTGAAGAAATATATACCTAAGGGTCGTCGGCATGTGGCAAAGACGGTGTCAGGAGGCGGTATCTTGGCCACAATACCGCAAGGAGGAAGAAGGGGTCGGAGGCCCTCCCGAGCCGGCACTCTCTCGGAGAGAACGGCACGGCCGCCGATCAGGACGCGCGGGCAGCCGTTGGTCTCTTCCCTCACCGCCGACGACAGCGTGAATGATGCACCTACACCCCTGCCCCGGTCGAGGTGGTCCGACCGGTTTTGTGACCAGCCGTGAGCAGAGAGAGAGTGTGGCCACCTATTTCTTGCTTAGATCTGGAGAGCATGAGAGAGTGAAAGAGAGGAACCCTAGTAAAGCAAGCGCTAAGGCTCCTGCTTATATATATAGTGGAGTGATTTCGTTGTAACAGTTTCAAAAAAATGTGGTCCTACGTGTACCCGCGAGTGGGTGTGAGAGAACTAGTGCGTGCGTGCACTGCTTCTCTTCGTGAGAGTACAATATACTATTCCCAAAGAACGTTCGCCACAAGAGTAATAGTATAAGTGTGTGATGTGTGAGCTAAAATAAAAGGTGTGCGAAGTCTTTTATTTTTTAGAAGTTCTGAGGGTAGGGTGTGAAGAGCACATATGTGTGTGACGTCTACCTGCAGATAGACGGTGGGTGCGAGAGGACTCGGGAGAGTCCTGACTCATGAGGGTGCGTGTGTGCGTGAGAGAGAGGGGGCACGTATCAATGCAATGCATGTGTCCATAAATCATTATCCGACAAACGTTCACCACAAGCCGTTTCCTGACGAACGCCATAAGAACCGTTAGATCGGCACCCGATAGTGTCAGTTTTGCCATGTCATTTAACAGAGCAGCACTCCTCCTATACACAAATCTTCCACGTGAGTGTTAGCAACTGCCGTATGATCCTCGCTCCGTTCCAAAATGCAGTGCATATAGCTTTATTGAAAATTTGAACCTCACAAACTTTTATCGAGTTTTCGTGTACCAAAATGCACATATAGAATACCGAGTATATATCATTTCATTCATCTTCGAGAGGTAACTATAAAGACGGGGAGGAGTCTACAAAGAAAGACCGTCGTATCACCTGTAGCAATTTCAACCATCCTTTGGTGTGGAGGAATATCATAGGAACTCTATATGATATGATTTTTATAGGATTTTTTCCTTTAGAGCCAATTGGTTCATATGAATAGATTCATATTCTTCAAATTTCAAAGAAAATAAACATGATATCATTTTTATAGCTTTAGAGCCACTTGGTTCATATGAATGGATTCCTATACTCCCATAATTTCAAAGGAAAATAAACATTAGCGTATATTCAATAGAAAAGTTCCTATGATGTGAACCAAATGACATCTCTTTTTCTAATCCCTCCTCATAGGAATTGAGATACATGTCATCTCTAGATTCAATAGAAAAGTTCCTATGATGTGAACCAAATGACATCTCTTTTCCGATCCCTACTCATAGGAATTGAGATACATGTCATCTCTTTCCTACAACTTCCATGTATACATCTTCTATTCCTAAATAGCTAGTACAACCCACTAGTAGCTTTTTTCCTACACATGCAACTATGGCACAAGAACACGTCATGCATGAAGTCATAAATCACATTGTTTTTCTACTCTATGCATGCAAGCACCACATCATCAATTTGTGCATGTTACTCATAAGTTATTTCTTGCATTAAATTTTGTATTGACAATGTATGTGCTGGTCACGTGCACACATATGTAGTACACATTCACATTTTTGTTAGAAATGTCGCAATTCATTTTTTTCTCTTTGTACTCCCTCCGTCTAGGTGTGTAAGTCATCTTCCGAAAATCAAATAATCCCAAAACACTTTGGCATGGTACATTAACTCCCTCCTTGTTTCTTGTTTCATGACATATCAACCAATAAGAGATGTGGGCCGTGCATGCTTTCAATGGCTTGAGACTTTCAAACATGACATGCAGTGGTAATTCATTGCATGGAATGCTATTAACTAGAAAAAAAACCTAAGATGACTTATAAACCTAGACGGAGGGAGTATTACATTTCTTCATTTTAAGCATACATTCACTTCCCATTAGTTATAGATGTTTTTGGAGGAACTTTTCTGCAGTATCTATACCTATACCCCTATATAGTGTGCAAATAACTTTGAAAGATGGTCGTTGGATGAAGCTAATCCTAAATTGCAGAGATGGCAAATCCGAGCACTACTGGCCGTTGGATATCATCAACATTCCACTAGATTCTGCCACATGTACAATCTAGAAGTCTCCATGGTTGAACTTAAGCATAATGCACAAACCTCAAAACACAAGCACTTGTCCTTTGTTCTAGAATCTTAGTATCATAATTGCCCAAACTTTTTTTTTCTAAATGAATTGCCATTATTTGTTTTTTTACTTTATGCTTTACAATGCACAATCCCATGAATCTTAACCTTTTTATAAAACTAATTGATTTTGAATGAGATGAACTATAAGAACTAAATGAACATCTACATCATGCATATATGACTCAAAGCTTTACATGCTATAGTGTGTATTTATTCATAATTTGGTTTCCAAATCTCATGCGTTCAATGCATGTGTACCTTACTAGTTTTGAGTACAGTAGCAAATTTCCATGACCGCTGGTATATCAAAAATGCAGGGCACATGCATCATTGCCTTTTGGTTGAACCTACGTCCACAATTTTTTGCATGTATATCTCCACTGGTCCCCGAACCCAAAATGCTGCCTCGTTCCCGTAAAACCAAGCGGCCCACACATATTAAGGCGTCGACTCGAACTCAATCCCTCTCCCGTTTACTATGACGTGGCCCCGCACGCCGTAGTACTCCTACTAACCCTACCGCCGCATGCATCATCGGTTTTCTTCGAGAGGACGAGGGAGAAGCGGATTTGTAGTGGAAGTGCTTTAAAAATGGATTTGTAGTGGAGGCCCCTACCCTAGGGTGCCCTAGGTAGCTGTCGCACGCATCATTGGTTTTCTCTTTTCTTTATGCTCTTGCGCCCTAGAGTGAAATGATGGTTGCTTCGTCCAGTCAAATTTTAATGCGCGGAAAGGTGGGGCTTTGTGATTTGACCCCTCATCGCTCATTTTCTACTATTGTGGCGCTACGACCGGGGTGCCTCCAAGTCCAACCGCTGCTCCGAACTATAATTTGGTGCATCGCACATGGAACAAGACGGTGGATGAGCCACATGTCGGCCAAAGGGGTCCTGTTTAGTGTGTCACCATTTCGTGTGCGGACTCACCCTGCTTGAGTTGCTACGCCAACACGACAGGAGCAGCCTACCACTTATGTTTCCTCCTTGGTGAATCCCGACTATATTGATCTAAAAAGATACGTACTGTACTACCCTCTCCGTCTCGGTTTATAGGGCGCACACGTAGTTCTCGGCCATCCATTTGACTAACTAAATATGACTTACCATGTCACAAAAAGTATATCATTGGATTCTTAAGCGGATGTATTTTCTAAACATATACTGTTCATCACATATATAGCCAGTTAAATTCTCAACCTAGAACGACGTGCATGCCCTATAAAAAGTAGTAAAAATGAGGTGATTTTACCGAGCGGTGGGCAGGGGAGCATGGCCTGTCATGCGGTCTCACGTGTCATGATGTACCAAGGCGATGCGCGTGTCCCTATTGAGGCAGAAGCAATACTATGTGGTTTTCTTGAAGGAGATGATGGCGAAGTGAAGTGCGAAATAATGGTTGCTTCGTCCATCTGGGAAGGTGTGGCATTGTGATTTGACGTCTCATTGCTCATTACTACTCGGGGCGATGACGGGTGCGTCCCCCCATTGCTGCTGTTATTTGGTGCATGACACGTCGACCCGGTTGCTATATGTCCCACATGTCGGCGAGAGGAAGTACATAATTCATGAAAGCGAGCATCGATGGAGGAGTACAAGACACGACTTGGTTTTTGCTGCTTCACGCGATCCATCGATACAAACCTGAAATAAAAAAGGTGAGGGTGGGTCTTTTCCTGCACGGCAGGCAGGGGAGTTTGGCATAGTCTGTTCGAGGCAACGAGGCAGGAAGGGAAACATGCAAATAAAGGTTGAGTGACTTAGTTTTGGGAAAATCTGATTTTAGGGAGTACGTACCCACTATGGAGGTAGTATACTACTTACTACTCCCTCCTTTCCGGTTTATAGGGCTCGTCTAAAAATTTTGTTTTTCCGTTTTATAAGTATCAATTCTACTAGTAGTAGTAGTACCATCACATGTTGGATTTCGAGGTGCGTTAAATCACCCGATGCAAGCATTGTCAAGAGAAAACTCACCAGTGCATGTAGAAGTTCATGGAAATTTAGTGGCCATGCATGCATTCGTTCTAATTAATGCCTCGGTAAACATAACTTCTTGAGAAAAACGAGCGTACATTACTTGTGCAAACTACGAAGTTAATTCCACCACTCACCGTCTACCTTGGTTGGAGAGATTTTGAAATTGAGCCATAAATTGGAAAGGAGGGAGTAGTAACATAGCCTAGGGTAGCTTGCTGCACCACGGACTCCAAGGAAACTGCTGTAGTAGTACTACTCCTTTATACCACTGTACTATTCCTACTGCTACTAAAAGACGTATATTCCAAACAATATGATAATCTCTCTAACCAAGGTAGGGACGAGGTGTAAACGGAGGGAGTAGTAAAATTTTCTCCTCGTCCTACAAGCCACCGTGCGCGTGGGCGAGGGAGCGGGCGTAAGGCGTAGTACTACTACCTTCGTCCTGGTTTATAGGTCGCCTTTGTAGTTCGTGCCAAATTTTGACCAAATATTTAGCTACCAAAATGTTAATGCATGTCAACAAAAATTATATCGTTGGATTCGTATTTCGACATAGTTTTCAATGATATAATTTTTAGTAACATGCACGAACATTTTGTTAGTTCAATCTATAGTGAAAATTTGGCACAATATACAATGGGGACCAATAATCCAAGACGGAGGTAGTAGTAAGCAAGCTTCACCTCGTCCTGCGAGCCACCGCGCCCGTGGGCAGGGGAGACGGCGTAGTAAGCAAGCTTCTCCTCATTCTGCGAGTTGACGGGACACATCAAAGGTAATACGTACAGAGCATCTCGAGTGTATAGAGCCTTGCCTCTAAGGTAGGCCGCACATGGTTTGCCTCTTTTTTAACATAACGCGTCAAGTCGCAATTTGTTTGTTCACCCGTGGTAGACGATCCTCCATCAAGTGGACGACCAGTACACGTGTGAAATTACCACGTGGGATGCCTTTTCGTATAGAAATGAGCTCCACCGTGTACCTGCGCGGGTGTGGTTGGAAAAGATACGGGAGTACATGCGCCGTTCGTGCACCTCTTCTCTTCGTGCACGTCCCCCACCTACGTGGGTGTGTGAGAGAGATACAAACCTAGACATAATGCGCCGTCCATCCCCATGCCTCCGCCCAGTCCGACCACCAGTCACCACCACGCCCCACTCCTCCTCACCTTATCTCTCATCTTTCTCGAGATATCCTTTTTTTCGATGAAATTCTTGACATACCATTTTACCGATAAAATTCTCGAGATATCATTAGTTTTTACACATGGGATTACTCCTGCATGGGTCAATCACAACAGGTGTTCTATAAAAAATTGCATCTTGATGTTCCATGCAATGCACGGGCATCTTGCTAGTCCATGAAAACAACACATGGCAAAATTTCACGGCGAACGAGGGATTTGAATCTGCTGGGAAGGTGTCGGCGTTCTAGGAACGGGGGTCCCCAGACTTGTCTGCCTGCGGCCCACGGCGTGGCTCTGTGAGCGGGCCCATACGGCCCATCTTCACCAAGAAACATTCGAGACCCTCGCGAGGGGCCAAGCCTCGCGAGGCAGACGACGCAAGACCACCTCGGGAGCGGCCTCACCAGGCTGGCTCGCGAGGGGCGGAGAGATCAAGGAAACGCAAACCTCGCGAGGTTCCAATGACGTGAGCCATGACGATCGAAACCAGGCGGGCGCCAGTGTGTGCAGTGTCCTTGTTTCCTCTTTGGTGCTAAGGAGACAAGCGCAGGCGAGGAGTACTGAGGCGTCAAGCAAAGGTTTCCATATCGGTGCAACGAGACCAAGACCAGCAGGACGGTAAGACGGAGGTCACCGTGGAGCCCAAGGCGGCGTTACCACCAGAGCCTTTGGCAGGCGAAGACTACTTTTGTCAGGATAGCTTGTACTAGCTATCCCCTTTCAAATTGGCCGTTGTTGGCTCCCTTCCCGCTCAATATTTGGGGAGAGGACCAAGGCCTCTATAAATAGGATTAGCCACCACAGTAGGGGGGGACGGAACTCAACTCGAACGGAGCCTGAGCCATCTCATCTTGGACTAGATCCAGCCCATCCTCACACCCACCAAGCACAAGAACACCTCGCCTCAGGAGGCTGTTCTTCCCCATCTTGTTCATCCTCGGCCAGAGGCAATCCACCACACCACACTGGAGTAGGGTATTACCCCACAACGGTGGCCCGAACCAGTATAAATCTTGTGTCTCTTGTGTTGCGAGTTCATCGAGCTAGCCTTTGAGATCGTAGCGAGATTGAGGGCGTGACTTGGTAGGGGGAGGTCTGCGTGCGCACCCCAGTGTTTGAACCTTGAGGGTTTTGCCGGAACCCGAGATCCGACATTTGGGGCGCCAGGTAGGGTGTGCCGGAGCTTTTCTTTCGTCGATCCACGTCCCGTCTCCTCATCGTCTCCATGGCGGACGCTCGCCGAGCTCGCGCCGAGCACTAGGCCACCCTCGCTGCCCGCGACGTTCAGACGACGCCCGTCAGCGGGCCACCCCATCATTCCCCGTCGCCTGCCGCCAACAGCCATCACCGGACCGGCGGGGAACGAACAGCAAGCCTCCTCGTTGCACCCTTCGGTACGGCGGGACGCCCGCACCGCCACTCCGTCGCTGACCAAGGCCGGCTGGTCGTCCCACGCCCGTCGCGCTCCCACGGACGCCGTTGTGCCGTGGCTGGCAGCGTGGTGCGCGAACTCTGCGCTACCGCCCCATCGACGACTTTCACGAGGATCGGCTCAACCGCATCGCCGAGCTGGTCAAGACCGCAGGGGCTCACACTGGTCGCCCCTCTTGCCGCTTCTCACCGCTACCGCGGGGCGACGTGGCTCATGGAGCGCCTCCACCACTTCTGCCCCAACACGGCGCCCTGGCGCCAAGGCGTGCGGCCCCCCGGCGCGATCCACCGCGTCGGGCACCCGTACGCGAAGAAGGAAGTTGCCAAGAGGTCCCTCGTCCGCAAGAAAACGCTCGTGCGCTCCCGGCCGCTACGACAAGACCGTGCGCCGCGTGTGATGGCGGGGCGAGGACGTCAAGGCCAGGCCCCACATCAGCAAAGAGTCCCGGTGACCACCGCGGGCTGCCGCGCCTTCACCCTTGAGCTGCATAGCGTCGCCTGGCCAGGCAAGTTCAAGCGCACCTACCTCCGCTTACGACGGCACCCCCGACCCTGCGGAGTTGCCGCAGCTCTATGAAATTTGAGCATCGAAGCGCCAGCAGCGATGAGAAAGTCATGGCCAGCGGCCCGGTTCCCCATGGCTCTCAGGATGGCGACGCGCTCGTGGCTCTGAATGCGCCTCCGGGCTCCATCTCCTCCTAGAACGAGATGCGCGACCGCTTCGTCGCCAACTTCCAGGGCACTCGCGACCACCCTCCGGCCACGGGTGACCTGCGTCGCGTCAAGCAACAACCAGGGGAGACACTCCAGAAGTACATCCAGCGCTTCAACAACGTTCGTCTCAAGATCCCCAAGTTGACGGGCGAGGCCATCATCTCTACGCTCTCCGATGGCGTCCGTGACGTCAAGATGAAGGAGGGGCTCGCCATCCACGAGGAGCTGTGCACATCCCTGGAGCTGTTCAACCTGGTGACCAAGTGCGCAAGGCTGAGGAAGGGCGCCTTTCCCTTCTCGAGCTCCTAGATGCCGACCTGGAGGAGAAGAAAGCCAAGGCCAAGGACGTGAAGTGCAAGGGAGCGGCCATACTCACAGCAGAGCCGGACACGGAGCGCGGCAGGGACCAGCCTGAGTCATCCAAGAGCACCCGACCGTTCTGCGCCTTCCACAACGTGCACATCCACTACACCAACGATTGTCAAGAGCTCAGGGCCATTCGCGACGGACGCTTCGGTCGACGCCCCAAGCGCAACGACCGGGGCTACGGCCAAGGAGGAGGACGTGGCGGAGGACGCTGGGATGACCGGGGCCCATGCCAGGAGTGGCGCGACCGGCCTCGTGAGGACCGCTGGCAGGATCAGCCTCGCGTAGGTGCCTGGAGGGATCAGCCTCGCGAGGACCGTCCTCAGGGCAATGCTGGGCTCCCTCCACTACCGCCACCACCAAGAAGGAACGACGACCACCATCAAGACGAGGGGGCCATGATTAGATTGTACACTCTGCAGAGGTTTGCGCACTTTTCCCCACAAGACTCGATCGCCTCCGTTGGATTTCTTTCTGACATTGTGGTGTTTGAGAAAGCGGATGACCGAGACACGCCTTTCGTAAACATTAACTCTCTACTCGGGTAGACCATACCAAACCTACCAAAACACACTACCTCGCGATCTACACTGTTCAAGAGCTTCACGTAACTTACTCAACTATGCTAGAGCCCATAATAGCTTGTGGCTGCATTACGGAAGTTTCTAGCATGAATAAACTCAGTTCCCTTTGAGCACTGGTGGCGGTCCATAGGAAGATCACACGGGTACCCCGGGATTTCCAAAAAAACAGACAACACTGGGTTCCCCAGGTGCCTCAATCCACCCAGATGTGTATTTAAGTTGCCACCTTAAGTTGAACCATTAATTAATAATCTCACATCTGTCATGGAATACACTCAAACCCAAACCTCGTCTATGAGCATAGCATAGCAGTATAAGCATAACGTAGAAGTAACTCCCAAGGGTTTGATAGTAACAGGGCAATAGGTTCTACCTCAACTACTACTTCCCAACCCACAAGTTAATGACATCCTAATCAATGCAATGTTTGAGGATTGGATCTAATGCATAAAAACTGGGTATGAAAAGGGATATGATCAAAGTGTGAACTTGCCTGTACTGAAGATGATTCGCACTCAAAACTCTTGATAGTTCTACTCGTCACACTCCGGTCAATCTATCGTAAGCAAGCAATAGTAACCACACATAAGCAATCACTCAAAAGATCGGAAAGAACGAAGAAGACGATTCGGAAAACATTAAAACCAAGCAAATAACTCTTGCAACAGAAAACAGTTTCTAACAGTACCAAAATTATGTGAATTTGGCCTTATCAGAAAGTTTAGGTCAACAGCTTCGATTTGCAAAAAGAATCAACTAAATCGGAGTTACGAAACTCAAGTTATGATCAAATGAAGTTCAAATTCAAATCTGATCTAATTCAAATTTTAAACCTTTAAAAACTTGTTTGATTTGGATTACTGGATAGAGGAGATCATAACGAAGAAGTGAGCGTTGGTTTCGTTGGATTTGGACAAACGAGCTAAAAGATGTGGTCGTTTGAAACCCAGGGGCTAAACTGTAAAAGAACTACTACAAATAGGTCCCTGGATAGAAAATAAAAAGAAAAAGAAAAAACTATCGCT
Source organism: Aegilops bicornis (assembly GCA_021605145.1). Classification (NCBI taxonomy): domain Eukaryota; kingdom Viridiplantae; phylum Streptophyta; class Magnoliopsida; order Poales; family Poaceae; genus Aegilops; species Aegilops bicornis. The sequence goes on along the minus strand of JAHIAL010000026.1, from coordinate 2,583,752 downwards.
TAACGCCGCACATCTGAGACCTAATGAACAAAAGCGTTCACTAACAGATCTAACCTAGCGAACATCCACTAAATAACTAGGTTAAAAAACAAAACCGGGTTTAAAAAACGAAATCGAAAATAATAGGATCCGGACCGGGCGGTTTTTACCGGTCCACGGCGGGTCAACGGCAACGGCGACGGTGGCGGTTTCCGGCGAGTCGCGTCTCCGGCGGCGGCGGGGCGGAGTGGCTCCGGCAATGGCGGGGCACCTGGCGGAAGCATGTGGGCAGAGGCGGCCTTGGCGACGGAAGACGATGGCGGCGTCGGCGGTGGTCGAGGAGGCGAACAAGGCGGCGGCGGCGGCAGATCTCGTTGAGGCGGAAACTCCGACGAGGGCGGCGGTGACGCGATGCGGGCCGAGGCGGCGACAAAAACGGACTCCAGGGGGTCCCGGGGCGCGCTTTATAGGAGGGCGGGGCGGCTCCGAAGCGTGGGGGAGGGGGCAAGGCGCAAGGTGGCGAGGTCGGGCACGGTGGCGGCGGTGCGTGCTCGCTCGGGACTCCGTCCCGACCTTGGAGATGGGCGTCGGCCCAGCGGCGTGGGCGAACCGGGCAGCGGCTGGCGAAGCTAGGCAGCCCAGTTCGGCGGAGGGAACTTTTTTTTATAAACATTTTCCAGAAAACAAAAATAGAATAAACCACCAAAATAAAATATAATATAGGCATATAATATATCGAAATTTTCAGAAAAAGATTTCCTACAAGATGAACATTTTTATAGCATCAAATAAAATTCACACTAACTTAAATAATTGAAACAGTGCTACTGCTCTAATAGAATCCAATAAAAATCATTTTAAAAATACCAAAATTAATTCAAATTGATTTCTCTCCAATTTTCTGATGTAGGGAATCATGTTACCCTATTTTCCATATATTTTATTTTTTGAAGAAAAATAATTTGAAAAAGACTCAAATAACTCCAAATTGAAAATAAATTCAAAAGAACTTTGAATTTGATCCTTTGAAACTCCCAACTCATATTTCATATAATTTGAAGAAGTCATTTTATCTTCGCTCGTGAAAGTCATTGAGTTGCATAAAGTTTCAGAATTGGAAATATTCTCAAATGAAATTCAAATATTTTCAACACCCCTTGTCATTTAAATAAATGGAAGAAGTCATGTCATCTTCTCTCCATGGTTTTGTGGTGAAAAGAATTTGAATTCACGGAGATCATAAAAGCAAAAATGAAAGTTTGGGAAAGTCCTTTATTCCCTCTCATTTAACTTTCAAAAAGTTTCAATTCACTCACTTTCAGTGAATCAATCACATAACAATCAAACAAACAATCAAATCTATCTATTTAATATAACATTCCAAAATTTAGAATTTTGGGATGTTACACTGAGCTTCCAGGCAAGCCCCCCCTTGATCACCAGATATCGCCTATTGTTCTCTATACTGCTTGCATTAGATTAGTGTAGCATGTTACTGCTTTCCATTTATCCTATCCTGATGCATAGCCTGTCCTTGCTACTACTATTATTACCTTCACCTGCAATCCTAAATGCTTAGTACAGGATGCTAGTGTTCCATCAGTGGCCCTACACTCTTGTCCGTCTGCCATGCTATACTATCGGGCCGTGATCACTAGGGAGGTGATCACGGGTATATACTATATACTTTATATACATGATGTATGTGGTGACTAAAGTCGGGTCACTCGTTGATTACCCGCAAGTGATTACGATGAGGGGCCGAAAGGGCAGGTGGCTCCATCCTCGGTAGAGGTGGGCCTGGGTTCCCTGACGGCCCCGGGGCTGACATTACTTTGTGGCGGGAGGCGGCAGGGGCAGGTTGAGACCACCTAGGAGAGAGGTGGGCCTGGCCCTGGTCGGCATTCGCGGATACTTAACACGCTTAACGAGATCTTGGTATTTGATCCGAGTCTGGCCACTGGCCTATACGCACTAACTAGCTACCCGGGAACAGTTATGGGCACTCGACGTCGTGGTATCAGCCGAAGCCTTCGTGACGTCAGCGACTGAGCGGCGCGCGCCGAATTGGATCGAACGCCTCGCCAGGCTAGGCCTCGCTCGCCGCCTCGCAACGCGTCTTGGTGTGCAATGGGCGATGGGCCTGCACTGCGCCATAGGATTTAGACCGGCGTGCTAACCTCTCTCTGTTGTGCCTAGGTGGGCTGTGACGTGTTGATCTTCCGAGGCCGGGCATGACCCAGGAAAGTGTGTCCGGCCAAACGGGATCAAGCATGTTGGGTTATGTGATGCACCCCTGCAGGGAAGTTTATCTATTCGAATAGTCGTGATCTTTGGTAACAGGACGAGTTGGAGTTTTACCTTGACCTTATGACAACTAGAACTGGATACTTAATAAAACACACCCTTCCAAGTGCCAGATATAACCCGGTGATCGCTCTCTCAACAGTGGCAACGAGGAGGGATGTTGGGTAGGATTATGCTATGCGATGCTACTTGTTGATCTTACCATATACTCTCTTCTACATGCTGCAAGATGGAGGTGGCCAGAAGCGTAGTCTTCGACAGGATTAGCTATCCCCCCTTATTCTGGCATTCTGCAGTTCAGTCCACCGATATGGCCCTTTACACATATACCCATGCATATGTAGTGTAGCTCCTTGCTTGCGAGTACTTTGGATGAGTACTCACGGTTGCTTTTCCCCCTCTTTTCCCCTTTTCTTTCCTCTCGGTTGTCGCAACCAGATCTTGGAGCCTGTGAGCGACGCCACCGTCGACGCATTTGACTCCTACTACACGGAGGTGCCTTCTACTACGTGCAGCCCACCGACGATTTACCGTGGAGTAGTTAGGAGGATCCCGAGCAGAGGCATGTGCCTCTTTCGATTTGTATCCCAGTTTGTGCTAGCATTCTTAAGGCAAACTTGTTTAACTTATGTCCGTACTCAGATATTGTTGCTTCCGGCTTCGTCTATGATCGAGCACTTGTATTCGAGCCCTCGAGGCCCCTCGGCTTGTATTATGATGCTTGTATGACTTATTTATGTTTTTAGAGTTGTGTTGTGATATCCTTCCCGTGAGTCACGATCTTGATCGTACATGTTTGCGTGCATGATTAGTGTACGATTGAATCGGGGGCGACATAAGTTGGTATCAGAGCAGACTGCCTCTAGGAATCCACCTTCCACACTCCTTGGTCAAGTCGAGTCTAGACATTGCAAAACTTTTTATTAACATGGCTGTGCGTCTTACGGGCCTACGTCGCCATTGGGTGGTACTAGGATCTTTTACTCCTCGATCTTTACTCTGGGACTCTGATCTCTCTTCTATTCGGGTTAAATGATTTTTACTAGATCTGACTCTAGGTTCTCGTACTTACTTCCTCCCGGAGAGCCCCTCACTCCAGATGATTGCTTAGTGCCCAGAAGATTTCAAAGATACTCTTCGATGTTCTCTCGAGGCCTTGTGCCTGTCGCTTTTGCAATTCCCTTCCAATGATAAACCCCTATGGATGACCATGTACATTTGTCATTCGTACAATCATCCCCCGATGATCTTCTTATTACCAGATACCCCGAAATACTCTATATTGTACCGAGAATACTTGGTGCCTACCGACTTGCAGTTCTTTGTCACGTGAACACCCCTACGGGTAATCCCTCACACTCACCGAGTATTTGCTCATCCCCAGTTATTCATGTGTTTCGCAAAAGCCCTTGAAATACCATTCAATCTTCCGAAAATCCTGAGTAGCCTGTTGCTCTTGAAATTCTTGCTTGCTTGCATTATGGTTAATCCCGTAAGTCTCGTAATCTTATTGGCATCCCTTGTCTTTATCATTTTGAGTCCATTGATTCAATATGTTGTGAATGCTCGCAATCCTCAATCAGACCCTAGAATTTGTTCTTCCAGCCTCAGACATCACTCCGTACATGAGTTGCTCTCGGCAAATCAAACCTTGATTGATTGTCCATCTATGACTATTCAACTTATTTATCTTTTGATCAGAGCCTCTGCTTCTGATTCCCGATTCAGAAATAATATTCCTTTGTATCTAAGCATTGAAGTTGTCCATATATTTCTACAATCTGATGCCCTTGCATTACTTCTTCTAGTTGAACATTGATACTCACGTCAGATCCCTTGTGGACCACCTGATCCTTGGTTGGATTATTATCCGACAGTGCCCTCATATTTAACCACCTTGTGAGTTCTTCCTTGATACAAAATGCCTTTGGTAAATTGCATCCTATCCTTTTGCCAACCATGCTCTACCTTTGAGCTTGTGTTAATTGATCCTAAAGTTCATGGTATATGTTCCAAGATGCCCCGTTTGGTTGAACCTATGCCTTCTTTAATCCGTGTGAAACCGAAAGTTTTCACGAGTCATATTCTTCCGGTGCTTCGCGGATAAAATTTCAACACTACAACTTCTTCATAAACGAGAAGTGAATGAAAGGTTATGCATTTAAGAAGTGGGAGTCGGCCTTGAACTTTGTGTTCATGCCCATGGACACGATGTAGATCTTATCATTAAAGCTTCTCTTAAATTAATTATTCCCTTGGTATAAGTTCTTATGTCTGGGATTCGGCCTTTTGCAATCTTGGTTCCGACCATGTTCTCCTTTAAATACCATTTCTCGTGTAAGTTTAAGCACTTGTCTTCTGCAGAGCAATACTCTACCCCAACCTCTACTTTGATCTGTCGTCGAGTATTACCCCCTGGTATCTCGAGATTATCTTGGAACTGCATAATTTCTTATGAGTTCTTCATCAAGTACTACATTCTCACTGATTACAATTTTTCATGGGCTCTAAGTTATTAAACACTCAAAGACACCGATAACTGAACCGAGTCTGCACTACGGTTCAACGACACTTGATAATCTTCTTTAAGTACGAGTTTGTACCCGATCACGCCATTCCTAGCCTGTATGGCTATATCATTGTCGTGGTGATTTTAACTGTGCTACCTGGTCCTTATTCTTGGAGCACCACTTCGGCGATGAGCTAAGCTTACGTCGATTTTCCTTGTCATATCATTTCACCTTGAACAACAAGCTTGATTTCGAGTTTGTGTTGTACATGTGCTTCCATTGACCTCTTGTTTCATCATTCCTTTGACTTGATGTCATCGTTGATCGATTACATCCTCATGAAATCTCTCGACAAAGTTTGTCATGATCATCATCAACATTTGACTCCTTCCAGGATATCGATCGAATTCATGATGATAAGTACCATCGTCGTCCCTTGGTAATTCGAGTTGCCACCGACAACATCCTTAATCCCTTCATCACAAACTTGTTCATGTTATGGATGCAATTTGCTTTCCAGCTTGTATTTTGTTCTACCTTGAAGTAGTACCGTCTTTTTATGTCAAGGATGTTGTGAGGATTGCTCCACCTCTTAAGAATTCTTGGTATAGTGATACTTCTCACCATCACCATTCTTTCTTGGTCCTCGTGTTGATTCTGGCCGGGGTAAAAAAAGTGAACGGTGTTGTTTGGATTCTCCCTTCTAACAACCCTATTGCTTTGAAGTTAATGGTCAGCCGTTCATTCTTAGACTATTGATTATTGAATCACCATTCTGACATTGGTCGTGCAACCCAACCCATATTTAGGGTGCACCTTTCAACCAATGTTTAAATGTGTATGTTTTCCTCGAGCATACTTCATTATATCATTTGATCTAACAAATGTTATCTCCTTATCCACATAATTGTGGAGATCCATCTTTTTGGATACCTCGTTGAATTATCGCTGAGTCCATCAGCCACCTCCTCATCCTCTCCTTGGCTTAATGATGAATCCTTGTTCGGAACTTGCTTCCAGAGTTCATTTCCCGAGAATCTTAGAATATCATCTCGTCAATTTGTGTTGCACCTTTTCTTCTCAGCCATCCCGAGTGCGAGAGGTATCCTGGCACCAATCAAATCTGTATCTCGGTCAGATATGATGGTTGGAACATATTTTCAAGAGTTATAACATTGGTCTATTTATGACCCGGTAAGGTGATGTCATGCCTAGCACACCTGGCCGGAGGCCCTATTGTTATAGTTTCCTTTTTAGCAAGATTATCCATTTCTCCATGAGGAAATTGTAAGACTTATTCTACAAGTTGTTCCTAATGGATCCTTCCTATATCCAAAGTCTGGCCTTTGCTTGCAAACCATGTCAGTGCTATCTCGAAGCATGTCCATGGTACTCCGATTTTCAACAAAAACATTTGAAGCCCAATGCTAAATGTTTCCTGCTCGATTATCCAAACACCGATGTATGGGTAATGTCATGAAAATTCTCTCCCCTGCCTAAAGAGTTTACTACATTATATCCTGTCATGGATATCATGCTCGCTTCGCCCTTCCGGAAGGATATACCTTTTGAAATATGTGTTTAAACACATTTTCCTTTCCATTGTTCTGTTTAACTGATAATCATATTTTTCTTTCCATTTGTTGGGTTAACGTTTCTTGTGATCTATATGATCTAAGCAGTAATATTCTCCGCTTAGGTAAACACCTCGTTTACAACTCTGTCGGTGTGACCTGTTACTATTATTGGTCGACGACATCCCGGTAACCGCCGATGGATGAGAACTTTGCCTATTGGTCCGCCTCGCTCAACGAAAGGTGAAAATGGTTCTCTTCGTCCCTCGCCTCTTGGTACCAACGTTGTTGCCAACATAACTGACAGGCTATCCTCTGCCATGCCTTGCTACCATGACCGTGCAATATGTCGGCGTCCTTCCTACTTTTGAACCACATGGTGGGCCCATAACCCACAGTTCCACAGGATCGAAACCTGACTCTCCTGCACCCCCCTGTTCCCAAAGTTATTCCTCGCGCGTGACCTCGTAAGTAATTCACGAGCCACCTCCCGAGAGATCATTAATTTTGGTATCAGACACAACACTTATTCCCGTTGCTTTGAACCCCTTTCATGCCCTGTTTCAGGGATCGAACGATTGCCTGCCCGCTCGAAACTTCCCATGAATACCTCCTTACTTTGCTCTCGATATTTTCTTAAGTTTCAATTCAAGAGTACTTTTCGCCACCTTCCCCGATGTTATCGACCAGATAGTCAACCTTGCAGAGGTCCGTCCTCCCGGAATACCCACCCTCTATTCTTTCGTAAGTCTGATGGAGTTCCTGGAAAAAAAAGATGTCGACTTCATCATGATGACCTGAAATAGAGAAATGAAGACATCAATGCGAGGGATCAACTCCTTCGAGAAGAGCAACCAAAGACAGGAAGATCCGTTAGAATTTTGTAACCACAACTTTCTCCCTTAATCCCCTCTTAAATCTCGGGACGAGATTTCTTGTAGTGGAGGAGAATTGTGACGCCTGGATAATCAAGCTACAGTAAACCTCTGCTAATGATGCCACGTCACCTCGATTATTGTTGCTAATCTCGCGTTAGTTTGAAACCGGTTCGAATTCAAATTCAGAATCAAGCAAACAATAAAAGTTTTCAAATGTTAAAACTAAAATGTTAATCATGTTACA